>OV815272.1:16084375-16692812 GCA_929108145.2 Limnephilus rhombicus | reverse complement strand
GGCGTCTCCCTGAAAATTTTACCTATTTTTAAACATCTGTTTCAAAATATGACTTTTCCGTGGTTTTTTCGCACATGTCAGATTTCAAACGAATATTACGACGATGTTTTCGTGAAATGTGATAATTACGACGGTCAATTAGAGTTCTAAAAACTTCCGTGGACGTTATTTTACCGAATGTTGGCTTCAGGGCGTGATATTTGGGCTGTAATGCAGTATTCCCCAACCGAAACCGCTGAGAGGTCCGTTTCGGTAGCATAAAACTGACATTTGAAATCTACATATACCTATCTCAGCATTCGCAAACATGCAAAAAGAGATGGGTTAATCCTGACCTAACTCGATATTCCTAGCATTTTAATTTGCATTGAAACTAATGGAAAAAAGACATCTCTTGATTTTTAATGCGAACCTGTCGGCGGGAAGTGTAATCGAGCCGAATTGAGTGATTTTATTAGAGTTCTAGTTTTCGCCGCCAGTTTTTTTCTTTAAATTTTGTAGGCCAAAAAACGCTTAATTTTTGTCGCAAAGTCAAAGTACTGAAAAACGTGCTCTGAATTTTTTTTATCTGAAAGGGCGTAAGCGACTTTTTTTTTTAAGCGACAGTGCGCCGTAAGGTCTTACGAATAGCGGGGGAGAAGGGTCGATTATCGCATCATCAAAAAGCGATTTTTTTTACGATTTTTTGTATGAGATCGCTGTCCATGCCCCCTGCCCGGCCAGTCAGTGAAACTGGATAGGCAGAGTGGTTGATTTTCGCCTGTCTCTAAAAGGCAACGTTTCCATAGTGAGTTTTCGAAAAACAAATGCCAACTGTGTATTAATATATATATATTTATTTTCTCACGGCGCCCCTTCGGAGTTGGCGCCAGGTTTTTGCACGTTTTTGAACGTATGGCAGATCCGGCGCTGAACTTGAATAGAACTTACACAGAATGTCAAAATTAACTTAAAATATTTGATGAATACATCAAATTTTTTTTAAACAAACCATCCTAAATTTGCAATTGGTGGAGTTGTTGATGTAGATTCTGTGGATATAAAAAAATTTGGTAGTTAAAAAATAATTCGTTGATTCTTTAATTCCTCCTTGCTGACTGCAAACTTAAAAGTCTTAGTTTGTAATACATTATGCAAGAGAGATAAGACAAATGCTAATGACGGTAGTATTGAAAAGACAATACAGTTAAAATAAAGTAGATTTTTTTCTTTAAATAAATGAAGACAATATAAGCGAAACTCAATCGAAAATCTGGAAACAGGAAAATCAGAAAAACATGTCCCAGAGGTGTCAATATGTTTTTCTGATTTTCCTGTTTCCAGATTTTCGATTGAGTTTTGCTTATATTGTCTTCATTTATTTAAATATTACAATTTGAGGTTTTACTCATAAAGTTAAAAATTTAAAATAAAATATTCATCCTAGATTTGCAGAAAAGTCGATAGATGTCGCATATTAAATAAAATGGATAAAGATTTATCCAGACACTATCTAGAGAGCATTTAGTTCAGGTTTGAATCTTGCAATCATACATAAAGATAGTTGCCAATAATATATGCGTTAAAGAAAATGAAGGTAATGTAGGTGGTTCTTAGTCGAAGTATGGTATAGTTAAACATGACCGAATTTCATATCGACACCGTGGCACAGTGGTTAGCGCTTTTGCCCGGAAAGCAAGAGGTCCTGGGTTCGTGTCCCAGAGGTGTCAATATGTTTTTCTGATTTTTCTGTTTCCAGATTTTCGATTTAGTTTCGCTTATATTGTCTTCATTTATTTAAATATTACAATTTGAGGTTTTACTCATAAAGTTAAAAATTAAAAATAAAAAAAAGATTTTTTCTTCTTATTTGTTTACCGGCAGTAGGCATACAAAAAGAACTAATGATGTACAAATATTTAATGATAATTTTTACATTTTTTGTTCAGTAAACATACATGCTTATTTTAAGGGCCAGTTGTTTCACAGAATTTAAACAATTCATCAAATCTCTAAGATAAATTTCTAGTTCTGTGAAAGTTCTATTCAAGGTCTGGTAAATTTTTGAGATCGCTGGCAATGGTTAATACGCACTTTTTTTTGAAAAAATCTTTTGATTCACCTTAATTACATTAAAAGACAACTATTTGCATTGGGGGAAGTGGAAAATATTTCATTCTAAATTTCGATTACGTAAAATTAAAATTAGCTTTCATTCTGTGAAACGAGACCGTCCATTTTCAAACGTCATTTTGTTATGTTGGTATTTTTGTTACTGTACGAAAAGATGCTAGAGCAAAGCGTAGCAGACTTCATGGGAATTTGAATTTTTTGTGTAACATGGTTTGTGATACAAAAGAAAGTGCCCCTTTATAACGCCTACTCGCGTCAAGGCAAGAAAAACATCCCAGTTTTCAAGTAGTTTAGCGGCTACACTAGGTTTGTGTAACATGGTTTGTGATTCAAAAGAAAGTGCCCCGTACCTTCAAAATCTTCTAGCCGTTCGTTATACATTCAAGTGTATCAGGAATATCAACATACCAAAGTGACAGCGAATGAGCTAATAGCTAATGGCGTACAATCTCACAAGACGAAAGCTAATTTTAATTTTACGTAATCGAAATTTAGAATGAAATATTTTCCACTTCCCCCAATGCAAATAGTTGCCTTTTAATGTAATTAAGGTGAATCAAAAGGTTTTTTTTTTTTAAAAGTGCATATTAACCGTTGCCAGCGATCTCCAAAGATTACCCAAGGTCTTTTAGTTATTACATCATTATGGGTCAGTTGCTTTACAGAACTGAAGTAATAACAGAACTTGAAAATTGTCTTCGAGACTTGACGAATGGTTCAAATCCTGTGAATTGTCCTCAATGTATCTTCTTATTTTCTTGATCTACAGTTTCAGAAATGATATTTTAAATAAGTAAGACAAAGTAGTAAAGTTGTTATTGGTAAAGTTGGATTGTTTGTTACATTGTTGCATGGCCTAAGAGCTTACTGTACAATAACTATTATCAGAAAAGTTTTTTAAAAAAGGTAAGTTTCAAGCACCATTCTACGCATATTTTGTATTTGATCATATCGTAGTGTAACCATAGCCGACTGATGATGTCATTACTACCTACTGACAAATTATTGTACCTATTGTACTTTTTTATGAATTTATTTACTTCTTAGATAAATATATTATTGAAGTCGGTTATTTAAAAATCGTTACAATGAAAGATTACGTTAACTTACTTTCAATTTCCACCTTAATAACCTTGATTTTGTCCAATGTTTCTTCTAGAACTTCGTCGTATCTTTCTTGAACGATTTTGACCAAAGCTTCTGTTCGTTTCTCTCTCGTAGGATCGTCAACACCCAGAAGTCTCCAGTTGTCGTTCAAAGAATGTATCAGCTTTCTGCCATTGTGAGCAATTTTCTTCTCCACCATATCACTGTTCAAAAAACATAGTTTTATTTTTTTTAAATACCAGCAAACAAAACAGTTCCACTAAGATTTTGAATAAAGACAATTCAAACTTACAATAAGTGCTTCTCATCATCTCTATATTCGTACATTTTAACTAAATATATTTCCAAACTTATTGCTTTTACTTTCTACAACAAAAAACAAACCGTCACAATCAAATAACTGAAAATTGAAGATAACTGAAATTGCATTTGAAAATCAGGTGTGATGAGACATGAGACAAGACCATAGAAAAATACGAAAATGGGACAACACTATTGGTCGATTTGATTGTAAAGAGGTTATAAAACATTCGTCAACAAACCGAATATTTTGTTTTATTAAATATTCATAATAAATTGTGTACATTTTTCTTATAATTTTATATTTTATTTCGTCATCAATCGTCCAACATTTTAAGCCTCGATTACATTGAGCGAGTTTTCAAGCTACTAGCCGGCGTATTCACTATCTGCTAGTGAACTCGCTCAGCGTGATCATATTACTAGCTAACTAGCAGATTTTACACTGAAGGAGTTTACTAGCAGAGTGAATACGCCAGCTAGTAGCTTGTAAACTCGCTTAATGTAATCGAGGCTTTAGACTTGTGGAAATGAGATTTTTTATGGAGGAATATTATTTTTATTTCACACGACAACAAAAGTTTAAAATATATCTTTTTTCAATTTGGGAGGCAGTTATAGGTACCGCTGCTCCGGGAACCATTTATTGGATAACACCTCAGCCATAAGTTACCCCAAGTGATTTGCTACATTTGGTGACTTAGCAGGGATGCTCATTGGGTGAGGCGTGTATGGTCCTTGGCGGTGGATGCGCTTGCCCACCAGCTGGGTGATCGGGAGAAACTGGTTTGGGGAGACCCCTTTGGGGAGACTCCCTCGACCACTTGTACGTTTATTTTTTTGACAGGGACCCCCCCCCCCCCCGCCCCCCACCCCCCCAGGACTGACCAATTTTTTATGAAGTCGAAATTTGTGTTTTGTCAACATCAACTTTAATGGGGGAGGGGGGGTGACACCGCGTTGTGGAGGCCTCAGCACAGGTGAGCTACCCAGTGAGGCCGACATTGGACATTCTGGAATAAATGATTATTATTATTATTATTGCTGAATTGTATTTGAAATATAAGATATTATATCAAATAAATCAATAATATCCGTACCAGGTGCCACCCATGCTAGCCTAAGCCACTGCTTGTGGTCGTAGTGGCGTAGGCTAGCATGGGTGGCACCCGGGACGGATAGCACAACGGGAGGGGCGTAATGGGATAGGGTAGGACGGGTTCTAGCAGAATATTTACCACAACGGAGGGGGTAGAACGGGGTAGGATGGGGTGGGGCGAAACGGAATACCATAATGGCCACGGACCACAAGGTACAATAATGATAAACTGAATATCATCCCGATTTTTTTACTCAGACTTCTCAACCATTGAACTGAACTGACTTTGCCATATTTAAAAAAAATAAGCGATAATGATAAAAGAGTGTAACCATCCGTCGGGTGAGCCTTTCGACGCCAAACCACTCACGAAACCTGTCGCGGTGCCCCTTCCCGCTGTCGCGTGTCCATATTATTGTACAAATTTATAGTTGTTCAGTTAGACCATTATTGACCGGCGGACCATCGCAGACCATCTTCTAGCCTCTTGCGGACCACTTCTGGTCCACGGACCACTGGTTGGGAAACCCTGATCTAGTGACTAGTGCAGACTCATCGGCGGCTAGTAGCATCGGAAAGCAAACGAAGATTCTTAAGTCTTTTTAATTTAGTATTTGAATATTAGTAAAAATAAAAAGTGGTAGTGCTAATTATTTCATTTTCCCAACCGTCCAAAATAAAAAGTAGTAGTGCTAATTATTTCATTTTCCCAACCGTCTGGAGCCAGTGAGACTATGGCATCCTCAAAGTTGGTATGTTGTGAGGCTGAAGGTAGTGGAGAGGGGAAGGGGTTATGGAAAATGTATCCGGCTATTCAGATCTAGTCACGTATTTAGCCGTATTTGGTGACTGAATAGCCAAGTACATTTCTATATCTCCTTCCCCTCCCCAATACATTCAGCCTTATAACATACTAAAATTGGGGACACCATAGTCTCACTGGCTCCAGACGGTTGGGAAAAATTGGGGCTCTGGTGTTGTATTCAGATAAAAAAAAATGTTATATTATATGCAAGTAGGAACCGTTTGCGGTTTTTTGCCAAGCCGACTGCACGTATAAGCATGTCGTATTTTGTTATTACCGCATGTTCCTTTGGAGAGTCGAAATTTTTGTTAATACAAATATTTTTACAGCGGATTTTTAATCAAGATGCCTGCAGATATAAGTATATCGACTTCGGTTATACGGCCGTATATCCTCTTTGCATACTTACTGAAATAATCTTCAACTGTCCGAGGGATAAACTGTCCGCCGGATCAACTGTCGGAGGATCAACTGTCGGGGTTCAACTGTCAGCGGGCCAACTGTCGGGGGGCAATTGTCACCGGATCAACTGTCATGGAACCATTTTATTTAGTTATTTGTTTAATTTGACAAGCAAAAAAACCGGCTCCTTAAGCGTCGATGACACAGGGCTAGTTTACAAGCTACTATCTGGGAAATTCACTAGCCTCGATGACACACGGCGAGTTACAAGCTACTATCTACTAAGTTTTAAAAGCGGGTAAATCGGCGAGTGAGATTGTCATGATGACACACAAAACTGTCCACTCGCTCAGAAGCGTAGGAAACTAAGGTCGCTTTTAGCGCCAGTGACAAGAATAACGACGCCTGCGTGAACTAATTCTTCACATTTTTGACAGTCGAAATCAGCTGTTTATCGGAAGCCATGTTGGAAACGTAAATCAACCATTATTATAAGCAATAATTATCAGCCTGAAACACTCATCAACATTGAAAAATCTTCCGAGAAAAGATACTTGCCGCCAACGGGACTTGAACCCGTGTCCTTCTGATTGCCGGTCAGCTGCTCTTGACCACTGAGCTATGGGGGCTTATCAAATACCCGCCAAATAATTCAATATATACTAGTGTTTTATTCAACAATTACTGCTTATTATATTTTTTCCACCTGAAAACAACCAACTTTATTTTTGCGAGAGAGACATTATAAGTGTTAAATCCAAATGTAAAAATAAAGTTGGTTGTTTTCAGGTGGAAAAAATATAATAAGCAGTAATTGTTGAATGAAACACTAGTATATATTGAATTATTTGGCAGGTATTTGATAAGCCCCCATAGCTCAGTGGTCAAGAGCAGCTGACCGGCAATCAGAAGGACACGGGTTCAAGTCACGTTGGCAGCAAGTATCTTTTCTCGGAAGATTTTTCAATGTTGATGAGTGTTTCAGGCTGATAATTATTGCTTATAATAATTGTTACCCTTTGTGCTATGCATAAAAATCTTGTCTAAACGTTAGTTTATAAATTAAAAATAATAAGTAAATCAACCAATCACGAGCAAGCGGAACAAGCGTGTAGGCGAGTAAAGTTGACGACCTTTCAACTTTTTTTCGTAGATTGTCAACAATCTGCTAGTTGCTGCTAGTTAGCAAGTGACACGATGACACCGGGCGAGTTTACTAACAGATAGTGAATTTCCCAGATAGTAGCTTGTAAACTAGCCCTGTGTCATCGACGCTTATCTGTTAGTAAACTCGCCCAGTGTCATCGTGTCACTCGCTAACTAGTAGATTGCAGATTGTTGACAATCTACGAAAAAAAGTTGAAAGGCCGTCAACTTTACTCGCCTACACGCTTGCTCCGCTTGCTCGTGATTGGTTTATTTACGTTTCCACAGTGTTGCCAACTGTTAGCTATGCCAAATTGCTAGACATCTTACAAAATGTTGCTAGATTGCCATTTTTTTTACCCCAAAAAGTTGCTAGAAGTAGCTAAACGTTACAATAGGTAGATAATTTACAATAAAATGACAAATTTTGAGAATCGTTTTTAATTAATTAATTAATTAATAATTGGCTAATTTATATAGCGCCGTTTTCGTGGAAAATCATCTCAAGGGCGCTGTACAAATAATATATAAAAGAATTAATATTACTGGCTTAAAATTAAGATCTACAATTACAACTAGTGACTTACATCTAAGTACATCTAATCTTTTATTTCCATTAAATCCAACAAAAGAGAAAAAAAATCTTATAAATGTTAAAGAATAAAAAAATATATATATATTTAAAGAGGAAGATCAGAAGATGTCGATGGCTGAGGTTCAGTACCTTTCAGTGATTTTGAATATTTTTCAGCGGTACCCATTTTATGCAGTACATATTTAGGCAAAACATAGTTATAGCAGCATTTACCACTTTTTCTGATAGTCTCCAATGCAGAGGATTGAGTTAAAGTTTTTTTTTTTTTTTTTTTTTATTATAAGAAATATAATATTTCGCTTTTCGAGTTGTCAAACTCATTCGGTTTCTTTGCTTATTTTTAACTAAATTCATCTGAGAGAATAACCTCTCTACCTCTGCATTAGAATGTGGCAGTGAAAGGCAAGTTAAAGCAAGAGTACTTATATCTTGGTATGTGTTTTCACCGAAAGAATTGTTATAAAACAATGAAGAAAAGTTGCTATAAAAAGTAGCTAAAAAGTTTAGCTACAAGTTTCATTAAAATGTAGCTGTCTGACATCAAATAATAGCTAGATCTAGCTATAAAGTTGCTAAGTTGGCAACACTGCGTTTCCAACGTATCTATGATTCTTCTGTTGGTGTTGGTTTATGGTATTGGTCAATTGGTTTATTTATGGTCAGGGGCGTAAAACTTGGCTTTAACCTTGAAACTGACAGGAGTGAACCAAATTCTTATAGATAAAGCTGAATTTTATTATAGATAGGTCTAACTTTAAACGTCAAATGTCAAATTGCGTCATGCGATTATCAAACGAATTTGAATTTGTGTTGTTGACATCGCCATGGGCATATTTCATTTAAAAATCGTTTACAGGAATTCCAGAGGTGGAAAAATGTTTCAAATGTGTCCGCAATTGATCCAGAAATCAGGTAATTACATGAGACATTAACATTCAGCTTAATTTATCTGTAAATCTATTTGAGGTTAAATGACATTTTGATAAAATATTCTTTCAATTTTACTTTAATAAGTATAATTGTAATACGTACGCCTCGTACGTCATACATATGTCTGTTAATGTTATATTATCGTTAACACAAGCTTATGGGTCCGAGTGGTTAATGTTTCACAAATATTGTTTCAGAAAATGTTCCAGACTTTGAATGACTTTGGAGCTTTACGTTAGGAACACCTTATAACATTGTTTGGCAGACCATAACACCGTTAATGGCAGGTAAAATTAATAATGCTACTAATTTATATGTTCATATGAACAGAAGTGAGAATACTTTTCCCTTGTGATAAACAAAGTATGTCATCACAAGGGAAAAATACTGTATATTCTGTTCACAAACTTTGTTTAATGTGATATATTTTTTTCAGAACACATGATGCGGTTTTTACCGTGAGATGGCTGAAATGGGTCCCCGATGAAGGTATAGGTACTCTGTTTAATTTCGGTTGAAAGGAAATTTAGAATATGTAGATTTTTTATTTCATTCTACAAGAACTGTACGGTGACTGCTGGAAAGGAAAAATGGATAAAACGCTTTATAGATGTGACATTGAAGATGAACGTATATAAACAAACAATACAGCTCTTGTTTATGTTGATCTTTAATGTCACAGCTGTATGACGCTTTAGCCATGTTTCCTTTCCATTCCTTTGTCGATATTCTTTTTCAATTCATCGAATTCACCGAACCAGTGTTTTTATGTGCTATTATCGATTGTCTTTCTGAAAATAAAAAGAATTTAAACATGTACCCCCGAGTTATCATTTTTCAAGCAGAAAAATGTAAATTCGTCGTAGAAAACCAATCATTATTTGAAAATGTTTTACTTTTATAAGGATTCATATTTCAAGTATTTTAGGTTTTTTACTAACGCTTGAATTTTTGATTTCCTCAGGATAACAGGTTTCCATCTGACAAAGCTCCTTGCTGAGGAAATGAGCTTTAAAAATTATGTAAAGCTCATTCCCTCAGGCTTTTGTCAGATGGAAGGTTGTTTTCTTGGGGAAACTAAAACATTTTTCTGCTTTCAAGCATTTTTATTTTTAAATAATTTATTTGGCTAATGAATTAATAAAGTAGGTCCAATGCGATTATATTGTCTATGGTGGCAAATGGCCTTGAACTTCCTCTATGTTATTAAGACAATAGTCTTTGGTGGACCATTTTATTTTTGGTTAAGTTGGTGACAGTGATGACGAAATTTCTAGTATGGAGAAGGCCCGAAGATATCGATCTAGGGATTGGTTTATTTATGTTTATGGTTGTAAATTGTAAACCACGGTATCGGTTTGAACGCTTTTATTTTCTAAAAAATTATTGAGGTCAAATCAAGTTTAATTTCGATATTTCATGGATCTACAGAGCTCAGACCAAACATAGTTTTATTATAAGCTATATACTAATCGAATTTACTTACAATAAAGTTGACCCAAGCCGATTAAACTCAACATGTCAGGCACCGCTGAAGTCTCCGGCATGCAAAATGATGCTCAAAATGAGGAATCTGATACTACTGGAAACCAAAAATCAAAATTGGAAGATCATACCAAAGTAGTAGCCAATCATTATAACTCAATAGAAGAAAAGGGACTCGATGGAAGGTTGGAATCCCCAATATTTTACATGAGAAACTTCAATAACTGGATTAAGGGAATGGTAATAAGCGAATTTTTAGAAAAAATTAAACAGGAGACATCCTACAGATATGCGGCTTCTGTCCTTGATATGTGTTGTGGAAAAGGCGGAGACCTGTTTAAGTTCAAAGTCGGAAATATTGGAAAATTAGTTTGTACCGACATAGCCTCGGTTTCAGTGGCCAACTGTGAAGATCGATATAAGCTGATGAAATCAAGGGGAGGTAACCGGTTGTTCACGGCAGACTTCATTGTGGCCGACTGCACTAACGCACGCTTGAAGGATCTGTATGCGGATCCATCTATACAGTTTGATCTGGTCAACTGTCAGTTTGCATTTCACTACTGCTTTGAAAGCCTTCCTCAGGCAGAATGCATGTTGAGGAATGCATCAGAGAGTCTACGTCCCGGCGGCTACTTCATCGGCACAATGCCAGATGCTGCAGACATCATGCGCAGGGTACAGAAAAATGATGGTACCTCCACGGGCAATGATATTTTTAAGATAGAATTACAGTTTGACCCCACAAAAGGCTGCCCTTTGTTTGGGGCTAAATATAACTTCCACTTGGAGGGTGTCGTCGACTGTCCGGAGTTTTTAGTTCATTTCCCTACCTTGATTGATTTGGCCAAGAAGTTTGATCTCAACTTGGTGTACAAAGAGAGATTTGAGGACTATTTTGATAAGAAGAAGGAGGAAGGCAAAAATTTGCTGCAAAAGATGACATGCTTCGAAACGTACCCTCTGGCCACCGGAAATACTGCCAACCCAGCAGACTACGAACATGCAAAAGAGTTTTACGAAAAGAATAAAGATGAGAAACAAAGAAATATAGGAACTATCTCCAAACCACAATGGGAAGCAGCTTGTGAGTTTATTTTTGGGTCATTTTTCTTATCAATTAGTATAATATTAATCACTCACATACTCAATCAAAAACAAAAGACCTTTCCGTAAAGACTTAGGAGGGATTGTTTAAAAAATTTTGAAGAATTCATCAAATTTTGAAGTTAATTTTCAAGCTCTGTGAAAGTTCTATTCAAGTTCTGTGATTATTTTAGTTTTATTAAGCAACTGGCCTACAATGATAAAATAACAGAACTTGAATAGAACTTGCACAGAGCTTGAAAATTAACTTTAAAACTTGATGAATTCTTCAAAATTTTTGAAACAACTCATTCGTTATGATATTGCCAAAATTATGTTTGAAATTCTATGATAGTTTATTCAATTGATTGTGATATTTTACATCACAAACTTGCTTGTTTAAAAATTATATTTTAAATACCTCAACTTGCTTGCAAGCGGTCCTGCAAGTTACGGTCACTGTGCAGGCTACTAACTGGCATTATTGACCAGCTCAGGCACGGGGGCTCCATCGAAGCCATCTCTTCTAGCCTCTCGGGAGCCGGGTGTACTGTACAGAGCTTGCAAATATTTCAATAGTACACAACTGCTGACCCTCTGCAAATCGCAAGTGCTCCCCCTGTTGTATTTGGCAGCTACCTTTGCTCTGGAGTCCCAAAATACCCGAAAAAACTTGACTGTGCAGAAACGGGCGGTCCATCTGATAGATTTCCATATCTTAACAAATGAATTGCAATCTTTAGAGCACAGGCGTCGGGTAGGTGTGCTGTCTTTGTTCTATCGATATTACAGTGGTAGATGCCCCGAGGAAGTAGCATCATTGATCTCGTCAGCACCGGTGAATAGACGGGAAACACGCCAAAAGCGCGCCCAACATTTGTCACATGAGAACAGGTCGCTTCTACGACTCAACAACTTGGTTGTGGAACGATTTTCCGGCCTCTGTGTTTCCTCTCTCCTACAGCATGGATCTCTTCAAAACCCAGGTTCACTTATTCCTCTTCTCAGAAAGACCCTTCACATAGCATCCCCAAAGATGACATAGGCTTTGAGAATGTAAAATAAATTAATAATTTAGAGTAAATCTATACCACAGTAGTTAATCTTTAGTGTAAACATAAATGTCACTTCAGCCTAGCGATTCCATATTTTTTGTGAGATCGTTATTGGATAACGGACGTTATCTCCTGTCAGATTTGTGTGATTTTTATGGCTGTTATTTGCTTTTTCTATGTACAACGTACACTAAATGAATAAATAATCATGCGTACTTGCAGGAATTCGGTTTTAAATCGATCTAAACTAAAATATGTAACAGTAAATTTGTATAAATCACACAAATCTGACGGGAGATAACATCCGTTATCCAATAACGATCCCACAAAAAATAATGAATCGCTAGGCAGTTCTTTGTTAGACTGTTCCATGTTAGAATTTTAACCATAACTTCAGATGTTGAAAGTAAATTCTTGCAAATCAGTGTTTTTAGTAACATTGGCAAACTCTTTCGCTGCTTTGTGATCTTAATGTTACTTGATTACAGCAATGAAAATGGAGTCTTTAAATCCACATCAATATTTTTATTATGTTTCCGAGTTCTGTTTGTGCGCATGAGCTTAAATTATGAGTTCATAATTTTTTTTTAAGGCCCCGTAACCGCGCTCAAAAAGAAGAAGATGGAGAGATATGTAATTACGAATGTTAGAGGAGCGCGCTAATATTTAAAGCGATAAAATCTATGCGAAAATAGTGAAAATATTTATTAAAATACAGCAAAAATCTCTTGGGGGCTGTCTGAAACAGCTTTTAAAGAAATACTGTGAATTTTTTCATACATTTAACTTGTAAAATAACTGAAACAGACTTGAAAATAATAATTTTCGGGGTATACTTTGCGATTTTTTTCTATCGAGGTAATTTCACATAATTTGCGTTTCGGAGTGGGGAATGTGTAGATATTATCTACAAAAATAACATATTTTTTTAAGAGCTTAAAAACTTCAAATGTGGGAGATATGTAAGAAATCGGTAGAAATTCGGTTAGCGGCGGCTAAACTACATCTGTGAAAAATATACAATACATATAGTAGAAAAAGTTGCGCTTAGAAAATGTACTGATTATCTTGATATATTTTTTATTTTTCTTTTTCAGCAATATACCTCGTGTTTGCATTCCGGAAAGGAAAACCTGCAGTCGATGATGGAAAAAATTGATAACAGACAATACCATTTAGTTTTAAAGTTTAAAATTGTATTAAATTAATTATATTGAATTATTGCAATTATTTTATTATACATGACCACACTCAGTGACCAAATTTTAAATTTGTTTTATTATTTATTGCGAAACTAATTATTATGTACATTGTTATGATGGACTGTGAATGTCAGAAAATATTGAATCCAGTTTAGTGCAGGAGTATGAAGGGATAATTAGTGTTTAAAATTCTTTAGGTAGGTACGTGCTGTTACAACCTGTATTTATGTATATATGTATTTGTTTTTGATAATGATTCCTACATGGTGATCGAGTTATTATGACCCAGTAGACCTCGAATATGATCAGAATCGTGCCCTTATGATTTAAGGGGTGTTCAGACACGGCTATAAAATATAAAAGATCATCACATACCAAATAACGCTCTCCTTACAATCCCTTCAGACCGTTCATACCTAAGCAGTTTTTTTAAGCGCAGATCAACTACAGACAATACACATCTTTTGCCCTTACCGCTCCAGAGGCAATATGCGAAAAGTTAAGCTCCCCCCTCTCCGACGAAAACAAGAGAGGGGATCATTTTAATTACGGAGCTGCCTAGTTCGGTGGATAACAATGTCAAGTTGATAGATTCAGTATAAAAAATGTGCATTCCGTGGCCGCTCGATAATTCATCTGCCCCCTTCTCCTACCATAGGAAGAAATATTTGACAGAGTTGTGTAAACGGTACAAAACATAAGCGCCCGCGGTTCCCCAGATATCTGCTCGCGGTTTATAGCCATGTCTAAACACCCCTTTAAAACTTTTACTAACTGTTTAGTTTATGATAGGTGACGGCCGGCGTGGTCTAGGGGTAAGGCTCTTGACTCGCAATCTGAAGGTCGCGGGCATGGGCAAATAAATTTGATTTGATTTGTGTTATTTCTAGTGCCCGACCGAAATAGGAATTTCTACCGAAACCGAATCTTCAATATCTGTTTCAGTTTCGGCCGAAACTGAAATGGAAACTTTTTTTAGTAATGTTAAAAATCTATTGTTCTAATCTATTTGGGTTATTTTTTACACTTATACAGACAGTTAACGGGTGTTAAATGAAATAAAAATATTAAAAAATGTGTATTTTTATATTACTGCTATGAAACAAACAAAAATTATAAAAATTAACAAAACATGTTAAATACTTCTTGGAACAAAAAATTGTCAATAAACAACACTTACGTTATAAAGGAAGGACCTCATTATTGCGTTTACAAACACAACATTCTTATTATATGTGTTAAATGAAATAAAAAAACAATAATGAGTGTGAAAAAATAATTATTTATTTTATAAATATTATTAACCACTCCTTGGAACAAAAATTTGTTAAAAATCAACACTTACATTATAAAGGAAGGACCTCATTAATTGAGAATTTTAACCGGCTGATGCGAACTCAGCTGATGATGGCGGGTGACACACGAGCCACGAACTCACCCGAAGTCAGCCGAACAACACGCGATAATTTTCAGTGCGGCCGAAGGTTCGGCAGATTTTCTGCCGAAACCGAACCTTCGGTCGGTCACTAGTTATTTCACAATTAATTAATTAAAAATAATATATAGTATATTTGCGGCATGTTCCAGAGTGGAAGATACTCTCGGTATCGCCCTCATGTAAGACCACCATTCAGAATTGAAACATTGCCGTGTTTGGTGACCAGATCTGAATAGTCAGGTACTTACCCACCTTCCTCTTCCCAATCTCCCTGGCTCCAAACAGGAGCAGCAGGGACTCTTGTGAGGTATTCATGTAAGTACCTGGCTAACTTTGTTGTTAGTGCCTTGTAATATAAAAGATTATTTTTGGCAGGCTCAACATCCCTGATTTTGGTTACAGTACTATAGAAATGTGAAGCAGGGGTTCACTGGTACCAGAATGCCGTTCCGGTATTGCTTTTTGGAAGAAATGTCTATAAACAAAATTTCATAACTGAATAAAAGTCAAGTTTTCCTTTTTATCATATTATTTGTGAATGAAATGTATTATAACTTCCCTAAATGGTGTGTGTCGAACGACAGTGCTGTTGCCTAAACGTACCAAACTTTCCGATACTGGAAACCACCAGGGCTGGGCAGTATTTGAATTACTTGTAACTGAAATACGTATTGGAAATACAAATACGTATTTTGTATTTGTATTTCAATTACTTCCTAAAAATGTATTTTGTAATTTGTATTTCAATTACCTGCTGCGAGGTATTTTGTAATTTGTATTTCAAATACTTATGGCTTCAAAATACATTTTCAAATACATTTAGCGATCTTAAAAATGATAATGAAAAATAAACTGACACAGATAAAAATGCTAGAATACTGTACTATTTTCCTGTGCTCTAGCACTCTTACTAATGATTATTTGTAGTTTTCTTATCATTGTTTATAATATACTGTTCATTTTTTTATGTCATGCTGGTAATTATTATTGTCTTGTGCTGTAATAGCACTGTTATTGTAAATTTTGTATCAAATTACATTAAACTTGTCATTGCTTTGTATTGTAAAAAATTGGAGGGATAAAATAATGAATTAAAATAAACACAAGTGAAAGAAAAATACCTTGTGGCCGACCATATTAGTTAACTAAATTGTTACATCAGAAAATTGTAGAATTACCAAAAAAATAAGTGGTTATTGATTAATTGATTTGAACACCTTCTAATACAGAAACATTATTTATTTATTTAACGCCCAATGGGCTTTTACATTTTGGTAGTACAAATAATTCATGACAGATTATTTAACATATACAGAAATAATAAAAATAAAATTTGATAAAAAAGCACACAAGTCATAAAAATACAGCGATTTCATAGGTTTTCAGAAAAACAGATAGGTTTAGGAATAGTTTTGGAATAAGTTTTTTACAAGATCAACAAATTTTGCTAAGTTTATGTTAAATATGTCAATATCACCTAAGTACTGATTTCCCATAGTGTGAAATCGTTGTATCGGAGAGTGGGCAATGTAGTTCCGCTTATGAATGCTACAGTAGAATAGTGTATTTTGTCGTGTAGTTACTGTCGGTATTCGTAAGTTTATGAGTTGCAGTAGTTCGCAACAGTCAAATTTAGATTTAAGTATTTTGAATAAAAATGTTAAGTCGTTTATTTTACGTCTGTCTTCTAGTGTGTGTATTTTTAAAACATTTAATAATAAATTATATTTCAAGTCTTCTAGTGGGATATTTAATTTAAAATTTATAAAACGCAGAAATTTTTTTTGTATTCGCTCAATGTTGTTAATGTGAATTTTGTAAGATGGAGACCAAACTACCGAGTTATATTCCATTAGGCTTCTAACTAGAGATACATATAATAATTTAATGACTTGTATGGAATTAAAGTTTTTGGTTGTTCTTAATACGAAGCCTAGTGTTTTCATACCTTTGTTTTCAATTTGGTGGATATGATTGGCGAAACTTAGTTTTTCATCCAAAATAATTCCAAGATCTCTTATTTCCGTGACTCTTTCTAAAGCTGTGTTATTGATGGAATATTCGAATAAAACAGGATTTTTATTTCTGAAGAAAGTCAAGGTTTTGCACTTTTCTACATTTAAGAATAAATTATTTTGAACGCACCAATCTTTAAACATACTAATATTTGACTGAAGTATATGGCAATGATTTACATCAGTTATTTTCTTGTATAGCTTGATGTCATCAGCAAAGAGTAATACCTCGACATCGTTGAAGCAATTGGTTATATCATTGATGAAAACGAGGAACAAAACCGGGCCAAGGTGACTACCTTGTGGTAGGCCACTAGTGGCCCAGAAAGCTTTCGACATCCATGATTTTATTTTCACGAACAGTTTACGATTTAATAAATAGCTAGTAAACCATTTTAGCATGTTATCCCTTATTCCTAGAGCAAATAGTTTTTGGATTAGTAGTTTATGGGATACTTTGTCAAATGCCTTCGAAAAGTCTGTATATATGCAGTCGACTTGTTTATTTTCTGCAAAAGATTGTATTATGAAGTTTTAAAATATTACTAAATTAGTTGCGGTAAAAATAAAACCGTGCTTTTTTTTTTTTTTTTACTGTGAATACCGCACAAGAATCTCAACTGCTCCCGTCTGGAGCCAGTGAGACTATGGCATCCCCAATTGGGGTATGTTGTGAGGCTTAAGGTAGTGGGGAGGGGAAGGAGGTGGGGAAGAGGAAGGTTGGGAAGTACCTGGCTATTCAGATCTGGTCACTAAACACGGCTAAAGCCATTTTTCAAGCAACTGTTTTTGGTCAATTAATTTTATTATATATATTTTGAGAGTGAAAATCCATATCATAAGTAATTAAATCTTTTGCCTTTGTGTACATTTTTTAAAGAAAATGGTCTTAATTTGTGAATCAAAAATACATTGATCCATTATAGGTTGTGCAATTAGAGTTTACCCAACCAAATTTTTTTTTAAATTTAGTGTGAATAGTGCACTAGAGTCTCAACTGCTCCCATCTGCCCGGAGCCAGTGGGATTATAGCATCTCCAACTGTGGTATGTTGTGAGGCTGAAGGTAATTGGAAAGGTAGGAGATGGGGACATTGTACATTTTTGTAACATAGTATTAGATCAAGCACTATAGGAATAATTTGACTGAATACTAGATTATTTTTAAGTTAATTGCTGTAGAGGGCACTTGAAGTGAAATAACACAAAACTGCGCTCTACAAATGTTATCTATGCATATAAAAATGAATCCTTGTGTGATATCAGCTACTACAGGCTGAGTCAGTTGTAATGTCCAGCGGACTTACATTCAAAGTGTTGACGAATTATGGTGGGTAGTACTCAAATGAAGAGAGAGTAACGGTACTGTACTAGTATTTATTAGGGAGCTGCCTAAAGCAAAAAGAGGACGAATCTAGCATGCATCGCCTTATTCACGCAAGCATGCTATCTCGCTTGCACTCATACAATTCACACAGACATTACACCCCCACACTTAAACAATAATTACATGATATATATAAATATTTCAGCCTAGCTTATATAATTTTTAATTTCTACATATTTCATTATTTTATTCTTTATATACATATACATATTTCTTCTTTTTACATGTAATTATTTAACAGTTTTTTTTTTTTATATTTCACTTTGAGTAGCGTGGGCGTGGTTGAGGCCTGTAACGCAGTCTCCCCTCCCATGGTGGCTGCGATCTGCAAAGAACAGGGGAATTAGTATTGGTCCTGTCCACGTCTGAGAGTGGACCAAAGTCCAACACATTATCAGAATAGTCACTCTCCCCCCACCTAACCTTTCTATCAGAAAGCTGATCGTGGTGTCTTTTCCAAACCTGGCCTGTTGAATGTATCTTAACCATATAGGTTCTACTCCCTAATCTTTTGATAATTGTACCCAAAATCCAATTATTCTTTTTTTTCTAAAATCTTTGGTCAAAACTTTTGATCCCAAATCAAAGAATTTTTTAAATTTTCTTCCCCGGTAATATTTTTTTTGACTGTTTTGACTAGCTACCATTTTATTTTTTACTTTATCATCAATTTTTTTAAAATCACTACACTTGTCATTATTCATTTTTGGAACAAAAAAATAACATTTTTGGTCATTTACGGTCAGACCATGATCATTTAATTTCTTAATTACCGTGTCACATACCGAATTTAATTCTTCTTTCGAATTACAAAATAATAATATATCGTCTAAAAATACACGCACATTTTTTAAACCACCGACGATAGTTGCTATGACTTGCATAAAAATCGCCGGACTCGTCGTAAGCCCAAACGGCAATACTTTATACGCAAATAGACCTATGTGGGTTGAAATAACACATAGTTTTTTGAACTTTCATTCAAAGCAATCTGAGAAAAAGCATTTTTTAAATCAATCTTTGCGAAATGTTTCGCGCCATTTAACGAAGAAATTAAATCTTCTACTCTAGGCAACGGAAATTTTAAAGGTGCCAACATTGGATTCATAGTGTTTTTGAAATCTGTACATATCCTAATCGTGCCATCTTTTTTTTTAACAATAACAATAGGACTTGCCATTTCACTAATTTCAACTTTCTCAATAATGTCGTCGTTCACCATTTTTAGCAATTCATTTTCCACTTGCACCCGCAAACAATACGGAATGGGTCTCGGGTTAACGAACCTTGGTTTAAAATCCGACATAACCTCAATATTAGCTTCGTAATTTTTCAATCTACCCGGTTTATCCGAAAACACGTTAGGGTATTTTAATTTTAACATCTCGCGAATATTATTATCTGCAACACTCTTATTCACCAGATTAATTCCGTGTAATGTAATATCGAAACACTTGAGAAACTTCCTACCCACAATACATGAACTACCATTATTGATTATTATAAATTCGGTCGGCACGCATTTATTTTTAAATTCCACGTTACATATAATTTTACCCAAAACTTTTAATGATTTATTATCATACCCGAATAACTTAATATCGCACACCATTAATTTCTTTTCACTAAAATATCTATTAAACATTTCGTATGGAATCGCATTTATGCTGGCTCCCGTATCGACCATAACCTGCAAAATAATATTATCTACGCATAAATTTAAAAACATAGGATCATTATTATTATCTAGCGACACCGTATTTATCGTACTACCTTCGTGCTTTGTACTAGGCGAATATTTACTACTTGATTTATTTTTACAAGTCGAGCTAGTGTGCCCTACCTTCTTACAAATATAACATTGCAACTTCTTGTGCCAACAATCTTTTTGCACATGATTATTCCTACCACAAATAAAACATGACATATTATTATTTATCTTGTGGGGTGATTTACTACGCACTTTGAAATCCCTTTAACGGCTTACCTGCCTAGATTTATCGAAGTTATGAACTGCATTTAAATTCGACTTTGCATTCTCCATACTCAATACATGTTCCCACGTGGAAGCTATATTAATGCATTCTAGAAATGACTTGTTTAAACCTTCCATAAAAAGTTTGTGCTTCATTTTCTCATTGAACACACCAATAATAAATATGTCTTTCAAACACGATTCTAATCTTGCTTCAAAGTTACATGACAAACTAATATTTTTAAGCTTCGCGGCAAACTCTTTAATAGATTTATTAGCCGATTGTTTACATTTATAGAACATTTCCCGTGATTCAAAAATATTGTGAATAGGCTTACAATGGGAATCTAGAAATTTACACAATTCCTCAAATGAGGTTTCCGACACTTTTTTTGGAAAACACAAATCGCTTAACAATGAAAAGGTATCTTCGGTGAGATTATTTAATAGGAACGCTCTTTTACGTTCTGGCGACAAAATTTTCTCATCATATAATATGAGAGCTTGGTCCAGTCTCTCCTTGAACAGACTTTTACAAATCGCATCCATCGGGAATAAGAGTTGAAACAAATTTTGATTAAAAAACTTATCTCAGCGCTTCCGGGTGAATCCGCTCCAGAACCTCGCTCCAAATCGTCTCCCCACACAGCTTCCGGATCTCCGTCACCAGCCGTCTCTTTCGACCGCTGATTGCCCGTGTCCGTCTCCCTGCAGCTACGGAATCCAGCCCTTTGTCCGGTCCCGCTTGTACAGCTGCAGCGACAGAATCTGAGCCCTTGCCCCAGATTCCGGCTTCTTCCGTAGATGGTCCTCTTGTCACCGTCTTCTTCTTCCTGCATGCAATGCTAGCATGCCACGCCAAATTTGCTCCCTCAATACTGCAATATGGATGCAGGCTCTAATGCACGTCTTCTTGATATACGTGATGGCGTCTTCATGCAACAATTTTTATTATATTGTCGCAACAACAATCTCCTCTCTTCTGTTTGATCAATTTCTTGTCTTCAGGTTCTTAGCCAGTTGTGAAGTCGGCTACTATCGGCTGCGCCAGTTGTGATATCAGCTACTACAGGCTGAGTCAGTTGTAATGTCCAGCGGACTTACATTCAAAGTGTTGACGAATTATGGTGGGTAGAACTCAAATGAAGAGAGAGTAACGGTACTGTACTAGTATTTATTAGGGACCTGCCTAAAGCAAAAAGAGGACGAATCTAGCATGCATCGCCTTATATAGATTCACGCAAGCATGCTATCTCGCTTGCACTCATACAATTCACACAGACATTACACCTTGTTTCCCTTGGTCACGCACATAACTTCTGAACGAATTTACCTATTTCATTCATTTTTTTAAGAGTTTTCTAATACTTTGTAGAAGGTTCTCACGGAATTTCAGAAAACTTGATGACTATTTTAACTTAGCACGTTTGACAGTTCGCGCGTTTGATGAAATTGAATTTAGCAGGCAGCTGTTTTTTTTTGTAACAAAAGAATTGTCTATGGATTTTTTAATTATAGCTATTTTAAATAGGTACCCAAGTTAGGTACCAGATTTGATTGATTGTTCTTATAATATACAAAATAAATATTTGTAATATGTAAAAAATTTTAATTTGAATAAAAAAATTGTAAAGCTGGCACGCGAGTTTTTTGAGTACTGAGACTGAATATATGGAACGCGTGAGAGGGGTTGGCGGGAGAGGGGAGAGGGTAGGCGGGGAAGGTGGAAGGAGAATGCGGGATGGGAATGGGATCCGGGTGGGGAACGGGGACGGACGGGAAAGGACATGCAGGTATAAACAATTTATTTCTTTGAATATGGCATTGCAACATAGCTAGTGTTATTATAAAAATTATTATCATTATCTAACACCTAAGTCCTGTACCACAAAACTTTACAAATGGAGCGGAGACGAGATGTGTCTTCTAAGCAATGATTGGTCAATTTTTGCACGTCTCTGTTTCACTCTGCTCAGCTTTGCTTCTATGGAACCGCACCCTTAGATAAGGGCACTTACTTGACAATTTATTGCAACCAAGGGTTCTACCAAAACCAAATGTATTTTGTATTTGAAATTAAAAAATGGTTAAAATACTGTATTTTGTATTTCAAATACACGACTTGAAAGTATTTTGTATTTCGTATTTTAAATACATGCGAAAAAGTATTTTGTAATTTGTATTTCAATTACAGCAAAGCATGTATTTTGCCCAGCCCTAGAAACCACAATACAAAATTAAACATTCCGGTTCTTGAAAATTTGCGAGTGCACTCCTGGTGATAAAATTACCTTGTTATATTAATATTTGGATGATTTGTATAGTGCCGTTATTGTGTAAAAAACATCTCAAGGGCGCTGTACAAATTTTATATATTTCTTTAATGTTCTATCTTATTACTTAACTATAGACTTAGACAAACTATTATAACAACCTAAGGCATCGGTATCAAACATCCATCAGTTCATCGATCACTAATACTACAAAACTAAATGTACAATGGATTTGAGATTTGACCAATGAATGTGATGCGGCGTTAAGATGAAACCGGGTGGCATTTTGTCCATACAAATGTATTCCTCAATTTCCTGTCTGGAATTTATTTTTTGAATTTGAAAATGTACACATTATTTATTTATAATCTGTATAGGCAGATAATATACAAGTCAGGACCATACTCATTTAA
The DNA here is from genome assembly GCA_929108145.2 of Limnephilus rhombicus. NCBI lineage: Eukaryota > Metazoa > Arthropoda > Insecta > Trichoptera > Limnephilidae > Limnephilus > Limnephilus rhombicus. The sequence goes on along the minus strand of OV815272.1, from coordinate 16,669,988 downwards.
GCGCACTTGAAGGGGAATAACTCAAGACTGCGCTATACAAATATTACATTATTATTATGCTTCCTGGCTTCCTTCACTTGAGATTATAGTTCCCTCCTAATGATGCATGAACCTAGGACCTTGTTCAGAAAGATTCAAGCACTGAATCTCTAAGAGTGTTAAACTCCAATTATTAAAGTAAATAATATTATTTTAATCAAAGATATTGAAATACAACAGATATGCTATGATGACCGCCCGAACTTCGGCGGACTACTATTACCCAGTGGCGGTTCTTCACAGGGGGACAATGGTGGGGACAGTCCCCACCAGTTTCACTAGAAACCTATTGAAGGAAATAACAGTCGATGCTTTGTCTTCACCAAAATGAATGAATTCTTTAAACATGAAAGTAATTAACATTTGCAGAAATATAGGTATATATAAATAGACATTTTATATTATTTTGTGTTTAGATATCCAATTAGCAAGATTAGACCATAAATTTTTTTTTTGAGAAATTTTATACAGTACGTAAAAAATGTCAATCCCCACCACCAAAGAAGTGCTCGAGCCGCCACTGCTACTACCTAATGGGCGTAGTCTGAATATGGAAAGAATTTGTTCATTTAGTTGATTTTTTGAAGGTGTTTAGTAGTATTGGTTAACAATATAGTTTGAATACGGAAAGAATTCTTTCATTTAGTTAATATTTGGAAGGTGAGCAGTAGTATTGTTTAACAATATCGGCGACGCCAGGAAACACAGCCCCACCCAGTAAAAAAACTGCTGATAGCACATCTCTTATATTTCAATATATTTGATTTTAGTCAAATAATGAAAACTGTTTTTGGATGCTCTAGGTATTTAAAATAAAATTTATTTATTAAAAGAAAATAACTTAGTTTACATCACTTTATTTTTTATATTTTATAATATCAACATGTTGATATTATAAAATATAAAAAATAAAGTGATGTAAGCTAAGTTATTTTATTTTAATAAATAAATGTTGATATTATAAAATATAAAAAATAAAGTGATGTAAACTAAGTTATTTTCTTTTAATAAATAAATAATGACATCACAAAGTAACAACCTTTTAGAAGAAGTTTTCTTCGAAAAATTAAAATGAAATGTTGGTTATCCTATTTTTTTTAAAGCTTATCTTATTTATCAAATTAAATTAGTATTAATAATTTTTACAAGAAACTAATCTTGTGAAAAAACATTAAAAATTTTGGGAAAGAAATGTGGTGATAACATCTTCAGTATCCCTGAATTGAAGAATTTGTTGAATGACCTACACAATTTTATAAGAACTTGCATATTTTTTTTATTTTATAGTTATCCTGTCATTACTGTTAGAATTAGAAATTGTAATCAATGATTTAAAACTGCAAAATGATAGATTTTTAATGTTGCAATTAAAATCATAAAGTTTTTAAAAATAGTTAAACAATTGTGAGAATAACTGCATACCGACAATGACATTATACAGGGTGTCCAGGGGTAAAGTGCATTAACTTCGGGAGGTGATTCTACATGATAGTATAAGTAAAAAAGAAAAATAACATTTTTCGAAATTCCAACTTTTAGGGGTAGTTTTGTGGTAAAAAGATAAAATTAGACCGGTGTGCGTGGCCACATTGCCACGATCGTGCCTGGCAGGCTACCGGCAATCAAGGGGTCGTCCATTAATCACGTGAGGCTCGAAAGAGGGGTGGGGGGTTCGGAAAAAATCACGAAATATCACGGTAAGTGTAAAAAAATAAGCTAAATAGCAGTAAACAATCGATTTTTAACATGTCTAAAAAAGTTTCGGTTTTGGCTGAAACTGAGACAGACACCGAAGATTCGATTTCGGTGGAAAGTCCTGTTTCGGTCGGATACTAATTTCCACATTATTACTAGCTGACCCGGTAAACGTTGTTCTGCCATATAAATTATTTCATTCTGTTTGAAATACGAACGACCAACTGCGAACGACGGTTAAATTTGTTCATACAAAAGTGCTAAAATCGCGATTAAAAAATGGGAGGGTGGGGGTAGGAGGGTGAAAATTTGTGGTTATGGGTATTTTTTGAAACCAATGAAAAAAAAATTTTTTTTTTTTCAAAAAAATAGAAAAAAAATCTGGATATGGACACCCTAATCACCAAGCCGTATGAAATATACTTTACGACCTATTCTCATACTCACCAAATATACATAAAAAAATGTAATAAAAATCGGTCTAGTCGTTTCGGAGGAGTGCGACCACAAACACCATGACACGAGATTTTTATATATATAGAAGAAGATTATTCTTCTTCCTGAGAAAAGGCTGATGCTTTCATTGATCGGCGATATTAGGTGTCTTCGTAGTTTATAATTTTATAATAATAATATATACCTTTTAAATTTTTTTTTTAACTAGATTTTTTTGCCGAAACCGAACCTTCGGTCGGTCACTAGTGGAAATGCTCCAAATAATAAATCTAGGTAGGTAAACAGTAATAGAGACTTTTGTGTTCTAGTTCTAACTTAATGTCATAACTTATTACTGAATTTTAAATTATTTTGATTAGGTATTCTGTTTTTTAGAATGTGCATTTTGAGAAAATTATTTAAAAAATTTTATCTACAGGATAAAAAAATGTGATTATATTGTAGGTAAATATGACAGATGGTATGAAATTCAATAAATATTTTGTAATGATTCCTTTATACCTGTCTGAATTCGATTGTTTGGTATATCGGTCTATTTAATAATATTTTTTATTATCTCCATATTGAAAAACGCATAAAATAAACCTTTTTTTCGTGTATGCATTGAGTTTATCTGAATTTACTCTTTATTTATGGCAAAATAGTCTCTAAGTATGGTTTGTTTAGAGGTCATTATTGTGTTTGTTATTAATAACGTTGGCTATGTTCTAGCACTACGCAAAGATAAAGCCGACGCATGCGCAACGGCCATCTTTCAACACTTAGCATTTTCCGAATCGCTAGTTTCAACGCCGTGGTACTTGGTTTTTTCGGTGTGGACTAGTTTTTTCGGCAGGATGAGTGTCGACAAATTAGGCGTTTTGCAGGATGTATGTATTTAAAAAACTTTTCATATTGACTAATTTAACTATTCTCATACTAAATAAGATTCCGAGCATTCCCAGAAAGTTGTTCACCTGGTGTATAATCTTGGCTTGACTCGATGAAATTTTTCTAAGTCCCCAATATGGCGTCAAGAGACAAGACCGTGCTTTGTGTAATGCATTATTTTACGAAACCTGAATGATACAAAAAAATGTAAAACGGACAATCATAATTTCCATTTTAATTCATTCGCTTGTGTTATTTTTTTAAGTATTTTTTTATTTGATGAAAATATTTCTATGTGGCTGTGTCCCAATTTTGGCATCTTCTTTATTTTAAGATCAAAGAAGTTGTCAACGGGAGTCGCTCCGACCACCTCAATGGAACGCAAAATGGATATTCAAGCTCTGACAAGTATAAATCGAGCCACAAATCATCTAGCAAGGACAAACACCGCGATAAAGACAGAGACCACAAAAGCAGTTCTTCAAAGCATGGCTCCAGTAGCAGTAGCAGGTAGGTTTTGATTATAATGCCTCCATTGACCGCCATAATTCAAAGTAAATGTCCATATCTGCAAGCAAATCCACAGCCTGCAATATACCCACCATCAGCTGTGCTTCACTGAAACACGTCAAAAGTTCCAAAATTGTATGCATCACTTTTAATTCATTTATTTTACGCCCAGAGGGCTTTTACATAAATATAGGTAGTACCTATACATTAAAGATTTTGAACATGATTTTAGAGGCAACTTGGATAAACATTTGCGAGTGTATGAAAAACATTTAAAAAAATAATTTTACTATATTTATTTTTAAAATATGATGAAAAATAAAATAAAACTTTGTTAAAAACACATTTTTTGGGTAGTAATTTTAATATATAAATGACAAATTTTTGTTCTTATGTAAAAAATTTGTTTCAATTTGGGAGGCGGAAATGGGTACCGCCGCCCCGGGAACCATTATTGGATAATCAACACCTCTGCCATAGAATGTTACAAAGAGGCAACTGAAGATTTAAGAATAGGATAATAATATACAGTGCCTTACTTAAAAATGCTGTGAAAATTTTATTAAGTTGATACAAAGACCGTGGACATGAAAACATTACTAATTAAAAAATGACAAAAATTAATTCATGGAAAGATATACATGGTGTAACAGGACGTACCCAAGGAATTTTAACCAGCGATTCCTGAGCATATCTGGAGTAAAAAATGTAAATAAAATTTTAGTCTCCGGTGATTTTTTGATGACATTTTTTTTTTTTTTTTCAATTTTTTTCTTCAAATTCAAACAAATGTCGGTTAACTTTTTTCTCATTCATACAATAATATACTTTTTTTAAATGTTCAAGTTTGCTTTTCACATCTAAAAATTAACAACAAAAAAACTGTCATTTTAATGCATTGCTTTCACATCTTAAAAAGGTCTAACCCTCCCTCCCCCCCTCGGTGACCCACGTTAAGTACATTCCAAGACACCCCCTCCCCCTACAGTTTCACGTAGTAATTCATAAATATGGTTTTTTTATCATTTCTTGCTAACAAAAAGTTTGTACTCATCTCTCAAAGGCACCCAAAATTCATTTGTCTTTTTCTATATTGCCTGCATTGACAAGGAATCCTTGTGACATATAAACGCATTGTACAGCCGATCGTACAACGACATTATTGTACTGGCACAAACTCTCGGCGACTTGCTTGACAACACACTGCACTACAAAGTATCAGTTTTCAATCAGCTGACGTCTCGGCACATGTACGTCAGTGTTGCCACCTATGAATTTAAAATTGACAAACACTATGCGCCATATTTGAATGTAGCTCGAAAAAAACGCGAGATTTCTAGATTGAGTATGTGATAAAAACCTAAGCCCTCCGCTTCTCATTGTGACCACGCATGGTATTTTGAAGATCCCCTCCCCCCCTGAACGGGTCACATAGTATGGGTACGTTCCCTAATAGATATTTATATTATAAAAAAACATAACTTTCAAGAAATTCTTATAAATAAACGGCCCAAAATTAAGTTTGAATAATAATATAAGGGGGCATACATTAATTACGTGAGCAGTTTTACTTCCAATCTAGACCCCCCCTCCCCCTTGGTGAGATAAATTTGGGCCACTTCGTATATTCTTTTCAAGTAACTTGAGATTTTTCTGGACCCCCCCCCTTTTTTGATGTAGGTAATTAATTAATTACGTAATTAATGTATGCCCCTAACCTATAAAACCAATTTCACGCACTTCTATTATTATATTATATCTTTACCAAAACTGACGAAAAATATCACAAATAAGTTGCAAATACAGGGTGTTAAGGGACGTACTTGACTTACTTTAACCAGTGATTCCTGACATTATTTGGAGTAAAAAATGTAAATGAAATTTTGGTCTCCGGTGACTTTTTTTGACAACTTTTTTTTTTTTTTCAAATTTTTTTTCTTCAAAATCAAACAAAAAAAAATTCTTCCGCACTTCGTCACTGGTCATTCCGGCGAGAATCCGACCAACCCCTTACCCCGCCTCTAACTGTCCAACACCTACCATTTTTTATGTTTTTGTAGAAAAAATAAATAAAAAAAACATCAAAAATGTCACCGGAGACCAAAATTTCATTTACATTTTTTACTCCAAATAGTGTCAGGAATCACTGGTTACAGTAAGTCAAGTACGTCCCTTAACACCCTGTATATTGAATACACAAATATAATAAGAAATTGACCGTTTTATGTAACAAAAACACTTTTTATAATTAATTTAAAAACCTAAATATCTACAAAAGCAATCATTCACTGGTCATCTAGCAGCACGCACTAAAAAAAATCTCCTCTGCGCATGCGCACCGGTGTTGCCCGTTTGAAATAATTACATATAAAGTTTTTTTTGGTAACAAATCGAATCTATAATTGCACGATCTTTGTACAACGTGTAACAAAAATACCATTTAACGGTCTTGAAATGTTTTTTTATTTTTTATAGTAAGGCCGTTAGGGTTACATAATTCTGACTGTACATTATATCCATTTCAATCATTCAAATATGGCGCGCAAAGAAAGTTAGTACTGAATACTCTTACTTATTGAGTTGGTGAATACGTAAATACATTTATTTATTGTGATTAAACCAGAAAATGCATATTTTTTAAACAATTTATTTAAACAATGTGTATTAATAATAGAATGGCTCATTATAATAATCATTGTAATGCCACCATTGTACAATCAAATAAAACACAATGAATGTCTTGTAAAAAAAAATTAATAAAATATGTCTGATAATTTGTATTATATTTTTATAGTCCATTAGATTTGTTGCCATATACCTATGTATTTAGTTTACCTAATTGCTTCACACTTGTACAAAAATATATTATTTTAGTTATATAGTCATCTTAAAAAAAACAAATATATTAAACATTACCTTCACTTTTGAGGTCACTGAACCCTGGGGGTTAATGATTCATAATTTTATTTTTCATACGTCATTCTATGGAATTTCATAGCTCTTGTTACAATGGCGATCTGATGCACAGAGATTTTAGTAACTAATAGATAATAATTATTCATGTATGTTAGTCTTGAATCTTAATTGAATTTACTGATGTGGCAATTTATTAAATAATTATGTAATCATTATCAAAAAATTGCATTGAATACTACAAGGACATTGATAACTAACATTATCACATTTAAACTAATCGAGCAATATGTAAAGCCAATAAAATAATAAATGAATTACACTACCTTGGTTTCTTATACCCAAGCTTCTATCAATACTAATGGAGTTAATATTATACGGTCCTGATAAGGCTTGGGTACAAGCAAAACATGGTCAAGACATGTTATGGTCGGCATCTAAGATATTTATAAATAATAGCAGTATTTGTACAAAGTTTTTTTTTAAATTATAATGTCACTACCAAGTGTTCATATTCTTGTGAAAAAATGATAAAATGTATATTTTTAAAGGGATAAGGACAAACATTCCAGCAGTAAGAGCCACAGCTCTTCGCACAAGTCATCCACCAAGGATAAAGATAGGGGGGATAATAAAGAAAGAAGTGACAAAGACAAGAGCGATAAAGACAAGAGTAGGAGTGATAAGGACAAAGACCGAAGCTCTGACAAGCCCAAGTCCAGCGACAGCTCCAGGGACAAAGATAAGAAGTCCTCATCTTCCTCTTCCAAGGATAAGACATCCTCAAGCAGCTCCAGGGACAAAAGCTCCTCCAGTAGTTCCAAGGACAAGTTGTCCAGCTCTAAAAGTGATAAAGACAAGCACCGCAGCAGTGACAAACATCATTCCAGCTCTTCTTCCTCCAAGGACAAATCTCGCTCCAGTAATGATACTTCTAAGGATAAGGATAAAAGCTCCAGGTAAAGTATCAAAACTATAATTAGACAGCAAGCCAAAAGAAAAGGAGTGATTTATCAGTATTTCACGCTTCTTTCCCAACAATGTTAGAGAATGATCCTTTGTTTTTTGTCAAACTATAGCATTAAAAATATAAAAGAAAATTGAGATAGCATAGAGATACTCTTTGGAAACAGGAAAAAATGGAAAATATCGATTTTATTTATCTACGCGATTTACTCATATTAAATTTATTAAATAAATAAGTGATAAATAATTTATTAATTTTCCTCTAAATGGTTTATTCACAGCAGTAAATCATCGCACAGCTCCAGTAAAGACAAACACAGTTCCAGTTCCAGAGACAAATCAGCTTCTTCAAAGAGTCCGGAGAAAAAGGAGGAGCTCAAATACAAAGAAGAAATTAAAGAGGTGGATATTTTTCCTTATCATTTGACACTAATTCTAAACATGTACTGTGATGTTGATTCACCGTCAATGTGATAAAGGTGGATGAATCATCATTAAAATAACCGGCCATGCTTTGTGGAAAGGACTAATAAACCATATTTTTCAAAAATATCTATTTATTTTGTGTCGTTCATTAGCATTTCAATAATCACAAAACAACATATTTTTTTAATCCCCTGAAGGCTGGCCGGTGTTTCATATTATCTTTTAGTTATTATGATATTTATTTTATTAATTAGTTAAATTAGATTTTAGTTAACTATTGTTTCATTTTTACAAACTTGTTTGCGTGATCGCCCTGGAAGCGATTAAAATTATGATTGTATAAAAATGATAATGAATTTTCTTTATTATGCTGTATTGCAAATTAACCTTTCCTGGTCTGTAAAGTGTAAATACTACACATTGCTGCTAATAACTTTTATATCTCTATAAATATAATGAATTCTGGGTTCAGATTTTAGGTATTCCTCCGTTATACATTTACGCACTGAATTAAAATTTAATATTTTAAATAATTAGCAAATTTAATTCAAAATCAGAGATATTTTGTTAAATATCGGGAATAAATCACAAATACAATCAACCGTGTGCCAGTGTGGACCGTGATACGCAAAGAGTGTGCGGGGGGAGATGACACGCCATGTGACGTCTCGCTTTACTTCGCTATACGGGAACACGAGAAACAGAGACCGCCGCCGTGCGCAGTTGTGTTTCGACCACATGCATAGCTGTATGTATTGGGTAGCAGTCTAGCACTATTCTAGCCTCTAGCGCCTCAGTCGTTCGCGGGCAATCGTTTGAGATGGTCTCCTCGCCCGTTTTTTGAGCAACGGACGATGGTTTTTTAATGTTTTCAGCAATTAAACTACAATTATTATCACTTTTAACACAAATTATGATAAACAAAAGCGATTAGCTATGAATGTTGATATATTTCCGAGATAAAATCGCTAATTTTGACACGTGAATTGATTACACAGCACCGGAGCGCGCGTTTTTTTTTAGCACAGTAAGGGAAAGGTTAATATAAGGCATGGTTTACACAAAGTGGTGAGAGGCGCTGGTGCATGTCTATTCCATGAAAAAACAAGTAAGTTTTTACAAAAATAGAATCAGCTGGCACACAGCGAAAATTTCGCATCGGTGATCGAGAAGTTAACCGTCTTTGAGCCGATTTTCTAAAAATTAGCATTATTTATTTACGCCTATTCAGGCTTTTACATACATATATATATATATATATATATATATATAAAACAATATTCACAAAATTATACTAGTAAATAGTGCAGGAAACTACTATTTACACTTGCACAAAAATAAATACAAAGTAAAAATATTAGATATTGAATTTAAACCCCACAATATGTAGGTACAAAATATAAAAATCCGAAATAGTTTTTTTTCTTTCAGCTGACAAAATACCGCCAATGTGTTAGTCAATTTTAATAGCTTTATCAAAATATTCCCCTATTTGATGAAAAAAACTTCAATAAGGTATGCTTATATTATAAAATTGATGTACTAAATATATCAACAACATCGTAGTATTTGTTTCCAAGCTGTTGAATCTGTTGCATAGGAGTGTAATATTGGCTTGTTGACTTAGAATTGCTACAATAATATGGTAGGTACTGTCTTGTGACTGACCTGCCTGGAGTATGAAAAGAGATTCCATATAGTAAATCAGGGGTATCAAACATCGAATTAATGATTTTATACAAACAGGTTAAATTGGAAATGATTCTACGATTATTAGTATTATGTTATTTATTTGTGAATATATGTATTAAATTTTGATTTTTAAATCACAACTACATTAGGAAACCACTTAAGACATGAGTAATGCAAGGGGTTTAAAAAGGTTAGCATTATTATTTTTAAAAAAATACTGAAATTTTACCATTTAAAAATATTCTAAGTGAAGAAGGCATTTATTTTAATGTTGACCCTTGAAGATATTGCTTTTGTAATAAATATGTACATGTAAGTTGAAGGGTCCATTTGGAAAGTTTGGAGATAACAAGAGTATAATAAAGAATATTTTTCAGGATGACATTGATGTGGAAGATGTGAAGTTGGAACCCTTCAGCCCGGCGGCGGACCCTCTGGCCAATGTGACGGCCAGCTCCTGCGATTACTCCCTCTCGCATTTCAAGGAGGAACCCCTGGATGAGAAAATGGATGAGGACAGCGAGGAGGACATTCCATTGGTAAAAAAACAATCCACCATTATATTATATTAGTCACCTCGTCTCCGCCTCACCCAGTTTTACTACTGAACTCTGCCCTCTATGACATTACATCGCGAAATTTCAACACTGCGAATGAGCCAATAATTAAAAAAAAAAAAAATTGTCAATTTCTGAACAGCAAAAGTCAAATTGATTGGTGCTTTCAAATTTTGAAATTGACCAATGGACTGCTTGTACTGGGTTAAAGTCAATACTGCCAACGAATCATCCCCAGGAAATAAGCAAGCGAGATAGCGTATATTCCTATATAGTTTTTGGTTATTCCGCAGTATTGGACTTACCTGGCCTTTACCAAGGTTACAAATGATTGGAGTTATGTTTTGAGGTTGTGAATTGTAGTAAAGTGGGTGTAATGTTAGGGTGGAAATAATGTTATTGTTAAGAAATGAAAATTAGTTACAGATTTTTCCCCCTGACTTCCTGAAGTGAAGTTTGGCACTATTTTAATTTTTTTCACATTTAGGGAAATATTTTAGATTGTATTTCCACATTATGATTATCACACGCCAATTGAAAATGTTCAAACTCAAGTCAGTTATATGACGGGCACTCTTTGTTCAATGAGTGGGTAATTGGAAAAAACCAACGACTAAATAATAAAATATCCCAAGAATAAATCATTCTGTTCATTTTGCTTTTTTGGTTGTTTGAAAAAGGCGGCCAAGATGGAACCAATATTTATTACTTATTGTATAAACTGAATAAAGTTTGATAAAAATTTGATTTTATTAAACCATGGAAACCATTTGAATGTAAAGCCATTTTTGTATAACTTTGGACAGAATGTTAGGTAGTATTTGGATCGGTATGCTAAGTCCTTCTCCTAGATATTTTGTTTAGTCATTGGAAAAAACCCAAATTACTATAAATTATTATTTAATTTCCCCTACAATGGATAAAGCAATGAGAATACATATATGACAATCAATGGGTTGATATTGGCCAAGCCCACTATGTAATGGTATATTTTCCTGCGATCTGACGTGAGTTACTTACTCAAACACAAATAATGGATGAATTTAAACCTACAATGTTGCACATTTCCTAACAAATTGAAGATGGTGATGTTGAAGAGTTTACCAGTCTTGCAATGGCATTATTATTGAGTTGAGCAATGCACAGGTACTTGTATTATGTTTATTATGGTAGTAGATTAGTTGGTTTTTGTACACTTGGCGCGTGAATGTTACGCGAGATTGTCGTAATTACGATTATTAAAATCTGCATTCTCTAACCAAGCTACTGTACCTCCTGCCCAAGTTCACATTGAAAAAAACTGATTTCAGATTGCGTCTCCAGTAGACGTCAAAATTCTCCCGGTATGTCTGTTACTATTATGTGTTTGTCATGTATTCGTTTATTTTAAATTTCTTTCTTGCCCTCCCCCCTGTCATTAGTATTTATATTTATTATTTAATGAATTTAGTTTAATCATTTTTATATATTTAGGCATTTCATCCAAATTTAAAGAAATTATTTGGTTGAGCTGTTTACGAAGATATCAAATTTTTGTTTAAAAAAAAAAGATTTTGGTAGAAATAATATAGGGAACCAAAGAAATTTGTAATGAGGTGTTTCTTTGATGTTTGCATCTCTTTATACTGAGGAAAATAAGGCCACTGCTGTCTCAGAATATTATAACATTTCATCAATTAAAAAATTATTTTAGAGAGTGGGCAAAGACATTTTTTTCCTTTTACATATTTTAATAATATTATTATTCAATTTATAAAAACAGTTTATTTATAAACAAATTCTGCTGTGTATTATTATTATTACCCACGATAATTGTTTCACCTTCTGAAGCTTCAAAACTTCAGAAGGCGAAACAGCTGTCACGCATACTAATAATTATCACAGCAGCAACTTGTTTATGAATACTGTTTTTGTAAATTGAATAATAATATTATTGAATATTATACGACAGGAAAAAATGGAGTTCTACAATGTTTAAATTTGATAAATTAACAAATTACAGTTGATAACAATAAATAATGTAAAGATACTTATATACATATTTATTTTGTAACCTTAAATTAGATCTAGGAAAGTATTCTACTAATTATGCCTTCAAAATCTTGATCAAAAATATTTCAATCATTGTGGTGAAAGATCTTCATGTGGCTAAATAAATTTCCTTCAATATCACAAAATTGAATTTAGGACGTAATCAAAGCTTTTTTTATAAACTATGAAAAGTGTTATAATTTGAGACTTCACAACCAAAAGCATTATCGAAAAGGTTAAAGAAGGAGGTAGCGCATCACGATATGATAACCTAAAAATAAATTATGGTAATATTGTGAAGTGTCCTTTTTTGTTGTTATGACAACCATATAAATTATTTTCATAGAACTGTCAAAATAGCAAAATTAATGAAATCAAGTTATATTCTTGATACATATGAATTTAGCCAACCATCGTAAGGTTCGCAATCGGATAAATAAATAACATAGTCTAAAAATTTGTAGAAATGATGTGCGCAATCTAAAATCATCAAATTCACTGAATTCTCAAGTCAGTTTTAAAATGTCAATAAATATTAATATTACGAACAGAAAATACTATTTATCAAATCATTATGTATATAAACAGTAATTGTTCGGAACAAACGTCCACGGTTAATACGCACTTTTTTTTGATAAAACTTTTAGATTCTTCTTAATTTCCAAAAGACAACTATTTGCATTCGGGGAGGTTGAAAATTTTTTTTTGATAAAACTTTTAAAATTAAGATAATATTCACAAGCCCGCTGCACAAACCCTGCTTTGCCAGACAAACCATTCAAAAACGTAGGCTGTTTTTTAAAGTAAAGATAACATCCACAATCCCGTTACATAACTGTTGACGTTTGTTCCGAATATTTACCATGTAAACTACATAATATCTAGGAATAATAGTAATGCCTTTACTAGTTTACAAACTAGTCTTAAGACATGTGTTACTGTGCATGCTGCTGTCCATGTGTTTATTGTCAATCTGTATGCATTATTTATGATTTAAGTACATTTTCTATGGAGAAAATACAATAATGATGTTGTTATACTTGTTGCATTATGTATTAAAATGGGGTAGTAGCACCTTGCAGTTCCTAGTTTAACCAACCAATTGTTGATTTGCTTAGTTGGCCCGTAAGAACGTCAAGAGGAAGTCCAACGAGAGCGACAGTGAGGAGGAGAAACCACTTTCAGCCAGGAAAATACCCAAGACTGAAAAGAAACCAAAAATTAAGAAAGGTAATATTTTTAATAATTCCCTTTATTTTATTATTCACATTTAAATAGTATCATCAGCCCCATAACATCTTCGATATAAAAAAAAGGAATGTTTTGTTTCTAAACGTTATGTGTGACATGCCCCACTTCAACTAAAAAGAAAAAATTTTGCACCAACGGGGAAAAGAGCCAAAAAATTTTTTAGCAGAGTCGAAAAATATCCATTTCATGTTTGCAAGAGGAAGCTAAACGCATTTTCATTAATTAAAAATGACTGATAATGCTCACAAACGCAAATTAATTATAACCTCAACCCGAGGTCGCCGGTTCAAATACCAGTGTTCGAAAGTAAATTTTATTTGATTCATTTGTGAAAAAAATGTAGTCTTTATAATCTAAACAATTGAAAACAGAGCCTGTTCAGTTTGATGCATTTTTGGATTACCTGAATCTAAAACAGCTGGATTTTCCAAACATTTGAAAGTTTGACTTTTCCGTAGATCTTTTAACCTCTTATTGGCTGGAGACGCGAATGCACGCGCGGTTTGTGCGCGGAAAAATTTTGAAAAAAATATGTACAGAATTTGTATGAAGGACAAGGTCAGGCCAACATTTGCCCAGGATATAGGCAAAAATTTCATTCACCTGGCAACCCCAGAATATTTTTAAATGATTTTATCTGGCATCGAAATGTCAAATTTGCCACAATTCTTTCTGTCAAAATCCGATGCATGTTACTTGACAAAAACATTGTAAAACCTATCAATTTACGTAAGTAATGCAAGTAATGTTGTTTTGGTACATAGTTTACTGTTCTAGGAATGTGTTTCAGTCAATAAAATATACGATAGCTCAAAATTAATCCACAAAACATTCAATTCAAAATTCAAAGTGGTGCTTTGTTAGGGAATTTTCATGAAAGGGCCTGGCCTTGAGGTTAACAGGTTAAAGAAGATCAAATATACTGAGATTATACTGTATGGATAATGTAGATTTACCAATATATTCCCTCAATTATTAAGCTCGGTTTGGTTGGGATGTCGAACTTAGCGTGGTCTCAGTGGCGTGCACACAGTTTTTGATCAGGGTAGGCAGTAGGAAAACCGCCAAATTGATTCAAATAAATAAAAAAAAATCTTACTACATATAACTCCCTTCGTACAAGCTTTTGCTAAGTGTGCTTGCTGCTGGTGAGACTACTAGTTGATAGAAATAGATAACAACAGATGTCACTGTCGTCACTGATTGCCATTTGCTAATTTTGTTCCAGAAAGCACTGCCTAAAACTAATAAAAAAATCTCATAGAAGCAAATTCAAAACGACAGTTCTACTCTATGCTTTGTGCATTTCGTAAACATTGATATTATATCTTGTATGAAGTTAGCTCCAAGCAGAAATAATTCCTGCTTAGGCCGCATTTTAGTGAGGCAGTCGGAGGGCGCAGATGTAGTTTCATTTTATGCCACGTTTGTAGTAAGTATGCCGTTTGACGTGGCGTTCGCGTAGTTTCGGTTGTACACCTTTTCACGCCTATTTTTGAAAGTGTGTATTTATTTTTAGCAATAATTTAATAAATTACAATATTATTTACATGCTTATGTTTTACAAATACGGTAGGGTAGGCAGTGCTTATGTGCCTATATGGAGTGCACGCCCCTGCGTGGCCTAGCACGTACATCCGTATATAGGTTTGTGAGCATAGATATCACCAATGTTACAAGTTTTGTCTATGATTTTAAAATAGGGAGAGGTTTCTTTTTCCTTTGAAAATTTTCTTCTTTGCAATGTTTCGAAATGTCAATGATGGCAGCTTATTTTTTACGCAGGTTTAATTTACAAGTTGATTTTAGATAAAGTTCCCCACTTCAATCAGCATGCTGCTGTATGTGAATTGTAAATAGTATTGTTTTGCCAGAGTCAGTGCACTATTCTATTATGAAATTATGACAAACTAAAAAAACTTTTTTTTCAATGGTTAAAGACTCATGTTTTCCACCTAAAAGCAATACCTACTTTGTTTTAGAGACATGTAGAGATTAGATTGGAGTTCAAATAGATTTGTTTGACTGTTGCATCTCACATTGTAATAATTTTTATATTGTATAAAAAGACTTTTCTTTGCTATAAATATTTTCATTGGGTTTTTAATAGGCTCAGAATAATGTACAATTTATTAAAAAGTGAGGTTTCTTTTTAGAATTATCGGATTATGATGATGACTACTCTGAAGATGAGGTTCCCAAAAAGAAAACACCCAAAACCAAAGCTAAGAAACAGCCACCTAAGAAGGAAACTAAACCCCCACCAGGAGTGAATACTGTATCCCCTAAGAAGAAGAAGAAAGGAGAGGATGAACCGGAAGTTTGGAAATGGTAAGAATTGTTTTCTAAAAATAGCAATGTTCTTGCCAAAAAATTAGGAACAAAATGTTTTGTTTAACTTTGGCAACACTGCCAGAGATAACCACAGAAAAACTGTAGTGTGCATGGTCATTTTTTTTATTGCCAGTATTATAAAAATATGTTTTGCAGAAGGCAACAATGTTTTTCTATGGCATTGTATGGATTGACATTAGAATTTTGAGGTTAAAATGAATTTGAGTTTTAAAACCATTGTGTTATCGGTTTTTTCGAAACAAACTCGAATTATTTACTTTGGGAGGGTGTTCTACAATTCATTACTGTAAAATAAGTTTTCTTCTTCTCTTAATACATCATAATAATACTGTTTTCATTCACTTGAAAGTTTTTTATTTATTTTTATTGAAATCAATTTGATTGTTGTGAAGTATGGGAACAGAGAGAGTGTATGTATTTGCATATTCAGCATTATAATGTATTTGTGTGTATTTCAGGTGGGAGGAAGAGAAGAAAAGTGACGGCACCAAGTGGAAGTTCCTGGAGCACAAGGGTCCGATGTTTGCCCCGCCGTACGAACCCCTGCCTAATGGAGTCGTATTCCGGTACGACGGAAAGGAATTCAAGTTGTCAGAAGAATCGGAAGAAATTGCAGGCTTTTATGCTAAAATGCTGGATCATGACTACACAACTAAGCCAGTTTTTAACACGAACTTCTTCACTGATTGGCGCAAGGCTATGAATGATAAAGAAAAATCCACCATAAAGGATCTCAGGAAGTGCGATTTTAGACCCATGTGCGAGTTCTTTAAAGACCAATCTGAAAAGAATAAAAACAAAACTAAGGAATTGAAGCTTGAAATCAAAACTAAAAATGAAGAAATTCAAAAAGAATATGGCTTTTGCAAAATCGACGGTCATAATGAAAAAATTGGAAATTTCCGCATTGAACCTCCTGGGCTCTTTCGGGGACGCGGTGAACATCCCAAGATGGGAAAACTGAAGAAAAGAGTTGTGCCTGAAGATGTGATCATCAACTGTTCCGCCGACAGTAATATTCCCAAGCCACCACCCGGACACAAGTGGAAGCAGGTGCGCCACGATAACGCCGTCACATGGCTCGCTTCCTGGACCGAGAATGTCCAGGGTCAGGTTAAGTACGTGATGCTGAATCCCAGCTCAAAGTTAAAGGGAGAAAAAGATTGGCAGAAATATGAAACAGCCCGCAAGCTCGCCAAGACTATTGATAAAATACGAGACACATACAGAGAAGAGTGGAAAGCCAAGGAGATGCGCATCCGTCAGCGTGCCGTGGCTCTTTACTTCATAGACAGACTGGCGCTCAGGGCTGGTAATGAAAAGGATGAGGACCAAGCTGATACCGTGGGCTGCTGCTCACTTCGTGTGGAACATATAGAACTTCATAAAGAGAAAGATGGCAGCGAATATGTTGTTGTCTTTGATTTTCTAGGTAAAGATTCAATTCGTTATTACAATGAAGTACCTGTTGAAAAAAGAGTCTTCAAAAATTTAGAGCTTTTCAAAGAAAATAAGAAAGCCGGTGATGATCTTTTTGATCGGTTAAATACGCAAACTATGAATGAACATCTTAGAGAGCTGATGCCTAATCTCACCGCTAAAGTATTCCGTACATTCAACGCTTCCTTCACCCTGCAAAATCAACTGGACGAACTGACAGATTCCAATTCCTCCATTGAGGAAAAGATATTGGCTTACAATCGGGCCAACAGAGCTGTGGCTGTACTTTGTAACCATCAGAGGGCCGTTCCCAAAGGACACGAGAAGTCCATGGGCGCCCTGAAGGACAAGATCCAAGATAAGCGGGATAAGATCGATGAGGCGGAGGCTGAAGCCAGAGACGCTGCCCGGGCAGCCAAGAGAGGTTCAGTCAAAGATAAGATGAATGCCGACAAGAAGAACAAAGCTTTGGAACGCCTCAAAGATCAGTTGAGAAAACTGGAAGTGCAAGAGACAGATCGTGATGAAAATAAGACCATCGCTCTTGGAACTTCAAAATTAAACTATCTGGACCCGCGAATCTCAATTGCTTGGTAAGTTTATTAGTTGGTTTAATATTTATTATGGTATTTAAATGGCAGCTGCCTCGTTGGAGTTAAATAATGATTGTATGTATTATTGTAGAAAGCAATCACTTTGTGGTTTGACATATTTAATAAAATAAAATACTTTTTTTGTTTAAAACCACGAAATTAATTAATTTATGAACCAACCGGTTTGGCTTATCTTAAGCCTCTTCAGGGTACAAATTAATTGTATGTATGTTTATTTTGTTTGTTTGTTTCCTTCCAGGTGCAAGAAGAACAATGTCCCCATTGAAAAGATTTACAACAAGACCCAGCGAGATAAGTTCCGATGGGCCATTGACATGGCTACAGTTGACTACGTTTTTTAGATAAATTTTGAACCAATTGACCTGGAATGAGTGAATGTTTTTATTTTGAAAGACTAGTTTATAATATTTTCGTATCATTCATTTAAATAGTAAAAAATGTATGTATTTATATAGTACATATTTTATATTTTATAAATTACATATATGTGCAATTGTTCTTTATGATGTTTTTAGTTTTACGAAAGTAGCTTAAATGAAATCTTCAGTTTATTGAGTTGATATGAAATGATTTTTTATACAAACAGTTTTAGAATCATTGTCATCATCCCACGTAAAACGTCACAGCAATTATGTAAATATTTTTCATTTATTTTATAATTACTTAATTTAAAAAAAGTGTGATTCAACATGTATTTTAAAATTATCACTACAATAAAAAAAAATACACAAAATTTCTGTACTTCATAAGCCTCATTCCCCCATTTCAAATTTCTAGTCCTATCCCTGTAGCCTCCACGCAACAATACTGCATTAGTGTCAGTCATTATTGCATTAAAAAAAACTAAGATGTTTTTACTTCTAATCTGAAGAGGGCCTTCACACAAGTTCTTTCGGGGTTTAGTCCTGAATACAAAGCAGTGTAAAACCTTAGCAGGTTCACTGCCATTTCCACCATTTGGAGAAACTCCGCACCCATCAATTGGCGCTGCGCATCAATATAACATTCATTGCTCAGTGTTCATCTGGCAACTATCGCAACATACTGTTCTTATTTTGGCCTTGTGCTCATGGGCGTACCCACGGTGGGGCGATTGCCCCACCCTGGCTGGCCGATGCATGACCTCTGGGATTGTCGACCGAGTCGTGTATTCAAATTTACAGCACTCAGGATGATTTTTCTTTCTTCCGTTCATACTCTGTATTCATAGAGCCTAAAGCATGAATATGTTGTAGAAACCTACATTTTTCGGTACCTATTCTAGATTTTTATTTTTTGCCTCACCCTAAATCAAAACCTGGCTACTATGCCCATGCTTGTGCTTGAATCAAATAAACAAAAAAATATTTTTGGCTTATTTTATAATTAAAATAGAGCCAATAAGAACATGAGAGTTTTTCAAGCTTTCACTATCCGAGGCTGGCGATTCTAATAAAAATAATAGTTTTATTCTGGAGATTCTAATAAGGAACTCCAATGAAAAATATTAAGGCTTTAAAAAAATATGTTCATATAGACCAATAAACGCTGATTCTGAATATATAAGTTTTATTTAATAATATTAAACGCAGAGTTTTAAAAAAATTATTAAAAAGTCCATTTTTAATCGGGTCGTAAAAACACGCCGTCAAGTAGGCATTATTGAAATGTTTAGTGGTGACGTCACTGTTCGTCGTGTCATGACGTCACTTGTAAAATCATTGTATGGGAATGTAGATATGACACAAGCCATAGTATTAATTTATTTGTTTATTTACATACTGTTTATAGAGATTTAGTTGTCATGTTTATTGAAAATAAAGGTATCTCTAATTAGTTTATCTCTATTATTGAAAATATTCAAAAACTACTGCACAAAAAAAAAAGTAATGCTACTTCTAGGGAGAATACTTTGAACAACAAACTTCAAAATGGCGCCAGTTGATCAGCTGATTGCCCGACCCTATAGTAACTTTTCAGGAGTGATGACGTCACACGATTCACCATACATACGGTGGTTTTCGGGGATCTTGAAAAATTAAAACTTTGACAATTATTTTAACTATTAAAACTAACTCTAAAAATAAAAATGCAGTTATTTAAGTTAGAAGGTCTTTATTCAATAAAAAAAAATTGGACTGGAGTTCTCTATTGTGAAAAATAACGTTTGTTATAATCAGGGAAAAAATAATTATAAATCTACTTAGTACACATGTGCTTAATAAGGCCTATAGAAGATCCTTCCTAGCTGTAGGACCCATGAAGAAAGGTTCTGCCATCCGACCATCCTTTTCCGATTGGACAGACCAAAATAGATTGTCCGGAGACCATAAGTATCTTGTTTAGTCTAAGAACTCGGTATCCTCCATCCCCTCTGGCATATAACTTAGATTGGACTCGTCTTTGTGTCTTGTGTTGTATCCTTTACCATGGCCTACAATAAAAGTTCACATCATTATACTTAAATAGAATCAAAAAAAAAAGTTAATAAATTAATAAGAGATGAAAAGATAGCTTACCTAACTGAGCCATAAGTTTAGTTGGCGCATTTCTCAAGTGAAGAGGCACTGAAGGAAGGGGCCCTTTATGCTCGGAGATGGTCCGTTTGCATTTGTTCAGGGCTTGGTAAACCTCGGTACTCTTGTCCGTGCGTGCCAGGTACACGGCGCACTGGGCCAGCAGCACGTCGCACTCCGGCATCCCGAGCAATTGGCAGCCCTGCATGCACGCCACCGTCAGATTCAAAGCTTTCGGATCTGCTAATCCTAGAACAGTTAAGTCTTTAAACTATTTAACTGGAAAAATTAATATTGTTATGTACATAAATTTAAAGAAGCTCTGCACTACATACTATTTTATTTTTTTTTAATTGATAAACTAATGTTTAAGACAAGATTTTTATGCATAGCACAACGGGTAACAATTATTATAAGTAATAATTATTAGCCTGAAACACTCATCTACATTGAAAAAATCTCCCGAGAAAAGATACAGAAACCGATGTAGCTCAGTGGATAAGAGCAGTTGACCGGAAATCAGAAGAACGCGGGTTCGTGTCCCGTCGGCGGCATGTATCTTTTCTTGGGAGATTTTTGTTGAGATGAGTGTTTCAGACTAATAATTATTACTTACAATAATTGTTATTTATTATTTTCCCATGTGAAAGTTCTTTTACCTTGCGAAGGCACTACCTTGGCAGTCAAGATCAGTTTTTAAATAAACTTTGTTTTTTATTATGGAAATTTGATGTTTTGTTTTGTGTAGGTACCTACAACCAAAATAGAAGGAAAATGATTTACAGAAAAGAGTGTAGGGCTGAATTTTTTTTATTTCTTTATTTATCGTAGTAGTTTTGTCAAAAAGTAGATTTTATTCGAGTAGAGTATTATATTATAGCCCGATATCTATCTCGATCGAGGCAGATATCGGGCGAGATCTCTTGTCAGATTTGTATGATTTTCTAATGCTGTTAAATGAATAAATAATCTTGCATACTTGCATGAATTCGTGTTTAAAATGACCTAAACTAAAATACGTGACAGCTCACAGCTGCAATTCTGACATCGGCCCAGAGAAAAAGCAAATAATAGCCAAAGAAAATCACACAAATCTGACAGGAGATCTCGCCTCAGATCTATCTCGATCTCACAAAAGATGAGAATCGCTCGGCTGATCGGCATTAGGTATAAAAAATAAAAGTGGTGTTTACAAATTTATTGTTTTATTTTGAATTACACTACCACGAAGTATCTACTAGTCCTGGGTCGATCATGAAAGACCTGATAAACCCACTCACGAGACACCAAGGAGGGAGTGGGTTATTTATTCGTCAGCACCCGGGTCCTACGATCTGCGACTCGCGAACAACGCGACGCACTCCCGCGACTCGTGAACCGCGACACACTCCCACGAATTACGACACATTCCTGCACCCCGTGACCCACGACCGATTGCCGGGTGCCCACGTGGCGAGTGGCGAGACGTGTCAGCTCCCGGAACTCGCGAACTGCGACACATTCGGTCGCCGATTACCAATCAACGCACACACATGCGTGACGTAACAGTATCCTGCTTCCTGCCGTGTATCACGTCATCGTGGGATTGTTTAGTAGATTCGATTTTTTAATATTCGACTAGACACGGAGTCGTTTTTAATTAGAGCGTATGTTAGTATTATTAATCAACGGGTGAAGTGCATTTCTTTTCAATATATTTGTTGGTGTTGTTTTCGTAAAAACTTTTCATTTTTTGTGTGAGTGTGAATGTAATTGTGCATTGTAATAGAAACTATAAACTGGTAAAAGTGTAAAATGTCTGATCTTAATAAAAAGAAATTATAATAAAGCATTACAGCAAAGCTAGTTTACTTTTTACTTTAAATTCTCAGTAAAAGCTTCAGAACAACACGTTTTTTATATCCTTCAAAACATGATAAAACATTTTTTTTTTACCCCTGAAGCATGTCTTTTTAAAAATTTATTTCTGGGACATGACATTACTAGTTACAGGTGTGAACTGTGAGAGAACGTTCACACAATTATAACCTGGGTTTCGTGTCGCGTAAGACTTGACCGGTCTGGGCGGCGTCCATCTACCGCGCGGCGCGCCGGTAGAAAGTAACTGGGTGATGAGTAATCGAGTTTCGTATTTTGTGTCGCGAAAAGAGCGGGTCTTCGCGACCTGCTCGTGACGCCAGTGTGTCGTGAGCGACCCGGGTCGTGTAAAACGATCGATCGACCCAGGACTAGTATCTACTTCATACGAAAAAAAAAAATCTGTTTGATATTGCACCTCCACGATTCATTTCAAACATTCAATAAAAAATTGATAAATAAAATTTATGATAAAAATATTTAGACAATCGTGTAAGTTTTGTGAAAGAGTTTAATTTATATCAAATAATTAAGATGTGAAATTTACCACTTATTTACAAATTTTCAACATTATTTTATGGATTGAACCTTTGAAATGCCAAGCTCCTATATTATCTAATACCTTTGTAGTGTGCCAAGGGTAAAAATCCCACAAGTATTGTTTTCAGATTACCATATGCATACGCCAGCACTCATTAGATACCGATGAGTGCTTTTAACACTCGAGAACAATAATGCTATTACTACACCACAGTTATAACTTCTAGCAAGGGTTAATATGAAAGTGATAATTTAATACCAATATCTTCTCCAGCCATGCGCACCATTCTCCTGGCAATATATATGGGATCCTCCCCACCCTCCAGCATCCTGGTGAGCCAGTACAAGGCGGCGTTGTCGTCAGAGGCTCTGATGGACTTGTGTAACGCAGATATCATATTGTAATGCTCATCCCCTTTGCGGTCATACAGGAGATGAGAGCGCTGAAAGAATATAAATAATCAATTAAATTTGTTTTTGGTTGAAGCCAACTAGTTTCAAATAAAATTGAATAAGTATTTATTTATTTCAAAGGTAATGATTTACAAATCCAGTCAATACTAACTTCAGGTACAATCAAGGTAATTTCCATTTTTGATCAAACATTTGTGAACATAAAAAGAAAAATTAGAAGCAATATTTTTGACGAATTCATTAAGATTTGCAACCATTCTATTGAACCAGACATTGATGCGACGGCATTATAATAATAATTATTATTATTTATTGTCTTCAATTCTTAGTAACAGTAGAGATAATGATATCCTCACTGGGATCTCCGGTGCTGAGGATTTCATTTACATATTATAATTTAATTATAAGAAATTAATATGAATTGGACATAACATATATCATGTATTTTTTTTTAAATAATTGTGAAAAAAGGTGAAAATAACATCCCATTAGTTTTATGTTGCCCTCTATTAATTATTAAAAATATTTTATGTGGTCTAAAAGAATTACTCAAAGATATTCAAATACAAAAGAGATATGCTATGGTGTCCGCGCAACTGTCGACGGACTACGACCTAATTAGTGTAGTTTGGATATGAAAAGAATTTGTTCATTTCGTTGATTTTTTGAAGGTGTGCATTAGTATTGGTTAACAATATTGTTTGAAGTTTATTTAGTTTTCATTTAGTTAAAAGTTCGTTAGGTTTATTCGTTCATTTAGTTTATTTGTTAATTGGTAAACAAGATCGGCGACACCCGGAAGCGTAGTCCCACCTAGTAAAAACTGCAAATAGCGCATCTATTATATTTCAATATCTTTGGAATTACTGGGGTTCCCAGATCAAAAAATCCAAATCCCTGAGAAAATTCCTGACATTTGATAAAAATTCCGGACTTTCTTGTAAATAATGAATGTCTTTACGCATCGTGGCATGTCAAAACCCGCAGGGGGGGGGGGGACTGTGAAATAAAGATTTGGAAAGTGGTAGGTATTCCTTTTATATATAATAAACTTTTTTTGTATTTTTTGGGCATAGTGTAAAAATTTATAGACATTTTGTTTAAAATTAATTAAATATCAGAAGTGATGTTTTTACTTTGATTTGTAATAAAATAATTTGGTTTCTTTAATTTTTTATATCAGTCTCCATTGTAGAATTTCTGGACTGTTTAGAATTCCCCCCGCATTCCGGACAAAGACCTATATTTCCGGACTTGTCTGGAAAATTCCGGACGTATGGCAACCCTACTTGAGTGTGATCTTAGATAATAGGAACAAAGGGAGAAATGGCATGGAAACGTTCTGATTGCATGAACTTTCAAAGCGGCAGAGCCAATGAAATTTATTCATTTGGTGGCAGGTAGAATCAAAAAGCAGGGCGCCGTTGTATACAGTGCGAATTGCAATCATGTAGGTATACGATGTTGGCAACACCTTCATGCGTGCGGTTTCATACTAATAAGTGACTTGCAGTTAAAAATTCTCTCCGCGGCCTCTTTTATGCTAAAATCTGAAAGAGTCTTTCATCGGCTTTCAAAAACAGTATTTTATTTTGAAATACATTCGTAAACAGCAAATTTATCTCGAATCGAATATAATGCGAAAATATATTTCAGAGAATATGCACTCCGACTGTTCATATATCACGACAGTAGCTTAGTCACAAACTTCACATACACAGGTGCTTTCCATACAGCGCAGCGTTAGAGATGTACTCGGAAGTCGGGTTCTTAAATTTCAACCGTACAGACGCCAGGGTGTCAGATAATGGTTCATGGCCCTTTTCTGTTGTTTGTATTACCTTTGAGTATGACCTAATTTAGGCTAACCTTTATTCCATCTTTAATATCCTCCAAGGACACCACCGTGGGACCGGATGTTTCAAACTCATCCCCGGGATCTTTGGCCTGAACAGAAAGCTGCAGGCTGCTCAGTGCCACCCGGGCATCTCCATCACATATCTCTGCCAGCCAGTTCAATGTTTGCAGCTCAATTATCAATCTTAAATAATGAAAAGTATAAGTTATTCATCATACTGCATGTAAAGCGGATTTCTATAAGCAGACATGGTATTAGTTCATATTATTAAAAGGCATACCGCTGACAGCTCCATTACAATCTTATAAACAAAATGTAATAAGAAAAGACGTTATAACGAAGCTCTCAGGAACATAGTTGTAAGAACAAAGAAAACCAAGTGTTTTGAAGTGAAAATGTATTTATAGTGTTGTGTTTTTTTATAAATACAAACCTCGGAACATCTTTAGATGATTTTTTATTTACAGTTTTATCTTCTCCCATCACGAGAATTTTATATTTAGTTTCTACAGCCCTTAGAATAATGGACAAAATGTCTTTAGTGGTGAGTTTTTCCAGAACGATGACCCGACACCTGCTGAGGAGGGCAGAGTTCAGACTGAAGGAGGGGTTCTCCGTAGTGGCTCCAATCAGCACTAGAGTCCCATTCTCTATATGGGGAAGGAATGTGTCTTGCTGTAGTTTATTAAACCGGTGTATTTCATCCATGAAAAGAATCGTTTGCCTTTTAAATTTGGCTTCATTTTTAGCAACTTTGACCACTTCCTTGACATCGTTTATTCCTGACATAGTGGCGGAAAGCTTCACAAAGCGCATATTTTTATCTTCCTTGCAAATATTGGAAATAACATTGGCTAGTGATGTCTGAAACATTTAACATTTTATAATAATAATATTATAAGCAACAATTGAGAGACTATGAGAGAGCAAAACCCTGTTCATATTGCTCAAGCAGTTCCCAGCCTCTTTTACAAAGTTCTTCAAAATCAGCTTGTCAATAATAATTACATAATTCCCGTTGTGTATGGAGCATTATGTTTAAGAGAGAGAGAAAAGATTTAGTAAGTACTTAGATTTCAAAGTACATATTATTAACTGATTTGCTTCATTGAATAAGTCATCCAAACTTGAGAACTTACCTTACCACAGCCTGGTGGACCCCACAGTATCATGCTTGGGATATCTTTTTTCAATAGTAATTGTCTTAATATTTTGTCTTTCCCCAGAACATGATGCTGTCCTACATATTCCTCTAAGCTGCTCGGTCTCATATTTTCCGCAAGTGGGATGGATTCGGAGGGTGAAGGCTTTTGCGGTTGAGGGATATTTTCCTAATAAATAAGACAATAAATGCGTGTGTAGTTTACAAAATAACAACGTTCTACCACTGAGGGTTCAATTCAAACCTCTCCCAAGTTATTTTATTTTTTTATCTATAAAAAAGTATATGTACATAGGGTTTTTTTGATGCCTGTCTCACTAGGATATACCCATGTCGAGATATTATTATTAACAAAAGATTCACGTAAGAAAACTAAATCAGTAAAAGTAGGTACCTTTTTCACTTTGAGAAAGTTATCGCTGTTTTGACTCCGAGATGGTATAATTTGTGAAGATGATTCTAACTTTGGCTTCTTCTGCGAATGCAAATCTTTGGGGGAAAGTGTAATATCTCGCTTAGGTGTATTTAAAACATTTGCTTCAGTTTCGTTGGAATGTAGGAATAAACATTTATCAACGTGATCATTAATTTCCTTTTCAGAAAAGTTTCTGCTACAAATTGGACAAGTATTCAAGCCTGAACAATCCATTGTAGTTGAGCTATGGGAAATCTGTTTTGACTAGAGCCATAAGCAAATAAAAACTAAGAATTTATAACATATAACAAAACACGTGAAGGGTATTGGTTTATTTATTCGCGGGCTGAAAAGCTTCTGACCATCTTCTGACAGTTATCGTATGTTCGTAAAGAAACCAATTCCCAGCTGACAGCCAAATGCAGCCAATTGGCCAAAATGAAAATCGCGCCAATCAGTGTTACCGAAACCAAAACTTCAAAATCGGGAGAATTTTCGCCTAAAAATCGGGAGAATTTTGAAGAAATCGGGAGATGACTAGAATTATTTTAATGCACGGACATATGAATATACATGGACCTGCCCTAAGTGATAAAAACGTATTATTTCCCCCTCCACATGGCGCCGGCTGGAGCTCCGCCTTGGAACCGGCTCGCTCCATGGGGAGGGGATAGAGCCTCGCTTGAATCTAAAATGTGTGACGTCATCATTCTTGCCGTGAACAGCTAGAAGGTAACATCCATACATTTAACGAAATACAACGCCAAAACGGTAGCGTATTCTATACAATATATCTACATATCAATGTGCACATAGCGAATGTGGGCGGTTCTCCAGTGTGCTCGTCGCTGGTTACAGGGGTAAGTAAATTATGAAACATTTGTAATAGTGTTTTAACTAAACACGGCAACAAAATATTGCTATGTGTATTGGGGCGAGCATTTGGCCTTAGCAAATATGTTATTATCGTGGCAAGCAATTCGCGCTCCCATGTAAAAAGGTCTATTCATTCAAAGCAGATTTTGCTTTTAAGAACTAAATGGTGATATTGTAATGCGAGATGCCTATTTACTGTCAGATTGATTGTATAACGAATCACAGTCATCTTTCCCCTCTTCGCCCTCCATGGTTTGGTTTGACCCCTCACCTGTAACTGCTTGTCTATTCATAGATGTTTTAATGAAATTTCGGGAGGAATGCAGATCCCGCCAATGGGGGGATTTTAATAAAAATGCACTTTCTAGATGAGAAAAGTGTGGAAAAGTTTAATAAAAAAGAAATTAAGGTGCGCTTGGCAAAATTGAGGGAGATACAGCCGTTTAAAGAATGAATAAAATGACACTTCGTGAACTTAAACTACGCCATTTTGTTACTATTATGTTGGTATCTCAGACTTGCTAACCTGTAATCGGCCGGACACGCTCATTTGCGCGCAGCTTTTGCGCATGCGCGAAAAAATATTTCGAAATAAAAAAGTTTGTCTGCGATTTTGACCCTTCTATGTACAGAATTTGTATGAAAACAAGGTCAGAATCGCTTGCGCCAACATCATTGATGATATAGCCGACTATAGAACCGGTTGATACGATTGTAGCCGACTTCATGTGATAGATGAGACGCGTAATTATGAAATTTTTCTAGCGTACTTTTTTTAAACGATTTTTTAAACTGTTTATCACCTTCCAAATTAAAGTAACCTAACCTAAGACTACGCTAAACATGGTTTGTGTAACATGGTTTGTGCCCCTTTATAACGCCTACTCGCGTCAACGCAAGAAAAACATCCCAGTTTTCAAATAGTTTAGCGGCTACGCTAGGTTTGTGTAACATGGTTTATGTAACATGGTTTGTGCCCCTTTATAACGCCTACTCGCGTCAACGCAAGAAAAACATCCCAGTTTTCAAGTAGTTTAGCGGCTACGCCAGGTTTGTGTAACATGGTTTGTGAACATTATTAATTCTGTTTTTCATAATTACGCGCCTTATTATATATCACACGAAGTTGGCTACAATCGTATCAACCTTCGAATAGCAAGTCTGAGATACCAACATAATAGTAACAAAATGGCGTAGTATAAGTTCACGAAGTGTCATTTTATTCATTATTTAAACGGCTGTATCTCCCTCAATTTTGTCAAGCGCACCTTAATTTCTTTTTTATTCAACTTTTCCACACTTTTCTCATCTAGAAAGTGCATTTTTATTAAAATCCCCCACATTGGCGGGATCTGCATTTCACCCGAAATTTCTCCCTTGTCAATAATTCGAATCCCTTTTATTATTGCGAAGCAGAACCTTAAGAACAAACGAAAAACCCATAAGCAGCGCCATCAATACGATTATTGTAGATGTTGCCCGTGGAATAAAGCAATTTTCCCTAACGTTCAACGGAGACTTATTTTACGTCTGGCAACTCAGCACAAATTTTTGTGAAACTTCGACTTTGGACTGTCACCCGCACCTTAACAGACGCCAAATTCATTTAATACCTACTTACTTTTAAAAGTGAACGAAATTCACATAAGTAAAAATCTTTTAATCAATAAGTAATAATTTTAATTTTATGGAACCAATAAACCACCTCATGGTCTTTTTCAAAACACCTCTCACCTGGCGACAGATACTCGATAACGATATGTTTAGTAATCCTTTATTGAAATACCCACTAATATCTCAGTCTAATCATCAAAAACAAAAAGAAAGTGCATGAACCATATTAAAATTGTTAATGAAATTATGGAAATTATTACTGTTATGAAATACTTAGGAGTTATATTAGATTAAAATTTAACCATTAAACATTTTCATGTTTCGACTGCAACTAATCTTTTTCTTAAAAGGAACATTTGAAAGTCCACAAACCGTGTGTCACAGTAGAGAAAAACCCTTTTCATGTTCTGACTGCAACTATTAATGTTCTTGAAAGTCACAATTTAACATCCACAGGCTGATTCACTGTGGAGAAAAACCTTTTTTATGTTCCGATGTAACTATTCATGTTCTCAAAAGGAACATTTAAAAGTTAACAAGCCGTCTCACAGTGGAGAAAACCGTTTACATGTTGTAACATATCTATTTCGTGAGCAGGTACTGCTCAAAATAGGTACTGTTTATTGTCTATGCTTTATTATTTTTTTTTCTTTTTTTTTAACTTTGTTGGTTGGCCAAACTGCAAGGGGACCGGAAACGTCATTCGAGGAAAGATAGCGGGGGATATCACGTAATTTTTCGAGGCGAGAGGAGATTTTCGAGGAGAGTTTTTTGTTATCAAAAATTCTAGTGCGATGTAGCCTAGAATGAGTTTATTTTTTCTTTCTGTGAGCGTGTGACGACTCAAATGGCATAGAAGCCTGTTTATTTTATTTTATTTCTCGCCGGATGCCGAGTGATTGCTTGAACCGCGTGCGGAAGTGAATTTTAATCTGTAATCAACGGGGGATGTATTGAAGCGGCTTGGCTCTGCTTTGGCCGGCGAGAGTTTCTACACACCGCCTGATGGGTGTATATCTGCTGTGCCTGGTTGTTGGGTGGAATCCCTTTGAATGAAGCGGCTTGGCTCTGCTTTGGCCGGCGAGAGTTTCTACACACCGCCTGATGGGTGTATATCTGCTGTGCCTGGTTGTTGGGTGGAATCCCTTTGAATGAAGCGGCTTGGCTCTGCTTTGGCCGGCGAGAGTTTCTACACACCGCCTGATGGGTGTATATCTGCTGTGCCTGGTTGTTGGGTGGAATCCCTTTGAATGAAGCGGCTTTGCTCTGCTTTGGCCGGCGAGATTTTCTACACGCCGTTGGATGACGTGCTGGACGGTGTCTTGGGGATTGTTGTCGTCTTTTGGAGGAATGTCACGACTGTCAGGGCGACGGGACGTGTGCGGTATTAAAATTAAACGTAATTGGTTAACTCTCTCTTTCTACATCAGTTAATAATTGCTCAAGGTATTTATGTTTTATTTACTTTTCCTTTGTTCAATTTTCCCTTGCAAACTGCAATAAAGATAACATTAATTTTCACCAGTAAAATAAGCGTCTTTTATATGCATGACCTCTAAATCCTTATCGCCACTATCCTGCGATGGAGTTCTACTTGCTCTGAGAAGACAGCGGTCGGATGACAAAAGGTATAGGTTCTACCTACACAAAATTCATATTACCTTAAAATTCTTACATTACAATGTTCCGACTGCAACAACTATTCATGTCCTCAAAAGCGACAATTTTAAATCAAAGAGCCGTCTCGCGGTGGAGAAAAACCTTTTCTATGTTCCGATTGCAATTATTTATGTGCTAAAAAGGAGAATTTAAAAACTCACAAGTGAACTCGTAGTGGAGAAAAACAATTTTCATGTTCCAACTGCAACTATACACGTTCTCAAAAGGAATATTTAAAAGTTCACAAGCCGTCTAACAGTGGAGAAAACCTTTTACATGTTCCGACTACAACTATTCATGTTCTCGAAAGTGACAATTTAAAATCCACATGCTGACTCACTGTGGAGAAAAACCTTTTTTTATGATCCGACTGCAACTATTCATCTTCTCAAAAGGAACATTTAAAAGTTCACAAGCCGTCTCATATGTGGAAATAAACCTTTTTCATATTCCGACTGCAACTATTCTTGTTCTCAAACGGAACATTTTAAAGTCCGCAAGCCGTCTCACAGTGGAAAAAAACCTTTTTTAAAGAAAGTTTGAAGTTTAATCCTTGCCAAAATGTTAACCTAAAAAATTGCTTTAAGTATGTTGTTAATATATATCCAAATATATGTAAGCATACAGAACTTATCCTGTGTGTGTTCGGTAGTAACTATTTAAGCGAGCGGATGTTTTCCGTTTTGAAAATAAATAAGAACAAACATCGCTCAAGGTTTACGGATGAACATCTCCAATCGATTCTCAAAATAACTACTTACCACGAATATGACACCTGACTTCTATGAGCTTATCAAAAATAAGAGAAGTCAGGTGTCCGGCTCAAGATAATTTACCATTTTAACCTCCTTTTTAACTTGAATGAAAATTTATAATAACTAGGTACTTACATATCTAACTAAATTAAGATTTAAACAATTGAGCATGGGTTTTAATTTTGAGTCTGGCCCGCTTAAACACGCAAAATCTTATAAATGGCCCTTAATAAAATCCAGTTTGACACCATAGACAAAGAATTGACGAGAAACGATCAATCGATGAGAACTTCGAAAAATCAGGAGATTTTGATGCATTCCGGTAGATCGGGAGATGAAGTGAAAAATCGGGAGATCTCCCGATAAATCGGGAGCTTCGGTAACACTGGCGCCAATAACAACAATGTTCACTTATGCCACAACATTTTTGTTCGTACGTTCATAGAAGCAAAATAAAAAGGTCTTCCCTCAGTCTCTGCAAATCGGATCGTTAGTAGTATAGTAGTAGACACAACTTCCTACTGCGGTGTTATTATTATTGCCGGCGGCAAAGACCGACATGTTCCGACTTGTCTCCGACCCGATATTTCGTCACATTTCGTCATTTCTCGACAGGAGCGGTCCCATAAATAAACCAATCCCAGCGGTCCCATCATGGAACTAAGATTGAAGGGAAGCGGCAATACTTTCGGAATATTACGGGGATAAGCGAAAAACCTATGTAGCTCTCCAAATTTGTAGCCGTCTAGTGGGAGGGGATAGAAACGGGGAATGTGGCTAGCTTGCGGGGGGAAGGCGGCGCTCTGGAGATAAGGGCCGAACTGTGAATGGGAATCATTATTATTTTTATATTTTTTAAACTTTCGTTAATTTTTTATTACATTTTGAACATAAAATATAATAGCTTAATTGAAAAATAAGTAATGAAATGTGGAAAGGGTAGTAACAAGGAGACTGGAGACTTATGTGTTGTTTAATTTTTATTGTTCCCTATACAAGTTATTTTAAGTTACCTTCATCTACTAGGACGTACTTAACTCATTTTTTGCGAAATCAAGATTTGTGAAGCGCTTGTCGAAATACATCGGCCTCACTTTTCACTTGACAAGTCCAAGTGGGTAAAAAAACTAGTGTTATGAACTCACTGTTACTCAAGGCACCATTCCTTGGTGCTATCATTGCTTAACTCATCAGTTTGAAATAGATTTTAATTTATCATATAAATAGTAAGTATGGTTTTTTATACGTATTTTATAAAATCAACAGACTTGCAGTGAAAATTTTTGTGCGTTCTATTCTGATGTAAGCTGGTGCTTGAGTTTTAAGAAAGGAGTGCTCGATATTAATCATAAAAAAGAACTGTATTTACAGTTTTACAATGATAACAAAAAAATAAGTGATAGGAACAAACACTGCTTGACTTATTTGCGTGGGCAAATAAATTTTATTTGATGAATTTGTGTTATTTCATAATTAATTTATTTAAAAATAATGTACATATTATTTTATACTAGTGTAGCAACCACGCATTGTTGCTACGTCACGTATTGGATTACGCCCGAAACGATCGATATGTGGCGAGTCAACTTAACTACCTGCGCTGTGAGAAGTACTTACTTGAGAAGTACTTACTTAAGAATTCAAATTAAAGCAATTCAAATTCCAATTCTTTTGAACAGCAAGCTGAAACAAATGGTACCTATTCTTATTTTATTTTTTAGTCTGTCACTCTCCATATGTTGATAACATTGTGAAAATTTTAATGGCACATAAAAAAACTATCAACCGATGATTCTAGAGTTTTCTTTTAACTGTGTTTACGTAGCACGTACAGATTGCTACATTGGTGACACCGACGTTCACATTAGTGACCACGAAGTTTACATTTGTGAATCTGACAGTGAGCACGACGCGTGCAAGTACGTCTACCGCGAGCACGTCGCGCACGAAATAAACTCTTCGGTGATAAATTTCGCGCACCAATCATCATCATGTCTCTTGTGAGCGGAACATCTGAGGACAGCCAGCAACCAAGTAACCAGCAACCCAACATCAGGAATCCACCGCCTGAGGTCAACCGAGTGGCAGTACGCATTCCGCCTTTTTGCCCTACTGACCCAGAATTATGGTTCGCTATGGTGGAGCGCAGCTTCGAGGCAGCAGGAGTGACCGTGGATGCCACAAAATTTGGTTTCATTCTCGGAGCCTTGGAGCCCGCCCACGCCCAAGAAGTCCGGGACATCATTGTGAAGCCCCCTGAGGTCGGTGCATATGCACTATTAAAATATGAACTAACCAGACGCCTCAGCTCCACGCAGGAGCAGAAGATAAGGAGACTTCTGGAACATGAAGAAATCGGAGACCGTAAACCCTCCCAATTCTTGAGACACCTGCGCACCCTCGCCGGCAGCGCTGTGCCCGATGAGGTTTTGAGAACCCTATGGATGGGTCGTCTTCCTAGAAGTATGCAGGTGGTTCTGGCTACGCACCAAGACACTCCGCTTGACAAGGTGGCCAGCTTGGCCGACGCCATAGCAGACTATGCTGGTAGACCGGCAGTTAACTCAGTGGCTGTTCCATCGTCCGAAGATTCATTGGTTACACAGATGGCGCGGTTGATGCAGCCTCTCCAACAAGAGCTCGCTACCTTGAGGCGCGAAGTTTCGACACTACGCTCTGGCCAGCAGGGGAGGAGCGCCACCCCGCATCGTTGGAGCAATCGTTCCCGCAGTCGGTCCAGAGGTCGTCAGCCCGAGGGAACATGCTGGTACCACTGGAAGTATGGGACGAAGGCAAGCAAGTGCACCAAACCCTGCAACTTCCAGCAGGAAAACGCGCGGGGCCCAAACTGATGGCGACCAGCACTAGCCCCAACCAAGTCAGTCGCCTTTTTGTTACCGACAGGGTAACCCGTACCCAATTTCTTATAGACACCGGCGCAGATCTCTGCGTTTTCCCACGACGCCTTGTCCAGGGACGCCCCACTAAAGCGACATACGAACTGGCAGCAGCAAATGGCAGCACAATCGCTACTTATGGCAGCCTAACGCTCAACCTGGATCTGGGATTGCGACGCGACTTTACTTGGAGCTTCGTCATTGCAGACGTCTCCAGGCCAATCATCGGGGCAGATTTTCTCGCCAAGTACGAGCTACTGGTGGATGTCCGAAATAAACGGCTGCTGGACCAGGTGACGAATTTGACCATCACGGGAAAACGAAGCGACAACAAGATCGCTTCCATTAAGACGGTCACAGGAACGTCCCCGTATCATAAGCTTCTTCAACAGTTTCCTGACATCACTCGCCCTGACGGCGCCAGGAGGGAAGTTCGTCACGCAACACTGCACCATATTAACACCACGCCAGGACCTCCAACAGTCGAACGCCCACGACGCCTTGCTCCTGACAAGTTAAAACGCGCCAAGAAGGAGTTCGAGGCCATGGTCCGTCTCGGAATCGCTCGACCTTCCGAGAGCTCTTGGGCATCTCCCTTGCACATGGTACCCAAGAAGGACGACCAGTGGAGACCATGTGGCGATTATAGAAGATTGAACGCCAGAACTATTCCGGACAGATACCCCGTACGCCACATCCAAGATTTTGCACAGGCACTGAGCGGCACCAAGATCTTCTCAACGATTGATCTGGTGCGGGCATATAATCAAATCCCTGTTGCTCCCGAGGACATTCCGAAAACAGCAATCACTACGCCATTCGGACTCTTTGAATTTCCGGTGATGTCTTTCGGCCTCCGCAACGCAGCCCAGTCCTTCCAACGCTTCATGGACGAGGTTACCAGAGGCTTAGATTTCTGTTACGCCTACATAGACGACATCCTTATTGCCTCAACGTCAGAGGAAGAGCACCTAGCCCACCTCAAGATATTATTCCAGCGCCTGCAGGAATATGGTGTTGTCATCAACACCGCCAAATGCCATTTCGGCCTGACTAAAGTCAAATTCCTAGGATACCTGGTGTCCGACGCTGGCACTTCACCCCTCCCAGATCGAGTGGAGGCCATCAACAACTACAGCCAACCAGCTTCCATCAAGGATCTCCGCCGTTTCCTGGGAGCAATAAATTTTTACAGAAGATTCATTCCCAACGCCGCGAGGACACAAGCTCCACTCAATGACCTCCTAAAAGGGAACCAAAAAGGCAAACAACTCGTGTCTTGGACTGCCGAAACAGTAGAAGCTTTCAGCAAGTGCAAGGAAGCTCTGGCCCAGGCAACCCTGCTCGTTCACCCGAAGTGCGACGCCCCACTCTCTATCGTCAGCGACGCGTCTGATACTACAGCCGGTGCCGCACTCCACCAATTCGTCGCAGGTCACTGGGAGCCTCTAGCATTCTTTTCGAAGAAGTTTTCGGTAGCTGAAAAGAAATATGGCGCATACGACAGAGAACTACTAGCCATCTATCTCGCTGTGAAATACTTTCGCCACATGGTGGAAGGCAGGTCGTTCACCATATTTACAGACCATAAGCCTATCACGTTCGCCTTCCAACAAAAAGCAGACAAATGCTCACCAAGGCAATTCCGTCATCTGGACTATATCAGCCAGTTCACAACTGACATCCGACACGTCTCCGGAAAAGACAACATCGTTGCGGATGCTCTCTCCAGGGTCGAGACGATAGATACTCCTCTGGACTACGCAGCGCTGGCAGCTGACCAGATGTGCGACCCTGAACTGGAACAACACTTGCAAGGAAGTTCTAGCCTACAACTTAAAAAGATTAATATTCCGGGTACTGACGCGCATCTCTACTGTGACGTCTCAACTACCATAGCCAGACCCTTCGTCACGAAGAAGTTCAGACCTGCGGCATTCAATGCGGTCCATCAGCTGGCTCACCCTGGAATTAAGGCCACGGTTAAGCTCATAACTCAACGTTATGTCTGGCCGGCCATTAAAGCTGAGACTATTAAGCTCGCACGCAATTGCCTTCAATGCCAACGAAGCAAGATTACACGGCACGTGTCAGCACCCCTGGGAGCCTTTCCCAGACCCTCCGCTAGATTCGAGCACGTCCACATCGACATAATCATCATGCCTTCTTCAGAAGGATGCCGATACTGTCTCACGTGCGTAGACAGATTCACGAGATGGCCAGAGGCATTCCCGATCCCAGACCAAGAGGCTGAAACAGTGGCGCGTGCTTTCTACGAGGGCTGGATAACAAGATTCGGCACTCCACTCCGCATTACTACGGACCAAGGGAGACAATTTGAGTCGAGGTTGTTCAGGCAGTTGAATTTCCTGGCAGGCACGACGCAAATCCATACAACTGCATACCACCCCGCAGCAAATGGCATGGTGGAACGATTTCATCGTCAACTGAAAGCAGCGATCAAGTGCCATCAGAATAACCGTTGGACGGAAACACTTCCCACCGTACTCATGGGAATCAGAGCAGCTTGGAGAGATGACCTCGCTACAACCTCAGCCGAGCTAGTGTACGGCGAGCCGCTCCGCTTACCCGGCGAATTTCTATGTACAGCACGACCTAATGTTAACGACGACACCGGAAGCTTCCTAAAGGAACTACGGAAACATTTCAACGAGCTGAGACCAGTTGAAGGTACCCGCCATGGTTATGGACATCGTTTCGTCTTCCAAAATCTTCCCACAGCTTCTCACGTCTTTCTGAGGGACGACACAGTCAAGAGCCCGCTTCAACAACCCTACAGCGGCCCTCATAAAGTCGTTCGTCGGCACGAACGAACATATACCATACTGGTAAAAGGGAAGGAAATCACCGTGAGCATCGACCGCCTCAAACCAGCATACGTTGCTCAAGATCTTGAGAGTTTCACATCACACTCGCAAACCGCATCAGAGTCACCAGCCGCCACATCACAACCAACCCTTCCGTTGTTCGATGGCAGTAAGGATCGGACACACACAACCACTCGTTCTGGAAGGCGGGTTCGATTTCCCGATCACCTCGATATCTGACTATTCCTCTTTCCACCGCAGCCATGTCTGCGTTGTCTGGGGAGGGAGTCCTGTAGCAACCACGCATTGTTGCTACGTCACGTATTGGATTACGCCCGAAACGATCGATATGTGGCGAGTCAACTTAACTACCTGCGCTGTGAGAAGTACTTACTTGAGAAGTACTTACTTAAGAATTCAAATTAAAGCAATTCAAATTCCAATTCTTTTGAACAGCAAGCTGAAACAAATGGTACCTATTCTTATTTTATTTTTTAGTCTGTCACTCTCCATATGTTGATAACATTGTGAAAATTTTAATGGCACATAAAAAAACTATCAACCGATGATTCTAGAGTTTTCTTTTAACTGTGTTTATTGCTACACTAGCAGATCCGGCCACACGTTGCTGTGGCTAACGTAAAAAAATGCCACGCCATTACCCAACCTTTATAACCAACGCCATCTGTTAAATTAAATCCACACCGCCCATTTGCCAGCCCATTGCCCGCTGGCCGCTGCCGCTTAACCAGATATGTTATATATTTCAATAAATTTACACAAAACCTTGACTAATTATATACCTAAACCTTTCTCATGAATCACTCTACCTATTGGCGAAAACCGCATGAAAATCCGATTGGGTAGTTTTTGAGTTTATCGCGAATAGACAGACAGACAGACGCGGCGAATAACTTTGTTTTATAATTTGTAGAGATATACCATATAATATATCACAAGAATCCCAACTGCTTCCGTCTGTAGCATGTACGTTGTGAGGCTGAAGGTAAATGGTGAGGGGAAATAAATGGTGGAGAGAAAGCTGGAGAAGTACTCGGCTATTCGGCATACAACAACAACTTGGTAGACACAACAGTCGGTTTTTTTGACAGCTCCGTAATTAATATTAATATAGTGGCAATAAAGCAACCTAATAACATAACTCGCTTTAAAAAATAATAAATAGTGATACGCTAGACAAAGTGCCAATGATTGCGAGAGTGGCAGTGAAATCAATCATTAGTTAATTGAAGTGCAAAATATTATTGTCATTGTGACCATAAATTAA
The DNA here is from genome assembly GCA_929108145.2 of Limnephilus rhombicus. Taxonomy (NCBI): domain Eukaryota; kingdom Metazoa; phylum Arthropoda; class Insecta; order Trichoptera; family Limnephilidae; genus Limnephilus; species Limnephilus rhombicus. Next base: position 16,631,515 of record OV815272.1, on the reverse strand, counting down.
CTTTTGTAAGAACTGATAAAAAAAAAACCATAGACAATATATACTTATCTCGTCATAGACAATCTACATAAAACAATATTCACTTAAGGAGCATATTGATTCCAACATTGAACATAAATTAAGTATAAATCCTAAAAGTATAAGATAAATTAAATATTAATTAAACGGAAAATGGCAAATACAAGAGGAAAGGGATCTGTCGTTGAAACCGAAGACAAATTTAACATTGATAAAATTATTCAAATTATTGAAAAAAAATTTGAATCAATGAAAAGAGAAATCATTTCTAAAATTGATAAACAATCCCAGGAAACCCAAAAAAGCATAGATTTTATGAGCAGTCAGTACGATGATATAATAAAAAAACTAGAAACAACAATATTACAAAATAAAAAAATCGAAAATGAATTAGAAAACATAAAGAAAGAACAGCAGGAAAAACATATTATTATCAAACAACTTGAAATAAAAATATCAGACCTTGAGTACAAATCTCGGTCTAATTTCCTAGAAATAGCAGGCATTCCCCAAAAAAATGGGGAGCAGCAGATTGAAATCGTAAAAAAAGTTGCGGCGGCGGCAGGAATGGATATCCAGCACAAGGAGATAATTGAAGTAAAAAGGACTCCTGATAGAAGAAACAATGCGCCACCAAAACTGCTAGTGGAATTTGCTGATAAAACGACTAGAGATAATCTAATCTCTAAAAGGAAAAATATTAATTATGAAGACATAAAAGACATCACTACTGAAACAATCTATATTGCAGAAGAATTGAGCCCATATCAAAGGGAACTGCTCTGGAAAACAAAAAAAGCTGCCAAAGAAAAAAACTATTCTTACGTTTGGTGTAAAGATGGAAAAATAATGACTCGAAAAATGCCAAACGAAAAAATAATCTACATCAAACATATAGATGATATTAAAAATATTGTGTAAAAAAAGGCACTTCGAAACAACATTTATGAATTAAAGTAAAAAATGACTGACACTATACTAACCTCGGAACCAAGTGACCTATCAATGATAAACAACAACTCTTTTAATATATTGCACAAAAACATAAGAAGCATCAGAAAAAATTTTGATGAATTACAAATTTTACTGAAATATTTAAAAGTTAATCTACACATAATAATACTTACTGAATGTTGGATAAATCATAAATACATGAATTTGGAAATAGCTGGATATACCACTTACTCAAGTTTGAATAACAAAAGACAAAACGATGGTGTAATTATATACATTAAAAACGAAATAAAAGCCGAAGTTGAGGAAATTATTATCACAGATGCCAATTGTCTAAAAATTAAAATCGGAAAAGAAAAGGCTATATTAGCAATCTACCGATCGCCTTCTACAAGAAACATCGACCCATTTCTTAAATCCGTAGACGAGGAACTCTGCCTTCTAAAAGACACGAAAAACATATTTTTTATTGGAGATGTAAATATAAATATCCTAGAAAATGGACATCCCAAGAGAATTCAATATCTGCAGATGCTAGCATCCCATGGACTGGTAAGCTTAATAAATGTACCTACTCGAAAAGTGGACAGCACTGAAAGTTGCATAGATCATATAATGAGTAAAACAAAAGATATTACTCGAACTATTGTATTTAACTCAACTATAACAGATCATTATACAACTATACTTTCAATAAAAATAAACAAGTCAAATAAAATCAAGAAAAGACCACAAACAATAGAAAAAACTGAAATAAACTGGAATGACATTAAACATAATCTACAATGTACCGATTGGAAAAAACTGCAAAGTATGAACAATGCAAATGATGCATGGAATTTCTTCATAGAACTCTTTCAGAATAATATTCTCTCTAATACCACAAAAATTATTAAGAAAATCTCACATAAAAATGTACACATTAAACCATGGATTACACAGAATGTTATAAACTGCATAAGAAAAAGAGACGAGTTACACAAGAAACTAAAAAAAAATCCATACGATATACACATGTTAAGATTCTACAAAAGATATAGAAACATTTGCAAAAAAGTTATTACATATACAAAAGAAACCTACTACAAGAAAAAAATTGTAGATTGTAAACAAAATCCACGGAAAATGTGGCAAATAATTAATGAAATAACCAGTTCTAAATCTGCTACCATGACATCAATTGACGTGCTGAATATAAACAATGTCCCAAGGACATACGCTGATAATCCTGACCAAATTCTTGAATACGTCAATAAATTTTTCATAAATATAGGATCAAATCTAGCAAAGCAAGCTACACAATGTAATGACGCTATACTAATAAATGAACCCCCTGAACAAGGAAAGAAACTCGAGTTTAAGCAAATTACAGCTGATGATATCAAAAACACAATTTCTTCTCTAAAATCAAATGTTTCTTCGGGGGAGGACTTAATCACAACCAATGCAATAAAATATCTCTGTAAAGAACTTATCATACCTCTAACATACTTAGTCAACCTGTCTATAACTGAAAGCATATTCCCTACGGCTCTCAAAAAGGCTACTGTTATACCAATTTTTAAACAAGGATGTAAAAATGACATAAACAATTACCGACCAATAAGCCTACTCAACACATTTTCAAAAATATTGGAGAGAATATTAAAAAAACAACTCTTATCCTACTTAGAAGACAATAAAATATTATCGGAAACACAGTATGGTTTTAGGGAGAACTTAAGTACTAGTGACGCCATAGAAAAAATTACAGATATGATCACTAAAAGTTTAGACAGTGGAGAAAAAACTTTGGCAATCTTCATAGACTTACAAAAGGCTTTTGATACAATAGACCACAAAATACTTTTTGCTAAACTTACAAAAATTGGTATGACAAATACAACACTAAACTTGCTAAAAAGCTATATGATGGAGCGTACACAGAGCGTTCAAATTAATAAGAGAAAAAGCGAACCTCTCCTAATCAACCATGGCGTACCGCAAGGAAGTGTACTAGGACCAATATTGTTTTTGATATACATCAATGATATCTGTAACCTAGAAACAAGAGGAAAAATTATTAGTTTTGCTGATGACACAGTAATTTTATTTAACGAAAAAGATTGGATAAATACTTACAAAGAAGCGGAACACGGGCTTAGTCTCCTGCAAACCTGGCTTAAAAGAAATTCCCTCACGCTTAATGTTAATAAAACAAAATATCTTACATTTTCTATAACAGCCAGAGGACAGCCGTCGGAGGACTTAAATCTCAAATTACACACATGCCAAGGAATTTATCAACAAAATCTAGGCTTATCATGCCTCTGTCCCACTATAGCACACTCCAAAAGCATCAAATATCTTGGAATTGAGATTGATGATAATCTCCGATGAAACTCACAAATTGACGTAATTACAAAAAAACTAACCAGGTACATATACTTCTTTAGAAACATTCGTAATATCCTCAACATAAACGATATTAAAAAAGTATACTATGCTTTGTTTCAATCACAAATAGAGTACGGTATAACTGGATGGGGGTCTGCCTTGAGCACTCACACAGAGCGACTCAATATAGCCCAAAAAGGAGTACTAAAGACAATACTGAAAGTTCCGCTTAGAACTCCGACGGAAGAAATATTTAATAACTTTCAAGTCTTCAATGTACAGAAACTTTATTCAAAAAATATTTTAAAACTGAAAAAAAACATATATGTATACTCCACTGCCCAACATAAATACTCAACCAGGGCAGTAAGCAATAACATCCTGGTTACTCCCAGTTTGAACACATCTTTTGGACAGAGAAATAATAAATTCCATGCTATGAAATTATACAATGCTCTACCAGATCAAATCAAAAATATAAAGGAAATGAATATATTTAAAACAAAAGTAAAAACATGGCTGAGAGATCAAAGTGATAATAAAATTACAAACATCGTGAAGACGATATAAAGACAATCCATAACCAAATACAAATATTTAAAAAAAACTACAGGCCACCTCAGAACAGGAAATCCTAGTGAGGAGGTCTGTGAAAAAAAAAAAGAATCTATACTTATACTATACATTATACATACATGTACAAACCTTGCTATTGAAACTAATAATAAATAATAAATAAATAAAATAAATAAATTCAGATCTAGTCGACAAACACGGCTAAATCAATTTCAAGCAACATTTCAATTCTGAATGGTGGTCTTACCTACGCCAGAGCGATACTGAGAATGTCTTCCACCTGGAACGTGCCGGAAATATATCTTATAATGTTTTTAATTATAAAATGTTGAAAACACAGATCAATCGAATAAAATTTATTTCGGGATTTGAACCCGCGACCTCCGGATTGTTAGTCAAGAGCTTTACCCCTCGACCACGAGGGCATGTCAATGTGACTTTTACATAACAATACAGTGATTATAAACTTTGAATTAACGTTGTAAACATATGTAAAAGGAGTGGTAAATTAGTAGGAAGAAAATCTAAAAATAACAGTTCAAAAAAGACAAAGTAAAAATTAAAAAAAAAATGAATAAGCTAAATGATAAAAAACATATACCTATGACATGTGTGAATCACAACTTTATATTTGTGCGTTATGATTAATAAAAACATAAAAGTTTTTTGGTAATTTTTAATTATTATAATTTAAGTTGACTGATTCGGCCCATTGGCAGTCGGAGTTCACGTGATAACATCGGGCTCATGGCGATGGCGGTTGAAATGAACACGCCGAAAATTATAAAATTTATATTTAAGCTATGTTTAAACACTTACATGTGAAAGGTAAGACTGTCTTTCTTCTTAAAGGTCTTCATAGAACTACTTTTACACAATTTTACGGCACAGTGGACCATTTTTCTATGTTTTATGAACGTTTTTCTGTGAGCTCTATGCGCGACCGAGGTGTAAAAGCCAATGTCAGCCATCTAAAAACCGTTCGGTAAAATTTTTGAAAAGGCATGCTTTGGGCAGAGGGGCACACTTTACATGCCGTCTCTCTAGTATCCATACTCTTAGGGTCCCATAAATGAACTACAGCTGACAGCGATTCAGTGGCGTAGCGTGGGTATCAACCGCATGGGGCGGAGGAAAATTTCGCCACCCCCTTATATAGGTACTAAAAAAGAATTTTTCGGCAAGAAAAATCACCAGTATTGTGTACAGCTTACAAAATAAAAAAAGTGAATATTATATATCCATTTGCAATCCATCCAAACGACGCTCCCAAAAATTTTAACATTGTCATACATGATAACACTAAAATTCACAGCCAACATTATTGCAAATCAAACTGTACAATATTAAAAACAACAAATAAAATTAAATATCTCGGCGTAATTATCGATAAAAATCTGAAATGGAAAGAACAAATATGTCAAGTAGTAAACAAAATCAGAAAATTAATATATATATTTTTAAGAATTAGAAATTTTCTGTCGATAAAAATCTATATTTAATCTACTATGCCTTAGTTCAATCCACTCTACAATACGCTATTATTAGTTGGGGATCCGCGTATAAATGTAACCTTCTTCCAATAGAAATTGTACAAAGAACAATTATTAAAATTATATTAAAAAAATCCTTAGACTACCCAACAGAACGCCTGTTTGAAGAATTTCAAGTACCCACATTTAAAGATTTATATATTAAAAATTCAGTAATTCAAGTAATAAAAGAAAAAGATAAATATCCATTTTTAAATGAAAACAGAACTCGACTTAAACATGTTTTTCTATGCCCAAAACTAAATACGTCTTTTGCACAGCATCATTATACTTATCAGGGAAGAACTTTTTTCAATCGTCTACCAGAGGAAATCAGAAGCATCAATGATAAGGCCCGAATGCTGCTCTCTGTCAAGAGACATTTTAAAGATGTTCTTAAGAAAAGAACTACTGTCAACTAATCTTACAAATATCTTAGTTCTCCATAACATTCTTTCTTTAAAAAAAAAAAAAAAAAAAAAACACACCTTCATCAAATAAATACTGCAGCTCACATATATTTATGTACAATTAATTATTTAAGTACTAACTTATACCTAACTAATAACTAATAGCATTTATGTACACTCCCCTTCCATACACAAGCAAATGCTTTTAATGGAAGGGTAGTAAAAAAAAAACATGTAAAAAAAAAAATATTTAGTTGCAAAATTGTAATTATAATAAATGTTTCAATAAATAATTAAAAAAAAAAAAAAATTAATTAATATGTTTTACAATATATGTATCACATTTATTACAAACATTCTTACACGTATACCACTTACATTGATATAACAGGTATAGAAAACTTATGATTATACCTTGACGATAGACAAGGTTACGTTATAAGCGAATTGAATATAACTAAACAAATCGACTTCCAATCACAACTTAAACGATACTGTTACTATTTATATATTAATGAAAAACATTATAATTGTTAGAATTAAAAACAAAACTTCTGGCATTAATATTTAGATTTTTACATTATATAAAATGTTGGAAAGATGTTATGGAACTATAAACTAGATAAAACTTTTTAGTCCTAAAGTTTTCTTGTTTATAGTTTCAAAACTTCTGTCTTTAACTAAAACTTTATTCGTCTACTTTTTTTAAAGGCAAAGTCTTTTATTGCACTATCAATGTCTATAGCGGTGGTACTTAACCTGGGTTCGATCGAACCCCAGGGGTTTGGTGAGTCAGTCTCACGGGCTCGGTCATAAATATACCAAACCAACCACGGTTCAGCCGTCGGCGGAGGTCAAGACAAACCCCCGACTCATATAATTACTATAATTAGTGATTTGCAGTACTTTTTGCAGCCCTGCAAGAAGTGGCTTCAAATTGGATGGTGTGTAGATTGTTTAGAGCCTATTAGTTATAAAAGAGTTTGCGGGATTTTTCCTGGCTACGGCAGATCATACATAATTTTGAGTTTGTATTTTTTTATTTGCCGTTAATCTCTTCTGCTATTCCTTTCAGATTTAAAAAATATTATCTACAAAGGTACAAAATTGTCTGGAAATTACCTCTCCTCCGACAATTTCCTCATACATGATAGCATATTAGACTGGAAAATGCTCTTGTCCGCCGTCGCCCAGTGGCAGGTGGTAGGGTGCACCGGGGTTAGTATATTTATGGGTGCACCCATACGCCATTCAAAAAATATACAATTTTCACATGTTACACAGTGTTATAAAGGAAAATAAAAATTGCCTTTCCTCACCTTAAAGAGACAAGGTTCTTGAGATGGGGATTCTTGGTATAATAAATCGGATTCCAGCTCAATTGTGTAATAACATACGTAAAAATAAAACATTGCAAATAATAAGAAAAATGATGAATATAAGAAAAATGAAAAAGTAAGAAAAATGCAAGATTTATCAATAACCGATTTCAAGACCAAGATTTGCTGGGCTTATTATGCAAGAATACAAGCATCGTGTTACGTAATTTACTACGAACCTTATTAGGGATGAGGCTTTAGATTCTAGAGTTCTACAGTAGCAAGTAGCAACGCCAACGAATTGAGGGTTGCCGTAGGTTTTTCTTAGAGATTGTCGGCAAAAAAACAAAAAAAATAGACTTAATTTTTCAACAAGCTGAAATTCATGAATATTTTCGTCAAATTTTCGCTCACAAACATGTGTTATTTTATTTTTGGAACATGGCATCACTGCTCACCGCTGACAACCACTGGCAACATTGTTATGACTAATTGTAAACATGGCTGCAGCTAAAAAGAAACTGGATGACAAAAATTTGTCAATTTTACGTGAATTAATTACTCAAAATGGAAACAAAAATTGTTTTGATTGTTCTCAAAGAGGTCCGACTTATGTCAATATGACAATTGGTTCTTTTATTTGTTCCAAATGTTCGGGAATGCTGTAAGTAGACATTTTATTCATAAATACTTTCTATTATCCTTAGTGAAAGTTTGTCTTTTCTTTGTTATTGGTTATATTGTCATATTTTATAAGTAACTTCAAATTGTATTTGATGATAATGTCAATAAACTTTACCGCCTCATGATCCAATTGATTCAGAATCGATCGGAAGCTTATTTCGCCCCTCCCATTAATTCTAATATTTCAGCATTATAGTATCCTTAATTTAACATGCGTACTGGTTTCTTGCTTGATTACTGATTCACAATTTAGGGTTTCAAGTCCAACGCTGGCCGTCTTCCAAGTAAGCCTATACAATAACAACTTAAAAAGAACCTTTATCAAAACACATTATTCCAACAAAATAAGACAATTGTTGTTTTGAGATATTATTTTGGAATAATGTCTTTCGGGTACATAATATTTATATTTTATTATTTTTAGGTATGTACACTAAAAAGGAAAATCCTTAGTTTTCACAATGTATTTATTTTGAATATTGATTTGAAAGTAAAATAAGTCTTAACGGTCAAGGGCATGTGCTAGACGCTAAACTAAAAAACTATTGTTTGTATTGCTTATGTGCTCTTTATTTTTCAGGCGTGGGTTGACTCCCCCTCACCGAGTGAAATCTATTTCAATGGCAAGTTTTACTCCAGAGGAAATACTGCAGATTAAAAGCCAAGGCAATGATTATTGCAAAGGTATTTGGCTGGGTCTCCACGAAGGCAACCCGCCTGTGCTCAAAGACGAGCAAAGCATCAAGGACTACATGTCAGAGAAATACGAAAAGAAAAGATTCTACTTGGATCCCAGCTTCTCAAGGAAGCAAAATATTAACGTAGAAAAACCTGCTGTAGTCCAAAATACTAGTCCAAAAGATAATGGTATTTGGAATAGTTCGTCCATTAAATTGCCTACTGCGAGACCAACATCTTCTGGGACTCCATTGTCCTCATCCTTTAATATGGTTAAAACTGCTCAGGTTCTCCCTCCGCCCACGGAGCCAATTAACTTCAATCAAGTTCCGGTTTCCTGCCCCAAGTAAGTTAAAATCATCAACTACCCACAATATAATAAGCCATCAAAATAATTGCAGGCCTTCATTTATAACTCCCCTCAAGTTTGCATACCCCGCCTCAAATAAGTTGTTATCTACAATATTCAACATGTGCTTGAATTATTAATAACTTCATTTTTCATTTATAACTTCAGTCAAGTTCTTACTCTGATTGATGGCAACATTTTACGCAACCCGGGTCGCTCACGACCCATTTGGCGAAGTGATTGGGTTAAAGGGATCCGATCTTTGATTGATCAATAATGTAGACCAAAGAAGGCATAGAACTTAGGAAAAATTCTGTTGATAGATCGATGCGCCGTGTAGTTTATCTGTTTGTCTCCCGTTTCATTCTCGCGACAGAGAAATGGACTGTCACTGTAAAAAGAAGCGGTTCCATATCAGTATCCGATAACTGGAACCTCAATGACTATTTCAGGTGTCAAACATCTCTATTTCTCTACCTCGAGAGCGAGATTTGGGAAACAAAACGGTGTACAAAATTCATACATCTATGTTTTCTCACCACACCCAACATGGGCGCTGACCGAGCTGATCGATCAAATGATCGAATCTTTTTTGAAAAAGTGACACATTGATCATTGTTTGGTTGTTTGTGATCAGATAAATTATGATCAACCGAGTTCTGGTGTGATCAAAGTAATTGCAATTATTTATTAATTTACAGCACTGACTAACAAATCAGTTTCAAGGATTGCTATGCATGCCAAATTATAAAAGATATTCAGATTATTCTGCGTGTTACGGAACAATTCTCTGAATAAAGTATAAAAATATTAATTTTGCGAAAACAAAGCCATGATGAATCCTCAGTTTTACAAAATTGAAATTGTAGAATGGATTTGTTGTGAAATAGATTTGTTGTGGAATGGATTTGTTGTGGAATGAATTTGTTGTGGAATGGATTTGTTGTGGAATGGATTTGTTGTGGAATGGATTTGTTGTGAAATAGATTTGTTGTGGAATGTATTTGTTGTGGAATGAATTTGTTGTGAAATAGATTTGTTGTGGAATGTATTTGTTGTGAAATAGATTTGTTGTGGAATGAATTTGTTGTGAAATAGATTTGTTGTGGAATGGATTTGTTGTGAAATAGATTTGTTGTGGAATGGATTTTGATTGCAAGATGAACACAATATTTAAGGAGACATTTTTGGGTTTCAGATTTCCTGTTGATTTTGCCTCAGCGGATATATTCAACTCTAGTCAAGTGAACAATAATTTTGTAGGAGCTTCTCCGCCGACCCACCGTATCACCAATTCCGACAGTAAAAATGCAAATACTGTTTCCCGTGAGTATAAAATCAGATAGTCCTTGTTAGTTGAATTTATAACATGAATTTATTAACTTTGAGTCAAGTATTTTATAATTGGATGACTAATCGCGTGGCAATTTTGTTTTAGACGATCGATACGCTGCACTGGCCGATTTGGATTTTGCTCTTCGACAACAATACACTCAGCCAGGTTTGTTGTCTTTAAATAGATCCTTAGATATAGAATGCAAGGTCCTTCCGCTGAGAGCTCTGTTGTAACTTCTCTTTCTGTTACATGCATTGTCTGAGAAAGGGGAAGATGTTACAACAGATCTATTAATGCCCAGGCTTGCTTTGTAATTGACTCAGTTTCTTTAAAATGCTAAGACTGACTGTTTCGTATAGTACCGCAAACTGCCAACACTATCTTAGCCCACACTCCTTGCGTCATTCACATTTATGCATTGCCTCATAAACGCCTTGTCTTCTAATATATTCTTCTTACACTCCTTCCTTCATTCATCCGCTCTGCATGTCCACTTGTACCATTTATTTATTTATTTTTTATTTATTTATTTATTACATAAGATACATTTATACAGTAAAATAACATAATAATAATATTTCAAAATAACTGTAAATATTAAAATGGGTACAAGTGTTATTATGTCTTGTTTGTCTATATTAGTTCCTAGCTAGGCAGATTGCCCATTCTAAGGAACCAAATGCTGGTGAAAAATGCAAAAAATGTATTCTGAACAAAAAAAAACAAAGTGTTTTTTTTTTGTAGATTAAATATATACTAAGTTCTTACTGATTGTGGCATTTAATAGTTAAGCATTTAAAATTTTAAGTTTTAAGTGACGTTATTTAACAATTTTTCAGACTCAACCCTACCTAAGCCAATCAACCATTTATTTATTATTGAACCGATGCATGTCATTTTACATGTTTTAATATTTAATTCTGGAGGGATTTTATTATATAATTTCGGTCCCAGATATGTATATGTCTTTTGGAACTTCGACGTTGTAACAATGTTGAAGAGTATGTTGGTAGGTGATTCTATTAACTTGTGAAGGGAGTTATTAAATAAGAACTCCAAATATCACAGATTGATTTATTAAATATAAACACATTATCGATTATAAATTAGTGTCAGAAGGACACGGAAATACAATACTGAAAGTTTGTCAAGAAGCCAGATCTACAATCCCTGAACAGGCATGTGCGATAATTACCATCACACCATCTAAGCTTCATTTTTCTTAATTTTGTTCATTATGCTTTTATCAGCCTTGCATACTTTCCGAATCTCTAAATTGGTAACACGAGCATACACGGTTTTACCACACATATGCCTAAAGCATTTCATTTATACAGCATTCAGTCCTTTTTTATCCTTTCTCCGGCAGTTCCATGCATCACTGCCTTACATAAGATACACTGATAATATTACAGCACTATTGTGGACTGCCAGGCTCTATGGACAATTTTTTATTAGCACCAACCTCGTTCAGTCCTACTTTAATGGAATTTCTTGCATTTACCTTTCTTTCAATATCCATACCAGCCTTTCCATGTCTCGTAAACATATTTCTCAAATACACAAACTCATCCACTTGCTCCAAGTATTGCAACTATGTATATGCATCTGTTTTTGTAGTCTCTTTCAAACACCACGACTTTGGACTTGTTTACATTCATCAGATATGAGATGTAGATCGAAAGATATGTGTACTATTACAAATTAGCACCGCGTCATCAGCATACAATAAGTAATATAATTTCAGATTGTTCATTTTCGCGCCCAAGTACACAGGTTTTAATTCTTGCATGCAATTATCCATGTGTGGATTGAATAACCACGGTGACATCACACAGCCTTGCCACATTTAGTGGGATCTAACCACTTCGTAAAATCATCAAACAAACAATTTGCTAATACAAGCATACATAATATTGCAGCGTGTAATTATTGATACTTGGTATGATTGGCAATAAAATAAAGGGTCGGGAAGGTCAATATTATATGCATCTAGAGATAAAACCTTTCAGACAGTTGAGATTAATATAGTGTGCAGATTGTTAATTAATTTTATTAGGTACAAAATGATTAATTCTTACTATTACTACAATAATTTCTAAGATGACATCGCGGAATGGGTCGATATAGTACTAAATCAATCTCTACATATTATAAATTAAAGTACTCTGCCGCGTCTGTCTGTTCGCGATAAACTCAAAAACTACTGAATGGATTTTCATGCTGTTTTCACCAATAGATAGAGTGATTTAGGTATATAATTTGTCAAGGTTTTATGTAAATTAATTGAAATATATAATATAAAGGAGAATGTATGTGGTGGACGAGCGGGCTGGCAAGCGGGCGGTGTGGATTTGATTTGTATGCAAAGGAAGGTCACTGTCTACATTTGATTTCGAAAACTTTGTGTAATGCCCGGGCATCGCCGGGGACTTCAGCTAATTGTTAATATATTAATTTTGGTTATGTAACGCAATTATAATCATGTTTTGTTTGTTTAGCTGATCCAAAGTCCCCACAAACCGCTAACCCGTTTGACGTGGCGGCCATGAAGGAAGCATCGAAAAATCCATTTTCCGCAAACAATATTGCCGTCAATGGAAATAATCCCAATAATTATTCAAATCCGTTTGCTGTAAGTACCCTTCAATATTTTTATACAAAAATAAGTAAATTGGTTAAATTTAAAAAATTTTAAAATATATTTATTATTTTAAAATTTATGTTTAATTTAACTTTCGCTTTTAATCCTGTGATTTTCCACAGGTCTACATTAGTAATATCTAAAACTGCGTAGTTGCAAAAAAAATATATTTGTTTACCAAGAAACATTAAATTGATGTGCATAAATTTACCTTATGTTTATTATTTACTCGAAGGTTGCATGCAACATTAGTGGAAGATAGTAAATCTTATTCTGCATTTAATTTTAAATGGTCATCTTTTTAATTGATTCTTAGTTGTCAGGAAAGAGGAAAATTAATTGCAACCAATTAAATTATTTATTTATTTTAACCTTGACAATCCCAAACAGTAATACCTATTATGCAGTTTGTTTATCAAATTATTCGGTTAACTGGCTTTTACACTAAACGATTTTCAATGTCAATTTATTTATCTTGTTTTTCTTCATATTGTTTGTCATCGACAGTGGGAAAAACAGTGAAATTTGAGAGATAAGATAAAATCCTAAATATCCAAATAAAGCGATATGTATCGTTGAGGATGATTTTTTTTATCTTCACGTTTGTGGGCATTGTTGAGAGATGAATGATACATCCTTATTGAATCAGAATACATATTAAATATTAGATAGAATACATAGATGGCCCCCCTCTTGTAACTGATAAATAATCATCTCGTTTAACACCATGATGGATTAAATATTAAGAAATCATGCACTCGAAAATCAAAAGGTTTTTGCCACAACCGGGATTTAAACTAAGTGCCTCTGTTCACGGAGATACTTACAAGATACTCGATCTTCGTGCGCGTATTATACGCGCCGATCGTAAGTACCCCCCGTACGATTTTGCTGGTGCCCGTTCACGGCGCTACGCGGTGGCTGTCGGTTTCCAATCAGTATCACGATACCGACAGTGCTGATTGCACACGACGCGTCGCATCATTTGTGTCTGATACTTATTCGTTTTACAGAAATGACATCGAAACATGAAAGTAATGTCAGAATTGTTCTGGAAGTGGAAAAAATGCATGTTTATATAACTATACTTTACCAGAATACGTAAGAAAGGATTTAGTGGAGAAGGCATGGATTGATGTTGGAAAAAAGTCATATGACATCGCTTGACAGTGTGTTAACTCCACGGCTGCACGTGAAAAATGATCAAGTTCAGTATATTTTGGATAGCGCCGTGTACGGAGACTAGCATTAAAAAGTATTATATCAGCCGGGTACTTGTGGTTTCCTCACAATTACTTAGATTGTAAGTTTCTCCATGAACGGAGGGCCTAAGGATCTTCCAATATCCAGGTGACTGCTCTAACCACTCAGCTGTTGTGTACCTGCGATACCAACACATATTCTGTTTTTTAAATTATTTCACATCATTTGTAATTTTATCTCCCAGGGGCAACAACCTTTATCTATTGCGAGAAGTTTAATCTCTAAATCGCCGCATCGAGGAATTTCATTGTTATTTGTGATTTTTTAAATTTAATAACATTGTAAGGCACGTAAACAATCAATGTAATAGATCAGTCAGTCAGAGTAAAGGGAACTAACTAAGTTGCACAGAGCACAGGTGACGTGACTGTCCCCCTTTCTGTGATTTGTCAATAAATGAATCCGAAGGTGCACAGGAAAATCGCATTGTAAATATCACTGGAAAATAAAATCTCCTTACGAAGTACTAGTCATCTACTTATTTTATATTACTTACATTACTTTTTACAATGGCACGCAAATTGCTGGCTGCCTAAAAAACTTAACTTAAAAAATCCAAAATCGGGTAAACAAAAGTTCGGCCTTGTTTCCAAAATTTAATACGACATTATTTAGATAAACACTTTTAGAAATGCGTTATAATTTATTCACCACACTCAATTTTAGCATCACTACGCCAGGTGGTTTGTTTAACCACATTATAACACATTTCTAAAAGTGTTTGTGTCAGGTGGTTTGTTTTTAAACAAACCACCTGGCGTAGTGATGCTAAAATTGAGTGTGGTGGATAAATTATAACACATTTCTAAAAGTGTTGTTTTTAAATAAACCAGATTGTGGTGAGTGGTGACCACTGGCTGGTCGTGGGAGACTGGCTTCGTTAACGAAAATTTCGACAACATGCGCCTGTGTAAAAACCTCCATGCAGATGTGTGGCAGTAGTCGCCAAGACACTTGATTCATAAAGTGCCGAATACTTGCTGATCCCTGTGGACTAACCACTCGGTCTAAAGAGTTGTCTAGATCTATAAAAGAAGAAAGTGTAAAAGGGAGTATTATTTGTATGTTCAATTAGTAATTATTAATGTTTATGTTGTGTTTCAGATGGGTTCGGGAGTGACACAAAGCGGCCACTCGAAGAATCCTTTCTTGTGATATAGTCAATATCGGAGCCTTATTCCAAAGTGACCTTTCTCAAAGACTTGCTGCCTTAAAGTTTACACATAATATTTGATAGCAATTTTTTTTGCTATCAACACAATTATTTTTTATTATATTATGACACTTGCATAAGCGATTATTTTTAAACCAACAATTTTAACCACTTTCATGACTATTCTTATGTGTTAAATTTGTACGTTAATAATATTTAATCAAGTATTAGATGCTCTCTTTTTATTAATTTATGTGTTGATAATATCTTATTAATGTTCCGTTGACAGAATGTTTACATAATCCACAAAAATTAGTCAAATTATATGTTTAAATATTTGTGTTTAAATAATTCATAATGTGAGAGTTTATATATTTAGTGGTAAAATTGTTTTATAATTTATTGTTCAAAAAAACTAAGGAAAATAAACGCTTGCCACGGCTATTTTATAAAAAACATGTTGTTTAATTTATATATTTGTCGCAGGCCAATCATAGAATCAGGCAGATCATGATATGCCTTGCCACATCATGATCTGCTGCCATTTTACGATGTGCCAGATATAAGTCAGACACATCATGAAAAGGCAGATTAACAACCAGGCATAGGCGTATCGATCGAAGACGAACATCTGACGATCCCCCTTACTACTTGCTTAGGCACTTCACATTATAAGAGTAGCTAGGTATGATAAATAATAGTTGTAAAATATACCAATAGAGGTGCTGACTGCGCTTTGTTTACATTTGTGCGGTCATGAAAAAACAGTAAAAGCGAGTTTGTTAGCTTATCTATCTATATATATAAAAATTTAGGTTCCGTATGTTTGCGTTTGCTAATCTCGGAAAGTAATCGATGGATTGACTCAAAATTTTTACAGAACATTGCATTTTAGCAGAAGAGCGTTTCTGCATAGTTTTTACTTGGAAGTTCCAAAGGATAATTTTATGCGTTTTAAATTGACTCATAATTTGTCATAGTAAACAACGGAATGACAGTTCTAGACAGTGTTGCCATTTTATTAATTTTATTAAAAGTTACAAAGATTTATGATACCTACAATTAGGAATTAAAAGAATTTAATCGGATTTAAAAGTAGAATTATATCTAACAAATTATATTACTATTTTCACTCATTTGTTTTCTCTGTGCATTTTAAATTTACTCATAATTGTACTGAATGTCAGTTCGTAACTTTGCAAAACCTACAAAAAATCAGATTAACAAATCAAATTATATATGACAAATTTTCAAAGGGTCAAAAAAGTGTAACTGTGACCAGTTGATTGATGTGTAAGTTTTTTCAAAGTTGATCACCATTTGTGGAATGCCTCGCTCACGTTCAAACATAGGCTGTCGTACTCGACACGCAAACGCAGATCGTCAGAGAAGATCAAACCGCACTGATCAAGAACGTTTAGACGATAATGAAAATGTTCGAGTTAGAATTATTCAGAGGCGAGCAGAAGAACTGGCGAATCGTCGGGAAGAAAGACTTAAAAGCTTACGATGCGCGAAGAAGACGAGCAGCATATTCACCTCAACAACATCAAGAAGAAATAGATCAACGCCGAAGACGAATGCAAGTGCAACTTTTGAATAACCATGCTTCGTACCATCGAATTGCTTTTTCATACGAACCAGATATTTTGTTTTGTCATGTGCACCAATTCACTGTTTTGCGGATGACAGTACAGTTCATGATAGCTTTTTGTTTGACAAGCCCCGACTAAAGTTCGGTGTTTGGGCTAAATTCCTAAAAAATAAAACTAGTTATTTTTATACTAATTTGGGGTCGGGGAATCCGAATCTGAAAAAATTAGGCGGCGGCAAGCAATATTAACTGAATTACACGACTTAAAAAATTTTTATACACATACAGGAAAATAGCCATTTTGGAAGCATTTTGATTCCTAGAAAATCAAACTAGTTATTTTTATACTAACTATGGGCCGGGGAATCCGAATCTGAAAGAATTAGGCGGCGGCAAGCAATATTAACTGAATTAAACGACTTTAAAATTTTCTATACACACACACATGAAAATAATCATTTCGGAAGTATTTTGACACACATAGTACAAAGATCACAGAAAAACAAGATAACATAGATGTTTTTACCACACAAAATTAAGTGTTGCCATTAAGCAGTAATATTAATAACGTAAAATAACATGTTTATATTTTAAGTACTTATTTTTTATAAATTTTACTCACTTTTGTATCACAAACCATGTTACATAAACCCGGCGTAGCTGCTAAACTACTTGAAAACAGGGATGTTTTTTTGCCGTGACGCGAGCAGGCGGTATAAAGGGGCACAAACCATGTTACACAAACCTAGCATAGCCGCTAAACTACTTGAAAACAGGGATGTTTTTTTGCCGTGACGCGAGCAGGCGGTATAAAGGGGCACAAACCATGTTACACAAACCTAGCGTAGCCGCTAAACTACTCGAAAACAGGGATGTTTTTTTGCCGTAACGCGAGCAGGCGGTATAAAGGGGCACAAACCATGTTACACAAACTTAGCGTTAGGTTAGGGACGCGAGCAGGCGGTATAAAGGGGCACAAACCATGTTACTTTTACCGCTTAGCTGGACTCTTATATGATCCGCGTATCCGACAGGAACCCTTCGAGACAAGCGAGTTTGACAAGGATACGACGGACGAAGAAGACTTGGTCGATTTATAAGGTATGTTTTTCTGCTGTTATCTATTTTCATATTGATATAGGGATAAATATTTTTGAGAGCTGGTAACACTGCCGGCACATGTTTTTGTATATTTCTTGTTTTTCTATGATCTTTGTACTACGTGTGTCAAAATACTTCCGAAATGATTATTTTCATGTGTGTGTGTATAGAAAATTTTAAAGTCGTGTAAGTCAGTTAATATTGCTTGCCGCCGCCTAATTCTTTCAGATTCGGATTCCCCGGCCCATAGTTAGTATAAAAATAACTAGTTTGATTTTCTAGGAATCAAAATGCTTCCAAAATGGCTATTTTCCTGTATGTGTATAAAAAATTTTAAAGTCGTGTAACTCAGTTAATATTGCTTGCCGCCGCCTAATTCTTTCAGATTCGGATTCCCCGACCCCAAATTAGTATAAAAATAACTAGTTTTATTTTTTAGGAATTTAGCCCAAACACCGAATTTATTCCCAAGCCCCTAAAGGGCTCACAAATTCCAACAGCTCGTAAGGCTTTGAAGCAAAGAATGGACGGTTTCCTCGAGAGTGTTTTCTCTTGGGGTAAAAATAATCTCGTTGAATTTAATGTTTCAAAGACCCAATCTTGTCTGATTACGTCTAAAAGGGATCGAAATGAAAATCTAGTCTCTTTCAACGGAAGCAATCTTCCGAACAGGCCCTCCATTGATATGCTTGGTGTAACCCTAAGTGACCAGCTCAGGTATGGGGGCTCCATCGAAGCCAGAGTAAAGTTAGCCTCCCAAAAACTGGGCATACTGTACAGGGCCCGCAGATACTTTAATAGTACACAACTGCTAACCCTGTACAAATCGCAAGTGCGCCCCACGGTTGAATTTGGCAGCCACCTCTGGTCTGGAGCTCCAAAATACCTGAAAAATACCCTCGACTCTGCAGAAACGGGCGGTCCGTTTGATAGATTCTCCCATCTTAACAGACGGATTGTAATCTTTAGAGCACAGGCGTCGGGTGGGAATGCTATCCTTGTTCTACCGGTATTACAATGGAAGATGCTCCGAGGAACTAGCATCATTGATCCCTTCGGCACCGGTGCATAGTCGGGAAACACGCCAAACGCGTGCCCAACATTTGTACACAGTTGACATTTGTCACATGAGAACGGGTCGTTTCTTCGACTCGTTTTTGTGTTCAACAGCTCGGCTGTGGAATGATTTGCCGGCCTCTGTGTTTCCTCCTTCCTACAACATGGGTCTCTTCAAGACCAATGTTCATTCCTTCCTCTCCTCAAAAAGACCCTCCACACAGCATCCCAGATGACATAGGCCCCGAGGGAAATTATTTTCCTCAGGGCCTCCTGTGTGGAGTTAATGTAAAAAAAAAAAAAAAAAGATATTCAATACCTCATGTAAATTTGTTCAAATCGGTAAAATGGATAAAGTTTGTCCACACTGCAAAGCGATGAAATTTAAAGGAGAAACTCAAGGAATGTGTTGTGCGAGCGGCAAAGTGAAGCTACCTGAAATTGATCAGCCAATAGCACCACTGATAAATTTGTTGCAAGGAATTACTGATGATTCAAAACATTTCCTCAAAAATATTAGAAAATATAATTCATGTTTTCAGATGACTTCATTTGGCGCTAACGTTATAACAGAAAATTTTATGCCGACGTTTAAAAATTAGGGACAAATTTACCATAAAGCTGGCTCTTTGCTTCCTTTTCACAGCAATCAACATAAATTTCTACAAATATATTTCATGGGAGATCAAAATGATCAGTTGAATGAACGCTGTCAAATCTCTACTAAAGTCAAAAGGCATATTATTCAGTCGTTGCAAAAAATGTTACATGATAACAATAATTTAATTCGAATGTTCAAAAATGTAATTGATCTCATGCCATCAGACAGCCATAAAATTATCATTAGTGCTGATCAAACACCAGCAAGTGAGCATGTCAGACGATATAATGTGCCAACAATTAATGAGGTGGGAATTGTCATGGTTGGAGAAGAATTTCATCCTCGCGATATCGTTTTGCAACGCAGAAATGATCAACTACAAAGAATTGCTGACACTAATAGGTGCTAATCTATAATAAAGTGATATTGTAAAAGCCTTTAAGGTCTGAATAAATAAATAATTTAAAAAAATTTACGAATGTTTTTTTTTTTCTTCCCTTATATTCTACACTACAGCATAGTCACAGCAGATATTCAATTAAGCAATGTGTCTTCTTGGAAAATGCACAGTTGCTAGACAATTTTTGTTAACTCCTCTAATAATTAAAATCAGACAAAGCCACAGTGAAGCGTGGTCGGGTTCAGCTAGTAATTAGATACATAAAATGGAGAACATGGAGCAATGTGGTAACAAAAGTGCATTACAGAATGAGTGAGTGAATGAAAACTAATGGAGTTTTATGGAAATCATGCAATTTTTGAACATAATGTACTTTGCTTACTGATAGATGTGCTTGTCTTAAAAAAAAGTCCTTTGCAATTCAAAATGTCACAGTAGTTTATCCTGCAACAAATAAAACTAGGAATAATGGGATCTTGCGAATAAATAAATCTTCAGAAGATTTTAATTACACGCCATTTCATGCCATTTTATTAAGTTTGAATAATAAACTTTATCGAGGTTGTGTAAAATGTGTCGACGTTAAATAAAAATGGTCTTCCTAGATAACAAGAAGGCTATTCTATCATATATCTTCAATCAATATTAATTTTATTTATACTATAGTATTGAATGTAATTGTAGCCCTTGTGTCATTTCTTAATCAAATGCCACAATTAACTTAACTCTTTTTTAAAAATTATTTCTTATGTACCCACAACTAATATTTTGTGACATGTAATATGGTATATTTATACCATAAAATAAATAAATAACGATATGGCTAAACGTGGTTTGCCAAATCGACAAGTGTTGAACTCTGCTTGAACGATGTAAGTTAGTAATAATGTAAGTTGAGTAATGTAAGTTAATCAATGATGTAAGTTGGGCACATTATGTAATGGCGTTAGATGATGATGTGGTGAGGCGCATCATGATCAGCCTGATTTTATGATTAGTCTACGACACACATATTATCATAAAAGTACCTACCTACTTTTTAATGTTTTCTGATGGGTGAATATTACAAGGGCTGTCTCTAAAATAAGGTCTCCAAGGTGCTGCGGTCGCGAGGAACAATTTTACGCGCAATCTGGCAACACTGGCATGTAGCCTGGTTCCCCCATGCCAAATGCCCACCACATTGCACTCTGTGATTTTTTTTTTTTAAACGGAGACGGTTTACATATATATAGTTCCTGTGATGTTTAGTCTCGGTATGAAGCTTCCGCTCACCGCATCCGCCAGGTGTGAATAACGCTCTATAATTAGATTTTTTCAGAACTCTGCGATGTGGTCATATCAGTAAGACCACTATTGGCAAGATTTTGACAGAAAATTTGGGATGCCACAAGGTCTGCGCGAGGTGGGTCCCAAAAATGCTCACCAAAGATCAGAAAAAAAACCGGGTTGAAGGAGTCCGAATTCTTTGAGTGCTACGACATTGATTGCGGGTAATTCTTGGACTCAATTGTGACTGGGGACGACACCGTCTAAACCAACCTTTCCACGCTCGTACACTGTTTTCCGTACACTTTATGCAGCTGAGAATGAATGTTTACCAGGGTATTGTTCTTTGAACACAAAAAACGAATTAGAGAGTGTTATTCACACCTGGCGGGTGCGGCGAGCAGAAGTTCCATCGCGAATGGCTTCCACACCGAGACTAAGCATTACAGAGAGTGCAGCATAGGGGAAACACGCCATTTTTGCTGGATTGTGCGTAAAATCGCTCTTACTAACTAACTAACAATCACTCCGTTTCTCCGCAGAGGTAGTCAGAGAGGACGGACCACCAAACAAATCGGTCTTGGCACACACTCTTTGCCTCATTCACATTCGTACATCGTTTTATACATTCTCATTACTCTTCTATTATTCTGGCTTTTGACATGGCCTGACTCAAGTATCTGATTCACTTGATCGTGCCATGTCTTCGTCAGGCGTCCCTGACTTCATAAGAAGTACTATTTACACCAGTGGTTCTTAACCTTTTTGGCTGGCGATCCAAAGTACGAATATATTTGAAGTACGCGACCCTAATCTAATTTTTTTATTTTATTTTCCAGTGACAGGTACTAAATTGATATATTATGTAATTTTATACTATAAAATTACAACTACATCCTATAAAATTTATAGGATAAAATTAGAAATAAACAACTTAATTTAAATGTTCTGTATTAAAATCAGACAATTCCGCATTAAAACAGTTAAAAAATTTACAGCAAAATAATTTGTGACTACCCTGGTGTTATCTTTTTGAGCAAAGATCATGTGTACGTGGAGTTATGTTTATTGAAAGTGCACACCGCATGTCATGCTGAGGATCCAACCTATTCCTGTACTTATTCTTCATAACAGCAAGGCATGAAAATCCTGCTTCACAGAGCAGAACAGGCTTCCCAGATAATTGTGCCCAAAATTTTGAGACTCGTTCTGGCAAATCTCTCTTTTAAAAGTGCATCACCTTGCATTTCGAGCAATTCTTCTTGTAATTCAGCTGAATCGTTTTCAACGCCCATTACATCTACTTCAAATGGATTTCTTACCCAACTGTATTTCACGATATGGACATTTTGTGGAATATATCTTTCCATTTCATTTTCAAGTTTTCTCATATGTTCTAAAAAAATAGGCATGGTCTCCACGAAAATACGGTTGCCATTAAGATTAAGATCTTCCAAAAACAAGTTTAATGTTGGAAATGCTGCCAATTGATATTGAGCACGGTGGGCAGCGGTGACCGAGCCGAGCCGAGCGATGCCGACGGGTGGTGATGGCGCGCACTCGCCGCTTTGCGCCCCGCGCCATTCCGCCCATTAAAACAGAACTAACATGTCGCGATTGTGAACGGACAATAGATGGCAGCAACACAGCCTTTAGTCCTTGTTCTGTGAGTAGTAATAATTGTGACTATACTAGTTTAGTGACATCGATCGAGCTATCAATATGCGATTTCCGCGACCCAACCCAATACCTCTCGCGACCCGAGGTTAAGAATCGCTGATTTACACCATTCATCTACTACACCACTCATATTTGCATCATATATTCTTCTTCACTCCTTTCTTTGTTAATTCGCTCTACATGCCCAAACCATCTGAGAGGACATAACCAGAGAAAACCATAAATGTGTAATTTTTAAATCAGATTTTAGACGTATTGACTCTTTTACACAAAAAATTATAAATGGATTTCGAAAGATTGTTCTTTTATCTAGCATTTGCATGTTTTAAATTTTGAGAAAAAATGTTTATTTTTAGTATAATAAGGTTGTACCATAGGTCGTTGGCAGATTTGTTAAATTTTCAAAAAAGATTTTGTATTATTCCACACCCATTTCAAATCAAATAATCATGCAGTAAAATAAATCAATACATTATCTAGCAAACGCATGTTTTAGAATTTTAATTTTAGTTTAAATAAAATCATTAAAAAATATATTCGTACATGTGTTTCTTGACGAAAATTAGTCAGTTTGTGTATTTATTTGCGCACTTATAAACTAATATATTTCAAATTTTTTTACATACTTATTGTGCTAAGACATTATTGACAAATCATAAATAAGTTGGATCATTGAGGTTGGCCTTTTTTATATCCATTTTTTGAATTACGTAAATAACAAACACGTGAATCGGGTATGGGTATCACCGCCCCGGGAACCATTTTTTAGATAACCAACATGTCTGCCGTAGGTCATCCCAATTGGTTCGCAACATTTGGTGACTAGCAGGGGTGCCTGGGTTCAGGGGGTGAGGTTTTTTCAGGTCTTGGCGGCGGATGCATTTGTGCACCAGCTGCATGGCAGGTCGGATCTGGAGAAAGTGGTTGAGGGAGTCCCTTTGACTTCTCCAGCCTTACTCTCTCGGAACATCGCCTTGCACCGCAGTGGGAGGGATGGATTCATACATCCGCTCTCCTGACCCCCACATTTCTAACCGCCCCTAATGCCCCTTTCCTTATCAGAAGATCCTCTTCTCCCTTTCCCTAAAACGAACCTCCACACAGCTTCCCAAAGAAGAGATAGGCAATGTGTCGAGCGATTGTAAAAAAAAGGTCTCTCCCGATCCGGCTTTCCACGTAGTTGGTGGGCAGACGCCACCGCCGCCGAGATCCTGACAAACCTCGCCCCATGAACCCGGGCTACCCGTACCTATGGCAGAGGTGTTGATAATCCCATACCGTGTACCCATACCCGCCTTCCAAATTACTGATATACCTATTGACGGCCGGTGTGGTCAAGAGGTAAGGCTCTTGACTCGCAATCCGAAGGTCGTTGGATCGAATCCCGGCGTGGGAAAATAAATTTTATTTGACTAATTTTAGCCCAGTCAGTGGGGAGTTTTACCTTGCAAAAGGTCGTGTAGTAGCGATTTTGATATATGTTGTTAAAATTGGGACTCTAAAGAAAAAAAAAAGTTTTCAACCTTGGGGGGGGGGGGGGGGGGGGGGTCGAGCCGAGCCGCCATCTTGGATTGAAAGTGCCAAAATTTGGTTTTTTCAAAATAATTGTGCAATGGTTGATTTTACGACCAAATTGCGAAACACAAACTTAAAGAAGATAAAATTTCAAAAATTTTTTTTGTAAGTCTAATAGATAACGAGTCACAGTGGCGGAAATGTGAATATTTTTAAAAAAATGGTGAAATTCCCAATTTTTGTTATTTTTTCGGGCTATTAATTACATAATCATAATTTTGTAAACTCATTTCCACACCACCATGAGGTAGAGAAAATGGCGCATTTTTTATTGTGGTATCCCCAGTAGGTCTTCTTCCTCTTCAATGGCATTACAACCCATTTCGAGCCTTGGCCTCCTTCAACATAAGCTTCCACCGCCCTCCGTCCTCGGCCGTCGTCTTCCTAACTGCGACATGGAGTAGTCCTCTTGCATCCTTCCTGACATCATCCTCCCGTCTCAGCCTAGGCCTGCCCGCCTTTTGTTTACCTCCTGGGTGTTCTGTTAGAACCTTTTTCGGTACTCGTGTGCTTGACATTCGATGCACATGTCCGGCCCATCTTAGTCTTTGAAGCCTTAGATGGATAGAGAGTCTGGGAGCTTGGTAAATAACATAGAGCTTTATTGTGGCGGATTCTTCATGCCTCTCCCACATGTTAATGTAGTACTTGCATACTGCTTTCTCACCCCGTATGCATGGACATTGGAGGATCTAGAGTCGTTCAAATAAATGTAGCTTCGTTCAATAAAATAGATTCTTGACGTGTGCGGTGAAGGAGGTAACCATATGTTTCCTTATAATGCCATTGGGAAAGTGGTGGGGTCCACTCCAATGCCTCTCCCTCTCGCACCGCTCCCAAGATTCTTCGAAGTACCTTTCTTTCGAAGGTGTCCAGCTGTTCCCGCCACACATCCATAGGCCAAGACCGTTCTAATAATTGTTTTATATAGGGTTTTCCTATGGACGTTTCGGGATTTGAAACTGGCAACAACGTAAAGTAAGTGTTGTTAGTGCCTGTGATGCGCTTTCTTACTTCTACTGGGTTTTCTTTGTCAGGCGTTATGATGGAGCCCAGGTATGTAAACTCTTTGACCACTTCGAAATTATAAGTGTCTTTAAATTACAATTTATCTTTTATTCTATGGAGTGGGGTTCTGGTTTGCATCATGATTTTAGTTTTATTCTCATTGATTTGCAAACCCACCTCTCTTGCCGAGTCTCCAAAAATTTCTCTTACAGCCTGTAGGAATCTTTTGACAATGTTCAGTATATCTATTCCACAAATATTCCAGCGATGGTATGGCGAGCCGCACAGAGTTCGACTATTATTTGTAATTATGTTACATATTCGCTATTGCGTAATAATATTTTTTTGTTGATCCCCGGTTGGTTGATATTGACATCTTAATAATAGTCTTTGTCATCAATGTCATGATCTAACTCATTGCCTGTGGTACTGAGATGCTGGGCTTCCATTGACAAAATCTCTTCATATTCAATTACAAGAAATAAATTTTAATAAAGTCTCGGGTGCTGGTTTCTTTGTCATTCTTACTGGAACAAGCCCATTGGTGCCACGTTTCCAGCCCCAGTTTTCTGGATTTTTTTGGATTCCATACCATTTTTGAACTCCCGTACAAAGCAACAAGAAAGCGTTTTCCTTCATCTGCTATGTCTTCTGGTTTTGCATCATGTTGTTTTCATTCTCTCAATGAAGACGCACTGGCAGACCAGCTTTTTAAAGCTTACTAAATGTTCATTATCACTACAAAGTAGTTTCATCCATGCACTTGATAACGTCGGGTTTGTCATAGTGGGATCCTAGCCTGTAGCAATATAGGCGCTGAGGTGGCAACGCTGCTGGCACGCAGTATGTTGCTGTCTCTTTCTCTCCTCTCCTCTATGTAACACGAAAAATTACTGTAATTTGAAATAGATTTTGCTATGTGTTGTGAAAATACGTTAAAATGATAATGTTTTTTTTTTTTTTTTTTTTTTTTTTAATTAATATTCATTTTATTTCGAAATATATACATAAAAACAATGGAAATACAATTACAAATCAATGCCTAGATAAAAAATAAATTTTAACACACACTTCCCAAATGATCATCTGTGGATAAAAACATAATGACAATAACATTAACATTAAAACTAAAATTAACATTAACATTAGCATATAAATAATAATAAATATCACTGATTTTTTTTTCATTTTATGGTATTTCTCTTATATAGAAGCAGACGCTTGTGATTAGAAGAGGGACGATTATGGGATTAGAAAATATTTAAAATACTCGTATATTAACAAAATATATTTTGTATCTTATAATTTACTTGTGGTAGATTCTTGATAAATATCAAATTTACAAGTTATATAAGTTATGATGATAAATTTTATCAATTTGGTATTTTTACTTTAAATTGCTCTTTGATTGCTTTTAGTAGGCATTTATCGTCTTCGATTTTTATTATTTTTTCAGGTAGGCTATTAAAGTATTTTTTTCCTAGATATGTATAATGATGTTGTGCAAATGAGGTGTTGCATTTTTGTGTTGGAAATATATGTTTTTGATGAGTACGACTTTCAGTTAAAAATCTATGATTTTGTTTTTCTTTTATTATTTGTATTATTATATTTTTTCGAACTAGATCATTAAATTTTAATACTTTAAATTCTTCAAAAATAAGGTGAGTCGGATAATCTCTTCTTTTTTTCAATATAATTTTTATTATTAAACGTTGCACAATTTCAACAGGGAATAGATAGAGTAGTTTTGTATGCGGCTCCCCAGCTTACTAGAGCGTATTGGAGATTTGACTGTACTATAGCATGATAGACTGATGTTAGATTTTCTAATGAGAGAAAGTTTCAGATTTTTAAAAATATGTAAATTAATTTCCTTATTTTGTTAACGGTAAGGTTGATTTGATCTTTCCAGTTCAGGTTTTTGTCTATTGTTATTCCTAAGTATTTAATTTTATTCGAAATTTTTAATGTGGAACAGTTTATTTCACAGTTATTTTTTTTGTGATCTTTAGAATTGTCATGTATAATTATATCAAAATTTACCGGAACATCATTTGATTTTATTGCAAATGGAATGACGTGAGTTTTTTTGCTATTAAGAGATAGTAGATTTATATCAAACCAGTGTTTCAGTATGTTTATGTCTTCTGTTGCTTTTTGTTTTACTACTTGCCATGTGATTCCACTTTCAATAAGTACTGTGTCGTCGGCATAAGAGGTTATACTACCATGAAGTGACTGTAAGAATATCCCGTTTACATATAAGATGAATAATATGGGTCCTAGCACAGTACCTTGTGGAATTCCATATTCAGATGCCTCTTCGTCGCTATAAATGTTATTTATTTTGACACATTGAGGGCGATTTTTTAGGTAGCTTTTTATCCAATTTGCTACGTTTTCATTAATGTTCAAATTATCTAATTTTTTCATTAGTTTTTTATGGGATATGCTATCAAACGCTTTTCTCAGATCTATAAAAATACCTATACACTTTTTTTTCATATCAAGGTTTTTATATATGCGTGATGTGACATTTGCAATCGCGTCTTGTGTGCTGTGCGCTTTTCGGAATCCGTATTGATTGTTGTGAAGTATTTTGTTATTATCAATAAATTCCATTAGTTGAGATTTTACGATTTTTTCAAATATTTTGCCAATATTTGAAATGAGGGAAATTGGTCGATAGTTATGGGGGTATGACACGACATCTTTTTTCATCGTTTTTGTAGATTCGGGCTGAAAAAGGAGGTGTGCTCTATTTTCGGTTGGTAATGCTGATTTTCGTACAGATTGGTGGCGGTAGTTTTGACTTTTGACATCTGTCATACTCATCTGTCATTTACGTGTTGTAACATTTTTAGGGATTGGTTTATTTATGCATTTTTATAAGACGGATAGAAACGAGGTTTTGAAAGCTATTGCTTTGGCATCTGCGGCAGTTTTACCGGCGCTGCAGTGATTTAAAAAAGGCGAGTGACTCACAGAATAGATCGGAAGTTGTAGAGAGAACCGTGACTTCTCCGGCGTAACGAACACGGCGCACTAAATATGCTCGAAACAATGAACTTCTTATAAAAAATTGTCCGGTTTCTTTAAAAATATGTATTTGAGAATGCCAGACGCGGTGTTCGCTGGAGATCGCCAAAAAAATCAAATAAAATTGAATTTCACAAGCTGTCTGGATGCTCTAGATGGGAAGCACATTGTCTTCAGGGCCAAAAGCTGTGATGGCTCTTACTTTTTAATAATAAAGGCCGACACAGCATTGTTTTAATGACGCCTAGTAATTTAGTGACGGTATACCCCACCAACAGTCTTGCATTGGTGCGAGACTGTTGGTGAGGTATACCGTCAATGCTCACTGAATCTTGCTACAACAATTGTCTAACTATTATGAAACAACAGGCGCAGAGGGGTTTGCCCCCTGAAAGCGGATTTTCAATTACCATCTAGGCAGACCAAGACGCGTGCTTGAAAATGCCTGGGATTGGGATTTTGGCAAACAGGTTAAGAATCCTAGCTCCAATCAACTTCGGCATGGGTAAAGTTGAATCCATTACGTGGACAGTGTGTGCGCTTCACAACTTTCTTATTAGAAGAGAAAATAGCAGCATGCGTGGAAATTGATGGAGCGAGAGCACCAAACTAATTGGGATTCGTTGTTGAACGTTGGGCAGCAGGCAGCAACAGACTCCAGCAAGTGCTTCGCACTTGTGAAATCTTTTCATAGATTTCTTCACACTGTTCCCTGGCAGATGTTGAATAATGTCTATGTACCTATAAGTCTGTTAAAGCACTACTTATTTTAGTTGTAATCAATTTAGGAGGCGGATATGGGTACCGCTGCCCCAGGAACTATTTATTGGATAACAACACCTTTGCCATAGAACACCCCAAGTGGTTATCTACGTTTGGTAACTTAGCAGGGGTGCCCGGGTTCATGGGGCAAGGTTAGTCCGGGTCTTGGCAGTGAATGCATCTGCCCACTGGCTGCCTGGCAGGGCGGATTGAGGGAGTCCCTTTGACTTCTCCAACCATACTCTCTCGGAACACCGCCTTGCACCGCAGAGGGAGGGATGAATTCACAAGTCTGTCACTCCTGGACACACTGACTCCCAGATTCCTACCCACCCCTAATACCTTTTTCCTTCCCAGAACTTTCTCTCCTTCCTTTCCTAAAAAGACCCTCCATACAGCATCCCCAAAGATGACATAGGCCCTGAGGGCAATTATTTTCCTCGGGACCTCCAGTGTGGAGCTAATGTAAAACAAGTATATGTTGTGGGTAAGATATAATAAGTTTCAAAGCTCCTTTGCCCCATTAATCCAAATAGTTAGTCAGCGTCCTTGAGTAAAGTTATAGTATTGATACAGGGATGGGATTCTGTCAGGATTCACATTCCAGGTGTTAAAGGATAAATGGCTAAAGCGCCAAGCAGCTGGAAAGGAAGAGTGACTCAAGAAACGTACAGCTGTATGGCGCTTGAGCCATTTTTACCTATGCAACTGTGCGACGCTTTAGCCATTTGTCCTTTCCAGCGCCAATATTTTAAAATAAAGTCCTCCGCCGATATTTTTAAAACATTTTTTATTGAACATAACAATTCTGTGAAATTCTTATTTTAATTTATCATAATTTGGAAGGTATAACAACTGTTTTCATGAAATTCATAATGAATACCAACATACTTAATTTTTCTATACTTTATCAATTATCAATATTAAACAATCAATACAATACAATAAGTACATATATTATATATTTAAATACACATTAGGAATAGTCAACATTTTCAGAAGTCTTGCCAATGCAGTATTGATATGAAATCTTTAGGCAACTTGAGCGGCGAATCCTTCCTTTAGCGCCTCCACATATAATTTTCGACCTCCTTCCGGCCGGGCTGAGGGCATATCATCTGCCGGGCGGTTGTGGGGAATCCACACCCCCTCTGCCGCAAAAAATCTTTTAGCAACTATGAATTTCTGAAACAAAGAAGATCATAAAGTATTTAAGTGTTTTTTCACAGGGAAGTTCTTGGAGATTTCATTCCTGCCAGTGAAGTATAGTTTTTTTTACATTTAGTTAGAAAGATTATTCCATAGTAAACAATATTAGGTAGAAACCAGGTTATCCTTGAAGTTCCTGTCTTCCTGAACAGATTTTTAAAAAATGAGACTTCACTAGTAATTTTTTTTTTTATTGGTTTTTATATACATACACATGTAACATAATCATGAGTAATTAAACATGCAACATTGATTAAAAAACTGTAAAAACACATATATAATTTCATTACATTAATAATATTTTTTTTACAATAGCTCCACACAGGAGGCCCTGAGAAAAATAATTCCCCTCAGTGCCTATGTCATCTTTGAGGATGCTGTGTGGAGGGTCTTTTTAGGAAAAGGAAGGAGAGAAAGTTCTTAGAAGGAAAGAAGGTAGGAATCTGGGGTCGGTGTATCCAATAGCGGCAGACATATTAATCTATTCTTACCACTGTAGTGCAAGGTTGATGGACAGACGCATCCGCCGCCAATATCCGGACAAACCTCACCCCCTGAACCCGGGCACCCCTGCTATGTCCCCAAATGTAGCGAACCACTTGGATGACCTATGGCAGAAATGTTGGTCATCCAATAAATGGGACAGTACTCATACCCGCCTCCCAAATTGAATATAGAAGGAAACCATTCGTAGAAGCATGCACTCACTTGAAAAAATGAATGGTTACTTACTTTTGTGTCAAGAGTAAAGCGTTGATAGATTCCACTTAGTAATATTCATGTCTCTGGCAACCACCTCAATCCTGATCCAGTCATCCTTTCCATATCTCACATCAAAGTAGACTGATCCATCCAAGACAAAATGGATCTCTTCATCCGTGTGCAAATGTTCTTTGAAGAATGACTTCTCCTCGTAATTTGGCAGACACTCCTTGGAGCATATTATCTGATACTTATATGTATACCCTCGATCACTCTCATCTTTTATCAAGAAATCCATCAGTTTTGTAAGTATCGCAGTTGATCTGTGGAGAAAATATGGTGACAGCTTAAAATTGGAAAAGAATAATGTTAAAATATTATATTTTAGGAACAAATTAATACAAGCTATTGTATTACCTTGAAATATTCAACAGTCTGTTTGAAAAGTTCATCAAGGTTGAGGAATTCAGGAGGGATCCTCTGGCGTTCCAACTGCTTGGAGTTTACAAAACTATCCGTCAACCAAGCGCGCACCATTTTTGCTTTTTATAATAACTCAATTACCTCATTTGACCAAGTTTTAGAGCAAGACTTATGATAATCAAAAAAACCAACGATTCGCGATATAAAGACAACAAACTGCGCACAGAAACTGCAAATTATGATGTTGTTTATCGCTATAACCTATAAAAATATTTTGATTTTGAGTGTTCGACACGGATGACATTTTAAAAAGGTGTTGCCATTTTTTGACGTTTTAACGTCTCAAAATATTATTACTTTTTCTCTAACGGCAACTAGCTGCATGATGAAAACGAAGACGAAAATCGGCGCTACCAACCACCGGTGGTTGGTAGTGCCGATTTTCGTATTTTTTTCATCCCGAAGGCATAGACAAACTATGAATATCATAGAACTACCCAACCACCAATGGTTGGCACGTTGGTAGTGCTGATTTTCGTACTGTTTGGTATTTATATTTCGGCGGTATTTTTGAAATATGACATCTGATTCGTATTGTACTAACTTGTAACGCTTAATCTAAAATTATTCAAGGCAATAGGAAATGTTAATGATTGCCGTATATTGTCCAATTACTTGTTCAAACTTTTTACATGGTGTCAAGATAATAGCTTACAATCCAACATAAACAAATGTCACATTATGAGATTTTGCTGAATAATGAATCCATTTTCATTATTCCATTAGTAATATTTCGTTATTAAAGGAATGAACGAGCACTGGACGTTTTAGAAAGGAAAATTTTGAGGCGTATCTTCGGACTGGGTTTAGAAAATGGATTTTGGCGCAGACGTTACAACAATGAGCTATATACTCTGTGGAGCTAAACGTCTCAAAATTTATAAAACTAGGAAGACTTTAATTATTATTTTATAATTTATAAACTAACGTTTAGACAAGATTTTTTATGCATAGCACAAAGGGTAACAAATAAAAGGGTAGCAAAAATAAAGTTGGTTGTTTTCAGGTGGAAAAAATATAACAAGCAGTAATTGTTGAATGAAACACTAGTATATATTGAATTATTTGGCGGGTATTTGATAAGCCCCCATAGCTCAGTGGTCAGAGCATTCGACCGGCAATCGGAAGGACACGGGTTCAAGTCCCGTTGGCGGCAAGTATCTTTTCTCGGAAGATTTTTCGATGTAAATGAGTGTTTCAGGCTGACAATTATTGCTTGTAATAATTAGGAAGACTTTGGTGGCTGGGTCATGTGGAGAGAATGACCGAGCATCAAGCACCAAAGTCCCTGCTGAACTCTAGACCGATAAGGCGAAGGAGTCTGGGAAGACCAAGATTAAGATGGAGCGACAACGTCCTCAAAGATATATCTACCTTAGAGATTCTAAACTGGAGAGAGCTGGCACAAAACCGAGATGAGTGGAGGAAGACTCTTGAGGATGCCAAGACCCACCAGGGGTTGTAGAGCCAAGAATGATGATGATGAATATTTCGTTAGTTTCTGTATTGGAAATTAATGAGTTGGGCGTATGGTTTTATTTCAACAATAGTTCAGCTATACATTCAGTTCAACAATATTACAATACAAGCTGGCTTCTCTACGTTTTCGTCATCGAATACAGCTGATTTATATAGAGAAAATGTTTAACTCTGGATGTGCAAAAGAGCGTTGATAAAATTTTATTAAAAGGCTGATAAATTTTTTTAAATTCTCTCTTTTTCGCTATTTTCATGAATAGGTGTATATATATATATATTGTATTCTTATGTATATTTGTAAAAGCCCTAATTCCAAGAGATTTCTTATCAGTGGTGAAACAAAGTCAAATACTTTTCTGAAAGAACGAGTTTTCCACCCAGTAGTATTGAACACCCAGTAGTATAAATTTTTAAAATTTTGCTCTAAATTAGAATTTTTTTTTAACCTTTTTTGAACAAATATATTGCACAGACATTTTTGTTGGGTAATTTAATTTGCTAATCTCCGAAAAGCAAGTAATTCCAATCGGATGTGCCAATTATTAGATAAGTTCAGTAGTTTTCTCCTGTTTTAAAATCTTGTCTCATAAATAACATATTATGTTATGTTACTTATGTATGATACAGTTTTTACCACATGAATGAACATTGTAGGCTTATAAGTTCCCATTAACTTGCTTTTGTCTATTATACTTGGTATTAACTAGTTCAGATCTTATTATTTAAAATCAATACCCATCACAGTTTTATTATTTTACTTATTTGTTAAGAGTTTTATTAGAGGTACTTATCTGCTGTAACGCAATGTATCTTTTCATACTTGATATACTGTTATTATACTTACATACTGTAAATACATAAATGTGGAATTCCGTGTAAAAGCGTGATAGGGTGTTAATAAATTAATAAGTTTTATGATATATTACATTGATGGGAATAACCTTCAAATGTTATAAAAAGAGAATTTTTCTTATAAGTTTAAGAGATAAAGATAAAGCATATTTTAAAGTCCCCTTGAGGTGATAAATGGCCCTATGGAATTTGATTGTACTTTGCATCCTTCAGTGAAGTTGTTGCATTGATACAGGGATATCGCCATGAATTGCAGTGTTGTTAATATTGTTTTTATTGTAAATTTATTACATTGAATGTTATTTGTAATGTAAAAAAATAAAAGAAAAAGTTTGTAATCAACCAGGCTATAATAATTAGCAAATTTGTAAAGATGCATAAATGTACAAAAGTAATAACTTATTACGCTGCTGTGTTTGTCTAGGATTATGTTATATGGCATCTGATAATCTAAATTCCACCTGATTCCTAAAAAAAAGATTACAAATTACAAACATTATAATGTTATGTGTATAAACCATAGTTGAAGAGGGCCTTAATAGGCTGAAACCGTTTACAGTCAGAAATAAATTAAGTGGAAAAAAGTTTTAAATTGTTTTAATATAATATTATTGTGATAATAGTATGCAATTTAAGAATTCAATTTAAAATACCAGAATATGTACATATGTTGCTGTGTGGCTGCCTGGCTGCAGCTGGTTTAGGATTGTGATGGTCCATTGCAACCTATTGCTGATGGCTTAATGGCCTATGTTCCACTGAATCCTGAAAAAAAGATTAAAAGTGTTGGCATGACTAAGAACGTTGCATCAAGTACACCCCAGAGTAACTAACCATCACCGTTTCGCCGAGAGGATGGACCGCCAAACAACTCGGTCTTGAAACACACTCCTTGCTTCACGGTAGTGCCATGTCTTCCTCGGGCATCCCCGACCTCTTCTACCATTCACATTTGCGCCATATATTCTTCTTAAACTCCTTACCTCGTTCATTCGCTCTACATGCTATAATAATTATATATACTATACTATACTTATAATCTTACTCATAATATTACAATAAAAACACATAAATTTGTTTAAGACCACTTTTATTTTTATCATAATATTACACTTACAGCAGCCTTGCATTGTTTGCGGATCTCCACGTTTCTTACACAATCATACATGGTTTTTACACACATTCGCAGGAATCTCATTTTTACAGCGTTCAGACTACTTGCATCCTTCCTCTGCCAGTTCCATGCCTCTGCCAGGTACAAGTAATCTCCTCAGGGCAGGTACCAGCACTCCATTGTGGACTGCCAGCTTCGCTTCTTTGGAGTTGTTTGTTAGCGCCAACGGTGTTCAGTCCTCCATTAATGGAGTTACCTGCATTTACCCATCTCCCGTAAACAAACTTCCCAGATGCACAAACTCATCCACCTACTACATTAAACACTGTTTTTTTACTCTCTCTTTCAAACACCATCACTTTAGACTTACATTCATCATTATTATTATCATTAACTCATTCTTCATACATATTTGTTCATCCTAGCCACGAGAGACTGTAGATCTTCCATACAAATCAGCAAGGCATCATCAGCATACGACGGGCAACATACTTTCAGATTACTCAATTAGAGTAGATCGTGACAATACTGTTTAACCAACTCAGCCCAAAGTAGATTGTGATAATATTGTTGAAATGCATGTAATTAATTTAATTAAATATATAATAATAATTTAAATTACCAGTATTTTCCCAGATAATCTCACTATCAGCGTAAATCAAGCACTGCGAATTTGCCTGAATTTCCATTTCTATGTTTGAGGTAGTCGCCCTAAATTATATAGGTTTGAAGTAGAAGTTGGTAGCAGGTGTGACCACAGCCTCCTAAAATGTATACAATAAAGATTTATGAAACAGTTTTTAAATTATGTAATTACATAGAATGTATTTCCAACATAATTGTTTATACACAGTCAAAAGTGAGAATAGATGTTTAGGTACTGGTTTGTCTTCTAAATTTCTATTATAATTAAAATGTTTAATATTTTCACTCACGTTTGACGTGGAAGCTCTTGAATATTTTCTTTCAGTGTTCTGTTGTGCAAACAGACCGCAAATATTACATTTTTTCTTCACTTGAGCTGCGCATTGTATTTCCGATGTTATTTGAGCACTGTACGAATTTTTCATTGTCTGAGAACTGACGCGTCTCAAGTCTATTGCCTCATTTCAGCATGCATTCATCCATTCATCATTATGAGGGTTCAAATGCAAACGAACAACAACTGACAACATAAATAAACCAATTCCTCCCAATGGTTCGCGATATCAAATCCTCGTGACAGGTGACAGCTGATCATGTGTTGTTTGCAGTGATGCCAACTGAAATATTGATGAAAATAGAGATCGTGTATTGCGAAAAATTTGGTCCCTGGTCTCGATACGGGAATCGGGCTGAAAAAAGATGTCGTGTCATACCCCCATTAGTTACATTTTCTGCGTTTCCACTTTTGTGAGATAATTGTCCTCTTATAATTAGACGGAAATATTCCATTTTTTAAACTTAAATTAATTAGGTGAGTTAATGGTTTTATCACGTGTCTTTTAATAGATTTTAACATATTTGCAGTTATGTTGTCAAAACCCGGTGACGACCCTCCTTTCATATTTTCAATAATGTTTAGAATATCTACTTCCTTGATCATTTTAAAATGGGATAGTGAGTTTACACTTTGTATATCTTCAATAATTGGTTGAGTTGTCGCTCCCAGGGGCGTAAAACTTGGCTTTAACCTTGAAACTGACAGGAGTGAACCAAATTCTTATAGATAAAGCTGAATTTTATTATAGATAGGTCTAACTTTAAACGTCAAATTGCGTCATGCGATTATCAAACGAATTTGAATTTGTGTTGTTGACAACGCCATGGGCATATTTCATTTAAAAATCGTTTACAGGAATTCCAGAGGTGGAAAAATGTTTCAAATGTGTCCGCAATTGATCCAGAAATCAGGTAATTACATGAGACATTAACATTCAGCTTAATTTATCTGTAAATCTATTTGAGGTTAAATGACATATTGATAAAATATTCTTTCAATTTTACTTTAATAAGTATAATTGTAATACGTACGCCTCGTACGTCATACATATGTCTGTTAATGTTATATTATCGTTAACACAAGCTTATGGGTCCGAGTGGTTAATGTTTCACAAATATTGTTTCAGAAAATGTTCCAGACTTTGAATGATTTTGGAGCTTTACGTTAGGAACACCTTATAACATTGTTTGGCAGACCATAACACCGTTAATGGCAGGTAAAATTAATAATGCTACTAATTTATATGTTCATATGAACAGAAGTGAGAATACTTTTCCCTTGTGATAAACAAAGTATGTCATCACAAGGGAAAAATACTGTATATTCTGTTCACAAACTTTGTTTAATGTGATTTATTTTTTTCAGAACACATGATGCGGTTTTTACCGTGAGATGGCTGAAATGGGTCCCCGATGAAGGTATAGGTACTCTGTTTAATTTCGGTTGAAAGGAAATTTAGAATATGTAGATTTTTTATTTCATTCTACAAGAACTGTACGGTGACTGCTGGAAAGGAAAAATGGATAAAACGCTATATAGATGTGACATTGAAGATGAACGTATATAAACAAACAATACAGCTATTGTTTATGTTGATCTTTAATGTCACAGCTGTATGACGCTTTAGCCACGTTTCCTTTCCATTCCTTTGTCGATATTCTTTTTCAAACCATTTTTCAATTCATCGAATTCACCGAACCAGTGTTTTATGTGCTATTATCGATTGTCTTTCTGAAAATAAAAAGAATTTAAACATGTACCCCCGAGTTATCATTTTTCAAGCAGAAAAATGTAAATTCGTCGTAGAAAACCAATCATTATTTGAAAATGTTTTCCTTTTATAAGGAGTTCATATTTCAAGTATTTTAAGTTTTTTACTAACGCTTGAATTTTTGATTTCCTCAGGATAACAGGTTTCCATCTGACAAAGCTCCTTGCTGAGGAAATGAGCTTTAAAAATTATGTAAAGCTCATTCCCTCAGGCTTTGTCAGATGGAAGGTTGTTTTCTTGGGGAAACTAAAACATTTTTCTGCTTTCAAGCATTTTTATTTTTAAATAATTTATTTGGCTAATTAATTAATAAAGTAGGTCCAATGCGATTATATTGTCTATGGTGGCAAATGGCCTTGAACTTCTTCTATGTTATTGTCTTTGGTGGACCATTTTATTTTTGGTTAAGTTGGTGACAGTGATGACGAAATTTCTAGTATGGAGAAGGCCCGAAGATATCGATCTAGGGATTGGTTTATTTATGGTCGCTCCCTTTGTTACATTAATTTTTTTAGCGAGGTTTTGTCCGACGGAAGGAGTTGAAAATATCAGCACATTTTTTAGGGTTTTCCTCTGCATTTATTTTTACGTCATTTTCGTCTACAATTACCTTGATTGAATGTCTTTGTTTATTGTTATCTATTGCACAGTTAATTGTTTGCCAGATTATTTTTGGATTGTTTTCAGAATTTATTATTTTATGTTTGTAATATTCATCTTTACTAATTTTTATTAAGCGTGTCAATTTATTTTTATATTTTTTATAATTAAATTCTATTTTTTTGTCGTTTGGGAATTTTATTGTTTTTTTGCATAGCTTACCTTTTTCTTTGATTGAATTTAATAAACCCGGTGTGATCCATGGTTTCAGCTATTTGTTTTTGTCTAAATTACGATATGGAATATCTGTTTTTGAGTTTTCTACATGCTTGGATAAAATGTTTTCAAAGTACTTTGAGCATATTTCAACTTCTTCGCAGTTGATTACAGGTTGCCAACGTTCCGTTTTCAAGTTTTCAATTAATTTTTGCAGATTTATTCTGGTATATTAGTTTTTTATTGAATTATTTTTTGTTTGAATTGTTTTTTCTTCCTCGTACAAAAATATACACGTATGATGATCGGTGATGTTATTTTTCCAGACAATGGTTTTTATTTTATGAAGATCTTTTATGTTAGTATTAGTCCAAAAATGATCTAGGCAAGATGGTTTCTGACCTTGAATTTCGCGCGTATTTTCATTTATACACGATTTAAAGTTGTTTTCAGTCATACAGTTCAAATATTCATGTTTAAGTCTACTGTCTATATTTTTGTTAATGTTGATATTAAAATCCCCTGTTATTATGCAAGTTTTGTTTTTGAAATTTGATATTATATTTCGTATTTGTTCGATAAATAAATCAGCGTTCGATTCATGCGTTCTATAGATTGCTAACAAATAATAATTCTTTTTGTTGTGGTTAAGTTGGATTTCTACGCAGTTTGATAAATCTATGTTGTGTTCTGAATGTGTAACAATATTATATTTCTTACTAACGAATATCGCAATACCACTGTTTATATTAATGTTTGTGTTTGTTTGCATGTAAATATAATCTCTTAAATTATAATGTGGTGAGTCACTGTTTGTGTATGTTTCAGTTAATACTATAATGTCCGGCTTCACAATAAGAATATTTATATTGAGAATAAATTCTTCAATATTTTTTTGGAGGCTGCGGATGTTAAGGTGGAGGGATTGGTTTATTTATGGGTGGAGCACTTGTAAACCAGAGAACTTATCTGTCATAAATAAAGGTGTTATCTGTGATAATTTCATTCAGTGTTGCCAACTCGAAATCTCCGTTCCCGCTAAATCGTGACGGATCAACGGTCAGAATTCCGTCAGATACACAAATTTTCATCCATCCTGGGGGGGGAGGGTTGTTAGGGAATTTCAGGGATCAAAATTTCTTCATAAATCCTTAAATATAGGCTATTTTCGCCTATAAAAGTAAGTAATTTATCACTTTTTTCGAATCCGCCAGAAAATCCGTCATACTGTAAATTCCGTTATACACAAAATTTTCCCGTTTCGGGACACTCCAATCCGCCAGATATGACGGGAAATCCGTTAAGTAGGCAACGCTGATTTCATTGCACTTCTTTGCACTTTGACTACTGAATTCATTGATCTTGAAGCAGCTTTCCAGCTGCGTGTTCACGAAGTCATCCATAGTTTATTTTCATTTTTTGTTAAGTGAGGTAATTGAATTAAGTTAGATAATATTATTTGATGATTAAAGAATTTTGTTAAAATAATTGCACAATTACAATTAATCGAATGTATCATGTGTATCAATTCAGTTAAAATATTTAAATAATTAAAACGAATTAAGTAAATTGAGTTTAATAAAATGTGTAATATGTTCTTACAAAATTTATCATGAAAACTTGAGTTTTACGATTTTTTGTCAAAATTTTCTTCTTTCTACCGCTGTAAGTCATTATATATTAGATTTATAAAAAAAAATTTTTAAAAAAAGTATGTAATTTAGTCTTCTTCAAATTTGCTGTATACATTTTTGTTGTAAAATCAACCGTTGAGGAATTATTTTGAAAAAAATAAATTTTGGGACCTTCAATCCAAGATGGCGGCTCGAGCTCGACCCCCCCAAGGTCGAAAACTTTTTTTTTTCTTTAGAGTCCCAATCTAAACAACATATATCAAAATCGCTACTACACGACCCAAGCTAAAGGCCTTTTTTATTCCCCACTGACTGACTGGACTATTTGGGTTATTTCACAATTATTTAATTTAAAAATAATATATTTGCGTGACGTTCCAGAGTGGAAGATACTTTAGTATCGCCCTGGTGTAAGACCACCATTCAGAATTGAAACGTTGCTAAAAATGACTTTGGCCGTGTTTGGTGACCAGATCTGAATAGCCAGGTAATTTCTCGCTTCCTCTTCCCCATCTCCTTCCCTTCCCCACCACCTTCAGCCTCACACTATATATACCCCATAGTCATGTCATAGTCTCACTGGCTCCAGACGGGAGCATTTGGGTCTCTTGTGCGGTATTCACATAAATATAAATTAAAAATTATGCACACAAATAAATATTTCAAAATGAGATATTTTTTACAATTCAACTGAATATTACTTTTTTTTTCATGAATACCACACAAGAGTCCCAACTGCTCCCGTCTGGAGCCAGTGGGACTATTACACCCCCAATTGGGGTATGTTGTGAGGCTGAAGGTAGTGGGGGAGGGGAAGGAGTTAGGGAAGATGGAGGTGGGGAAGTACCTGACTTTTCAGATCTGGTCACTAAACACAGCTAAAGCCATTTCAAGTAACGTTTCAATTCTTCCACTCTAATGGTCGTTAAATAAAATGAAAAAACAAAAACCAAAATATTTTAAATATAACAAATTGTTTTTTTTTTTTTGTGTAGGTATCTACTTTATACCTACTGTGTTTCTGTATCTATTTATGTCTACGCACTTCGATACACAAATTACAAATAACTACTACTAATTAAAATTCTGGAAGCGAGAATTCAACATCTTCATCTGAACCATACTGTAGGCCCAGCTTCGCGTGGACTAGTAGGTACGTGAAACCCGGCTTGCAGCGGAACAAAATCTAATTCCAAATACGTCCGCTCGCGACCGCTGATGTGTGAGCGCTACAGTCGGAATCGGAATTATGATTTGCTGGTATGACAGCCTTAATCTCACTCATTTACATCAGCCTTGCATATTTTACGGATCTCCACAATTCTCGCACGTTCAATGCATGGTTTCACCACAAATCCGCCTCAGGGAACTCATTTCAACAGCATTCAGTCTACTTTCATCCTTCCTCTGCTAGTTCCATGCCCCTCTGCCACAAATGAACCAATCCCCTTACTGCCATACATCCGGCAGTACTCCTTTGTAGACCGCTAGCTTCGCTTCTTTTGACAGTTTTTATTTTATTTCGCCAACGGCATTCAGTCCTCCATTAATCTGTAAGAGTTACCTGCATTTTTTTCTGATGAACCGGTTATTTTCGTGTTGAAATATTTTTTTTTCTAAGATACCACCCCCCTATTCAAGATTTTGGCTTTTTTCGGGTGACAGCATCTTGCTGTAAAATTCGAGTTGGCAACACTGACTACAGCTGTCAAAGCAAAGCCGACTTGTCAGATGAATGTTTCGTCGTTGTAAAATAATATAAACAATGCATTCTATTTTTTTCGGCGAGAGTTAATTGTGCAGATAATTATAATAAAGTAAGATTGATGTAATAATATAAAGCAATGGATTCAAAGATACTAAATGTGTGCAGACTTTGCGCGGAGAAAACGGAACTTTCATGTATTTTTGCGATTGACAGCGGAGTCACTTTAGATATAAAAGCAATGGCTTGTGCAGTTATCCATGTAAGTTAAATGCATTTCTTCTATCTATCGATCCACACATTTTACCTTAATGGAGAATCCCTTCATTGAGATACTTTTTTTGTTTTATTAATATGGAGTTTTTAAGCTTGTACATGTCTTCACATATTATTTTGGTAGATAGATTCGGTGATTTTTTGAAAATGTGGATATCGCACAAGAGTCCCAACTGTCTCGGGTCAGAGAGACTATGGCATCCTCAATAGGGGTATGTTATGAGGCTGAAAGTAGTGGGGAGGGGAAGGAGATGGGAAAGTACCCAACTCTTCAGATCTAGCGTGTGATAATGACACTTTCTTTGGTAATTATCGGTTCGGACTGGCCACGCTTATTACAAATAATTTTTAGAAAAAAACTTATTAATTTTATACAAAACCGGGACCAGCTCACTTTACACTAAAAAAAATAAATTTTTACCCCAGTAGATAGGTAATAATTAGATGTAATTAATTCCGTGAGCGGAAATTGAAAATAATGTATATTATCGTCAATTTCTTAAATTTAAAAATACGAAAATGTCATTTTTCAATGACCTCCGTGTTGTAAATTACAGCGGTAAATATGCACTTTTTCACAAAAAAACACTTTGCAGAAGTTGAATAATTGTTAGAATTACGTATTTCAGAAACTTTTTGCATTGGGGGAGGAGGAAAATGATGCATTTTAAATTTCAATTGCATAAAATCAAAATTCACTTCTCGTCTTCGCAAACTTCCCATAAACTTAAACACGGAATCATAATTCCAATACATAAAGGAGGCTCTAAAGCGGATATAACTAACTATCGTCCAATAACATTACTAAATTCACTTTCCAAAGTCTTTGAAAAAGCAACTAACAATTAGTCGAATACCTTGAAAAAAATAATATATTATCCCACAACCAATTTGGCTTCAGGAAAAATAAAGGCACCTCCGATGCCATTGCGACAGTTACAGATTTTTTAAACGAAAACTTAGACAAGGGATCAAAATGCATGTCAATATTCCTAGACCTATGCAAAGCATTTGATACTATCTCACATTCCAAACTAATACAAAAACTATCAAACATTGGAATAAATGGGAATGAACTTAGTATTATTCGAAATTACCTTTCAAACCGTAAACAAATTGTAAAAATCAACAACTGCCTCAGCAATCAACTGCCAATTAGTTTTGGTGTGCCTCAAGGAAGCGTCCTGGGTCCCGAGTTATTCCTAATTTACATAAATGAACTGTGTAATCTGCCTATTGATGCCAAAATCGTTAGTTTCGCTGATGATACGATTCTCCTCTTCAAATCAAGTAACTGG
Organism: Limnephilus rhombicus; assembly: GCA_929108145.2. Taxonomy (NCBI): domain Eukaryota; kingdom Metazoa; phylum Arthropoda; class Insecta; order Trichoptera; family Limnephilidae; genus Limnephilus; species Limnephilus rhombicus. Next base: position 16,587,814 of record OV815272.1, on the reverse strand, counting down.
TATGATGTTTATATAAAAGCAAACAGGGGCATAGCTATTGTTAAAAGATGGTTAGACAATAATACTCTAACAATGAATGTGTCAAAAACCAAATACATTGAGTTTAGTATTAATCCGTCCCTAAGTAACCCAGAAAATAATATTCAAATATGTGCTTGCCCCCTGTCAAAAGCTAATATATGTGATTGCCCCTGTCTAGAACGTGTTACAAAAATCAAATACTTGGGTATTATTTTTGACAGTAATTTAAAGTGGAAAGAGCATATTATCACTACAGCAAACAAACTTCGAAAATCTATATACCTTTTTAAACAAACTCGCAACTTTCTTAACTTGAACCAACTCAAAACAATTTACTATGCACTATGTCAATCTCTAATCGAGTATGGTATCATGGCCTGGGGAGGAGCAAACGCTGCCGCCATTGATCCGATCTCTAAAGCCCAGAAACTAATTATAAAGATTATTCTAAAACTACCGATCACAAGCAGTTCGGATGAAATCTTTAGGAGAATCGGTGTTTTGGACATTAGGCAACTTTATGCCAAAAATATACTAATTTATCTATTCAAACATAGAACTGTTTTTGACAATATCCAAACTGTTCGTGATACGAGAACCAAAGGGCAAAATCTCTTACTTATCCCTTTCGCCAAAACAACGTTTGGTCAAAGAAACTTCAGGTACTTTGCAACAAAACTTTATAATACACTTCCACTGACCATTAGACAGCACACTAATCACATAAAATACAAAATAGATACCAAGTTTTGGATCACTACCAAAGACAGATCATATATCAACAATATTTTTAGAACCTCCTTATGCTTGCTAACCCATTGATACGATGCTGATTGTCCTTGTACTTTTACTCTAAATGTAAATAACATTGTTGTTGTTATCCTTTATACACTATTTTTAAACTATTTATGTTAAAATGCGCCTACTCTCAACACAGGAACTCCTAGTGAGACAGGCACTGCACAATCACCTATGTAACATAAAAAAATTAGGATTATAATAAAAAAAAAAACTGACATGGCGCGGCCGATCTGTCACACAAGCCCGCTAGACAAACCCTGCGTAGCCAGACAAACCATTTAAAAACGTAGGCTGTTTTTTAAAGTTAAGATAATATTCACAAGCCCGCTATACAAACCCTGCCTTGCCAGACAAACCATTTAAAAATGTAGGCTGTTTTTTAAAATAAAGATAACAACATGGAGGTCATTGAAAAATGACATTTTCGTATTTTTAAATTTAAAAAATTGACGATAATATACATTATTTTCAATTTCCGCTCATGGAATTAATTTCATCTAATTATTACCTATCTACTGGGGTATATATTTATTTTTTAATGTCCAAAATGAGCTGGTCCCGGCTTTGTATAAATTTACCAAAAACTTTAGATTCGCCTTAATTACTATAAAAGGAAACTTTTTGGCTTTGGGGCGGCGGAAAATAATGCATTTTAATTTTCAATTGCATAAAACCAAAATTCACTTCGCAAACCGACACAGCGAAAATCCGCGGCCGTACCTGTCACTGTTATGTTGGTATCCTTGATAAATTAACAAGAGCTAATACGACTGTAGCCGACTTCGTGGGATACCTACATGAAATACCGCGAAATTATGAAAACACAGCAGAATTATTATGTTAACAAACCTCTATTCGTATATATTTGTTATTACGAAATTTAGAATATTAAATGAATAAAGGCCTTTAGGCAAGTTTTTTTACATTGAAAAAGTTTTGGTAATTTTTGGAGATCGCTGGCAACGGTTAATATGCATTTAAAAAAAAAAACCTTTTGATTCACCTTAATTACATTAAAAGGCAACTATTTGCATTGGGGGAAGTGGAAAATATTTCATTCTAAATTTCGATTACGTAAAATTAAAATTAGCTTTCGTCTTGTGAGATTGTATGCCAGAATCACAAACCATGTTACACAAACCTAGCGTAGCCGTTAAACTACTTGAAAACTGGGATGTTTTTCTTGCCTTGACGCGAGTAGGCATTATAAAGGGGCACTTTCTTTTGTATCACAAACCATGTTACACAAATTTCATAATTACGCGCCTTATCCCACGAAGTCGGCTACAGTCGTATTAGCTCTTGTTAATTTATCAAGGATACCAACATAACAGTGACAGGTACGGCCGCGGAAGTATATTTATGGCCGCGGATTTTCGCTGTGTCGGTTCACGAAGTGAATTTTGGTTTTATGCAATTGAAAATTAAAATGCATTATTTTCCGCCGCCCCAAAGCCAAAAAGTTTCCTTTAATAGTAATTAAGGCGAATCTAAAGTTTTTTTCTAAAAATTATTCGTAATAAGCGTGGCCAGTCCGTACCGATATTTACCCTTTCTTTATTTATTTTAGATAAATAAACACGATGGCCTACCTGCTTTGATTTGCATCACCTGCAAAATTAAATTAAATGATTTTTATGATTTTAAGAGGAAATGTGAAAACACGGAGTTAAAGTTGAAATCTTTATTGGAATCCAAAATTGAATGCAAGCAAAAAAATAGGGATACTAAACTCGGAGACACAAAAGAGGAGTTGGATATTATTATAAAATCAGAAATGGATCTATCCGATAGAGAGTATATGGATGATTACGCTGAGCTAACTAACGATGATTCAAATACATACGAAATAACTAAAAGAGAAACCAAAGAAAATTGTGATTTCGAAATGTGTGAAAAACTCCAAAGAAATATTTTGACAATAGAAAGCAACCATTTCCCAAGCAAATTCAGCAAAAAGAAAAGAAAACACAACAGTAAAGATAAGACTAAAAAAAATCAAAAATTTAAACCAAATGATGATTGTGAAGCTAAAACTGCTCACTCGCTAAAATTTCTCGAAAAATTTAAATCTTTTGGTGAATCAACAAATAAATCCGGTGAAAAATTGACTCCTAAAAATTATCAGTGTGAGCTGTGCGGCTGTACATACAAAACCAAATCTATTCTTAAGAAGCATTTGCTGACGCACACCTGCGAGAAGCCTTTCAGCTGTCCGCTCTGTTCCAAGCAATACACGAGAAGCGAACACCTCGTAGTCCACATGCGAGTTCACACGGGAATTAAACCCTACGTCTGCGAAATGTGCGCTCGGTCATTCTCTAAGAATCAGGACCTGTCCAGACATAAGAGGATCCACTTTGACGAAAAGAAATTCCAGTGTCCGAGATGCGATCGTAGGTTCAAACGATCGGCAGATGTCCACACACACATGCGTACACACACTGGTATTCGACCGTTTGTGTGCAAGGGCTGTGATAAGTCATACACTTCGCACAGTGGTCTGTGGAAACATTATAAAAACAATTGTACCCTTGGCATCACAGAACAGAAACATTCCATTACATAAATAAAGAAATCCACCAAACATGTTTGTTATTATTAATTTTTTGTAGCGTGAAAGATGCCAGATTATGGTCCTGCTCTGAAAGCTTTGTCGTAATCTCTCTTTCTGTTACATGCATCGCTTATGAGAAAGAGGTAAAGGTTACAATGGAATTTTTTTTTACATTAGTTCCACACAGGAGATGCCGTGTGGAGGATTAGAGAAAGGAAGGAGAGGAAGTTCTGGGAAGGAAAAAGGTATGAGGGGTAGTTGTCAGAATCTGGGTCAAGGTGTAAGAATCTGGGGTCAGAGTGTCCAGGAGTGATGGACGTATGAATCCATTCCTCCCACTGCGATACAAGGAGTTGGGTCGAGAATTCAATGAGTCCAAAAACGACAAACAAGTTTGCACAACACATTTGAAATTAAAAAGTGCCCAAACTGTTTTCTGTAATCACACAGTTTGTCCATTCTGTCGACTCTTCTATCTTATACCTCGAAAGCGCAAGAGTGGATAAGACAGAACTGTTCCAAGCGAAAAACATTATCTTACCCTCTCGCACTAACATCATAATAATATGTGAGAGTGAGATACAGTTTGTCAAATAAGAGTAGAAAACATAGGAGGGCGCCACTGTGGTTCAAATGGAAAGACTAAACATATAACTCATGGTGTTTATGTAAAGCCGTGTAACCTACATGTTTATAAAAAAATTAAAAAGGCATAAAAGTGAAAAAATATTTTTCCATTACAATATAGCTACCCACTGATCTCAAAATTAGAATTGCGTATAGGTATATTATGTGTGTCGTTGCTTATCCAGAATATATAATGTGAGATATCGCGCTCATTTCACGCCGGCGCCTGTCGTATCTGCTGCTATATCTTGAATTTCCCGCCTTTCTTTTGTAACTTCCTTCAGTTGTATATTTGTCACCTATGCAGTTGGCGTCCTGAGACGCCGTTTTGATTCAATTTTGGCGTTATTTCGCCCACGTCCGGTCGTGAAATTTTTCATTCATAATTTTTTAACGAAAAGAATATCTGTTGCTACCCGCAAATGCCGTAATTTTATGAAAAATTAGTGCAAGTGAATAATGCGAACATTTTTGACAGTATTAGCGTATTCGTATTACGCTATATAAATCTGCGTCGTCTACGTAATGTGTTCTCGTAAACGGAATGATGCCGATTAGCAATCGCTTCTCGTTGGCTAAGATCAAAGTGTAGTATCTGTTCTTATCAGCTTAATAACTGATAGTTCCCGCAATGTGGGACCAGTATATTAAACTGATTTTTGGAATGTGACGGGATGTTCGGGGCTTGCTCTATTCCTGTCGCGGGTTGGCCCGGCATTGCAGTGCCGCCGGGATCAGCCCATTGCATATTTTATATCCATACTAAACTTTGTAATTTGGTAGGCGGGTATGGATACCGCCGCCCTGGGAACCATTTATTGGATGACCAACACCTTTGCCACAAATCACGCCAAGTGGTTCGCTAAGTTTGGTGACTTAGCAGGGGTGCCCGGGTTCTTGGGGTAATGTTTGTCCAGGTCTTGATGGCGGGTGCGTCGGCCCACCTTCTGCGTGGCGGGCCGGATTGGGAGATGCTGGTTGAGGGAGACCCTTTGCAACCGGTTACCGCTGTCCGGGCCGCTACGAGTGTAAAAACCCCGCCGCTGCTGTTGTGCTGGTTCGTGACCGGAGGGGACCCAGCTGTAGCGTTTGGGGCGCATTGGGCGACCTCTCCAGCCGGACTCTCCCTACCCATCGCCTTGCACTGCAGTGGGTGGATTGGATTCATTCGTTCATCACTCTTGGACACTCCGATCCCCAGCTTTCTACTCACCCCTCATACCTTTTCCTTCCCAAACCTCCCTCCCCCCTCCCCCCACACCCTATCATAAAAAAAAATCAAACAATAAAATCATGACAACACAACCAACATAAATTAACTGCATTACAGCGGCGAGTAGTAGGAGACCCCGGCGCAGGCCAAAAATGTTGGTGAATTACACCAACATTCGCGGCCTGCATACCAATTTAAACTCTGTCCACCACCACCTTTTTTCTCAACGCCCCAACCTACTATTCCTGTCAGAAACGCAGATAGCTGAGCCTATAGACGCCTCCTATCTGGACTGCCCGGGCTTCACCCTCGCAAGCAAGTTCAGACCTAAAGGAGGTGTCTGTCTCTATAGTCGAGCTGACGTCAACTGTGTGCGACTGTTGAATCTGGAAAACTCCAGATTCGACGTAATGTGGGTACGCGTCAATCTTGCCAGTACGGTAAAATTCTACGTATGTTTATACCGCTCACCGAACCTTAGCGAATCAGACACGTCCGAGCTTTTCAAACATATAAGCGACACTACCGATGACCTCTTGCCCCGCTACCCTACGGCAGAGTTTGTGGTCCTGGGGGACTTCAATGTTCATAACGAACCTTGGTTGAAGTTCTCAGGATCAACAGACTCGGCTGGACGCCAAGCGGAAATGGTTCAGGAGCCTACAAGGGTTCCTGATGTCCAGACTCACCGTTCCAATCTGTTAGACCTAATTTTAACTACTGTGCCACACGGTTACAAGATTGAAGTCACAGCGCCTTTAGGATCGTCCGACCACTGCCTGGTGACGACATCAATCCCTGTAAACTTCAGACCACCAAACGAGAGGCTGAAGAGAAAAGTGTGGCACTATAGGTCAGCAGATTGGTTCGGTCTGCGGGCACATTTTAATGCTTTCCTGTGGTCAGCTGTCTGTTTTCGGACTTCGGATCTCTCAAGATGTGCCCAGGAAATTGGTGAAGTCATCACATCCGCGATGGATGGCTCATCCAATCTACTGTTAAGGAATCTGGTGTAGGCTCAAAGCCGTGGTTCAGTCAACTATGGGGGCGTTCAAGTATTACGTAATTCAATTTTTGAAGATTTTGGACCCCTCCTCCCCCCACTGTAACGCGCCGTAACATTTTCCTGTACCCCCCCCCCCCCCATAAACGTTACGTAACACCCAAGTGACAATTTTTACCTGAAAGTCACAATTAAGTTGTGCAACGTACTGAAATGTCACTTAAATACCCTTTTTCTTGTTTTAATCGCGTTTGCGTAAACAAATAATTAAAACTCGCGATCCATGCGTATTGCGTATATTGCGTATATTGTTCATTTTATTTATTCAAATTGTTATTTATAAAAAAATTCCTTCCGGATTTTCACAATTTAACACTGACCTATTATGTACATTCCTTAATGGTTTTACAACACATACTTTTTTTTACATTAGCTGCACTGAGGCCCTAAGAAAGTAATTTTCCTATTGTTTCCCTGTGGAGCAACATTTTACTCCACTATGATTCACAAGCTGACTAATAGTGGAATAAAACCTTTTTAATGTTCTGAATGCAGTTATACAAGTTCTCAAAGGGGAAGATTTAAAAATCCACAGTATGATTCACAGAAGAGAAAAACCTTTTTCATGTCCTGACTGCAACTGTTCGTGTCCTCAAAATGGATATCTAAGAAGTCACTTGCTGACTCATAGCGGAGAAAAACCTTTTTCGTGTTCCGACTGTAACTATTCATGTACTATGAAGAGAAATCTAAAAATCACATGTTTACCCACAGCGGAGAAAGACCTTTTTCATGTCCTGACTGCAACTATTCCTCATCTTGAAAAAAGTAACTAAAACGGCACTTGCTAACTCACAGTGACGAAAAACCTTTTTCTTTTCCCGACTGCGACTATTCCTGTGCTACACAACGGTATCCAAAAATTTACATGCTTACCCACACAGGACAAAAACTTTTTTCATGTCCCGACTGCAAGTATTCATGTTGTACAATGGAACTTCTTTGAAATCATTTGCTTACTCCAAGTGATATAAAACCTTTTGCATGTTTCCACTGTGACTATTCATGTTCTACAAAGAGGTGCCAAAAAATCACATGTTTACGCACAGCACACAAAAACCATTTTCCTGTCTGGAATGAAGTTATACAAGTTCTCAAAAGGACAATTTAAAAATCCACCGTATAATTCACAGAAGAGAAAAACCTTTTTCATGTCCTGACTGCAACTATTCGTGTTATGAAAAGGGATATTTGAGAAGTCACTTGCTGACTCGACTCATAGAAGAGAAAAACCTTTTTCATGTTCCGACTGCAACTATTCAAGTACTATGAAGAGAAATCTAATAATCACATGTTTACCCACAGTGGAGAAAAACCCATTTCATGTCCTGACTGCAACTATTCTTCTTCTCGAAAAAAAAAACTTTAACAGCACATGCTAACTCACACTGATGAAAAACCTTTTTATAAAAAATAAAACCAACACTTTGTATTTAACCACGAATTAATTATTTAATATATCGACCGGTTTCGCTTCGACCAAGCTTCCTCAGGATGTAATAATAACAGTTACAATTATATCCTGAGGAAGCTTGGTCGAAGCGAAACCGGTCGATATATAAAATAATAAATTCGTGGTTAAATACAAAGTGTTTGTTTTATTTTTATAATATAATGTCTAACCACAAAGTAATTGCTTCTTATGAAAGAAAAACCTTTTTCATGTCCCGACTGCAATTATTTATGTACTACAAAGAAACTTCTTAGAAATCATTTGCTGACTTACAGTGATGTAAAACCTCTTACATGTTTCTACTGCGACTATTCATGTTCTAAAAAGAGGCACCAAAAAATCACATGTTTACCTACAGCAGACAAAACCATCTTCTTGTCCCAAATGCAGTTATTCAAGTTCTCGAAAGGAGATTTAAAAATGCACAGCGCGATTCACAGTGGAGAAAACCTTTTTCATGTTCTGAGTGTGACGAGGCATGTACTACGAAAACTATATATAATATTACATTTAAACAGTAAACTAACCTGTGTGTAATAAATTTTATGTTCCATAAATTTTTCATAATTTTTTCTCTTGCTATTTTACAAATTTCATTGTCATTTTTTTGGTTGCGCTGCGCTTGCAAGTCAGCATGAGAACCTGTATAGGCCAATAACAGCTGATGATGTAAATCTCCCGCTTTTCAGGACATTATAGTACCTTCAAACTCACTTTAACAACACTGACTACAGAAATTTGTGTTTAAGCGTATTTCGTGTTTAGAACACTAACGACTACTGAAAACGAAAATAAAATAAAAATGACGCACAATACAGTCGAGGAATTTATTCCCCATACAACATAAACGAAAAGGGTTGCCAACTTGGAAGATTTAAATTCCCTAGTTTTTTATTTAAATAAAGAAAAAAAAATTACGTAACGCGTTGTTCGAACCCCCCCCCCCCCCTTCGAGGTGCTGGCATTTGACACCGCCTTACCAATATTTCATATTATGGAAAATATATTTATATTATGGAAAAGATGCTGGCATTGCATGCCTCATTGAAGCAGAGAGTGCTTTCAAAAGGCTCTCCAAAAAACTTATCACATGTAGTTCAGAAGGTTCCCTGTCAGGTGAGGCTTTACAGGAACAATGGACAGCTGTAAGACTGGAATGGAACTGAGGCTCTTCAGCAGAATTCCTCCGTCTTCCACTCATCCTTTTGGGGAAGAAGCACTTTCTGCCCAGTTGCAGAAACTAGGTGGTGTAACAAAGTGCTTTAGTCCAGTGCGCCTACCTCAGGGTAGCCACTCGGTGCACAACCGCCCTTCAACATCTAAGGAGGTGGTTGCCTTTCCCCTCAAGCAGACATCAAAGGAAAAGATGGCATTTCCCTCGTTTTCCCGGCGGGCAGACCACGGGCGAGACCCCCAGTATTCCTCCCGTACGAGGGGCAGGGGGAGGGAACAGAAGCGTGGCGCGAGGGGGCAGACCTCTCGTGGCCGCTTCAACAGGTGTTGGCGCACAACCGCCCTTCAATATCTAAGGAGGTTATTGCCTTTCCCCCCAAGCAAACATCAAAGGAAAATATGGCATTTCCCTCGTTTCCCCGGCGGGCAGACCACGGGCGAGACCCCCAGTATTCCTCCCGTACGAGGGATAAGGGGAGGGAACAGAAGCGTGGCGCGAGGAGGCAGACCTCTCGTGGCCGCTTCAACAGGTGTCGGCGCATAACCGCCCTTCAACATCTAAGGAGGTTGTTGGTTTTCCCCCATGCAAACATCAAAGCAAAATATGGCTTTTCCCTCGTTTCCCCGGCGGGCAGACCACGGGCGAGACCCCCAATATTCCTCTCGTACGAGGGGTAAGGGGAGGGAACAGAAGCGTGGCGCGAGGGGGCAGACCTCTCGTGGCCGCTTCAACAGGTGACTATCAACCATTTCGAGCGGGTCAACTACAGGATTATAAGAGAGAATGGCAGGCCCTAGATGCCCCGGAGACCATCTTACATATGATAAGAGCATACCGCATACCATTCATCCGAGAGCCCTTGTTGATAAGTCCAAGCCAAGCTTCCTCAAGGAGGTTCAAAACGAAAGTAACCCCGGAAATGACAATGATGAGAGATGGTACATGGAAAGAGCTGGCGACATTGCCACCTTCCTATCAACACTTTTTCTGGTTCAAAAGAGCGACGGCTCGAAACGGCCGATCTTCAATTTAAAAGCTATCACAAATTGGATTGCAGAAATCCTGCGTAGACAGCGTATCAGGATCATTGTGTACCTAGACGACTTTCTCCTGGCTCATCAGACCAGAGAGGTCCTCAGTCAAATATGAGAAGCTCTTTAATTGTTAGAGCGGTTAGGTTGGTCGGTAAATTTCCAAAAGTGTGTCCGTCAGCCAGCACAGTCAGTGGAATATCTTGGAATTGTGTAGAACCCCCCCATCTGAAACAGAAGTCCTTAACCAAATACAGACGCCAAGGTCGTTGGAACTCACTTCAGAGCTTCGTGACAAAAGGAAGATGGACTCTGAAAGAAGCTCAGAGTATTCTCGGAAAGTTGAATTTTGCTACCTTTGTGGTCCCCAGAGGTCGACTCCGTACTTGGCTGATACAATTACAGTTAATGCTGAAGCTGACCCCTCAGCAAAAGTCTCCGATAAAGAAGGAGGTCTCGTCGGAAATGAAATGGTGGATGATCAACTTAGATCATGTTTCAACTCTTCATTTTCCCAGCCCAACACATTTTCTGACTACGGATGCGGCAGATCACGGCTGGGGAGCCCTGATCGACTATGTACCTCTGTCGGGTTGTTGGACAGACAGTTAGAGGGGGGATATTGCAACATGAAGGAGATGACAGCAATCTTAAATGCCTTAACGTCTCTGACTCAGAATTTGAGAAGTTCTTTGTTACTCATTCAATCAGACAACTGGACAGTCTTGAGGAACGAGGGGGGCACCAAGTTGATGGGTCTCCTTCATCTGACATTTCAGATTCTTGTGCTTTTGGACAAGCACGGAATCTCTTTACAATGCAGTATTTGCCGGGACGCTACAATGGCCTCATGGATCATCTATCCCGAGGGATGACATTACCAGAATGGCACCTTCTACCCCCAGCGGTAAGAGCTGTTTTTCACAAGTGGGCCAGTCCAGTAGTGGATCTATTCGCTTCCTCGAGAGCTCACGTCGTGGATCAGTATGTCTCGATAGATTCCCACGACAAGAGAGCAATGCTTCACAACGTGTTCAGCAGGAGTTGGAATTTCCCCTTGGCATGGATCTTTCCTCCCCCCTGCTTAATACCACGAGTGCTGGCACATCTGAACAAGTCATCAGGGGTGTACCTGGTTGTAGCCCCAAATTGGCCAAAAGTGTTTTGGTTACCAGACCTAAAGAGAAGAGCTCTAGACCGACCTCACATAATACCCATGTTGGTCGACAACTTGATAGACTTATCGACAGGACTTCATCCTCAGCAGGTCCAGAAGCTCCAACAACAGGTGTGGAAGATTGGGGGTGGAGTGAAGCATTGAACGGTTGGTCACAGCAAGAGAAAGCTCTGTTGAATGCGGGTTGGCGCAAATCTACGCTTTCAACCTATCACATGGCATGGAAGAGCTGGAAGGAATGGTGTGCCATTAATAATACGTGTCCTAATAACCCTTTGGGATCTCAGCTGGCACGGTTTTTAGCATACCTAAGAGTGAAGAAAGGCCTGGCTCCCAGTACTATAGCGCTTCACAAGTCTGCAGTGTCGGTTTTGTGTGACCCCAACGGCGATTTGAGAATAAGTAATCATCCCTTGGTCAAGCGAGTGATGAGAGGTATAGGGAATTATGCAAATAAGAAGCCTAGAGCATTTACTTGGGATCCAGGGCACTTGGTGTCTTGGCTTTGTAAAAATCCTCCAAAGGAACTGACTCTTTTCGAAGCATCTCGTAGATGTTCTGTTATTTTACTTCTGGCATCAGGAAGACGAGTACATGATCTGACCTTACTACATACATCTCCTGATAATCTTGTTGACAATGATGATCACATTATATTATGGCCAGTTTTTGGTTCTAAGACGGACACCCCTACACACAGACAGTCTGGTTGGAAGCTTTACAAAGCAGAGGATCGTAATATAGATCCTATATTTTGGTTGAGAGAGCTTATGTCTTTGGGTGAGAACAGAAGACATGAAGCTGGTGTTGAATGTCTGTTTATTTCCACATTGGGGCCTGCAAGGCCAGCCTCGAGAACTGTCATTGGTGGATGGATTAAAACAATTTTGAAGGACGCTGGGATTGATGCCTCCCCGGGTAGTTTGAGATCAGCAGTAGCTTCAAGAAGTTGGTTGGAAGAGTGTCCTATAGACACCATTTTGGAAAGAGGAAACTGGCGTTCAGAAAACACTTTTAAGAAATATTACAGAAAGCAAATCAGAGGTCTCAATGTTGAGGTGCTGAATTCCCCCATTCACTCTCAGTCTTTGACCAAGTTATTTCAAGCAATACAGTAATAGTCACAATTTTGGCTTTAGAATTGTCACCAAGCGATAACAAACACTTCTCACATTATATATTCTGGATAAGCAACGACACACATAATGTTGGAGTTTTACCTACCATTAAAACTCTTATTATGTTGTCTTGCTTATCCAGAATATACTTAAGCTCTGCTTGGTGAGTCCAAATTTGAATCAAAACGGCGTCTCAGGACGCTACCTGCATAAGGTGACAATTATACAACTGAAGGGAGGTACAAAAGGCGGGAAATTCAAGATATAGCAGCAGATACGACTGTCACGGCGAGAAACATGCGCGATATCTCCCACATTATATATTCTGGATAAGCAAGACAACATAATAAGAGTTTTAATGGTAGGTAAAACTCCAACATTATGCGCCAAATCTAAGGTCGCTCCTGTGAAGACGATTTCACTTGCGCGTCTAGAATTATGTGGAGCACTGGTACTTGCGCGATTAATGCGTACGGTCAGTAACATCTATGCATCAAATTAGATAGGTCATACGACTTTAGCCTTTTGTGACAGCACGGTTGCGCTAGCATGGATAGATTCACCGCCCGCTAAATGGCAGACCTTCGTTGCCAACCGCGTGTCACAAATACAAGATCATCTGGAGGCTGAATGCTTCCATCATATAAAAGGTAAAGACAATCCCGCTGACTGCCTGTCGCGTGATCTAACCCCCGCTCGGCTAATAGACCATCCATTATGGTTTAAGGGCCCCGTTTTTGCTCAGTTACCTAAAAGTGATTGACCTCTACAACGTTTTGATCCAAAATCTGTATCTGATCCACCCGAACTGATAACAATTTTTTTTATGGCAGTTCAAAACAATAACCGCCTCAAAACGATTGCACCGCCGTTATTATGCGCGTTAGCTTCTCGTGTCAATTCTTGGCCGAAATTGATTGGAATCGTAATTTTTATTTTTCGTTTCATTAAGAAACTACCGCGAACATTCGAATTAAGTCATACTGTCATTACAAAACTCGCGGTTATAAAATAGGTACAGCAAGAACACTTCTCCGAAGTTATGAAGGCAATGACTGATGGGAAGAAACTTCGGCGCGCTATTGCAAAATTGAATCCGTTTCTTCATGACGGTGTTCTAAGGGTAGGAGGCAGGTTGAAAAACGCTGAATTAGACTTCGACAGTTGTCATCCCATTTTATTACCCGCTCATGCTCATGTAGTCGATTTAATAATAGATTACTATCGTATCAAGAACTTACATAAGGGTCCTACCTTACTCATGTCTTTGCTAATCAATCTTTGCTAAAGACAAAAGTTCTTTTCTTTGCGTAATCTGGTTAGAAAGCGCCTGCATCGGTTCAATACGTGCTTCAAGATTAATCCCAAACCGCAATCCCAATGATGGGAGTTAAGGCATACCTCCGCATTCCGCATATCGCAGGGCAGTAGTAAAATTTGCCCTTTATCTTTGCAATAACATAGTCCGTTGACATGGCCATCAGATATTCTATGGCCCTTCTTTTAGCTTTAAGTTTCACAAATTTTTTAAAATTAGTTTATGAGGTGATGCGTATTACACTCTGTGGATTCTTTCATCCCCTTCCAGGCGGGGGGCATGGTTGGGCGTTTACACAATACATAGACATTTACCTACATACATCTACATATATCATAGACCCTGTGCTTGTAGCTTGATTGTCACATATTCCTTTCCTATCCATCCCTATCATGTTCCTTTTCCTACCCATCCCTATGTACCTGTCATTTAACGTTACCATAACAATCGATCGTCAATCAAAATTCGCCACGTAAACATCTAATATTCCGCATGCCGCATCCGCAAACTGCAGTAAAGTACCGCGACTGATAGCCTTACGAGTGCATCATCAAACCCAGCCGAGATAGAAGAATAAGAGAAGTGCCACAAGGTTCCGCAGTAAGTCCCTTCCTTCCTTTCCTTATGTGCTTTCATTTTTACTTGTGCAGTGTGTTAAATTACACATAATAGAGTACTATATTATAGTCAGGGCCATGGGATTCGTGCTCTCTCTTTATGTAGGACTTAAAATGAAACGTATATTCTATTCAAACATGTATTTATTGTAACAACAAGGTACTTTTAACTTTATAACATCACAGGTTTAATACTAAATTTAGGCTTAGAATTATAAAACTTGAAACGACAGGTTAATCGGGAAGTTAAGGGCTCAGAATCTATATGTATGTTAGAGGTACCTTTTTCGAATGGTGCTTGAGGATATGAAGTTATTAAGCTACACCTCGACGCCAGCGGGCGGAGGTTTTTAGCTCAGGATACCAGCATGAAAGGTTGCTGCTCGTCACGGCAGCTCGAAAGCCCAGCCAAGGGGCATACCAACTGTTAGCAGTCATCATCAGGGTCTGAGGCACTTCGAACCGAACGGGCACCTGAGGACATAGCCCCAGGGCGGTGGGAACTCTATCAACTATCAACAGGTAGGAATGCTATCCTTGTTCTACCGGTATTACAATGGAAGATGCTCCGAGGAACTAGCATCATTGATCCCTTCGGCACCGGTGCATAGTCGGGAAACACGCCAAACGCGTGCCCAACATTTGTACACAGTTGACATTTGTCACATGAGAACGTTGTTTCTTCGACTCGTTCTTGTGTTCAACAGCTCAGCTGTGGAATGATTTGCCGGCCTCTGTATTTCCTCCTTCCTACAACATAGGTTTCTTCAAGACCAATGTTCATTCCTTCCTTTCCTCAAAAAGACCCTCCACACAGCATCCCAGATGACATAGGCCCTGAGGGAATTTATTTTCCTCAAGGCCTCCTGTGTGGAGTTAATGTAAAAAAAAAAAACTGTGTTATTCTTAGGAAGTCTGCCGGCACAAAGAGGCCCGGTCTTTGTTTACTCGCCTTTATATAGACTAGTTCCAGGACGCGATGTCAAGCGATCGTCGCGCCTCCCGCGTCAAGGTTGTAAACTTACAATAAACCAGCAGCTTCTCAATATGTGAGAAGAAAGCGTCTCTCCAACTGTTTTGTGATAGGTATGTGCGAACATAACAAGTGGTCTTTCATAAATTTCAAAACACATAAAAAACATTCAAGATCCTTCGACATCCACTTAAACCACACATCAACGTCCCTTAACACCCTGTATTTAATCCCAGTTACATTAATGGGATATGCAGTTCATTTTATCCACTAGAGCAAAAATAGAATACATAAAATAAGTCAAATAAATAAATAATAATGCCTTTAGTTACATTTTTTCCCACATTGAACGAGTGGTGTTTGAAAGAGAGAGTACGAAAACAGTATGCAACATAGTTGTGAATGATGAATACTTGGAGCAGGTGGATGAGTTTGTGTATCTGGGTAGTATGTTTACGAGAGATGGGAAGGCTGAAAGATATATTGAAAGAAGGGTGAATGCCGGTAACTCCATTAATGGTGGACCTGAATGCCGTTGGCACTAGTAAAAAACTGTCAAAAAAAGCGAAGCTAGCAGTCCACAATGGAGTCCTGGTACCTACCCTGATGTACGGCAGTGAGGCATGGAACTGGCAGAGGAAGGATGAAAGTAAACTGAATGCTGTTGAAATGAGATCCCTGAGACGTATGTGTGGTAAAACAATGTATGATCGTGTGAGAAATGTGGATATCCGCAAAGAATGTAAGGCTGATGTAAGCATAATGAGTAAGATTAAGAAAGGGACCCTCAGATGGTTTGGGCATGTAGAGCGAATGAACGAAGGAAGTAGTGTAAGAAGAATATACGACGCGAATGTGAATGGTAGAAGAAGTCGGGGACGCCCGAGGAAGACATGGCACGATCAAGTGAATCAGATACTTGAGTCGGGTCATGTCAAAAGTCAGAATAATAGAAGAGAATGTATGAGACGATGTATGAATGTGAGTGAGGCAAAGAGTGTGTGCCAAGACCGAGTTGTCTGGCGGTCCGTCCTCTCTGCCTACCCCTGCGGAGAAACGGCGTGATGGTTAGTTAGTTTAGTTAGTTAGTTAGAACGAGTGATACATTGAGAATACGAACTGAATGGTTTGTTCAATAGCAAATTCAAAATAAAAACTGTCAATATTGTGATGCATTTATTTAAAAAACATTATTCATAAAATAGCATTTCACAATATTTCTGTAAGCCTTTGCGAGATGTCTTTTGCGTTATCTTTTTTATTGGCTATTTTTGAGCCAAACTGGATAGCTCTTTTTGGGAAAGTTGATGCGCACTCCAGCTCTAACTTTAAAGCAGCTAATCTCAGCAGCATCTTATCGCCTGTTCCTGGTCCACACTTGGCGCTCGGGAAACACCTAAAAATTAAAAGGATTTATTCATTTTTTTTATACTTTATTTTATCCAATGAAATAAACTATCTGTACTCAGAAATGTGAAATCTTTACCAATCCTGAATACATTTTATTAGTCTAAATTTGAACTATAAAGAAAATTATACATAATCAGTGATTCCTTAAGTTACATAAGTAAGTTTACTTCATAAAAATGTTAATGAAATTTTGGTCTCTTGTGACTTCTTAGATGCCATTTTTTCTTCAAAATCATACTTTTTTTCTTCCACATGTTACTGGTCATTCAGTCGAGTACCAACCATCCCCTCACCCCCAATCCCCCCAACTGTCCAATACATTTGTGTTTTTAGTTAAAAAAAAAAAGTTTGCAGTTCACATGTGGTAGAAGTGAAATCTTCAGAAAGCTAAAGTAGACAAGAGTAGGGAGGCTACGAAGCACCGCAAAAAGAGGAGACCGATGGGCTACAAAGTACTGCACAAAGAGGAGATTGATTATTCTTCTCATTATCTCGCAGGCTAAATCATATACAGTGAAACCCTCTTAAGAAGTTTTCCAAGGGACCGGAAAAAACAAACTTCTTAAGCAGGAAAACCTTATATGTGGGAAAAATTGGGCCAATTTTGGGCCGAGAGACTGAAAAAACCAAACTTCTTAAGCCACGAAACTTTTTAAGCGGGAACTTCTTAAGAGGGTTTCACTGTAGATGTATGTATGTGTTTGTCTCATTTTAATGTCGCTTTTTCGTTTCATCGAGTTTCTAATCACAACGGTGCTAAAGAAGTTTTCACTTCAAAAACTTCAAAAATGTCACAGGAGACCAAAGTTTCGTTAACATTTTTTACTCCAAATAATGTCAGGAATCACACGTTAAAGTAAGTCACGTATGTCCCTTAATACGTTGTGTAATAAATATACTATTATTTAACACAAGGCAATCGACGCTAGAAAGTTAAAATGCCAGAATTTTATTGCTTTTATATATTTTATTTACTATTTCAGGGAACCTAGTACGGTCGATCAATAAAGGATTTATCCATAATGTCGGTAATTTGTCATCGTTCCCGAGCATGACAGCAGATCGCCAACAAACAAAAAAAATCTTACACAAAAACGGGCATGGTAACAAACTAAACAATCTAGAGGCGCTAGAAATAAAAAAAGCTGTAAAAACCAAAAGTCATATACTTAATAATCAATTAGACATATCAAGTAGTCCTATATTAGGTCTGTTTCCAATAAACCCTTAAAAATAAAAATTCCCAGTGTTCCTTACCACCATGCCAGTTGATGCTTTGTTTCTCCAAATTTATTATTATAACCCATTAGTCTACATAATTATCTTTCTGTTTTTTCCCATTACTTGAGCACTTATGTTAATGTATTTTATGAACGTTTATTTGTTTGTAATATTTGTATCATGTTGTCTCCCTCTATATTTTGGTGTATATAAGCACACATTATGTACTTCTTGTTTAGTATTAATTTGTACCCTGAAGATGCTTAAGTTAAGCGAAACCGGTCGGTTAAAAAATTAATAAATATCGTGGTTTTAAACAAAAAAGTATTTTATTTTATTAAACAAAAAACAGTTAATAACGGGAAGGCGTTCTTGATTTGCTCGACGTGAACTGTTATTTGTATGTTAGCGTTCTGCAGTCGTGCTCGGGAACATCGACACGTTATCGACATTATTTATAATTTCTTTATTGGTCGACCGTGCTATATACCCAGGTTTTATAATTTAAATTCAATATTCATCATTGCACATATTAGTATTTTGCTAGGTGATGTTATCATCGAATAAAGAATAACACAAGACGTGCGTTGTGAGCATGTTTTGTGAAAACAAATATTTGCCTCAAGACTTACATTTTCAATACAAAACTGTGTTTACGAAATTCAAAAGGGATGGAGATCTATGTACAATGTCAGGCGAGTGAAAGTGAGATGGAGAGCTAGGCTATTGGGCTAAATAGAAAATTTTGTTTCCATTCAAATTTGTATGGAAGGCACTTCGGTGTTATTCTTTATTATGGTCCAGAAGTGGAAGGTAAAAAAAAAATGATATTCAGATACAATCAAAATAAATACACTGATATTATCAATATTCATTTGTAGGTACCTCATGAATTTCAGATTAAATTACATTTATTATTACTATATTAATCCTGTAGCGCAACACAGCATAATACCACAAAAATAAATAAATATTATTGTCTTCCAAAGTTAACAGTACCTTTCCCATGTCTTTAGACTCTGAACATATTCAAGGAAGTTTTCATCCAAGTACGGCATCCGGGGCTGGCGTCCGTGGTGACTGACAACACGATCATCTCTGGCGAGGTTGCGGTACGGGATTCTCTGCCAGTCCATCTGCAGCTCCCTCTCCAGGGCCCCCCAGCCGCCTCTCCGGAAAGAGTTCCTGTGCCGTGTGTACCCACCGAAAAGCTCGTCTGCACCCATGCCCATTAAAATAACCTGATAAAATAAAGGCTTTTTAGTTTTTGCCAAATAAATCTATTTTTTTATTTATTTATCTATAATAAAATATATTTACAATGGTTTTATTTGTATGCCTGTCTCACTAGGGTATACCTGTGTCGAGACAGGCGTACAGGTATATAAATGAATATAATAGTTACAAGGATATTTCAGGTAAAATACATATTATGAATAGAATTAGAACAGAAGGGTGATTGGAAGGGTGGTAAATCTTTTGAAGAGAGTTATTTTATAAATGTTGGAGATGGAGTAATGAAATAAATTCTGCCTAATCTATTTATAGGTTAAATTTGACAGGATTCCATTATTTTCATTTATTTTATATGGGTTAGATTGTATGTGAATAGTTATTTCTGTCTATGTGTGATTTATTTTACAGATATTTGTGATAGTGTGGCGTCCAATACTTATAATCCATTTTTTAATATCTTGTTTGAATTTTGTAAAGGAGTCACTTTGTCTGATCGTAGTTGGTAGTGTATTGTATAGTTTGCAAGCTATGTATTTAGAGTGTCTTTGCCCAAAGGTGGTTTTGAAAAAAGGAGTTTGGAGAAGTTCGTTGTTTTTGGCTCGGATATTGTGTATTGTTTGTGTAGCTTTGTATGGTGTTTTGTTGTTTTTGTGTAAATTAAGTAATATTGCATGAAGACCAGCAATATAATAGCACCCAAGCAAAAATTATAAAAATAATGAGGGTTTAAGGAAACACTGTTCTTTTTTGAGATCCCTGAGACGTATGTGTGGTAAAACAATGTATGATCGTGTGAGAAATGTGGATATCCGCAAAGAATGTAAGGCTGATGTAAGCATAATGAGTAAGATTAAGAAAGGGACCCTCAGATGGTTTGGGCATGTAGAGCGAATGAACGAAGGAAGTAGTGTAAGAAGAATATACGACGCGAATGTGAATGGTAGAAGAAGTCGGGGACGCCCGAGGAAGACATGGCACGATCAAGTTAATCAGATACTTGAGTCGGGTCATGTCAAAAGTCAGAATAATAGAAGAGAATGTATGAGACGATGTATGAATGTGAGTGAGGCAAAGAGTGTGTGCCAAGACCGAGTTGTTTGGCGGTCCGTCCTCTCTGCCTACACCTGCGGGGAAACGGCGTGATGGTTAGTTAGTTTTTTTTTTTTTTTAGTTCTGTTCTTTTTTAGTATGGATCATTAAATATATAAAAAGTTTACAAACTATTTTACGATCTTGACTTTTTTTAAACGACTTCGAAAAGGAGGAGGTTCTCAATTTGACTGTATTTTTTTAAATTTATTTTTTTATGTTTGTTACCTCAGAACTTTCGACTGGGTGAACCGATATTGATGATTCTTTTTTTATTTGAAAGCTGGTGCTTCCCGTGTGGTCCCATTTTAATTTGGTCCAGTTCTGACAATGGCATCCATGAGAAAATCATATAAGTCTTAAATTTGCATCAAGTATGTGCGCGGCAAATGCACGAATAACTGAATATCACCCCAACCGATTTCGATGATTCTTTTTTTATTGGAAAGGATGTACTTCAAGGGTAGTTTGATGAGAGTTTGGTTAGGTTCTGATTATGGGATCCATGACAAAGTAACGGAACTCTCCAATTCCTAAGAGCAAATTAACGATACTCGGCCGAATCGGGGTAATACACATCTCACAAATGAGAATTTTGTGCAATATCTAAGTTGTTTTTAACATTGCTTACTCTACAATTTAGGTAATCCTAAAAAAACAATTTGGTAATGATCTACATTTGCAAAATAAAAATCCTGTTACTAATTAAGATAAGACATTAAATAATATCTATCCAATTCTGACGAAATTACTCTCCCCCCCCGATCCTGATTAATTTTTTAAAGAATTCCTCACAGCAAATAAGCCGCAAGTTTGGACATAACAAATAGGTTTTACTGAAAAGAGCTACGTATATATACTGGGCTGTCCAAAAAGGGTGGCGGGGTTTTAAGTTGTTTGTGACGGTTCCATGCCAACTCAGAATGAAACCAACTCAGAAACACCTCAGAAAGACAGAGATGAGATGAGATTCATTTGATAAAGACAGAGATGTTAAAGTTCTCCATATTTGCAATAAAGGTCATAAACTGGATAGACTAGAATCTTTAGAAATTACCCGCTTAACTAAAAAAATAGAATCTAACTTTGTAATGAATAAGCAATTAGAATCATTTGCTAAGTCTCCGCTTTTGTATCCATTGTAATTTTCATAATAATTTCGAAATTAAAATAGGTATTTAGTTTAGACCATTCCTACTCCAATGTAAACATGTACCCCTTCATAAAGTAACTTTTTAAAGATAAAGCAATTAGATTCATTTGCTAAGACCCCGCTTTTGTATCCAGTCTAGTTTTCATAATAATTTTCGATATTAAAATATGCAATTAGTTTAGACCATTTCAACTCCAATGTAAACACGTATCCCTTCAAAAAGCAATAAAAAATACCAAACTTCATAAATATAATAACGATTTGACAATAAAATTAGGTCATTAGTAACTCATATTACTTGTAAGGTTTTTCCCTAATCATCATTGAAGTGAGCTGCAAACCCAATGTAATTAGCTTACTGGAATAACCAAAATATTTAGAAATTCGATAGTCTAAAATGACTTAGCAACAAATATAATTATTGTAATTGATTAAAATCCTTGTAGACCACCCCCCTCCCCCTCCCTAATATGTTGTGTATATAAACCGTAGACTAGGAAATATTTGTACCAGTCTGAAGATGGCTTTGACGAGCTGAAACCGGTTACGGTCCAATAAACTTAAGTGGAATAAAGTTTTATATTCGTTTTATTATAATATATTACCTCAGAAAGGTCATTAGAAGCTATGAAAAAATAATTTTAAAATACCCGTAACCCTAACCTAACTTAACCTATTTAATCAATTTTTTAATATTTTTTTATCATCACTCTTAATGACCTTTCTGAGGTTCTTCTGAGTTGGTTTCATTCTGAGTTGTCCGGTCACCGTTTGTGACATCATAAAGGAGCGGTGCGTGGATGCGGGGTATGGACAGCATCAAGCACTACTTCGTGGGAATTCAGTAGCAATGAAGTCGTATCCGGGGGACGCACGGTGCTTTTTGCGTGCGAGCCTATTATCGAAACGGTGATTCTATAGTTAGCGCTAAGCGTTTTATTGTGCGGAATATCATTTTCGCAATGCATGAAGTGATTAGAAAATGGATTCGGATGTTCGAAAATACCTCAAATAAATCAACTGTGCAAATTCAAAACGCCCGCGATCTATTAGAGGTGAAGAAATGATCGAAGAAGTAAGGGCTTCAGTTAGCAAAACTTCATCGTTATCTATTCGCAAACGCATTCGAGCACTCAATATCAAAAAATCGTCTATGCAGTTAATTTTTAAGAAAGACTTACATCTAAAAGCCTATAAAATCCAAGTGGTTCAAGAACTGAGGGACACCGATTATGCTAATCGACAAAGATTTGCCAACAAAATGCTAGAGAGCTTCTCTAACTTTGGAAACGTTCTGTTTAGCAAAGAAGCCAATTTTCATTAATCGGTCCATATTTCCACAAAGACCGACGCGGGCGATCATTCACCGTAAACAGTGAACGTTACTGCGAAATGCTAAGAGGCTTTTTGGCCCAAGAGTTTGCTAGAGTATCAAGGATACAACTCAAGAATATGGTTCCAGTAAGAAGGGGCCCTTTGCCATTCTTCCGACTTCTGCGGTAAAGTAATTTCTGCGGTAAACGAATTATTCCCGAACAAAGTGATTCCTTGTAGAGGTATCATTAACTGGCCTCCCAGGAGTCCCTATCTTAGCCCCCTGAACTATTTTCTGTGGGGATTCCTGAAAGGTAAGGTTTACAAAGAATAAACCGACGAATCTGATGCAGTTGAAGCACAATACCACATCAGAAATGACGGTAGTCTCGCGAGTAATGTGTCAACGCATTTTTACTAATCTCCGCTTGCGGTTAAATAAGTCCCAGCAGCGTGAGGGTTGTTATCTAGATTCCATTATTTTTTATAAATAATTTGCAGTTCAGTGTCTGTAAATAAAACATAAGCAACCTATTTGATTATGTATATTTTTAATTTTTTTCAACAACCAAACACCCAATACCCTTTTTGGACCTTGTATATGTTTGAGTTACGCTCGATTTAGTAATATCTCTTTTAACGTTTTGCATTACTTAATGATCAACTGCTGGCCAAAGTTGGGCGTTGTCCAATTAAAACGGCAGATATTAAAAAAATAATTATTGAAATCTGAGAGTTACTGGAAACGGCAAAAGGAGTACTAAGAGACGAGACGATATATGGGAGACCATAGTGCCCATGTGATTTTTACCTTCAGGTACGCAAAGGTTTAAGAAAGACGAATATTTCCAGGTTACGAATTATCTGACATTTGAAAACCCTGTATCTTCGGTGCTTAGGCCCTATGTTATTACAGGTTTTTGCATTATTTTACATGTAAAAAGTTATACTTTGACTAATTTGTTTACACTCAAAGTAGATAGTTCAGACAATATTTAAATAATCAAATTCCTTTCTCAAAAAGACTAAACGACAAACTTGTCAGCCTTATTTGTTACATTAGATCCACACATGGCTCATGTCATCTTTGGGGATGCTGTGGGGAGGGTCTGTTTAGGAAAAGGAAGGAGAGGAAGGAATTCTGAGAAGAAAAAAGGTATGAGAGGTGGGTAGGAATCTGGCGCCAATCTGTGCCGAAGTGATGGAGGTTCGAATCCATCCCTCCCACTGCGGTGCAAGGTGATGGGTCGAGCGTTTGGGTGGAGAGGTCAAAAGGTCTCTGTCAACCAGTCTCTGCTGATCCGGCTCGCCATGCAGTAGATGGGCTAACACATCCGCCGCCAAGGCCTAGATAAACCTGTTCCCATGCAACCGGCAACCCTGCTAAGTCACCAAGCTAACGAGATGGTGACCTATAGGGTGTTGTATAAACAATAAATGGTTCTCAGGGTAGCGGTACCCGTCCCACCTCCCAAATTGGAAATCTATTATCTATCTATCTATCTAAATGAAAGTTGTTAACAGCGTATTTAAAACATTGTTCCAAGAGCAAACTATCCAAATATAAGTGGCAGCAATAATACTATCATCTATCTATTTATATAAAGAAGAGTGTCTGTGGCGGGAAGCGTCCATTTGATTTTTATAGAAATCTACAGTTTTATTCAGAGATTGATGAAATTTTGCACAAAACAAGAGGAAGGTTACTGTCTACATGACATTTCGCTAAACCACCCAATGACGTTATATAAATAGACTCGTCATAGTCTCACATACTCTTAAAATAATGTGGCAAGTAAGCAACACTCTTTTGTTTTCAGCGGTTTTCAGTAATTTTTTAATTCAAGAAATGAAGACAATAAAGCATTATTATTATTATTATTCATATATTAAAAAGTTATGCTACATTCACACTGAAGCCAAACTTCCAACTCGAACTTCCAACGCATGAACTACCCTTCTACGCAATCGTCCGAAAGTTTGAAGTTGACCTCAGTGTGACCGTACCATAAGACAATTAAAGAATGTGTGTTTTTTCTCAAATGACGTACAAAATTGTCAGACGGGGAACATGAACATTAATTTTATTGCTCATAATAATCGATAATAATAAGTAATTCGTGTGTACATATAAATTAAATGTTATTTCTTCACTATTAATAATGTTTGCCGTGTAATGGAAACATTTTCTCATCATACAGGAGGGCATTTTGGCGCTTTTTAAATGCAATTTTCCTACTGGTAAGACATGACCTTACTTGACGAGTGACAGTTTAGTACTAAAGTACTAGAAATCGAGAACAGTGCAATTGTCTTGCGTTTGGCTTCCCACTTTTGAGATTTCTACCCCGCTTCTAAAGTATGTAACGTCTTTGAAACCACCACCTTTTCCATTAAAGTAGAATTTTGACACTTCTTGATGAGATTTTGCACACTTGACATTTAAAATAAGAGAAAAAATACTGTCTACACCTGATTTCGAAAAACTCTGCGTAATCAGCTATTCTAATATAAAAGGCAATATATATTTTTTCTTAAATTAATTATTAAATAATCTTTTAGACATTTTATTTTATTTTTTAATTTTTTAAAAGAAAGACAAACATTCCCGAGTTACGAATAACCCGACAATATTTGAAAATCTATTACCACCACAGTAAGCGCAAAATGTTGCTTGTGCCGAGATGAAGGACTTAGCCAGCCGAGGAATCGAACATGGGATGCCTGGGTGGGACTGACCAATTATTCTATTATTTTGAAGAAGTTTAATCCAGAACTTACCCTGCTTGTTGACTTGTACTTGTGGGTTTCACCCCTGGCCGCGAACCATAAAGCTGAACCCAGACTTTCATCTAGGATCGACTGCAGAGGGAACACCAGATCTCCTATTATTTCTGCTTGTTTTTCTTTGAGTTCTTCCGTAGACACATTTACTTCAACAAGGTTCCACTTCCTGTAAATTTTACAAACAAATTTATTAGATTGGTGTGATTTAAAACATTGTTGTAGTTCCAGTAATATCTATTCTCACTACATTAAAACATTGTTCCTTGCGGAATAAATAGTAACTAATTATTAACACGGCCCCACTGAAGTACATATTTAAATCACTTGATTGGGGACTGAATCAATCTTCCTGGGACGTCCCCAACATCTTGTATCCACTTGTCTTACATTCTTCTGTTATTTATTTTTCCGGACAAACATTCGTACGCTTATTTTTCCGGACAAACATTCGCTCTACAAGTCCAAACCACCTTAGGCATTCCTTTCATAATCTTGTTAATTTATTTATTTATTCACAAAAGCTAAACCATTGTATCGAGATAGGTTCCAAGCCAACTCAGAATCAAATCAAGTCATCATCTCTTTGAAAAGTCTTTAAAAGCTACAAAAAATAGCCCTAACACTAATCTAACATAACCTATTTAACGAATTTTTTTTTTCTTATCGGTTTCAATGACTTTTCAAAGGAGGTTCTGAGTTGATTTCATTCCGAGTTGTCCGATCACCGTCGAGATAAGCAGCTTTAAAATTCAAGTTAAACCCTTTTTTTACTTTTATTTTAAGAAAAGACAAACAACTTTGTTTACATCACTTTTATTTGTACACAATCTACATGTTTCGTGAACGATGTTCACATCATCAGGATCAAATGTATACTAAACTTAAAAATTAAACATAGATCACTTATGGGACGAAGGGGCAGGAGGAAGGGGAAGGGGTAAGATTGAGGGGACAATTAGGATTCCTTTTTTTACATTCACTCCATACAGGAGGCCCAGAGGAAAATAATTTCCCTCTATGTCATTTTTGGGGATGCTGTGTGGAGAGCATTTTTAGGGATAGGAAGTAGAGGAAGTTCTGGGAAGGAAAAAGGTATGAGGGGTGGGAAGGAATCTGGGGGTCCGCGTGCCCAGGAGTAAAGTACGTATGAATCCATTCCTACCCACTGCGATGCAAGGCGAGGTACCCATACCGATTATTATCCCCAATTGATTGCTCCCAAATTATCCTGCATTCTTATCAGAACTCCTCAATTTCTTCGTCGTACATACATCTCAGAAATCTCGTTTCTACTACATTCACTCTTCTTTCATCCTCCTTCTTTAATTTTATTTGTGTATAAAATATCTCACAATTTTTAATGAATAGATTTAAAAAATTTATATTATCTCTTTAATTAATACTAAAATTTGTATTATCTCTTTAATTAATACTAAAATTTGTATTACCTCTTTAATTAATACTAAAATTTGTATTACCTCTTTGGGAAAAGTCTCTTCAATTCATCCAACGATTGCAATGATGTCAATCTATCCGGCACTTGATAATTCTCACAATTTTTATGTTGGAAGGCGACATTCAACAGATCTATAGAATCGTTTATTGGCAAGTGCAGATGAGCCAATGCGGCCAGAATGGTACAATCGAGGCCTCCAGAAAACAAGATTCCCACCGTACAATGGCCATCGCATTTTGAAGGTGTATTTATACAATCTTTGCAAAAACCGGGTTGCGTTTGAACACGAACTCTGACACTTTCAGATAAAAGATCTAAAAGTCTCTTTACTTTTGCAGATATTATATCTTCATTCAACAGAGTTTTCAAAAACTTAATGCGACATGTAATTTCATCTGATAATTTCTCTATTCTGGCTAGAAAATTCAACTCCTGAAATGAAAAAAATATTTATATACATATACACATTTTTTTGTATTAGCTCCACACAGGAGGCCGCAGGAGGGGAGTCAGGAGGACGAAAATAATTCCCCACAGGGCTTATGTCATCTTTCAGGATGCTGCGTAGGGGGGGTATTTTTAGGAAAGGAAGAAGATGAAGTTTTGGTAAAGGGAAGAGGTATGAGGGGTGGGTAGGAATTTGGGAGTCAGTGTGTCCATGAATCCATTCCTCTTTGCAGTGCAAGGCGGTTAGTTGAGATAGTATTGCTGGAGAGGTCCAAAGGTACTAAATCAGTCCCTCTCGATCCGGCCTGCCACGGTGGGTAGACACGTCAGCCGCCAAGACCCTTACCAAAAACCTCACCACATGAACCCCATATGTATATAATTAACCCATTCCTTCCGAGCTGTCACTATTTAGGGCCGCTAATTCAGAAGGCCTTCTCTCCAGGCCGTCATAATTTATGCCTCATGACAAAATGTTTATTAGAGTAGAATGCATTGCCGTCTTAAGGTTTTTTTTTGTTAATAAAAAATAAATTTGTATAGAATAAATACAGAAACAAAAAGTTATTCCAAGACAAGTTTGAAAATGTTAAAAATTTTCAAAAAATAATAGTACTGCTAAGCTGAAAAAAGCAATTATATTTACCTCTTCACTTATACAACCAGGTGTTAACGAGTAATCCTGTACATCTGTATTAATTGTAAGAAGCCAATTTTCAATGGGGATAAAAAGATCTTTGGAGGAATCTTCAGTCCATGAAATAATTTTTATAAGATTTTTCTCTAAATCGAGACAGAAAATGTTTCCCGTTGGAAGTTCGATTGCACCTTTATATTCCTTTCCTAAAAACCAATGATAATTATAGTTAACAGTTTAAAAATAAATGCATATTCGTATGCTCCACTTTATTTGAAGTACTATAACATATATTATATTTTTGAAACTGACAATTCATGGTGGAATTCCATTAAAATAATAAAAACAAATATGAAACTTAATCCATCAATCAAAAATGCCATACCATCATAAATAATAGACATGACAAATAAAATAAGATCATTAATAATTCATATTACGTGTAAGGTATTCCCCAAACAATATAAAAGTAATATTTAAATAAAGACAATATAAGCGAAACTCAATCGAAAATCTGGAAACAGAAAAATCAGAAAAACATATTGACACCTCTGGGACTCGAACCCAGGACCTCTTGCTTTCCGGGCAAACGCACTAACCACTGCGCCACGGTGTCGATATGAAATTCGGTCATGTTTAACTGTACCATACTTCGACTAAGAACCACCCACATTATCTTCATTTTCTTTAACGCATATATTATTGCCAACTATCTTTATGTATGATTGCAAGATTCAAACCCGAACTAAATGCTCTCTAGATAGTGTCTGGATAAATCTTTATCCATTTTATTTTAATATGCGACATCTATTGACTTTTCTGCAAGTCTAGGATGAATATTTTTCTTTTTATTTTTAACTTTATGAGTAAAACCTCAAATTGTAACATTTAATTAAATGAAGACAATATAAGCGAAACTCAATCGAAAATCTGGAAACAGAAAAATCAGAAAAAGATATTGACACCTCTGGGACTTGAACCCAGGACCTCTTGCTTTCCGGGCAAACGCGCTAACCACTGCGCCACGGTGCCGATATCAAATTCGGTAATTTTTAACTGCATCATACTTCGACTAAGAACCACCAACATTATCTTCATTTTCTTAACGCATATATTATTGGCAATTATCTTTATTATTATAGCAAGAGGTCCTAGGTTCGAGTCCCAGAGGTGTCAATATGTTTTTCTGATTTTTCTGTTTCCAGATTTTCGATTGAGTTTCGCTTATATTGTCTTTATTTAAATATTACAATTTGAGGTTTTACTCATAAAGTTAAAAATAAAAATATAAAAGTAAGCTACAAACTCGAGGTAATTAAGCCTACTGGGAATAACCAAAATAATTATAAATTCGATAGTCAAAGATGACTTAGTAACAAATGTACGAAAACCTATACAATTGATTAAAACCCTTGTAAACCACCCTTCTTCCCCTCCCCCATATATAATGTATATAAACCGTACATTGAGAATAATTTATACCAGTCTGAAGATGGCTGTAACCGGTTACGGTCAAATAAATTAAAGTGGAAATAAGTTTCATATTTATTACCAATATTATTAACATATATTATGCCCGATTCTCTATATGTAAATTACCTAGAACACTACTCAGAATGAGTTCACTGTTATTCTTGTACAATATGAGGCTTTTTCTTCCAAATCGATCTCTACAAAAATAGAGATAATTGGTTTCTTTATCCCAGTAAATTAGGCTGAATGGTCCATTCAAAGTCTTCAAAATATTTACTATCCTATCACCGGATTTTATAATTATGCTGCTACTCTGAAAACATAATCAAATAAAGAAAAATATATAATTGTGCCACATGATATTGGTTTAAGATTAGAAATAAAATTATATTGTTATGATTTAATAAGTCAGGTACACCTCATACGTCATACATTTGTCTGGGAATGTATATTACCGTGAAAACAAGCTTATGGGTCTGAGTTGGTAAGGAGGGAAAATTTGAAACATTAAATTTTAAAATAGAACATAACCCTAACCTAATCACTTCTAATGACTTTTCAAAGGAGGTTCTGAGTTGATTTCATTCTGAGTTATCCGGTAACCACATCATATATATGTCTGGTAATGTTAAATTATCGCGAAAACAGTTTTGTATTTTACATACAAGTTAGTATTGATCTATAGGTACCGGTGGATCATGACTTTTCAGTAGTTGGAGTGCCAAGATTGAAAAATACAACATTATTTCAATTTTCAGTTCTTCACAAAAAACTTTAATTTTGAAAAAAAATATATTTTCAGCCACAGCATCAATAATGTTGCATTTTTCAATATTCCACTCTAGCTCAGGAAAAATCTAGAAACACTCCTGACCTACATCATATTATCTAATAAGAAATTACATTACACCTCATTTAGAATCGCCATTGTCTCACAAACTCAAAATTAAATGTGGCAAGTAAGAAACAATCTTATGGTTCCAGTAAATTCTTAATTTAAATGTTGTTCGTGTAAGACAAAGACAGACATTCAAAGAATATGTGTGTATGAACGAAATAAATGGTAGGACTGGGTGGCATTTTCAAACTGTCGAATACTGCCTCAAGGCCGACTAAAGTGGGAGGCCTGGGCATAAAATCTTCAGACGGAAAACAATTGAATTATTTATAATGTATTGATGAATGTGAGAATGGTTTTTGGTGGTACACCTGGTTCCTAATATGCAAGAGCGAGACGGCAGATGCAGACACAGGATGTTTCATACTGCTCGCTCTCCTTTAGCTAGCTCACAGCTGTACAACACATACGTGTCCTAATTGTGCAAATATAAGTCTATACTCGTCCACACGCGTTATCATTTTGAGAACTCCCAGATCAGTAAAGATCATCATCAACCCCTACTCTTAAAATAACAATAATATAAAATAATTTGTATATGAAAGTGTTATTCTTTGATTTTTTCTAGTATTTGCCGAGTAATGAAAACATTTTTTCATCACATACAAGGGCAATTTGGCACTTTTTTAATGCAATTTACTTAGAGGTAGCACACGACCTTACGTGACGCATATCATTTTAGTACTAACTAACTAAATAACCATCACGCCGTTTCGCCGCAGGGGTAGGCAGAGGACGGACTGCCAAACAACTCGTTCTTGGCACACTCTCCTTGCCTCGTTCACATTCATACATGCTCTTCTATTATTCTGTCTCTTGACATCGTTTGCGTCAACTAAGTAATGCATGCGTATTTAGATTGAAACAAAACTCATGCAAATGTAAATCCGTACAAAAAAATTCAAAATGGCGGCAAAGGAATTGTTTTATACGGGAAATTTTGAACTTATAAGAATGAAATTTTAGTGCATCTTTCACTGTCTATCCAAACGTAATTGGTTGTTTCTGTGCATAATAAAAGTGCGGCGGTTAGTGGAATATTTACCGAGATTTCTACCAAGCGTTTATATATATTGTAAGCAGTGGCGGCCGCTGCCCTGAGAATGTGGTGGTTCACTGACAATCCGTACCTACTTATGACAAAAAAAATTATTAATTAGGAATTTAATTTATTTTCAAACAAACTGTTATTTCCTCTTATGTATTCAACACTGGTTGCACTCATTTATGTAATAAAATTAAATATTACTAAATTAGGTTATTGGTATTTAATATAATCAATACAAAAAAACAAAACAATGACAATTATCTCGTCACGGGTGAAGCGCGCGCCGCTAGACTGTGCTAGACGCAAACTGATCTATCAGATCTATGTATGATCTTCGCCAAAATTCGATTGTATTCGTGTCACCTCGGGTCATGGTTCATGGCCAATCTGTAAACTTCGGCAAGGATCGGATTATGTTGCGTGGGTGGCACACCGATTGAAGCTAAATTCTGGTACAAATAGCGAAATCGATGCGCTTTCGATGTTTTAAATATCCCATACAAAAATATGATTTCATTTGTTTGCAAACCGAATGCACACCAATACGGCCGATACGAGGGCGCCCGGCGGCCGCGCTTATGGAGATTAAAAGCGTTCTCCCTGATAATATTCGTAGCATTATATTGGTAACTAATATTTTGAAATGATTAAATTAGGGATTCTATAGATTTAAATTAGAGATTTTATTGTCTTCAGTAAGTAAATAAAGTAAATTTAGACACTATAATTTGCCAGTGCTGCACACAAACACACTGTGCGACCAGCCGCCCTTGATTGTAAGGTCATTGTTAATAAACATAAAAAATATATGACACAGAAATTATTTTTCTTTTACCAACAATTCTTTCAGGATTCAATTTCTTAAATATATCTTCAGTGTCACAGATGTTTGGGTTCCAATTTTTATCAAAAATATCTCCATTGAACAGAAGAGCCCCGTGTTCTGATTCCATTGGTTGAACTCCGGCTTTTTCTCCTTGCATCCACAGAGTATTGCCGATCATTTGTATCGAATACTTTAACTGTGCAGTTGAAAATTTCGCTAGTAACGAATGACATTCGTCCGGACCTCTACAGTTGAGAAGTTCCTCCACTTTGTTTTGCTGAAATTTTTTACAAAATATATAAATAAAGAAAGTAACAAAACATAAATGTAAGAAATTTAGGTAAATTATATTTTACGTTTTGTATTTGAGAAGAATAATGGGCATTTTGGTTGTAACAAATTTTGCAGAAAATTCCACACATTTTCGCTTGGTAGAAGATTGATCCAACAATAACATTGGAGCTGATTGGAGCGGTATTAGTTCATTTATGATTGGAGCTGTCAAATTGGGCACATGGCTGTCAAAAAATTCTTATAGTCTATGACTTTACTGGATGTCATAAATAAGTCCCTACACGTAAAAAATTGAATCTATATTTATAATATTATAATGGTGGCCGGATTACTCAGAAAAGTCATAAAAGTGATGAAAAAAATTGGTTCAACAGGTCACGTTAGGTTAAGTTTTTTTCATAGCTTTTGATGACTTTTCAAAGAGGTGCTGAGTTGATTCTGAGTTGTCATGGAACCTTTATAATCTAGTAACTTTTAATAAATAGAACCAATTAAAAAAAAAAAAAAAAAAAAATATATATATATGTGTATATTTCTACCAACTAATATTTTTTAAGTTTTTATCAAATTCACCTGTGGACTTGAATATTATTAACTAATTCTAGAAGGGATAGTCGGTCAAAATTACATATAGGTATACTTTTTTTGTGACCGCCTGCCCCTCGTATTGAAGGAGGGCTGCTTCTCATGATTTCATCTAATGGCTGATTGTGTATTGATTGATGTAAGGGGATGCGCTACAATGTTATCCTTAGAAAATAAAAAAAATATTATATGCTTACCTTTTCATGTCGACCTTCAAAACGTTTTTGAAGTGGGTTCTAGGAGCTAAATACGCTTGGTTAACTTTGATAAGATAACGAATAGTCACCTCAGTTATTGTTTGTCCAATAGACCATTTTAATTGTTGTTCAATCTCCAATTTAAAATAGCTTTATCTTAAACACTTATCATAATGTTTCATTGAAATAATGAAAGTAAACCTTCTCCTCCGGTAAAATTTTCTAATGGTCTGTTGGACAAATACGAACCAAGGCGACGAATTTTGCCGTGCGTGGCTTACTTTAAGGTGGAACCTACTTAACGATGGAAGATTTTTTTATAAATTGTCTATGATTATAATTGACAGTTCGGGTTTTGCCAGATTCGGCTAAAATTTTGATCTAGGGACGTGTAGTCAAATGTCGAAAACAAATAATAAAGAACTGTACATTAGAAAAGCTATTAATAAATACGTAAGTTAATAACAATTTAAGCACCTCATTCAAAATTCTAACCTTTTTACTTGCGAATGTGAATAAAAAGTAAAAATATTTTCAGTGAACCTGTATTGTGGAATCTGTCACATCCTTATCTTTTACCAAAATAATGGGCTTTTCCCTACATTATGGATTCAAATTCCATAATTTCCTACCTATTTGTGTAAGAAATTATAGTAAAAGCTTTAAACTCCTCAGTTAATAATTTTGTTAGTTAGTATGTTGTTAAAATATGATTTGTGTTTGGGATTGCAATATGTGATAACTGATTATTTTGAAAACTCAATACATTGTTCAAATATCTCCAAATAAAACAAATATCTTGATAAAAATGGTTCCCCCTTTCAATATAGACCCTGAAAAGTGTTATATTGTGAAATGTTTAATAATAACAGCTTGAAAATCAAGAATCATTTTGTCAAAATATTTTACAAATCAGCAGGATGATATCAATCAATTTGGAAAACTGCTGTTACCCTTTATTTATTAACCATTGGTTAATGCATGTCATTGACCCCATATTAACAATGACAATAACATAATACCAGAATTATTTAAATTTCAAATTATTTACAGGTAAGCGATGGAATCGTCTGAGAAAAATGATGAATTAGTAGGTGAGAATACCCCAGTTATCAATGAAGAGGCTCCTTCAAATAAAGATGAGGAGAAGAAGATGGTTTTGGAGTTTATCGCTGATCTGGATGCCCGGCTGAAGTACAAATCTGAATTGCGGCAGCAGAACCTGCAATGCGTCAGGCCTCCTGATAGCTACTTCTCCAAACTGGACTCGGTTCTTAAAAAAAACACGACATTTGTCAAAAAGCTGAAAACTTTCTCGGCTTCCCAACTAGACACCATAATGAAAGATTTTAGCACTTTGAATTTAACGAAATATATATCGGAAGTTGCCGCCGCTATTACAGAATCAAAATTAAAGATGTCCGACATGCCCGCCGCCATCAAACTGTGTTCTACACTGCACCAGAACTATGCTGAGTTCTCGCAGAATTTTTTTGAAAATTGGCAGAAAATTCTGTCTTTGAAAGGATCGGAAAAAATAGCCAACGCTTCGAAGTTGCGAGTGGATTTACGCTTTTACGGAGAACTTATAGTGTGCGGAATATTCTCCAACAAAGTGGGACTGCCTTTGCTGGGAACCGTGCTCACGGTACTTATTAATATGGACAAGGAGGAACATAACAATATAAACATTTTGCTGACGTTTTGCAAACATTGTGGAGAGGATTATGCTGGTTTGGTTCCCAAGAGAATTAAAGATTTAGCCAAGGTAATGCAAATTAAAAATACCAAATATCCTAGAATAATAATAATAATATGCCCAACTCCAGTAAAATATTAGCAGTATTTACCTAACACTGGCCGCTAGAGTCGCTAGTGTAGTATGTTGACATTCCTTCCAGTCAATGGTGGCAAATAATTGATTTTATATAGTTCTTGGTGATGGCATTTTGTGCTTTCTAATTTTTATTTTGATCAATATTCTTTAATATTTTTTACGTACGGGCAAAAAAAGCAGTGAGATCGTTTGTAGGTTCCTAATATTTATTTCTATAATTTATTAACGTAAAGTAGAGAATATATTTCACATAAAATTCATTAAAATGTACAAAGAAAATCAACCTGTAGAACGCTGCTAGGAGGCGCTAGTGTAGCATACTGCCATCAGAATGTATGGGAAATGTCAGAAGTTGGAAGTATTGTCTCTATTCTAGGGTATTTGCTAATACTAATTCTTCCAGAGGGTGTGCGAGGTAGCGCAATACAATAATAACAATATTAATATGAAACAAATACCACGTATGTTCACAAAGAAAGCGTACTGTGATCATAACGGGTGGTTTTTTGTTTTCTGAGGTTTGACAGCACCGAGTGGTAGAGGGGGTCTTCTGACCAGAACGAGCATCGCAGGAATATAGTAGTACTTAAACTCACGTTGTAGTATCCAGTTGCGTGAAAGATGTTGGCAAAAAATCCCACCAAGTGCTTTGATCCGCTTTTTACTCAAGGAAGGAGTAACACCTAGAAGAAAAAAAGGTGAGGATTTCTGAGCTCTATTGGGACCGCAGATGATAGTGGGTGACTCATTACATGCCTGGAAAAAAAAAACAGTTATCAAAGTGGCATCACCCCATCTGCCAAAAAATTTAAAACCACAAAAAAAAAATCATGGCTTCAGTGTTTTGGGAGCAAAAAGGTATCATTTTGGTCGAATTTCTGCCTCAGGTGGAGACCATCAATGCCCAACTATATACCCTAAAAAAACTCAAAAGGAGCATTCATAACAAAAGGAGGGGAATGCTGACCAGAGAAGTGTGCTGGTTTTACGAAAATGTTTCGTCCATCCTCACAGCTTTAGCCACCAATATGCTTTTGGACTCATTTGGTTGGGATGTTTTGAACCACCCTCCCGTATTCCCCTGACTTGGCGTCTTCAGATTATCATCTTTTCACCTCCTATGATGAATATCTATGGATGAAATTAATTAATTAATCTATCCTCTATGGATGAAATTAAATTTTCAACCGACGAGCAGGTGCAGAAAGACGTTCTGAAGTGGGGGAAAGAGATGGCGGTAGAATTCTTCGAGGAGGGTATAAAGAAACTTGTGCCACGGCTCACCACATGCATTGAACGGGATAGCAATTATGTAGAAATATAGCCAACAAGTGTACCAACAATATCCTGTAATTTTTTTTCAAATACGCTTTTTCTAAAGAAATATAAAAATCCAGTACACTTACTTTGTGAACATGCCTCGTAATAACAAAGCAAACAAAAACTTACATACCTAAATAATAAGATATTTGATGGTCTTGTATGTCCTTAGGGCTATGAATGTAGATTCCATCCTGCCAATAATGGCATTTGTTGAGTTGAAGTGAATTGCTTTCTTGGACTGGCATAGTCAAATTCGTTTTGGTGCCGCAAACTTCCTAAGCAGTGAAGGAAAGTGCTCCAAAAGAATTTATTACAAAATATTATGTATGTTTACTTTTTTAGCTGTCTATGCCACTGCTTTTATTTATTTAATATTCTCTTTCAGGAATTCAATATAGAAATTCCTCGGAGTTCATTTTTGCAACCGGAAAAGCAGGCGGGAGTGCGCTCCATTCTCAAAGACTATTTTACATCTTTGACTCGCCACCTGGCCACACAACGCCAACAGCTGCAGGCCCTGCACATGGCTAACCAGCGCACCTTACACACCAGGGGAGAGCTCTCACAAGAAAGAAAGGACCAATTAGAAATTCAACAGGTAGGTTCCATAAGCTAATTTTATTTATTTATTCATATTATTTACATTACATTGTAGTTTAACCTGACGAGCTATTCTATATCTTTTGTGGGAACGAGATAGTTCTCAGCCGAGATCTGCTGTCAGATTTGTGTGATTTTATATGGCTGTTTCTATGGCCCGATATCCGTCTCGATTGAGATAGGTATCGGGCGAGATCTCTTGTCAGATTTGTGTGATTTTCAATGCTGTTAATGTATAATGTGTAATGCTGTTAAATGAATAAATAATCTTGTATACTTGCATGAATTTGTGTTTAAAACGACCTAAACTAAAATACGTAACAGCTCACAGCTGAAATTCTGACATCAGCCCATAGAAAAAGCAAAGAACAGCCATATAAAATCAAACAAATCTGACAGCAGATCTCGGCCGAGAACTATCTCGTTCCCACAAAAGATATAGAATAGCTCGTCTGGGATGGGTAGTTATGATATGAAATAACTGTCAGGTGGTGTTACTTTTGGATTGAAATTTTGGGAGGGCAAATCTATAATTATTATATGGATGAGTGTGGATTTTTTAATTAAATATTTGCTAGATTAAAAACTCAAGTGATTACTTATTGCAATACTGTAGGTAGGCAACTACATAATATGTATGCATTATTAAAGATAGTGATATCGTTGATTTTGATAAATTGCATTTATGGTTACACGTTTACACATAAAAAGGTTGGAAAATAAATTTATCATCAGCATGTCATTACTAAAATATTTATTAGTTGTAAGAAATTATCTCTATTGAGAATCTCAATTTCTCCTTGGTTTGGACCTTTTCCATTGCTTCGAAGTGCATATCTTATGGTTTTAAATTTTTTTACTGAAATATTCTGGTTGTAACGAGTAATGTATCGCATAATATAATATGTACATACATTAATGCCCTGTTTTGATAGCTCCTGGAAATTGCAATCTTGTCTTTGATAACGAAATGATGAAAGGATATTTGAAGAACGGAAATTGGCACAGCGAAAAGGATGCCACCAGAATATTGAAGGCCTACCTCGATGATGGATGTCCTCTTTTTCTCTAAACTCTTCGTTTTGCACATTAAAACTTCACAGCATATTAGAGTTTTGAACTCGTAACTTGTATCTTGTTGAACGGTAGAAAAGGTAATTGGCGCTATCTCTTCTCCAGGTGACAAATTTAATAACGCCAGAGCTCACTATTATAAGTAGAAACCATAAGGCATGCGCACATCAAATCACCAAAGTTTAATCGCAATCGGATGAATGGTGTAGGAATGCATAAGGGACTAAAAAAAATAAACTTTCATTTTTATATACATATTAAGATTTAGATAAGTTTTAAGATTTTCACGGCCAAAAGCATTTTCGTTATTTGTTTTTGGGGTGTTATGCCGTGTTGCGCTACCTCCTTCTTTAGCCAACGTTTCGGACATCGTTGCAGTGTCCATCATCAGGGCAGATCCGGTAGATGTGTAATTTTTAGTCGTGAAGTGTGTGCTTATTTACTTCGAAGCGATACCGTGTCGCCAGCACCACTAACTTTCACCAGTACAAAATAATCGTGACAAGCAGTGGCGTCATCGCCGCGGAACGGAATAGAAAGTTCATTAAAACGTGGTATTTAAGCTAGCCAGGGGCAAGTCCGTTTGCGAGATGTCGACGGAAGTGGCTCAATCTCTTAATGAAATCTAAAATTAGAAATCACAATGGTAAGAATTAAAAAAAAAAAAAAAAAATATTACAATGGTTAACTTTCACCAGTACAAAATAATCTTGACAAGCAGTGGCGTCATCGCCGCGGAACGGAATAGAAAGTTCATTAAAACGTGGTATTTATGCTAGTCAGGGGCAAGTCCGTTTGCGAGACGCCGACCGAAGTGGCTCCATCAATCAATGAATTCTAAAATTAGAAATCACAATGATAAGAATTTAAGAAATAAAATTACAATGGTTAAAGCGAATTTAGTCAATATAAACCAATATGGTTTACCACGAGCTGGCATTGCTGTATACTTAGACATGGTTTTTTTTATTTTTATTTTTTTTTTTTAATCTTTTTTTTTGCTCTTTTAATATTAAATGAATTTTACTAGAATTAGAATTACACTGGTTAAAACGAATTTAGTCAATATAAAGTTATAACACAAAATGGTTTACCAAACGGACTTGCCCCTGACTAGCATAAATACCACGTTTTAATGAACTTTCTATTCCGTTCCGCGGCGATGACGCCACTGCTTGTCAAGATTATTTTGTACTGGTGAAAGTTAACCATTGTAATATTTTTTTTTTTTTTTTTTAATTCTTACCATTGTGATTTCTAATTTTAGATTTCATTAAGAGATGGAGCCACTTCCGTCGACATCTCGCAAACGGACTTGCCCCTGGCTAGCATAAATACCACGTTTTAATGAACTTTCTATTCCATTCCGCGGCGATGACGCCACTGCTTGTCACGATTATTTTGTACTGGTGAAAGTTAGTGGTGCTGGCGACACGGTATCGCTTCGAAGTAAATAAGCACACACTTCACGACTAAAAATTACACATCTACCGGATCTGCCGGATCTGCCCTGATGATGGTCACTGCAACGATGTCCGAAACGTTGGCTAAAGAAGGAGGTAGCGCAACACGGCATAACACCCCAAAAACAAATAACGAAAATATTAAGATTTATCCTTTTTGGCTTCGGCCTCAAGTCATTTTATAATAAAATATTCAAGAAAGATGTTATTCATGTGCTGAAAGATTGACGCTCAGGATAGTTAAAAATATGCAAAAATAGAATAAAGTACAAATCTATAACAAAGTTTGCTCCCATATAGTTGGATTGATTGAGACATAGTATGACACGTAAATAATTTTTTTTATTTTTATTATTATCTTTTTGCAGACCAATTTTGAAAGACTGCTGACAGGGGCGCAGAACTTTGCGGACATCTTGGCCGAAGACCTGGGGGAGGCGGGTGAGCCTATAGTGTGCCCCAGTGCCTCCTCCTTGAGCAGTGCGGGGGGAGACGTCATCTCGGGGGGACTGGAAGGCGACCACAAACTGCCCGCTAATGATCCCTGGCAAGATGAAGACACCAGGAGTTTCTACACCAACTTGCCCGATCTTAAAGTGTTCCTGCCAAACTATCAGCCGCAGAAAGAGGTACAGAACTGTTCATTATATCATTATATGTATGTGATTGGTTGTCCATCCCTAGAATTTCTTGGGAACAATGTTCAGAAGAAGTAATATAGTCTATTTTCTGAATCTCAAGAAAAATCCACAAGGTTTTATCAAGGAAATTTTAACAATATAAAGTGTAATAAACTGTTATATTTTGCCTATGTAACAAGTCAACTTGAGTATAATAGGCCACTAACATCACATTTAAAAAAAAAATCCAGTTAAGGCAAATATTCTAACACATTCCATATTTTTTTTTTTTTTTTTAATCGTATTTTTGAAACCCTGGCAATTTTTTGAAAATTTCAATCCAATAAATCAGACCATTTTTTATAAACCGGAAAGACGGGACAAAATTTTATGGGTGCGAAAAAACGATAATTACATAGCCGAAAATCATTTAAAAAAAAAAATAACGTTTTCCACACGAATGGCACAGGAGAATAACGAGGCATACCAAAAATATTACATCCCATAAATATTTTTTTCCTTGATCCATCTTATATTGATCATAAATCATTATAATGTTCAACTTCTATATTACTAAATCCAATGTAATATACTTGTGAAAAATGAAACAATACAACTTTGTATAAACCACTTATATAAAGCGTAAATCCGACCGGTTTCGGAACAAACGTTCCTTCTTCAGGGAAAGCTTATAATAATTTGACAGTTTTGAACAATGTTTTATTATGGTAGGGGTGGAGCCGTTGCTAGTTTGTTGGGTGGGTAGGTATTAGTATAGAGTGGGTGGGTAGAGGAACAAATCCATGATTGGGCTATAAGACAATATTTTTTGTTTGTTGATAATTGATTCATTAATTTATAAGGGATTTTTTAATTTCCAAGGCTTCTAAGTTATCTAAACGTTTTCCTTTATGATTAATATGAAGAATATATATCCCTGTATTTTTTTTAAATATGGTTATTTTCAATGATATGGTTAGCGAACTCAGAAAAATATATACAAAGTTG
Organism: Limnephilus rhombicus; assembly: GCA_929108145.2. Taxonomy (NCBI): domain Eukaryota; kingdom Metazoa; phylum Arthropoda; class Insecta; order Trichoptera; family Limnephilidae; genus Limnephilus; species Limnephilus rhombicus. The sequence continues at coordinate 16,546,675 of OV815272.1, read as the reverse complement.
TATTGTTTCATTTTTCTATAATGGATAACCACAAAGTTATAGCTACATTAAAAAATATAATATACTTGTAAATTATAATAATAATAAGAATATTATAAAATTTGTTTTTTTTTTAAATCAACACCATTACCATTATACCTCTAAAACACATGCAGACAACATAAATGTACGGGGTTCTCTCTCTTCACAACATCTGTCAAAAAATCAAACCAAATGATAAGTTCGCAGAGAACAAACAATAAATCTAGTGAACGTTAAATGTCAAATTAAAAAAATCGTATGAAATCAAAGTGTTGCCATATAAAAAAAATAAATCAGTGTGGAATTTTTCAAAATTAATAGGAACATTTTCGGAGACGGGACATTTTCAAGTAGTGACGTCACGAGCCCATTTAATGGATTTATTTATTTAAAAAGAAAAAAACTGTACATTTCTAAAAATTTTTAACAACATTTTCGTAATCTTGGTAAAAAAATCTATCCACATGATTTTTTCCAAGTCGTTATGCAAGTGGCCTATTCTCCCGTCTGGAACCCACTTTATAATATACATGTACACGCTGTTGAAAGAATACAAAACAAATTCTTACATTTTTTAAATTTTCAAATGGATATTCCAGCAATAATGTTGAACTACAACACTGTTAAATAATATGAATATGCTCAAATTGTAAGATAGAAGAATTTTCACTGACTTGGTATTTCTCTATAAAATTCGAAATGATTTAGTTGATAGTTCCGATTACTTGAATTGGTAAGCTTCCGGATACCACTACGTAATACTAGAAGTCAGGATTTATTTCAGTGCAGAAATTATGGGACTAACTATCATATGTATTCCTCTTTGTCCGGAATACTAATGGAGGAAAACAATTATACCAAGTCAGTGGACATCTTCAATTTATCTTTAAACAAATATAAAATATTGTTACTGAGGCAGTACAATAAATATTGTATATTTCTTACCATTCATATGTAAAAGCCCCGAAAAAAAAAATGAATAAAATAGATTTCCTTAAAATTATTTACATTTTTAAATGTTTAATTTTATCACGTTTTTATTATTTTATTTTATTTTATTTTGTCATTAATTTTATCTGTAAACAAATAAATTTATTATTATAAACATCATTCATATTAGCAGATTGCCTGTAATAACTTTGTGATAAAACTTTGTCACCAATGTTTAATTTTCGAAAGATTAATCTTTTGGATGCGTTAATTAAAAATATAATTCTTCCTATGTTTTTTCTCATAGCTTACGCATCACTGAAGTCATAAAAAAATAATTTACACATCATGGGGCTGTCTTAAAAGGGTTAACCCCTAGGGGGGTAGCCCTGCAATTGCAGTGTTGAAGAATCGTGCCTTTGCTCGGTAAGAAGCATTGCAATTGCAGTGTCGACCTTAAATATTCATTTTGCCTTTGGATATTACCTCTACAAGATTAGTTTAACCCCTCCGCAACTTAAGCAGATATATGCATTAAAAATATGACAGCAGTCAAGTACAATAAGCGTGTTTATACGTCAGCGCGTGTGTCTCCATAGAAATCATTCTAACTTCGTTATTGTTTTAGTTACATCCCTAAAGCAAAAAGTAAAAGGTCGATAGTAGATCAAGCTGTACATACCTATCAAGTTGTCTATGGAAATACATAACAAGAATATGCTGTCAGTCGTGTAGTTGACACAAATATTAACCCGCCCAAATTTACTACCGACGGCTCGACTGCGCTCGACATTGTTAATTTTTATTAAATATTTTTATATGAAATGATAAAAAAGTGTGGTGGCAAAAGTGTTTATTACACATTTATACAATAGAATAAGTATTGTTGTTTACATAATCTGTGATTTTAGTACCGTTTTCATTTTATAAAAACATCCAGTGAGTCATTTTTACCTTTTTTTTTAATGTTTGCGTTCTAAATTTTAATATTTACAAATGTTAGTATTTATTTGTAATATAATAATTTGAAAGCTTATTTTGTAACCTTTCTAAAACAGTTTTTACTATTCGGCTACGTTCAGAAATGTTTCATTTATAGAGCTTTAATTGTGAAGCGGTAATAACAAAAAGTTTTCGTAAAATGTCATTTCGTTTGAGACATTTTAAGGGCTTAAATGGCGATTATCAGAGGGGTTAAGACTAAAATAAAAATGTCGCTTTATCAAGTAGGGTATTGTCTATGTGTTGGATTTAACAAAAAATCTTTTTATTTAGAAGTTTCTTGTTATCCCAGGGTTAAACAACTTCAGACAATGTGCACGTTCAATGATATTGTTTTTACAGACCGTGAACTAAAGTCGATTTAAGCGTTGAAAGAGAAAATATAATAAGTTGACTTTAGTCAGTTTACAAGTCCAAAATTCTATTGCTTATTGTTAGACATTTAATTTCATTGTTATTTCTATTGCCCCTGCAGGTCAGTACTGAAACTGTGACGGAAGAGATCCTAGACCAAGAACTTCAAGAGGAAGAGTTCAGTGATACGGAGGATCCCACCACCATACCAGAGCCAGAGCAAGAAGAGCCACAAATTTCCACCGTCTCTAATAAGTATGCAGGAAAATACACACCTTTAAATAAATAGCCTTCAAAGATAAATAAAATTAATTAGTTATTAATAATAACATGGTAATTAAAAACATAATTGCTTCTTTCAAGCATTGAAGATAATTATTATATTTTTTGTATCTCTTGATTGATAGTTGCAATAATTTTTTTGTAAGCTCCAAGCTAAACAATGCCCATATTATAATATTCAACGGTTGAAGGCAGAAGGAATGAATTTATAATTAAAAAATTTAAATAAATGAAGACAATATAAGCGAAACTCAATCGAAAATCTGGAAACAGAAAAATCAGAAAAACATATTGACACCTCTGGGACTCGAACCCAGGACCTCTTGCTTTCCGGGCAAACGCGCTAACCGTGGCGCAGTGGTGAATGCTGTGTGGAGGGTTTTTTTAAGGAAAGGAAGGAGAGGAGAGTTCTGGGAAGGAAAAGGGTTTAAGGGGTGGGTAGGAATCTGGGGTTCAGTATGTCCTGGTCATCCGCCTCCAAGACCTAGACAAACCTCACCCGATGAACCCGGGCACCCCTGCTAAATCACCAAACGTAGCGAACCACTTGGGGTGACCTATGGCAGAGGTGTTGGTTATCCAATAAAGGTTCCCGGGGCGGCGGTACCCATTCCCGCCTCCCAAATTGAAATTATAAGGTTTACGTATCTTTCTTAACTTTATCAGCACAAAGTACTTTCTTTAGGGTAAATTACCTTTTTAGACCATTGCTTTATACAGTGTTTTTCTTACGGTGTTTAGTGGGGAATGTTTTCAGCTAGAGGCTTGTCATGGTCTACGGAGCACCCTCCTGACATCTTGTAGGTGGTTTAGGCGGCTGCGTGGTGGGTAGCGTTCATCGCGAGCGGGCACTTGTAGGCACTTGTAATTGTACTTGGCACCATATATCGATGGTAGCGCCAACTCGAAAGGCTTCTTGAAGTTATGCAGGAATCTTCCTTTACTCGGTCAAACTGTCCTTTCCATTCCGAGGGATGGCTTTTGGCTGACTGAGGTTTGGTATATTTAACAGACCCGGTCTCAATCAGGATTTAGTGGTTACTATTTTCGGAATCCGGTGCCCAAGAGCCTTGAAAATCCCTATTGTTTTCACAGAGCCCTTCTCAAGAGTCACGTTTCTGCTAACTGGTCCATGGGAAAGTGACCTCTTCTTGTTCCCCCAGGAGCCTTCTTTCTTTTTATGGCGGCATTCGAGTTGGTCGGTATGCAGTTTCCAACGCCGGCTTCTGTTATAGAATTCCCTTGCATGCAGAGTTAGGAACTTCCTCAAGGTGACTGTCTTGTTGGTAGTACTGCTTTGATGATACTTAACGCTCTGGTGGTAAAATAAGGAACTATGACAGTACCTGACAATTGTAATTGTTTGGTTGGTAGTGCTGACATTGTGATACTTAACGCTTTGGTGGTAGAATAAGGAACTCATGTTTTAAAAATTTGTATTGGATATTAAATCCCTTGCAGTTTATTTCTAAATTTCATGGAAGTGGCTAGGAATCTTCTATGATTGTAGCAGTTTTATTGATAACATTTTAATTTTAGGTTTAAATTATTTGTGTTCATTATTTAAATCAAAAGGATGTTTCCATTCTCCTAACAAACACAAAACTCAATACTAAAAAACTTTACATGATTTTTTAATAAATAGTGTATAATGTCCCCAGCACTAGGAATTCACGTGTGTTGTGAAGAATTATAAGAACAAGATTATTAATTGATCAATCATATTTGTTTCAGATATGCACTAGAAGCCTTTCTGAACCACATGCCTAACTGCGTCAATCGGGAGCTCATTGACAATTCAGCAGTCGACTTCATTCTGAATCTCAACACCAAACACAACAGGAAGAAGTTAACCCGGGTGTTGTTCAGTGTGGCTCGAACCCGACTGGATTTGCTCCCTTTTTATGCGAGATTTGCAGCCATTCTGTATCCCGTCCTACCTGATATAGGAAATGATTTGAGTCAAATGTTGAAACAAGATTTCAAGTACCATGTTAGGAAAAAGGATCAAATTAATATTGAGTCAAAGGTAGTTCATTAAATTTTTGGAATACTGTTTCTCTACGTGTGTATTTGCGCAATATGCACATAATTCATTAATTGTCATTGTTTCAATTTAGTTACCTTTATTAATATGTTCTTTAAAATGTTGTTTTTAGATTAAAGTTGTACGCTTTATTGGCGAACTGGTAAAGTTTGGACTCTACTCAAAAATAGAAGCCCTTTATTGTTTGAAAATTCTATTGCACGATTTTAAACATCACCATATTGAGATGGCCTGCAATTTACTGGAGACGTGCGGACGATTTTTATATTGTTGTCCCGACACCCACCAAAGAATGGCAATATACCTTCAACAGATGATGCGCATTAAGGTAAACCACACACACATTATACTTACATATCTTGACTCGCTTTTGCGGATATTTTAAGGTTATTTTGTTATTTTAATTACAGGCTGTGTCCATTTCTGACTCGCGCCACATTACTCAGATAGAGAATGCGTATTATTATGTCAACCCACCAGAAAGTGCAGCAATTACTCGAGAAGATGAACCCCCTCTTCACAGGTTTGTTCAGAAAATTCTGCATCAGGATTTGCAAAAAAGCAATGAGGATAAAACACTGAGGCTGATGCGAAAATTGGATTGGGAAAGCGAAGAGTTTTGTGCCCTGGTCGTACAGTGGCTGGCTGCGGGATGGAAGGTAAAGCATGCCGGGAGGAGATGTCTAGCGAGGTTGGTGGCTGCCCTGGCTGCTTGGCAAGAGGTCATAGGCTCCAGAGTGGTGGATGCCGTACTCGAGGACTTAAGGATAACCCTGGAGCATCCGCACCCTCGGCACAACCAGCGCCGTATCGCCATGGCCCGATACCTCGGAGAACTATACAACTACAAACTGGTTGACTCTCGTGATATCTTCAATGCTCTCTATTCTTTCATCACCTTTGGAGTATCTCTCGATCATGCGATTGACTCTCCACTAGACCCACCCGACAGTGCCTTTAGAATTCGGCTTGTTTGTGTTCTGTTGGAAACATGCGGCGCTTATTTCAACAGTGGTTCTAGCAAAAGAAAACTTGACTACTTCCTTATTTTCTTCCAAAATTATTACTGGTTCAAACAGTCTGACGCTTATTGGACAGAAGAGAATCCTTTCCCAATTTACGTCCGTAACATCTATCAGGAATGTCTGAACAGCTTGAGGCCTAAATTGGTTCACTACACAACTTGGCAGGAGTGTAAAGACGCTGTTGAAGATTTGAAGAAGAGTCTGTACCCCCACTTAAATGAGGAAGGGATTGATGAACAGAATTTGGATGATGCAGAAACTGACGGTCTTGAGACTATAATAGAAACCGATGACGAGGGCAATTCTGATCACCAAGTTGTATCCAATAGCTCTGACGAAGAAGATTTAACTGAAAATGAAGGGATTACAGCAGCAGAACATCAAGATACTCCTCGTTTGCCCCCTCAGAAACAGGTAAATAACAAATTACAATAATGATCCAAGCATCACCCGTTGCCAGCAAAATTCAAAAATTTATAAGTACATACATATCAAGCTATCCTGAAGTAAGCAAAAAACAATTGTATCTTTAACATCAAAAATAAAATGTAACATGATTTTTTTCTAGATTTGATAAGTCATGTGGGAAGAGATTAACTTTTTATACTCCACTTTATTTTAGGTTAAATCACTTTATAACTTAGCCTTGCCCACTTAGGGATACATAGATATAAATATTACTGCTGCTGGCTTCAATCTAAAGTGTTGCACAGATTATTATACAAACATACTTTAATAATTATACAAACATTCTTTCAGAATATTTAACAATATTATAATTATACATACATTTATTACACATACTATCATTTCAGGTTGAAGACACTGAATTTGAATCCGCATTGGAAAAAATGCTTTTGGATAATATGTCCGAGAGGCAAAGAGAAGGAAGGCCGACCCAGAGAGATATTTCTGTTCCTGTCCATTGTCGCCAGCAAACTAAAAAGATATACGAGCAATTACTCGTTAGTATTTCTTTATTTTACACATTAGCAATATTTGGGTAACTACTTGATGAACTTACTGTGAATAATAATGTAAATGCATTCTTACAGCAAGGAAATGACAGTGTGGAATTTGTTTTGATGGTTCGGAAGGGCACAAAGCAGCTGTATAAATCTTTTGACGCACCTGCAGAACTAGCAACCAATTTAAAACAGCAAGCTATGGCCGATAGATTAGAAATGGAAAGAGTTAAAAAGTAAGTGAACACTCTAGAGAAGATTATATTATTTGCAATTATAAATTGTAGTTATATTATAAATTATTTTTTTTAAATTATGCTTCCAGTTTTTTTAAATTGTTATTTTAATTGATTGCTTCATCAAAGCCATTATCAAACGTAGCAAACACAAAAAAATCACAAATTAAAATTTAGGCAGTTATTTTTTATTTGTGTGCATAATTATGTTTTATCTTTCTGTCCAGGTTAACGCTGAATATAACAGAAAGGCAAGAAGAAGAAGAATACTGTGCTGAAGGGGGAGGAAGTGGGGGCGGAGGAGGGGGAACAGGGAACCCCAACCGTGGCCAGCACTTTCGGCACAAGTACCAGCATCCCAAGGGGGCGCCTGACGTGGACCTTATCTTTGGCACTAAAAAGTTGAAATAATTAAATGTCGAGAGAACCATGTTGGTACCTAATTGCCTTTATCAGCGTTGGCGAACAATCCAAGCCAATGTCTGGGGGTTGCATTCATTTAGAGCATTGTGTGCTTTGCACCTTTGAACATGAAGAGAAAGTTTATAATTAACGACGTTATAAAAATTGCTTTACAGACAAATTGTCCAAAATGAAACGGTATTCAAGAAGAAAAGTCGCGAGTCATCATTATAGTTTTACAGGTTTCTTTTAGTAGAAAGCGTTGGGAATTTATTCCTCTGTTATTTTGGCATGCGTATCATTTTTTTAATGGTTTTTCAAAGTAAAATTTATACATATAAAATTTTATTTTGCTCATTGTTCAAAAAATTTATTGCAGTTTTCGGTCCCAATTTTATAAATTGTTCCATATAGTACAAAAATTTCCATGCAGTTTGGTAAGGATGAACTGAATATTATGCATTTTTTTAAGACTTCTGTTTGATTTAATCAGAAGTTTGCTTATATGGTGCGTGTTATTTAAAAAAAAAAACCCGTGTGGTATATTTTTTATGTAAATTTTGTGATGAAATAATGAACTTCCAATACAGAGAACACTTGGAGTAAAAATTTTCGATTTGGGATTCGTTGTATAAAATAATAATTGAAAATAATTTTTCACACTGATGTTTATTTTTGGGAGTGAAGTCAGCTAAGACAAACAGTGAAAATATTTTTACAAACAGAAAAAAAAACTAGTTGAGAATAGAGTTGTGTACACTGCAATATTATGTTTTGTCACCAAAATCACAAATGTACATTAAATTTATGTAGTTAAAAAGGATACATTGGAATCAGTGACACTCTGAATACCAAATATAGTACATCTTCTATGCACTACTAAATAATGGCTAACTAAATGTTTAATACATTTTAAAGATTCCCCAGCTAGTCAAGTCCCACACGAATAACCACACAAACTTTATTTGGGGTTTGCCAACACAATTCAAAATGTATTCCCGATAGTCATGCAATAGTAGTTAATCACAAAAAGCTTTTAAGAAGACTTGGTATTTTCCTTTATAAAGGGTTTTATGTAAAACCTTTACAACTCGCTGAATCAGTAGATAAATTGAGAGTAACTAATTTGACATCACAAAAAATCATTTCTCCACCTTCTAAGGCCATAGATCTGAAGGTAGTGTCCATAAATAAACCAAACGTAGTGTCTGTCCAATAACATTAACAAATAATAATAAATAAAAGTGATAGTTATACACCGTGACGAAAATATTCTTTATTCACAACAGGAATATAGAGGGGGCATGTCCAGAAATACATTTGATCATGGATAAAATATTATTTAAGACAATGATAGTAACAAGAAGTGCTACGCATAAAACTTGATGGCTGAAAAGTTATAAAAAAATGAATGAGCTTATTATTCTGGTTTAGTTTGTTTTTATTACTTGTCTGTAGTAGTATTATTGGACAAATTTGCACAAAATTAGCGACTGATATAGTTTTAAATAATGTGTGTGCATACCGATGTACTAAACCTTTGCATTTTTATTTGAATAACAACTAGTTAGTACTTACTATCTTATTGATTTAACAACCTTTACTGAAAGTTTTCTTATATTTCTGTTCGTAACTTCTGTTAAAAATAAACATATTTTTATTTAAAAACATTGTTTTTATTTTATTAATTAAAAACTAGCTGTTAAAAACCCGCTCCGCAGATTTTTACTGCTTGGCCCTGTGGGCGGCTTTTGGTTCGGCTTGTGACGAATTCTTGAATTAGAAATTGAACTACAATGGTACCTTTGTCTGAAAATCCACGTACACAGATGTTCACATGGTGCGATGGGTAAGGCGTGATGTTGGACATGCAATCAAAGTCGGGTTCTGAAAGTCAACCACGCAGATGCTAGCCTATTAATACTGTTTGATGATATGTATAAAGGCTGATGAGTAGAAAATAGAATTATACTTCATCTTATTTGATTATATTAACAATATGATAATAATTGATTCTATAAAAATAATGATAAGGAAAATAGACAGAAGATGAGTGGGATTAATAATATAAATCCAGGTACGGTTTGGCAATAAAATAAATAATGTAAAAATTTATTCACTTTCATTACTTTAGCAACCCCAATTTCTTTGCCACTTAGCACTTGTATATTTGAGTTTGACAGTTTTACAAACAAGCGGAACAATATACCTAACTCGATTTTTTTTTTAATGTTTTTAAAAAAATATAATTTTTGATCTGTGAATTAGATTTAGTTTTATTTTGATTTAAAATCTATTTATTTTGTAATAGAAATACATAAAATTTGACTAATAATCCTTGTAAAGCTTTAAATAATAAAAAATAAAAAACATACATAAAATAATTGTTTTGGAATATGATGTAGAATCATCTCCTTTCGGAAAGTACCGATAAATAATTTGTGAACATATTTACTTGGACCATAGTGGTTTTTTTAAACTTACTTTCATTTTCCTCTGAGCCAACTTGGTGTTGCCATCTTTTCAATGATCGCAGGTCTACTTCATCCATAGACTACGTATCTAAGGATTTTTATTTAATTTGTTGCTATGGAAATAGAATAACAGACAAGAAACAAATTCACAAGCAGTTGAAAATGTAACGTATCCCAATGTATCCTAGAAGTATATTGAAGCCTAGAATCAGGATAAATAAACTATATAATTGATATATCAATAATATTATATAAAAAATGTCAGAAGACGGGGATAGTGAAGATATTCAAGCAGAAGAAACCATCAAGTGATAAAATATTTTACTTTTTTTATAAACTGCATAGCCATTTTTTACAAAAATTATTTTTATAAATTTGTATTGTTGAATTCCTTAGATGGGCCGCCCTGCAAGATGTTAGCACTCTGAGATTTTTGGGAAAGGATGTATATGCTTTATATGATAAATTACACATATATTTTTATGATATTACCCATAGAAGTGAGTTGGTCTACAACGCAACTAATCCAACTAATGGAGATGGGGTGGAATGCTTTGCAGGTAAATAGGATAAAGAAATTATTTTAATTATCGTAATCATAATCATAATTAAAGAAATTATAATAATCATCATTTTATCAAAAAAAAAACACTATGTATTTCTATTTAATTAATCAGTTAGGGAGGAGTTCCGGCCACAGCGACCGTAGCGTCAGTGACACTGTTCGGTGAATATGCTCCCACACATTTCTATAGTGTTCTGTCGTTCTATCGTGGTGATACTGACGCAGCTTCATTGACATTGCTGTCGCAGTGCTCAGAACTCCACCTTTAAGTTTGGGATGTTTTAAACTCCATCAAATTTGAAGACCATGAAACCAACAATTAGCACCATTTTGAATTTTTTGCCTGTTTTAGCTATTGGTCAAATTGTGGTCAGCTGTAAAGCAAAACGATCATGTTGATAGACTCATCAACTACACAATTTGAAAGCTGAAGCGGGCTAAGAATCTGTATTTAACGGAAACCTTTGACTTCAAATGTCACGTTTGAAACACCATGTAAATTAATATGTTTGTACATTTTTATATTTCAGGACATAGAACATTACAATTATTTGTTTTTGCCGAAATATGCAAATCTCCTAGAATATTTCTTCTTACTTATCCAGATTTCAAAATAATGCGTATTATGAAAGGTAATAAAAGTGTCTCCTTCTGTATACATAGTCCCTTAATATGAAAAGCTCTGCTGTTCTAGATGTCATGTAATTTCTTCTATTCCAGATAATTCCGTAACTGCTTATGCCGCTGTGGGTCTGACGGAGTTGGAGCAGATTATCTCGTTGTCCGCTTATCCAAACTACATTTTAACAGTTTGGTGCTGGAGAACTAATAGGAAACTTATATCTTGTGAAACGGACGTCAGATCACCCAACTTTTTCTTTAGGTTCTTATAGAATTTTTTTTTTTACCCTTTTTTAAAATATCTCTGATTACGATCTTCAGCATTCTACAATAGCACACTTATGATTTATTTTTATAAACTTCTCGTGGTAGCCTCTTTTTTTTCTGAAATAGGCAATTCACCCTAAAAATAGTGGTTTGTGTAGCCCTTTTTTAAAGCAGAAGTCTGCCTATTTGTCTCAGCACAATCACTTGAGCAGTCAGTTCATGCGTCATGAAATTTACACAGCTTTTTCTGTGTGAAATTTTTAAGTCAACACAACTATTTTAGCTCTTTGCGTGATTTCCACAATGACTAGATAGCTTTGAAATATTCATTTAAATGTAAAGAATATAGCCCCCATATTATTTAATAAGATAAAATAGTGTGTAGAAACTAGAGCGAAGGTCAAACCAAACCACTCGCCGGCCTAGGCAACCTAAGCAGCTGCCTAAGGAGGGGAAGCAATTTTTTTTACTCACCACACAAACACGACGCTGGTGAAGGTGAGTACTAATTATTAGCTAATTTAATGTCAATAGTAAGATGATTTTTAAAAATTCAATCATTATTTATGATTTTTATGAATCATGGGTAAATTTTCTTGCCTTACACAATGACAATGATTTTTAAAAGTATTGTAGTCAATATTATATTGTGCAAAAAAGTAATTTTTGACAGTTTGCGTTTTTTTTACATTAACTCCTCACAGGAGGCCCTAAGGAAAAAATTACCTTCAGGGCCTTTAATTGTCATTTTTGGGGATGGAGGATCTTTTTAAGGAAATGAAGGTGAGGAAGTTCTGTCAAGGAAAAATGTGTGAGGGATGGGTAGGAATCCAGAGGTCGGTGTATTCAGGGGTGATGTATGTAACCATACCTCCTACTGCAAGGAGACGTATGTAACCATATCTCCTACTCCTAGTGCAAGGCGAAGAGTCGAGAGAGTCTTGTTGGAGAGGTCAAAGGGTCTCTCTCAACCAGTCCCTCTCGATTTGGGCCGCCTAGCAGTCAATGGACAAGTGGATCCGTCACCAAGACCTGAAAACCATAAACCTCACCTCATGAACCCGGCATCCTAGCTAAGTCGCCGAATGTAGCAAACCACTTGGGGTGACCAACAGCAGAGGTGTTGGAAACCATACCCACCTTACAAATTGTGTTTTTAACCCTACAGTGGTGACGCTCTTAAAAACACATCAGTGGTCGCGTGGATTACATAGGTAGGCCATTTTTAAACAAAAAAAAATAAGTGAAATCATTTAGAGTTATTGTGTATTTATTTTTTAATCTTATAATCTAGGCTAATGTTTATTAGAAATAAGCTACACATATATTAAACATAACTTCTATGTTTTTCACAACTAATCAAAACATAAATGACCTCTTTTTTTAAACTAAAGATTACATCTTTCACTTTTATTGATACAACAAAAAAAAGTAAGCACATATATTAATTTAATTGCTGATTTCTGAGCAGGATAAACATAAAATTATAGAATGATCAGGACAAATGAATTTTTTGCATCCGTCAACACACTTTTCGAGTGCTTCTATTACGATCGCGCAGATTACAGGTGTAGACCGTGGACTTTGCGGAGCTCCTGTAATGCAACCAAGCATGCCCGATACCAGCGCTGAACTGAACGCGCCCGTGAGTTATCCAACTTAAAGAACACAGAAGATAAAATGATTCGTGCCACCCGTTTTGAGGAATCTTTAATTTTGCGTGAGTGGATTACATATGTAATCCGCGCTACCAATCCAGTGTTCAAAGAGCAAAATGTCATCCTACTATTATATCATTAATAAATTTAAGTTATTCAAATATTCTTATTTATAGATGCAGCTTATCCCTTAGTTTGATATTGCATGGCTGGGAGAAAAAATACTGCGTTTGGGAGGTAGCCCCATGCTACAAGACGTGTATGCTCCTCAAAAGACAACTTCGGGGGCATATACCCAAGATAGCCGACATAACATGGACTCCCGAAGGAAATATTTATTGCATTGATAAAGAAGCAAATATATATTCTGTGAGTCTCCTAATCACCAAATTGACATTACATAAAAAAAAAATCTTTACGTTCTCGTAACTGCCAAGCTATAATATTATTTTTATTATTACTTCTATTCTAATCGGATTATTTTTTATTTATTTATTTATAACTTCTCACCATACATTCATTTTATTTTTACATGCAAAAAAATTATTATTTCTGCTTGTTGAAAATCGGGGATATTAGTTAGTATCTGATGGACTCGTTAGTAGCTGAGTTAGCAAATGCATCGGGTTTCCACTTTGGGCTCAATTCCGATGCTAAATAAGACCTCAAACATTGTGCACGCAATATTTTCAGCTTATAATAAATTATGGTAGTAAGAATTTTTCAAATTTTGTCACATATTTGTAATCCGGGACTGTTTAAAATATTTTCAGGTTATTTGTTATCCGGGACAGTTTAAAATATTGTCAGGTTATTTGTTATCTGGGACTGTTTCAAATATTGTCAGGTCATTTGTTATCCGGGACTGTTTCAAATATTGTCAGGTCATTTGTTATCCGAGACTGTTTCAAATATTGTCAGGTTATTTGTTATCCGGGACTGTTTAAAATATTTTCAGCTTATTTGTTATCTGGGACTGTTTCAAATATTGTCAGGTTACTTGTAATCTGGGACTGTTTCAAATATTTACAGGTTACTTGTAATCCGGGACTTTTAGTCAAATATTTTAAGGTTATTTGTAAGATAAGTTGTTGTGGTTTTATATATCTGTTAAGTATTTGTAAAATGTCATTTCTAGATTTTAAATGACGGTATCGGAATGATAGTGGTAAAAGAATGGACGGCAAGCGGGATCGGTCAATTCTATCCCTCCATTGCGTACTTTAAAAATGGATTGGTGGTTTATGGACCTGAATTAGAACTAAAGGTAACTAATCACACTTACTCAAGTACATCATCTTATCTGAAAAGCATGAAACTGTTTGTCTGGAGGAGCAAAAAACTCTCAAACGGTGCGCTCTGGCATCATAAAATTTAAATTACACCTGGGGGATAACAGTGGCGATAAGAAAAAATAAATTATTAAGTATATTAATAAGTACGCAGAAATGTTCCTGGATATTTATTCTATCTTCGATGAAAACGGCACAATTCTTAAAAATGTTATTGTGGCCTTAAGAGCGTTTAACCAGCCAGGGCCGAAAATCCACATTTCGTCGAAAGTTGTTCATATGATTGTGCAGAGCGGTTCCAATGAGAATGATTAATTATTCTCCATACCAGCTTTTTAAAATTATAACTCAATATCGATTTTATTTCATTCCAAATTTGCTTTAAATTATACCTACATCCAAAAATGCTGAAAGGCGTGATGATACAACTATTAAAATTATGTACTTTTTGTAATTATTTTTTGATTATAAATATTTATCATTTTTCAATAATGTCTAAGTTAAATAAGTATGTAAAAAAAATCTGAAATATATTAGTTTGTAAGTGCGCAAATAAATACACAGAGGAACCAGTTTTCGTCAAGAAACGCATGTACGTATATATTTTTTAATGATTTTATTTAAACTAAAATTAAGATTCTGAAACATGCATTTCCCAGATAATGTATTGATTTATTTTACTGCATGATTATATGATTTGAAATGGGTGTTGTATAATACAAAATCTTTTTTGAAAGTATAACAAATCTTATTATACTAAAAATAAACATTTTTTCTCAAAGTTTAAAACATGCGTTTCCTAGATAAAAGAAGAATCTTTCAAAATCAATATATAATTTTTTGTGGAAAAGGGTCAATACGTCTAAAATCTGATTTAAAATTGACATATTTCTGGTTTTCTCTGGTTATACATACCCTCTTGAAAGTGAATGTCATTTTTATATTATAATGTTTTACTTGAATTCGGGCAAAAATAGTGGCACAATGATCATTGTACCACTATTATAATATTAAACCTAATAAATATTAATATACTACTTTTCAACTTTGTATTTTTATTGGTTAATAAACTGATTTAATGCACTCAAACGAAATATTCAAACTGCTCTCCTGAAAAAAGAGGTTTTTTGAGTTGTGCCATTGTTATCCCCCGGGTGCGATATTGCCTGGCTGGAAATCCTAGATCAATCCAATTATTTTCAGCTTGCAAACACCATTTCCATCATGAGTTAAAGAGCTTTAAACATAGAATTAAAACTTTTAAAAGCCATTCTGTTTATTTCATATTTTGAATTTGTTGTAATAGGAAAAGAGATAATCTTGTAGTAAAGTGTGGTATTTTCATAAAAAAATATTTCTTTCAGCATTTTATAAAAGTCAATAAGGAATGGGTTATTGATTGGAGTTATTCTCCGGAAAGTGCCGTATTGAAAATGACTGCAGGCGGCCTGGGAGAGACTTTACTCATTGTTTGCAAGAATGGAAATGTTATTCAAGTTGAATATGATCACAATAAAGTAACAACTAAATTACTATTCTTTCGGCAACGGTAAAAACTTTCTTCTTTTGAAATATTTTTTAAAAATTATTAGAAATATTATTCCTTGAGTTAACTAAAACTGTCACTATCAAATTAGGTATATTGATATTATGCTCAAAAATTTTCAAACTCATTTGATGCTGTCAAATAGGCGATGAGCGCCATTTTGAATTTTTGAAATTTGAATGGTTGATCTTAACACCCTTCCGACAGGCGAAAACAAGGAACCCTTTGGAGAAAATGGAATGATTGAATGGAATGTTAATTGGATATATCTTTGAAAATATGTACAACAGAATGATTTTTTCTGCCACACCGAAACTATACAAGTATTGTCCAAAATTATAGCCTACTTTGTAATAGGACTCCATAAACAGAAGTTAGAGGCAGTGTTGGGCCATTTAGTGACGTTTTATGTGTAGAAAATGTACATCAAACAGTATTAATAGCCTTCCATCTGCGCGGTTGAATTTCAGAACCCGGCTTCGTTTGCATGTCTGACGCCACGCCATACGCGCCACGCCACAAATAACATCTGTGTACATGGAATTTCAAACAAAGCTACCGTTGTAATTCATTTTTGAATTCAAGAATTCGTCACAAGACATCGCTAGTTCCGTCAGCAGGTCGGATGGGGATGTGTCCCCCTTAGGTATAGCTGCTACGAATTTGTGAATATGTAGTATGACTTTGACCCGGTGACTAGCTATCACTCGATAAAAGTGGATCCGAGGAACGGGCTATTTTTGAAACCAGTTCCTATTTGATTTACTAAATAGTCACCCACACTAACTGGGCGAAGCCGAACCAAAAGCCGCCCGCAGGGCCAAGCAGTAAAAACTTGCGGAGCGGATTTTTAACTGCTAGTATTTTATTACTTTACAAAAAATTGATTTTCATTTTGGTACAAATCATTACAAAAGAGAACAAATTGCGCATCTCCCAGTGCCAAAGTGTAATTTTTCTTTTGATAAAATATTATTCCACACAAAGGACAATGAGATAAGAAGATTTCTCCATCTTGTATCACATACACATATACATTTTTACATACACATATAGTTGGCACCCTTACAAAAAGATTGGTGGACAATATTCATATAAAAATATTTGACAGCAATGCTTTCCAGGCATTCAAGTTAGACCGGCGTAAAAGTTAGAACTTCAACTTAAAGTGTGATAAATGCATATTCTCGGTCTGTTTCAGCTTTTAATCACACTGTGATCAGCTGACAAGTATAACAGCATGATCGTTATGCTTGACAATTGATCACAACTTTATCAATACCTGAAACTGGCTGACAATTCTCATTTAATGGGGACTGTCAAAAATTCAAAATGGCGCTGATTGTCGATTTGATGGTCACCAAAAGTGACAATGTTTGAGACACTCCTACTTGTGTCATGTAGACACTTTGAGTTATTTAAAAATATGCTGTTGATTTCTTAACTTGATTATTTTTTAGGCATATTAAGTGGATTGGAGTTTTAAATCCTTTTGGGAATACTATCGTGACCGTTAACAAATTCGACGTTATATGTTTATGGAACTCTATTACCGGCCAAGTGGTAATTATTTTATAGTACAGAATATATCTCTCATCTTATTTCATCTTCTTCCCCTTGTCCTATTTGGGTCACATCTGGGCTACTTTATTGGCCTTCATCCATGCAGGTCCAGCCTCCTCACACATCCTCTGAAATTGTATCACTGGGATAGCCGCTGCACATCTTCTCTCTAGAATTGCATTATATGTTCGATTTGGAAGGCGGGAATGGGTACCACCGCCTTGGGAACCATTTATTGGATAATCAACACCTCTGCCATAGGTCACTCCAAGTTGTTGGCTACATTTGGTGATATTGCGAGGGTGCCCAGATTTGCCTAGGTCTTGGTGACGGTTGCGTCTGTCCATCTATTGCATGGTAGGCTGGATCGGGAGAGAATGGGCAAGTTAGACCTTTTGAGCTTTCCAGCCGGACTCTCTCGAGCCGTCGCCTTGCACCGCAGTGGATGGATTCATACATCCATCACTCCCGAACTTATTGACCCCAGAGCATACTTTTCCTTCCCGGAACTTCCTCTCCTTCCTTTCCTTAAACATACCTTCCACTTAGGGAAATTATTTTCGTCAGGGCCTCCTGTGTAGAATTAGGTAAAAGTACTGATGTGTAATTATGTAACTGTAAATTTATGTAATTTATAAATATCTTATTATTATACATTCTCATTACTCTAAGATTCAATGTTTAGCAATATTGGTTCTCTTTAGCTTCACTGAAAAGGTACGTTCACATTGATCAAGTAGTAAGTCAAGTGGCGAGTACACTCGCTACTTGACTCGCCGAAAACCGTTCGCATTACTTTCAAGAAGAGTACATTTGTGCCCGCCGCCCGTTGCAAGATGACGGCGGATGATGGGTTGCTACAAAGCAAAGTAAATACGCTAATTAAGCTTATTTTTATGTTTATTTTAGAAGAGGTGGAAGAATAAATTAGTAAGATGAAAATAAATAAACTATGGACACGAAAAGAGATTATTAGCAGCATAAATAAATAAATTTAGGATAGCATCTTCGCTCTATCACCACGACATTTCCGCGCGTTCATAAATGAACACTGCTAAAATGGTCGGTTCGCGCCTGTCAGTGCGCAGGGACTCATGGGGGGGGGGGGTACTTACTCACCCGAAAAATAGAACGAAATGGATTGAATCTATTAAAGAGCTTACTCACCACTCTACTAAAATTCCGGTGTTCGGGCGCGTTTTGTTACTAATATACTCTCCACTCGACTAAAATACTTGCCATCAGAATGGGGCTTAAGTGTGAAATTTACACAGAATTTAGAGGTTAGCATCTGCACCTGTCTTACTCAACAGGACCATTACTTTCTTTGACTATGGATAATACAGTGTAGACTCAGGGCTAGCCCTGAGCCAAATATGCAAGTAAAATTTTGGCACCCCTGGTCGAAATCGTAGATGCTTTTAGATAGGTGATCACTGTTATGTAATCAATTAAAATATTTGGAAGATTTGTATTTTTGAGTAGCACCATTTTTATGAAAGACGATCTCAATGGCCATATATTTGGTGTTTGGTAATATCGAAGCCTTGGTAATTAGGCGCCCCAAGCGAACTTACACTTCAATTGCACTACACGCGAGCGCAATTGAACACAAGCTACAATTGTGCCCGCGTTGCGTCGGCCCTGCGCAAACTCTTTAACTGTGTCCAAACAGGCAAACTATACAAGGAGGTACATATTATATATAATTTATTTCAGTTTTCAAGAACCCAACTAAGCAATTCAGTTAATTGCATTAATTGTTCACCAATTGCACCTCTGATTGCCATGTGCATCAGATCCCAACTAGACTATGGAATTTGTATAATGCACGGTGAGACTCATCTCAGAGTAATGTGCTCCAAAAACCTGACTGATCATGTTCTGGACCACGTAGTTTGGTCTGCTAGCGGAAATGAGCTGGTTGCTTCGGCTCTATCCACTGGTCAAATATTCTTTTTAAAGGTAAGTAGGTGTTTTATGAAGCAACTGACCTATAATGATATAATAACAGAACTTGAATAGAACTTACACAGAACTTGAAAATTAACTTAAAATATTTGATCAATTGTTAAAATTTTTTGAAACCACATGTTCTTTTAGTATTCGGCCTGATAAATTTTCATTTATCAGCTGCGTACACTTTTAAATGCTCATTCTTCTCAAGTCAGTTCCTCATTGCTGAAGATCCTGACCCCTACTCCAATTTCCATGGTGGACAAGGCTCCTACACTCCTCGCGGTCCTTTACTGTGTTGAGAGCTGCGGACACAGGCGTACCGGGTGCCAGTAATACTTGGTCACTCCTCTGCTTCCTCTGCTTTCCTCTTTGCCAGTGACTATGAGTTTCTCTTAGTTGGAATCCTCGGTTTGGCAAACAACGTGTCCAAAGTATCTTAAGATAAATGCTCATAATGACAGTTTATTTTCAGATCAGTGTTTATAATTGTAGTGTTCTGTTATTTTAGTGAACACACTAACAGACTCTCCAAATACTTGGATGGAGATTACTTTGGAATAAATAGAATCTGGTTCGTTAACTGCGTTTATTTATACTTCGCGTATACAAATGGGTCTGCGGTAGTCAACCTAACTAGGAGCTAGCTAAAATGGTTCTGCCCAGTGATAATTGAAACACCGCCTCCGAGCCCCCTGATCCCCCTTAAGAGAGAGCTTAAGCACTACGGTTTGCCATCTAGCGGATTCTTCCGAAAGCTGATGTCACCGCCATCTGTCTCTACAAGGCAGAAGCTTTTACGATACACCACAATAATATTATATATTTTTAATAAACTTTTTTTAATGCAGTATTTTTTAAATTATTCTAGTACAAGAGCCCTCCAAGTATTGACATTGTGAATATAATTAATTTCAAAAACAGTCTGGTAGACTGCTGGACTATGCCAATTGGGAAAGATTTGTATTTCATGGGTCTTGGCTTGATAGTTAATGTTTACACAAATAGTAAGTTTGAATCGATCTTTAAAAAATGTATAAACATAGTTATTTTGCATCAACATTATATATAATTTCTCGCTTTTAACAGTTCCGGAAAAAGTTTTGATTTGCTATAATTTTGTATCCTGTAAAGAAATGTCTGTTTATGGAAGAATCGAACCAACATTGCTGAAAGTGGTTCATTTAGAAAACAATTTGATGATTGGAATAAACACCATGCCGAAGGAATTTCAAGTCTTCAGCGTCAATTTAGAGGTTTGATTTTTACAATATCTGATGCAGACCTCATAAGTGCATATTGCTGATATTATAATAACATTCATATATTTTCATTTTTTAACAGGAGGCGTTTTTAAAATTGAACACTGACAACCTCATACCTCTGGGTTTTGAAATTTCAGGAATCTCCTTTGTAAAAGATAAAGGAGGAGTCCTAACTTGGGGAATGGATGGATATATAGTATATAAAGTGTCTATTTTTGAACCAGAATTGAGTAAGTAGATCAAAGTGCACAGAATAAGGAACTCCAATGAAAAATTTTATGGCTTTAAAAAAATATGTTCATATGGAGCAATAAGCGCTGATTCTGAATATATAAGTTAGATTAAATAATTTTAAACGCAGAGTTTTTAAAACATTATTAAAACGTCCATTTTTAATCAGGTCATAGAAACACGCCGTCAAGTTGGTATTATTAAATGTTAAGGTGACATCACTGATCACCGTAAAGTCATTGTATGGAAATGTAGGCATGATACATGCCATCGTATTAACAACGTTTCATCTTATTCGTATATTTACATACTGTTTATAGAGAATTAGTTGTTGTCTATTGAAACATTCTTTTTCTTTGTGTGCCGTATCAGGTTCCCCCGACGTTGGCGATCACTCTTGAGAATGTCTCTCTGTCTTGCGCTGCCCGGAATAGCTCCTCCACACTTCTAATGCCGGTCCACTCTCGTATATTACGCAGCCAAGACATTTGTCTCCTACCAGGCCCTCGGCGACCCTCTATCTTGCCTTTCAATATCAAATGGAGCAAGTGATACTTCTCCCCTCGAAGTATATGACCCAGATATGAAATTTTCCAGATTTTTATTAATGTAAGCAGTTCTTTATCTGCTCTAGCCCGCCTGAGAATTTCTGTGTTGGTGATCATGTCGGTCCATGGGACCTTGAGCATTCTCCGGTGAAGCCACATTTCAAAAGCCTCTAACCTGTTCATGGTATTTACTTTCAAGGTCCATGTTTCACATCCATAGAGCAAGACCGACCACACATAACATTTTAGCATTCTCAGAGGATTTCATTTTAATGAACGCAGTTCTTGCTGCTTCAATTCTGCATCTAACCTCCACATCTGGGTCAAGAGTCTCCGTGAGAATACTGCCGAGGTATCTAAATCTTTCCACCTTTTCGACATTGCAACTATTTGACTGTATCACTGATTCAGAGTGATCTAGTCGTCCAAATGTCATCCATTTAGTTTTATTGACGTTGATTGTTAGGCCCAGTTGCTCACCAGCATAATTAACAAGATTTAATAGGTCTTGGAGGTCATCGATACAGTCAGCTAGTAATACAGTATCATCTGCGCATCTTATGTTATTAATCACAACTCTGTTGATCTTCAGACCCTTCTCAGTTTTACTTAGGGCTCTTTTAAAGACATAGTTGGAATAGAGATTAAACAATAGTGGCGACAGGATACAGCCTTGTCGAATAACCAAACAAAACACGCACTCACCGAAAATCAGCACGGATTTCGTCCCACACTGTCACCTTCAACGAATCTTATGAATCTCACCACCTATATTAATAATTCATTTGAAAATTTTGTACATGTTGATGTGATTTATACAGACTTCGAGAAAGCATTTGATAAAGTCGACCATGATATTTTATTAAAAAAATTAAATGACATTGGATTCTCTCAGAATTTCCTCGCTTTTGTGGCTAGCTACTTACGCAATCGTCGTCAGTATGTCAGTTACGGACACCATCTCTCTCACGAATACAAAACTAACTCCGGGATTCCCCAGGGATCGAATCTAGGACCCCTTCTCTTTCTCTTATTCATCAATGACATTGGCAACACCATAAACCACTCAAAATATCTCCTTTTTGCTGACGATATAAAATTTTCAAAGCAATCAAAAGTTACATCGATTCCATTCTTCTGCAGAACGATCTTGATTTTCTTGTCAAATGGTCGGAACTGAACAACTTACCCTTCGGCATTCAGAAATGCAGTGTCGTTACATTTACAAGATCCAAAGATACATTCCTGTTCCCCTACCACATTAATAAACATGAATTAACACGTAAAAATGAGATTCGAGACCTTGGCGTAATCTTTGAAGCAAATCTCTCTTTCAAATCCCATATATCTGATATTGTCTCCCGCGCCAACAAAATGCTTGGATTTGTTCTTCGTAATTCAAGATCATTTACCAACGGAATCGCAATCCGAAGAACGTATGAAGCACTTGTTCGCAGTATCTTGGAATATAGCTCCATTATTTGGACCCCTTCTGAACAAAACCATATTCTCGAAATAGAAAAAGTACAAAAGAGATTCATGCGTTACCTATATATGAGGGAATATATGTACTACCCTTTCCTGTATCCATCCTTATTCTTAGCAGGAATGCTCGATCTTAATACATTAGAAGCCCGCCGAAAAATATTTTTAGGAAAACATTTTTTTAAGATAATCTCTGGAACTATACATAATCCACCTATTTTGAAAGAGATTAACTTATATGTCCCAGACAAGTATACTCATGGGAGGTCCCATACCCTTTTTTATGCTCCAAAAGCGAGGACTTCTGCCTATCAGAACGCGCCAGTCAACAGAGCGACTGAACTGCTCAACGAGTCTGCATTGACCATCGACATTTTTAACGTAACCTACAGGCAGTTTAACAATTATCTTTTGACGTATGTCACAAAGTAGTGAAACTGACCTTTTTATGTGTTTTGCTATACTTTTTGTCTAATTTGTAATCTTCTCCATAATGTATTGGTGAATAAGCGTTTTACGGAGAACATGGAAAATAAATAAATAAATAAAAATTTGTTGAATTCTGTGTGTCAGAAACCTCCTGAGACATATTAATTATTTCAGGTTGAATTACTTGAGAAGCAGCTGAAGGTGAATTTGCACCCATTTCAATGGCTATTTCAAGCCATGCTGCTTTTATTTTATGACGGTTTTTATAGTCTGTGTCACTAAGATTATATAAAAACTGCCTTTCCCTTACTAAATCATCTTGCGAGCGAGGCGTTCCACGAGTTCTTTGTAATTCCGACAATAGAACACAAGAACGCGAGCGTTCACACTGACCGATGCGGTCTGACTGCCGCTGTGTCTGCGCGACGCTATAGTGGTCAACTACTTACAAAGAATGTGGAACGCAGAAAGCGGAACGCGGAACGCTTGCTGTCTGCGCGGGCTCTTAAAACTAACTCTAAAAATAAATAAAAATATGTAGTTATTTAAGTTTGAAGGTAAATTCATTAAAAAAAAAAAAAATTGGACTGGAGTTCCTTATTATGCCAAAATTCTGAAGGGATAAATAATCGCCCTTGAGGTGATTTTTCACAAAAACGGCGCTTTATAAATTATCCAATTATTATTATTATTATTAATTAAATATATACAACACAATACAACATACAGGATACAACACAATTAAATCATTTCCAGAGTTCAAAATAAAGGCAAAACATATTTTTGACGAGGGTTTACGATATGCCCTAATGGACCCTCAACAGAGGTACGCTCTTTCTTTGACCTACAAAGGGAATTTGACAGTTCACAATGTTTCTTCAAATGTCAATGTCAAACCTGTTGATTTATCGGGCAAGTTAATTATACCTGAACAAACTACTATGGACGATATCTTTGAAGATTCTGAAGGTATGTACTCGTACATAAAATATATTACAACCTGCCTAGCGATTCCGTATTTTTTGTGAAATCGTTACTGAACAACGGATGTTATCTCCTGTCAGATTTTTACACATTTACTGTCACGTATTTTACTTTAGATCGATTTTAACACGAATTCCCGCAAGTATGCATGATTATTTATTCATTTAATGTACGTTGTACATACAAAAACCAAGTAACGGCCATAAAAATCATACAAATCTGACAGGAGATTACGTCCACTATCTAATAACGATCCCACAAAAAATATGGAATCGCTAGGCTGTTTAGAAATTAATGATTGATGCATTTTTATTTGCACAGAGTATATAATAAACTGCAATATAACATCTGTATTGCAAAAGGTGCATAGTTGCAATTATTATTTGTATAGTAATCTATGTATTGAAAATATGTAGTATTTAAAACAAACTACAGATGGACGTAGTAAGTAAGTAAGTAGTTATTGTAATCTTCATTTAAAAATTTGGTGAATAACCATCTTATTGAGACTTTGGTAAATAAATAAATCTATGCGGTTGCTTTGCTAGGTCACTACTCTGTATATTGATGACAAACTGCATTTTAATTTTGTTTTATGGCAAGATTAGCAGAATTCGAACGCTGCATCTTCACAAATCTAATTCTTCTCAATTTGGGAGGCGGGTTAGGGTACCGCCGCCCCAGGAACCATTTTTTGGATAACCAACACCCTTGACATAGGTCACCTCAGGTGCCCGGGTACATGGGGTGAGGTTTGTCCAGATCTTGGCGGCCAATGCGTTTGCCCATCTCCTGCATGACGGGCCGGGTCTGTAGAGACCTGGAGAGATAGAGGTTGAGGGAGACCTAACTTAGACCTCTCCAGCCAGACTCACAATCCATAGCTTTGCACCTCAGTGAGAGGGATGGATTCATACGTCCGTCAATCCTGGACTCACTGATCCCAGATTTCTACCACCTCTCATACCTTTTTCCTTCTCAGAACTTCCTCTTCTTCCTTTAGTTAAAAAGACCCTCCACACAGCATCCTCATAGATGACATAGGCCCTGAGGGAATTTTTTTTTCTGTGCGGAGCCGATGTAACAAAAAAACAACCTAAGGCCTTCCTACTGTGGCTGGGAGATTTTAAAAATCTTTAGCCCCTCATGTGGTGGCACTTTTCATATATTTATCTTTTATTATTAGAAACGTGGACAAACCTTATGGAACTAATAAAGAAAAACCAGGAAACTTCTAAGTGGGCGGACCAACGAAACACTCTTCAACGAGACTTTGACTCTTTACAAGGGAAACTGCTCGTTTTACTGGAAGATAATATTTCTGCTCCGCCAATGCACCAACTACCTTTGAACATCTTTAATTTGCATATTGATGCACAGACTCACAGGGAAAAAAAAGTATGTGAATAATCGTCTATTTTATTTTACTTTATCCTTCAATATTTGAATACATTCAATGGGGTATTTCACAAACTATGAATACTGTTAAAAATGTATGGTACCTAGATATAAAGTTTATTTTTCCGATTCTGATCATTGTACTAAATACAACTTTCAAGTATTCCGTATTACGTAATGCGGCCATTCAAGTATTACGTAATGCATTTCGGGAGGGGGTGGTCTTATAAAAAACATTACTGTGCATTACCAGGGCGGGAGGGGGGTTCGAACAATGCGTCACGTTTTTTTTATTTAAATAAAAAACTAGGGAATTAAAATCTCCCAAGTTGGCAACCTTTTTCGTTTATATTTTATGGGAAATCCCTCGATTGTATTGTACGTAATTTTTATTTTATTTTCGTTGTCAGTATTTGTTAGTTTTTTAAACACGAAATACACATAAACACAAATTGCTGTAGTCAGTGTTGTTAAAGTGAGTACTTTGCGCAACTTAATTGTGACTTTAGGTAAAAATCACTTGGGTGTTACGTAACGTTTAGGGAGGGGGAGGGGGGGTACAGAAAAACATTACGGCGCGATACATGGGGGGGAGGGAGGGTCAAAAATCTTCAAAAATTGTTTTATAATACTTGAACGCCCCTTTTTACAATTTTAATACTTTCATTCATAATTATTGATTTGAAAAACTGCACATTCCGAAACGGTTCCAACTGGCTACGTCGTTATTCTAGCTCCACACTGCTCGCGAAGTTCCTCGACGAAATATTCGGGAAAGTTGACCGAAGTTCGAAGTACGTCACTACACACTCGTTCAACTTCGCGAGAAACTCATTTGCGCGGTGGTGCCGTCACGACTCGCACGTCATGGACGTTCAAGTCTGCTGCCGTTGCAATGTGCACGCTCGCGTATTATAATTTACCTACACTGCATACCACGTCAGCTCGAAGACATTTCATATACCTAGCTCCTAAAATATATGCTAATAATATAAATATGCTATTATTATAATTAATTATATTTATTATAAAATTTTGCAATTCAATTTAATTTGTACAACTTATAATTTAATTTATCAACCATTACAAATGTATAATTTCCAATCTGTAAACTTCACCCGCATAACACAGGGACATCCCTAGCATGGCGAATGAAATAACACAAAAAACTAAACAATGTACAATATTCTTATAACAAATTAATAAATAAATAAATAACTATGTGCATATTTATAAAAAAAGGAGGAAAAAAAGATGGTGGATGATTGCAGTTGCAATGCACCGGAACAGAATTAGGTTAGTTTAGTCAATTAAACTATGAAAAGAGAACTACCGGGAATAAATAAATAAATTGGTACAAAAGGATTGTGTTTTTTTAATTTATTGTATTTTTTACAGCTAAAAAATAATTACTAGCACGGACGTGCGCTCGCGACGACGTATTGAAGCGAACTGAAGTCCGAGTAGTGTAGAGAGGCACTTCGTGTAGGCACTTCGTGCAACTTCGAGTCCTTTGACTCGGGCGCAAAAACTGACAAAAAATGGAGGTCGCCTGAGGCGAGCCAAGGTTGGACGAAGTAAGACGAAGTGCCTCTCCGCACTATCGTATTCGGCTAACCTCGTTCAACTTCGCGAGTAGTGTGGAGCTAGAGTTATGATACAGAAACCGCCACTAGCTGGTAAGACAGCTGTCACCAACGTTGCCCACCGTTGACGTTGACGTCAATTCACCGAAGTCAATCCACCGAATTCACTAATAAAAATGAACATGTCGTTTGGGCCGCAAATCGAAAATGTCACATTTTAAATCGTTACAAAAAATGTATTCTTCAACATAAAAATATCTTCATTATCGTAATTTTTTAATTATTTTTTTTTCGAGAATAAAAAAAAAACAGTGAAAATACCCAATTGACAAGCTCCATAGTACAGTGGCGAGGGCTTTAACTCTGAGACCCCTAGCATAGTCGATCAATAAGGATTGAATCGATAACTTTCGGTAACTCATCGTTCCCTAGCATGATTGCAGATCACCAACGAATTAATAACAGTTCACAATGACTAAGCGTTCTTAATATGTTCGACGTTAACTGTTGTTTGTACTTTAGCGATCTGCAGTTTTCCTAGGGAACGATGAGAAGTTACTGAAAGTTATCGACACAATCCTTATCAATCTACCCTGCTGGAGGTATGGGGTCAGATAAAATAATTTAAATAATTTCTAATCAGAGACAATGTGCTTACCGCTCTGCTATAGAAGTTGTCTCATTGGGGATATCATAGTGCTCAGTTTAAATATGCAGTAGGTAAATTATTATTGACAACTACTAAAAAGTCACATAATATTATTAGAGTGGGGTACCTACTACCTGATTTAATTTAAAATTATTATTGAGGAAGAAGATAACAATGATAATCTAAACGAAAATATGAAAGAGAACAAAACAGAAAAAAGACAATGGTCGCAACTGAGACTCGAATCCAGACCTCTCGTCTAACCGGGACGTGCAAGTTAACCAATTTCGCTATTGCTACCTTCTGTCAAGCTGTCATAATTGTCAATCTCATATTTCAAATTTTAGAATTAACAATATTATCTTCAAATAATTATTTTTCCATATTATGGGCAACTACCCTTTTTATTGGAAACAATCATTCTAGTCCTGGGTCGATCGATCATTTTACACGACCCGGGTCGCTCACGACCCACTGGCGTCACGAGCGGGTCGCGAAGACCCGCTCTTTTAGCGACACAAAATACGAAACTCGATAATCGAGTTTCTCGCGCCGGTTGCCGCCCAGACCGGTCAAGTCATAAACGACCCGAAAAACCCACAATAAAATTGCTTTAAAGGTTGGCAAAAAAGGGCACAATAAAGTTACAACTCAAACCTTGGGGATTAACAAATATTACTAATTTTATGATTATAGGAGTTCCTCTTATAAAACGCCGACAGCAAACACTTTACATATTTGGGAACTCACTTGAAGAAACCGTGGGATAATTTTATTTGCAAAGGAGAAACTACGTATAATTAAAATAACATGAATATTACGAATAATTATTTTACTTACTAAATAGAAAAAATCGCATTCTGGAACGAACAAATACCAAGATACGCTCTAATTAAAAACGACTCCGTGTCTAGTTGAATATTCAAAAATCGAATATACTAAACAAACCCGCGATGACGTGACACACGGGCATAAAGCAGGATACTGTTACGTCACGCATGTGTGTGTTGATCGGCAAACGGTAACCGAATGTGTCGCAGTTTACAGTTTGCAGTTCTCGCTGTCTCGCCACTCGCCACATGGGCAACCGGCGACCTGTCGTGAGTCTTGGGGTGCGGGAATGTGTTGTAGTTCGTGGGTCGCAAGAGTGCGTCGCCGGATCTTGAGACCCGGGTGCTGACGAATAAATAACCCACTCGAACTTTGGCGGCTCGTGAGCGGGTTTCGACGATCAGGTCATTCACGATCGACCCAGGACTAAATCATTCTAAGAATTGGTTTGTATCGTGGATAGCGTCTCGGATAAAAGTATCCGAATTTATTCATATGGAATTATTGACTTTTTACAAAAGTCTAAATGAATATTCAATTTTTTATAAGAAAAACTCTCTTTTATAAAAATTAAATTGGTTAATGCGCACGTCCCGGTTAGACGAGAGGTCTGGGTTCGAGTCCCAGTTGCGACCATTGTCTTTTTTCTGTTTTCGTGTCTTGTTCTCTTTAATATTCTCGTTTAGATTATTATTGTTATATTCTTCTTCAATGATATATTACGTTGATGGGAATAACCTTCAAAAGTTATAAAAGAGAGTTTTTCTTATAAAAAATTAAAATTATTATGTAACTTTTTTATAATACTAGGCGGCAGAGGAACGTGAGAAAGTCCGAGAAGCGACAGAGGAGCAAATCAAAAATCAGGATACGGTCACCGCATGGATCAAAGCCAAGTGTTGGGACACAATGGACATTGTCGGTAAAGAATTGCACGCAATATTTACTTCAGAATTTGTGGAGAACTACGCTCTTAATCCGCAAACACATGCCGACAAGGCTGCTGGAACCATAGTAGAAAATTTTAGGCGCATTGAATCAATGAAGGATGATAATGTATTTAAACCTTGGATACCTCCAATCGCTTCAGAAGTTACGTGAGTATTTGTGGCAATTTCATTTTATCACTAAAAAAATGCAAAAGATTTTTACTTAGGCAGTTTAGTTATGTATAATTTTTACTTTTTCTATTTAAAAACTCCTAAAAAGGGCGTTAATAAATATTAAATAAAATTTTAAACTAATTTTATAAGAGTTGGAAAATGTTAATTTATAAATGAATAATTAAAGTAGTAAACTTCAAATGCAAACTTTAAGAAAACTCAAATTATACACGTTGTCTGGAAACTAATGGTTCAAGCGGAAAACTGGAAATATAATAGGTAACCCAAGAAACTTTTTTTTTCTTTCAGAGCATTTTGATTAGTTTATTTGTTTTTACTTTTTTTCAGCAACTAAAGGGTTAAAAAACTTTGTGGAGTTGCGTCTACAATTCAGCACATTTAAAAGACATTAAACAGCTAACAATAATTCCTTGCGACTGATTTTTTTCCAATTTTATCTAAAAAAATTCTAACTTGATTCAAGGTTCATGGGGTGAGGTTTGTCTAGGTCTTGGAGGCGGATGACTAGGACACACTGAACCCCAGATTCCTACCCACCCCTTAAACCCTTTGCCTTCCCAGAACTTCCCTCTCCTTCCTTTCCTTTAAAAACCCTCTACACAGCATCCCCAAAGATGACATAGGCCCTGAGGGAAATTATTTTCCTCAGGGCCTCCTGTGTGGAGCTCATGTAAAAAAAAGGTTCAATTTACTCAAAAATGAAAGGTTTTTTTTTAACATTAGCGCCTTGAGGAAAATAATTTATATCAAGGCCTATGTCATCTTAGGCTGTGTGGAGGATCTTTCTAAGGAAAATAAGGAGAGGGGAAGGAAAAGGTATGAGGAGTGGGTAGGAATTTGGGGGTCTGTGTGTCCAGGAGTGAAGGACGTATGAATTCAACCCATTCGTGCAAGCAAGGGCAGATCCAGCTTTGGCGCCAGGGGGGAGGTCACATAGTCGTGGTCAAGTCACAAGAAGTTAAAATATATAAAAAAATTATGTTTAACAATTTTAATTAGTGGTCCACCTAGGTCCTGGACCCAGCCCAGGGGGGGGTCATGACCCCCATGACCCCCCCCCCCTGGATCCGCCCTTGGGTGCAAGGCGATGGGTCGAGAGAGTCTGGCTGGAGAGGTCAAAAAGCCTCTCTCAACCAGTCTCTCTCGATCCGCCATCAAGACCCGGATACCCCTGCTAAGTCACCAAACGTGTTGACCTATGGCAGTGGTGTTGGTTATCCATAAATGGTTACCGAGTGGTGGTATCCCAATGACGTTATATAAATAAATAGGCTCGCCATAGTCTCATATACTCACAATATAATGTGGAAAGTAAGGAACACTCTTTTGTTTTCAGCGATTTTCAGTATAATTTCTTAATTCAAAAGTTTATTCCTGTGTGATAAAGATAGACAATCAAATGTGTATGAATGACATGGATATATATGAGCGGGCGGCGTATTGCTTGTCAGTTTTTAATGGAACGTTCGCTGTCTTCTTTCTTGAGGCCCAATAGAATAAAAGGTCCGGCTGCCTGTCTGAGTTTGATATGTCGAGCTATGGAATAAATACAATTAATAGGGCAACGACAGTTTTCAAATGGTGGCGATTGTCATCAATACTTGTTAGAACTACTGATTATGTGTTGTTTTACCGCAAGCAAACAGATAAACAGAGTGTTTAGGCTGATCAGTCTACTTTAAAACAGTGAAGTTTACTTAGCAACAGAAATTTGGCTGTTGCGCGTCCAGACCCTTTACTTTAGTAGGACTTGAATTTTCTCTAATGACGTTTAAAACCGCGAGCGGGAAACATGAAAATTAATTGAAATATTTATAATAATCGATAATATTAAGTAATTTGCGTGTACTTACAAATTCATTCGCCTTTACTATTATTTGCCGTGTAATTGAAATATTTTCTCATCACACAGAAGGGCATTTTGACACTTTTTAAAATGCAATTTACTTACTGGTAAGACGCAACCTTACTCGACGCGTAGCAGTTTAGTACTAAAGTACTGGATATCGAGATCGGTATAATTGTCTTGTTCTTGTCTTCCCACTTTGAGATTTCTACCCCTCGTCTAATAATATGTAACGTCATTGTGGTATCCTTATAAATGTGATGTAATTTCACTAGTTTTCCATTTGTACCCCTAGTTTCCGAAAGCCATATATACAATAAAACACTTATCTGAGCTTACAAATTTCTTGTTTTTTTGTATCTCACAGGTTAGTTGAATCGGAATTAAGCGTTGAGAAGAGTGAAGTAATAGAACAACCAGCGGTAGATATGTCTGATGAGTTGAAAGTTGAGGCCAGTGAGACAACTACGATTGAAGAGTTTATTTACCAGATAACTGGCTCATCGGCCCATTTGTTCATTACGCCCCTGCCCCACAGCTATGTACAGATGCTCACACAATCTAATTTACAATTAAGATGGCAAACCACAATGACGGAAGTAAGTCTCTAATCTTGTCTTGTCCTGTCTTGTGCCAGTTGTTGAAGTGAGTGCAGATTTTATTGCTGCACCAGGATTTGTGTTCTTATGAAAAGTTTTGTTACATTTCCCTTAAGATAATTAGATAGATAGATACATACATTCACATTTTGTTTTGTGTGCGCTGCGGTAAAAGGGAGAAAACCTTTAAGTTTTAAGCTACTAAGTTTTTAACTGTCCATAAGTAAAGTCCTGTCAATCTCGCCCAGTCTTACCATACAGAAGATAAGAAACCTTTCGTACAGGATTAATAATTGCACGTAAGTTGTAAACGATAGCAGACCCTTGAAAAATCATGAAATCTGACATTACTTGTCAAGATAAACCCTAACCCTAGCTCCACACTGCTCGCGAAGTTCCTCGACGAAATATTCGGGAAAGTTGACTGAAGTTCGAAGTACGTCACTACACACTCGTTCAACTTCGCGAGAAACTCATTCGCGCGGTGGTGCCGTCACGACTCGCACGTCATGGACGTTCAAGTGTGCTGCCGTTGCAATGTGCATGCTCGCGTATTATAATTTACCTACACTGCATACCACGTCAGCTCGAAGACATTTCATATACCTAGCTCCTAAAATATATGCTAAAAATATAAATATGCTATTATTATAATTAATTATATTTATTATAAAATTTTGCAATTCAATTTAATTTGTACAACTTATAATTTAATTTATCAACCATTACAAAAATGTATAATTTCCAATCTGTAAACTCCCGCGTAACACAGGGACATCCCTAGCATGGCGGATGAAATAACACAAAAAACTAAACAATGTACAATATTCTTATAACAAATTAATAAATAAATAAATAACTATGTGCATATTTATAAAAAAAGGAGGAAAAGAAGATGGTGGATGATTGCAGTTGCAATGCACCGGAACAGAATTAGGTTAGTTTAGTCAATTGAACCCATCACGAAACACAAACCTACAAGAGCCATCCCAAGCCAAGGTGTGAGCTACCATGCTCAGGCTGAATGTCCTGGGGAACAGCGTCACGAACGGTGCCTCCAACAAACAAGGTCGCATCTCGGAGTATTTAGACCTCACTCCAGCACTCAGGGTTCTGCTGGAGTGGACCTTCTATTTCCCTGGGAACACATGGGACAAAAAAAAAATTGACCATTCGAAAACTAGGGGCCTTTTGGGAACCTAGGAGTGCTGAGGCCACCTCTGTAGATTTCCTTCCTGTGGGGCCTTCGAGGAACCAAAGGGAAGGGCACCCTTCCAGCGCGGGGCCTTTGTGGAACCAAGGAGGAGTGAAGTGGAGAGATGATGTCCTCTTCCCATGTGGGGCCTTCGAGGAACCATGTAGGAGTGAGGAGGAGAAATGAGGCCATCTTGGTGAACTCTTCCTCTGTGGGGCCTTTAGGGAACCAAGGAGGAGTGAGGAGGAGAGATGAAGTTCTCTTCCCTCCTGGGGCCCTCAGGGAGCCAAGGTGGAGTGAACTCTTCCCTTGTGGGGCCTTTAGGCAACCAAGGGGAGGTGGACTCTCCGTTGTGGAGCCTTCGGGGAACTATGGAGTGGAGAGGAGAGATGAAGCCCTCTTCCGTCGTGGGGCCTTCAGGGAACCAAGACCAAGGAGGAGCGAAGAGGGGAAATGAGACCTGGGAAGACACATTGTCGAACCAGAAGATATAGCTTCATTTCCAATGACAATCGTGGTGAACTTTATAAAAGGGACTGGGTTACTGTCAAAGGAATGAGGTGAAATGGGAGATAGTACAATGGGTCTATGGCCTAAGTGCTCACGGTAACTATATATGTAAACCGTCTCCGATTATTAAAAAAAAAAAAATTAAATTCCATACCATGATTACAAAATTCAATTGTGATGGCAATGTACAATTTCAGGCAAGTGTAAGAGAGTCAGACCGCATGCTAAATGGCCTAGAACCAAAAGGTACTAAGTGAGTAGTAGCACATTTGTTTCCATCCAAATTTGTACGGAAGGCACTTCTAGTGTTATATTCTTTATTCTATGATCGATTCCAATTTTTTAAATGACACGTAAATTCAAAACAAATCCGAGCTCATTGAACCAAAGTTACATAACAGACAGACCCACAACCAAAATTAGTATGTTTTTCGTATTTCTACATATGTGACTTTTCTTTGTAGCAAATCACTCACATGACAAAATTGTGGTTCAATAAGCAGTTCAATGAAATGATGTCTAATAAACAAAAGGAACTTGGAATGATAGAAGATAAAAATAAAAGACTGAATGTTATCATTTCAGGTGAGTTGTTCACATATATGTTATTGGTTTAACTAATGATATTACAATATAATATAGACGCGTTGTAGAAATCTCAAAGTGGCAATCCAAAATCAATTGTGGTGTTTTCGATTTCGTATTTTTAGTACTATACTGCCACATGTCGCATAAGGTGCGTAGATTTAAAATTTTGTGCATAAATGTCAAATCGGCTATTGCTCGCCTTTGTTGCAAAGTTTGAAATGTGCATTCAAAGTTATTGTTAAATTTGAAGGTAAGATATTTTATAAATTTGTTTTGAATATGTTCTATGCTATCTGTGTACACTTTGTACTGCGGATTCCAAATTGGCGAGGCATATTCCAGTGTACTTCTGACTAATGCAAAATATAACATTACTACCGTAGTGTGTTACTGAACACTATATTTATACTTTATTAATAATACAATTGTTTTCTGCCTAATTAGAGAATGCAATTAATCTCTACATATTAAAAAATAAAGTCCTCCGCCGTTCGTGATAAACTCAAAAACTACTGAGATTTTCATGCGGTTTTCACCAATAGATAGAGTGATTCATGAGGAAGGATTAGGTATATAATTTGTCAAGGTTTTGTATAAATTGGTTGAAATATATAACCCTTTCCGATCGGTAAAAAATGTCCAAATTTTGATGGGCCTCAACAGTAAAGCTCTTAATTATGATTCCGTGGGGCTGGGCGACTTACTGGTTGAAACACAAGCGCGTAAAGGTACCCTGCATAAGCAGCTCTCGCACGTTCGATCGACACCGATGTGGTTCCCAAAAACAGATTTATTTGCTGTCAAGATTTTTTTAAAGACAAACTCACGCTCGTATGAAGCCGGCCGGAAAGGGATAAAGGAGAATGCCTGTATGTGGTGGACGAGCGGGCTGGCAAGCGGGCGGTGTGGATTTGATTTGTATGCAAATCTACAGTTTCGTGCTGAGGTTGATGAGATTTTGCACATGTGACCTTCAAAATAAGAGGAAGGTCACTGTCGACATTTGATTTAGAAAACTATGTGTAAAGCCCGGGCATCGCCGGGGCCGGGGACTTCAGCTAGTATAGAAAAAAGCAAGAATACTCTGTTCGGCCTTGAGGCAGTATTTGACGGGACTTTTGAATATGAAAACGCCGCTCGGTCCTACCATTTACTTCGTTCACATGCGTACATTCGTTGAATGTCTATCTATGTGATACATAAACAATGTTTAAATTAAGAATTTACTGGAAACATAAAAGAGTGTTTCTTACTTGCCACATTTCATTTTGAGTTTGTGAGACAATAAATGTGTTGCACGTCATTGGATTTAACACACAATTTATGGTCGGTGGGTTGGTGTACTTTGCTATTTTTATTTTTTTTTTTACATGAGCTTCACACAGGAGGCCCTGAGGAAAATAATTTCCCTCAGGGCCTATGTCATCTTTGGGGATGCTGTGTGGAGGGTTTTTTTTAAGGAAAAAAAGGAGAGGAGAGTTTTGGGAAGGAAAAGGGTTTAAGGGGTGGGCAGGAAACTGGGGTTCAGTGTGTCCTGGTCATCCGCCTCCAAGACCTAGACAAACCTCACCCCATGAACCCGGGCACGCCTGCTAAATCACCAAACGTAGCGAACCACTTGGGGTGACCTATGGCAGAGGTGTTGGTTATCCAATAAAGGTTCCCGGGGCGGTGGTACCCATTCCCGCCTCCCAAATTGAGAAGTTATATTTTTTTATGTTTTTTAGAGTTAAATATATTGTCTTCGTTGAAAGGGAGTGATGAGGTGATAGATATTTATATAAACGATCCACAATGGGCCCAGGAAGAAATCCCATCAAAACTTATAACGGTAGAGGAAAATGAGGTAAAACTTCAAATAAAAATTCAACAAAACAATTTAGTTTGATATGTAATAAAGAAGACCAGACTAATCCGATGATGATTTGTTTAAGGTTGATATAACTCCATATATAAGTCCAAGTCAAGTAGTCATACCGCCACCGGATTTAGGGCCGAAAGATGACTTCCGAGAAAAGGCTCTCATGTACATGATGGACGGCGTGTTGGAGAAGCTTTGGCATGAAGAAATTAAAAAGCTGATTCCTAAGCCCCAATGCATGGTAATGTCGTTTCAAATCACACTCATTTAGGATCCCACTCGATAGATGTGATTTTAGATTAATAATAATAATAATATCTTTATTCAATGAAATTGGCAACATTATAACTAAAAAAGTACATGTTCAATGTAGTTTACAAATAGATTACATCAGTACAAAAAGATTAACAAATAGAAAGTAATGTAAGAACGGTTATACAGAAGTAGCATAATTATATAATATTTTTAGTTATGCATAGCCTGCCTCACTAGGTGAACCTGTATTTCCATCATTAGGGCAGATGTGTAATCAATAGTGATAAAGTGTGTGCTTGTGTAGATATGATATCGTGTTGCCTGCTTCAAGCGACTACGAGCTGGTATTACAATATAATTAAACCATTTTAAATTATACCGTAATACAAGCTCGTAGAGGATTGGATCGCATCTATGTAACATAAGGACATAATTTACCACTATTGATTACACAGCTGTCCTGATGATGGACAGTGTAACGCTGTCCGAAACGTTAGCTAAAGGCAGAGGTAGCGCAAGACGGCATAATACCACAAAAATAAATACTATAATCTCACTCGATATTTTATAAATGCTTGTTTGACTATGGTATCACGGTCTGCTTAAATGTGTGAGTTGAAAGTTCACTCAATCGTCTAATGATAGACGAACAACTTTTTCTTAAATATTTTTGTTTCTAGCTTATTAAAGAACCAGAAGATTATGAAGAAGAAGATCTCAAGCTGATAATGGAGTGGGAGAAGCAGGTTGAATTCCGCAATGAAGAGCGTGAAAAGTACCGGAAAATGTTGCGTACGGAATACGGGAAACTTTCGGCAGCTTTGAATGAAATGATCAGTAGGTTTAATCAA
This sequence comes from Limnephilus rhombicus, assembly GCA_929108145.2. Taxonomy (NCBI): domain Eukaryota; kingdom Metazoa; phylum Arthropoda; class Insecta; order Trichoptera; family Limnephilidae; genus Limnephilus; species Limnephilus rhombicus. The sequence continues at coordinate 16,509,234 of OV815272.1, read as the reverse complement.
AAGGTCAAAGATTTTTATCTACTTAAACTGAAAGTAGAATCTGCCATAGGGCAAGAAAATTTGAAAGTGATGCGTTTAAGAGTAGGCCATCTGGATCGTATAGAAACCACTGAAAAAATTCATGAACTGGAGTAAGTATGAAAAGTATTTATATTCGGCTTCTTCAATTCTTACTTTCCATTGCAACTAAGTCACTCAGGTCACAGATCCATTACGCTGTATCCCGTGTTTCTCCTAATTCCCTTGGCAGTTTAATGTTCACCACGGCTGCCATTAGACACTTTTATAATTACCGTGACGATTCATGGTAACAGTACCGTATTGGCATAAAAAAGATGAGATACACAATGTTCGTAGGTCTGTTTCCTCCAAAGGAAAAGTTTTTTTTTTCTTGCATGTCTCTCACACATCGCACCTTGACGTCTCCGTAGACCCTACGATACTAGTAGTATCGTAGGGTCTACGGATAATTATCGTCACGGCATACTTGCCGTGACGATAATTATGAAAGTACAGAATATAGTTTCAATGATAATATTGAAGTGTGAGTGAATTCAATAATGTCAAATGTCAATGCACTGGTGGTTTTGCTTTTGTTCTTAAACATATAATGCTGCAACTCTTTCTTACACGTTTGTCTGCACCCCCCCAAAGGAAACATACAATCATTATCATACATCTCCCTCACATGTATAAAGAAAATGAAACGCAATTCCGTCGCCGTGGCAGAGCCGTAATAAGATATATCTGTTTCCTCCAAAGGAAAAAGTAGTACTTTGGAAGAAACAGACACACATATTTTGTGTATCTCATCTTTTGTCTCACCATTATTTAATGTGTAAGAAAGAGCTGCAGCATTATAACGATAAAGAACGTATGATTTTGCACGGTACCGTAACCGTGAATCGTCACGGTAATTATAAAAGCATCTATTGGGTATTAGATTCATAAGTTAAGTTAAATGTATAATTTGTAGTTAAAAAAAAAGATGTACTGCATTGTATATATGTAAAAGCCCTATGGGCGTTTAAATAAAATAATATCAACTTACATAAAGTTTTTCTTGCATTTTAGACTCCAGATAGCTAATAATGAAAAGGATTTTGATAAAAATCAGAAGGATATTCAAGACATTCAAATCCAGCAGTCAGATTGCATTGCAGCTTACGAAGGATTGATGGCCCGTGATCGAAATCTGGACAGGAATTTCAAGTCCAGCTTCAGCGATGTTTCTCCTATTGTTGCAGATTTGTGTTACAAACTTTTTAAGTAGGACCATTTCTATAGAGAGGTACTGCTTAAAACTAAACAACCCATCGCATAGCTAATCCATTCTATTTACAGGAAGCGTCCAAAATGGCAACAGAGGGCTTCGATGACTGCGGGAGTTTTGTATGAAATGGCATATGCGTGCTTAACTAAAGAAAAGCCAGAGTTTTTGCACGTTGATTGTCATGAGTTCTTAAAAGGGTAAGTAGTATTCAAGAAATCAATATATATATACATATTATAAAAGAAAGTGTACAATGTGCGTGCCGCTAAACCTCAGAAATGAGTCCCAGTATGATCAAGGGAGTTATATGGTGCGGTAGACCTCTATCCCCAATCCATGAAGGTTCCCGTTTTTACCTGAAGGGCGTGCTTTTGAAGATATAAGGGTTGGAAGTTCCGCCCTCTAGAAATTTAGAGAACATTAAAGAATATTCAAGAGCATTCCAAAGCAATCCAAAACATCTCGGAACATCCCTCGAGTAGAATGTTGTGGAATGTTCGGGAATAGTCTGGAACATTCGGGAACATCCCGGAACATTCCAGATCATTGTGGAACAATGTTGAACACTCGAATGTTGTGGAATGTTCTGGAATATTGTGGACCACTCGAAGCCTTTTTTGTACAAGTGAGGCTACCCATTGGTAGGGGTATATAAAGCAAGATCCGTCGTGGGTTTGAACGTCAATTCAATCTCTTATAAACTCCCTGAGCAAAGCCGGGTACCCAGTTAGTTAATAATATATTATGAAGTACTTATGTTAGTTAATGCAATTTTCTTCTTATTATTATTAATAATACAGGCTAGATCAACTGGAATTGATAAGTAATATGCCACCTGTACTCGATGAGACGGTTTGGACTACAATGTGCAAGCTCAGAAGAATTAAAGTGGATAACGAAATCAAGGTAATGTGGGGCACTCTCTTACTGGATTTTTACAACATTTTTAAATATCAGCTCTACAATACGTTTCTAAAGCCCACGGTAGGGAGGGAGCAACAAAGAAATATTAAATCTAATGAATTATTTGAGAATGTTTTTCAATATATAGATAAAAGCCTCGTGTGCGGAAACGGCTGATGTTGAAGCGACTTATGCATTATGGCAAAAACGTGGCTCAAGTTTGAAACTTGCTGGCCAAAGAATGCGTCAAGAGTTGACCCAACATCGCATCAGTATAGAAAATGCTGCAAAAAATATTTCTATACAGGTGAGTTATTTCAGAATCCTACTTACTTTATTTGATGATACATTCATATTATGGATCATGTTCTATTTCACAAATCGAAAACTTTAATACCTTTTTTATAACATAATACATACATAGAACATAATGCAGGATTTAAAACTCGTCTTTTATAAGAATTATTATTGTTTGATTCCAGATTGTAATAAAAAGCGGTTTTGTCGAAACAGAAACATCTGGACATGCGGAAGATTTTGATAGTGCAGTTTTAATAAAGCTAGACGAAGTTGATGCTGTGAATGTGAAAATATTGGTATCAATAATTTTATTATTATATATTATTGCATATCCTTTTGCAACTGCAAAAAAATTCTGAATTATGATGGACCACACTAGTAAAGCTTTTAGTTACGTTCCCATGGACTGGCCAACTTATTGGATTGGAGGCACGTGGAAGCGGCTCCCATACATTCGATCGATATTGGTTCCACTCCCAAAAACAGATTTATTTTCTGAGGATTTTTCGACAAACTCATGCTCATATGAAATAAATAAATAGAATATTTTATTAATGTGGGAAGTAGCCGCTGGAGTTAAACCTCACCACAGTCATATTACTTCAATTTTCAATCATTGTGGACTTATCGTAAATAGGAAAGATAAGACTCATTTATTAAATTTATAACAAATTAATTACTAATTTCAGGAAGCAGGTCAATCAAAAATTAAAGCTATGCGTGCGACAACAAGTTTCAAAAAGCACATTTTGTCGATGGAGTGGGAACACGCTAGACTCAAAATGAAGATACGCCATCTTCAGCAAGATGTGTACGACTTGGAAAGAATTAAAGTAAATAATTATTGTATACACACATATCGAGTGTCTTTTGGTCAAAAACTAATTCCACACCTTTTGGCAAGCAAAAATAGGTGTACTTGTTTGAACCTTTGTGACAAGAGAGCAAACAACAGTCATGCTGTTATGTTTACTTACTTACTAAGACCAAAGTTTTGTTGCCAACCCTTTAGATTTATCAAGTGTGTTTTTGCAGTCAATATAATTATTAATATTTGTTTCATTTACATTTTCATAATATAACATAATATTGCTTACATATTTTTATACACTCTCCTAAGAAAGCAAAAGCTTGTGTTTAGGAGAGGACAACTTGTTAATAACTTAAGAATTAAAAAAAAAAAAAAAGTTCCTTATCACAAACTAAAGAGTTTAATTTGTGAAGAGATTTAGATAATAGTGATACATTGTTAATTAAACAATACCTAAAAATAACGTTTAACCTATTAAATACCAAATTTCGCCTTTCAGGTGACAAAAGAGGTCAGGACTTATCTTCAGGAGAAAACTAAAAAACGTCTTTTACGTAGGACTAATGCCAGTATTGAGAGTAAGATGGAAAACACTAAAGTGTCTTTCAATAATCAAATTTATGGATACATTCAGCGGGTAGAGGAACTCGAGGTTTGCTTTTTACTTAATTTGCCAAGAACATAGTAAGTTCTTTTGATATAAAGAAATAAAATGTTTTTCATTCTTTATACATTTGGATTTCCTAAAGATGAAGGTGGGCTCGATCAGAACCAACATCCAGAATACTGATGAATACATTGAACGTTTGAAAATAAAGGTGTCTGAGAAACACCACGCTGAGGATCCCACAGCTATGAAAAAGAAAATGAAAATACGAGCTACTAGGTAACCTAAAACCCCTTGAATTTATTTATAATGAACAATGGCTTGAAATGTTTTTCCTTTCAAAGAAGTTAAATAGTTTGCAATGACAAAATAAAACAATGAAATTATGATCTTTTTGGCATAATATAAACATCTACCTGATGGTAGCATATTATTATGAGAGGTATTAAAAGTATTTTGGACAAGAAATGAATTTGACGCTCCCAAAGAAAAATAATGGATGTGGGATTTTGTAGTTTTGCAGTAGAGCTGTTTAAAGTTTCATTTCTGCATTCTTACTGTTTTTTAAATAAAAAATGTAGTGTTTTGATATTTTCTATTTCATTAAAAATTTCGAAAAAACAGACAAAAATCATCAAAAAGAAATTAAAATAAGTCAAGAAAACTATTTTCCATTTTTAGTAGATCCAAAATTGTTCTTTGGGAGTGTCAAATTGTATATAATAAAGTAATAAATTGATATTATTTTAGAATGGAAGTCATGGTGACACGCAGCAAACTATTGAGCGAGGTTCAGAAACAGCACATCGCAATAGTTCTGTTACAAACAGAGTTGGAACTGCAGCGCTTGAGGACTTTCCCAACATTAACCACGGCCAAAAAGTGAAACTTATTAGTTTAGTGGATACATAATTAATCATAAAACAAACTGTCAATAAATGTGGGTAGTAAAGGAAAACTGAGCAACCACATAGAGTAGAATCCGGATATAACAACCCTCAAGGGGCCGGCGACGCTTTGTCGTACTAACGGCCGGAAAATAATTTAAGTTTGTTTTTACATGAGACACACCGAACTCCTTCGCGAGGGTTACATTTGATTCACCGGCTTCTAAATAGTGTATATAGCACTTTTTTCTTCAATTAAAAAACACTTTCGCTTCATTCATTGTGTCGAGTTTTTAACCTGGTCACAACAGATGAAAAAATGGCGAGGTATTGGTGCATAGGTTTTGTATACAAAACACTACGCGTTGTTCTAACCGGACAAATTATCATTAAAATAGGTCGCATTAAGCAGTTGGTCGCTTAAAACGGAGTCATACTAAAAGGATATGTTTTCCTAGTACGTAACTATGAAACCTAACTTGAGTTTACATTGTCGTTGCTAAAAACGGTAAGCCATTATAAGCGAAGTCTTAATATCTGAATTCTACTGTAGTTTTTGTTATTCTGTATCGTAGTGTATAAATGTATGGGGTAACTCAGTGACCCCAAATTGACTTGTGTTTTGTTTGCCATTTAGGCTTGTTGAAGGTTAAAACAAGTATTAAATTTTATTATTTAATTTATTTAATTGGTTTCTTGTATTGATTTCTTACAATAAATTACCCTAAGCCAAGACTTAATATATAACTAAAACAGGAATAGGATGTTTAGATTCACAAATACAGAGAGTGGTAATAAATAATATGTTTAACAATAATAATTATTAGTTTTATTACTTACATTTTTTAAATTGTTTAATTGTGACAATAATTATTGTTTCGTCCGCACTAGGACATTTTCAGATATAAGGGAACGTACCCATACTACGTGACCCCCCCCCCCCCGCCACCCACCCAGCAAAAAACCTAAGCCCCCGCCGCTCATTTGTATCAAGCGTGGTATTTTGAAGACCCGCCCCTAAGCGTGTCACGTAGTATGGGTACGTTCCCTAACCGAAACTGGTTGATTTCATCTCAACCTACAGTGTTTACTTTCTATACATAATATATTTTAATGTATAAACTGAAATAAAAATTATAAATATATGTACAGGTTGTGTGAACTTCGAGTTTTATGCATTTAAAATCTATACTCTTCGATCTAGTATGGTGTGGTAAAACTAGTATGGTAAAACAATTATTATTGTCATTAATAAAAATAATTTTGTAGGATTACATAAATTATTTCACAAAAATTCTAAAAAATTGGTTAACAATTTTTAATAATATTTAACCCAGTAAGTATTAACTATCATTGAACATGCATGTAACCGGATCGTATCCACGATTTGAGTCACAACAAAATTGAGCATTGCGACGTAGATTTTAGGCTATTTTATAAGCAGCGAATGGGTTAAGTTAGACTTTTTTTATAAACACAAAATATTAATAGTGGAAACCGTTTCGGCAAGACAATGGTATGCAATAGCGCCTCTCGTTGTACAGCTCTACCGATAATATAAAAGTTGAAACATTGTTAGCTAAAGTGTTTAATATTTTGCATTATAAGACAATCTGACTTATAAATAAATCTACCAGAAGCAAAGATTTATAACCAATAGTAATTTGCTATTGTTTTATTTGACACCAACTGTCCAATCAGTATCCAATTTGGGAATATATTTATGAATGGCAAAAAACAATCAGTCTTTACGTTGAGACCAAATATTTTCATCCAAATAATAATAGGTATACACCAAAATTTAATACCGACCTGATGTTGACATAGAAATCATTGCAATAGGCGAGTTTAAGGTCCGAAAAGTGGCTTGCCTCCCGCCCACGCCTTTCTTTGTGGCACCATGTACTTTCTATGTTTTTACAGACCTTTCTCTCTTGCTTACGGTCATTGTAAAGTCAGTAAAGTGACTGTACCTGCGCGAGAATGGATCGTTTCAAGTTCAGGTCGGTATTAAAGTATGGCGTGTACTACAGTTACATAATTATTAATAAGAATAGTATTATAATTTTCTTTAACTAAATTTAAGGATTTAAGGATAATAATGTAGCTTGGTCATGCACTAACATGATAATATATCCTTATATACAGCTGTTCGGCGCTTTAGCCATTTTTCCTTTCCTGCATTGATATCAACTTTTAAAATATAAGGGATGAAAATAATTCTCAACATTTTAATTCTAAGATGAAATAATGTCACCTTGAAGAGAATGAATGATTCATTTAAATTTTTAAATGGTAGTTTTTCTTGCTGTATTTTGCTAATTATTATTCTGAATTATTTATAAAAATAAAATTGTTGAGTGATAAGTCCCTTTCTACTACACATTTGATAATTTTACTGTCATTTGGAAAATGAAGTTTGTTCCTGTCTGCTTTGTGGCAAACACCCCTTAACCTAGTCTTTTGTCTTGGCTTTAGGAAAATAAGCTAAACTATTGTGTTTCTTAAATAAATTGTAGATAACAACTTTTATCCCTATGTAATAGACATGGGCAGATTCATTCTCAGGAGTGAATCGATTCAGTCTGATTCCCCCGGCCTTTTGAATTGATTCCTTTTATTCATTCCTTTAATTCAATTAATTCCATAAAAACAATTTTTTATATGTATGCTTACATTATTACGCGGTTGAAGTGAAACCTTCAGAAAACTAAAGTAGACATAAGTGGGGAGGCTACGAAGCACCGCAAAAAGAGGAGACCGAAAGGCTACGAAAAACCGCACAAAGAAGAAGCCGATAATACTATCTCATTCTCTCGCAGACTACATCCTATAGGTGCATGTGTTTGCCTCTTTTTAGCATCGCTACTTTTCGTTTCATAAAATTTCAAATCACAACAGCGCTAAAGAAGTTTTCACTACGCAAAGCTCTCTTCTTAGAGTGAATTATGTCGACGGGTTAATGAAATATTTTAATGTGTAGATATTATTTTGACAAAAAAAAAACAAATTTTTGTCAAGAAAAATGTATATTAGGCTAGCAATTAAATCTTAAAATTAAACAGTTTTTGTTGTTCAGTTTTACTAATTTTATTTTATTTATTAAACTTAAAATTGTTCCACTTTACGTGACTTAATATACAAACATTTATTTATTTACGAGTATTTTATGATAGCTGACCACCGCCGATTGGCTTTATAATATCTGCAAATTCACATATATTATATCTATCCAAGATCTGCGTCTAAAAGTAGTTAGGTATTTGTATTCGAATAACTTTGGTACGTACCAAAAAATAACCAACTATGTAATGAAATTGACGGCTTGGCTCGTGGTAAGGAATGAATGAATGCATTGAGGAATGAATTAGTAACTTTTGACTAGTGTCTGCAGTGACTCGCGAGCTCCGGACCTAGTAAAGTTAGCGTTTCGGACAGCCCAGGATCTGAGATTGACTCGTTTGACCTGGTCTTTGTCTCAACTGAAAAAGACGTTAATGTTAATTCCCGAATGGAGCGCTTCGGGCTACAGTCCGCGTGCCCAGTCTGTCAATAGCGACAGACTAGGCACGCGGACCCGGGACCTTTGGGACCTTGGATTGACAGGGACAATACTGAATAGCATTGGTCGGAACTCGGAATTGAATCAGCTGACTCGCTGCCGTATTTTACTTGTGCCGGGGACTACAATGATATATCTAAACGTGCTTTTACGAATGGCGGTGCGGGAGTGGGATAGGAACTTAACTTTAGGCAACTTCGCGTCGCGCCGCCCATAGAATAATATTTAAATACCTACGAAACATAATATGTAAATTGTTTACGGTACACATAATTCATTGAAATAATTAAACATTAAAATAAATGGAAAATAAATATTTACGGTGCCGTTAAAAATCGTAGGATGCAAGGCCAAAGATAAGGAATGAAGAATCAATTCCTTTTGAAATTGAGAATCAGATCGAGTGTGTCACAAGATTGAATTTATTCATTTAATTCAGTCATTCCATTTTGCCCATGTCTACTATGTAAGCAGTAATTTTTGTACTGCAACAAGGGATAAATAATTGTCACCACTTAGTGGGGTGGATTAAAACAACATAATTAATTATTATATCTATTAAATCTGACTTACATAATAAATATAGTGTACTATAAGGATATAACACAAAGTGCTAATTCAACGATTAACTAATCTCAGTTTAATATTGAGCTTAAAAAATTGTAAACATTAAGAATTGTTTTTACGAAAACTATTGTGTTTCACACTAGACTAGCATATTATAAAAACTACCTATGCTATACGTTACCCAAAAATCTAAGTGGATAAATGGAGACACTTCAGAGGGCAGTTCTTTCGTCGTACACGATGACGGCATCTGCGTTAAGACACTGGCTTTGTGATTTGCTGAGCGCAATGACGGCCGCATCATCATTGCGCATGCGATTTCTACGCTTTTTGCTGAATTTCACCTGGAATTGCAGATTTCAATTAGAAGACAAATTCTTAAAATAATACCCATCAAATATTTGTCATTTTCTTTTTAATTTATTTTTAGACGATCGTATGAAATATGCATATCTTGTATGAAATATGTAGTCCAGTATATGAAATATGTATGTATATCTTGTATTAAATATGTACACGTCACCCACTCAATGAGACACGTCACCCAGTGTATGAAATATGTAAATCTTGTATGAAACATATCGCCCAGTGTATGAAATATGCATATCTTGTATGACACATGTCACCCAGAGTATGAAATATGTATATTAAGCCGGGTACAGATTGCTGTAACGTAACATGCAATGTAACATGAAAGGAACATTTCATAAGCGTGGACGCAGTGCGCGCACGAACCGAGCATGTACCTGCTCGCATCTGTTTCCGGCTTGCGCGCAGTGAACATAGCTCAGTCTGCCGAGAACAAGTCCTCCATTGTTCGCGCGCGTTCTGCAGTATAGACACGAACAAGCCGTCCACACTGACGCTCTTTTTGGCGCGCCTCTTTGTGTTCAGCGAAAAATCCAACACTTTGTGGATTACGGCGCGCACGAGTTGAAATGCTCTGTTCGTGTGCGTAGTGTGCACGGTTCATGCGCGCAAGGCGTCCACATTATGGTAATTCTGTTACATTGCATGATACATTGCGACAATGTGGACGGCAATTTCTTTCATTGCTTGTTACATTGCATGTTACGTTACAGCAATCTGTACCCGGCTTTATGTATTTTGTATGAAATATATGGCCCAGCATAATTGAACATCAGCTTTTTTAAAAAGTTCCATATTTGTGTTTGACTTCTTTTTCAACTGATTTTATGGTGCTTGTATGCTTCTAATAAGACCCATTTCATGGCAGAAATATACAAGCATCTATTCAACCTCATAAAGTAATATAAATAAAATCTAGTAAAATAATTTATCTTTGAACATAGATAGTTAGGGAACGTACCCATACACGTGAGGCTCTAAAGGAGGGGAGGGGGGGGTGGAGGCATAACAAGATATCACGTGTATTTATTTTTCGTGATAATTAGGGCCCGGATTAATATGTAAAAACATATTTTTAATTTACACGATTTTCAGTCTCGTATGAGTTCTCTACCTAGATTACCATATATAGATTGTGAAAAACTAATTTTTATTTTCCATATTTTTCCATATTTCATGGTTAAGTCCATATTTTACAAAAAATATCACAATCATCCATATTTTCGCTTTTTATATTATCATAAAACATGAGTTAGTTCACAAAAATTGATATAATTTTACGTGTTTGCATTCACGCCATCACACGGCCGCGTGTGTTTCATTTCTCTCACGTAATATTTGTCGTAATTTGATTTTTGATTCTCTTCCTCTCCGCGCGGCGCCGCCACAGTCGCCACACTGACACTGACTGGCGATCACCAACGACGAGCGACGTTCCTGCCGTGTTGCTTGCGTGTCTTTTTATTTTTACGTACTCAAGTCACCTACTACTCTTTTCTAGGTACCTATCAGTTTAATTTCAAAATGCCCGAGGATAAACAACCTTTGCGTTTCAAATTGGAAAAATATATCGATGATTTCCCAAGCCAAAAAAGTTTATTTTAGACAAAAATAAAGGATTTGATACCCTAAAAATAATTAATAAAGTTCTGAGCGGAAGCTTTGAGGGTTGTGCAGACGTGCCTTACACAATTTCGGAACTAGGCATCTTTAAGTACCTACGCTCCCATTATATCATGTGACGTGGAAAGATCTTTCAGCCAATATAATGCTATATTCAGACCAAAATCGACAAAGTATTAATTTCGATAATTTAAAAAAAATGTGATTGTATAACTGCAATCAATTTAATAAGACAGATTTAGAGGAAGATGAATAGAACTTCATTTTTTTATTTGAATTACCTGAACATTTCGCTATCTTTTTATAATTTTTTTAATGTAACTGTTGCCACATAGTAATTTTTCACAATAAACAATGTTTAATATGAAAGATATTCTTATTTTATACTCCATATTTTTTCCATATTTTACATTTTTTAGTCCATATTATATGTACATATTTTGAATTTTTTAATACATATTTATCCGAGCCCTAGTGATAATATTCTGAAAATGTCAATATACTTTGTACTAAAAAAGTACACATGATTTTGGGTGGGGGGGGGGGGGGTAGGCTAAAACCTCACCACATATCGCCAGGGGGGGGGGGATGTTAAAAAGTTGCTAAATAACATCACGTGATTAATGGACGACCCCCAAGAAAAAAATGACTCAAATGCTGATACTTACAAAACTTAAAAAATATATTAATTTGTGTGAAAAATATATTAATTACCTTTGCATAAAGTTGATACATGTCATCCTCAGTTGAAAGCGGACGCTGTTTGGAGCGCAAGAATGCCGGCAGTGATCTGGTCTTCAGAGAATCTTCACTCCCAGCACTAACCATATCATCCAACACTAATTATAAAAAGATAAAAATATATTGAAATGCAGTTTATTTTGTGTTCCTGTTATAAATTATTTTTTTTACTATCATTTACGTTTAGGCAAAATTAATTGTTGCACATACATGATATTGCATAGGATTATTGTATTTGTATTGTATCCGCTGTATTGGATCTAGGGATGTATGCAATTTTGCTTGCTTCTTTAGCCACTCGAGCGATACCTACACAAATTTAGGCACTTAGTGATTTTTTTAAATTAAAATAAATTATAAATTTAACAAAATTTTTTTTTTTATAAAACGTAAAAATATGTTAAGTACAATCTCACTAATCCGGCACTATTAAAAATCAGAGGGTGCCAGATTATTGGAATGTTCATAATAAGTAATTACGATTATTGGAATGTTTGGACAAAATCATAATAAATAAAACAAAGCATTTCATAAAGAGAATATACACACTATTCACACTTCAAAACAATAGGTAAATACGTACGCGTGCGCACATAAGATAAGTTTTAAGGTTAGACTGCTAGACGATGACGCAGCGATGGATAGCATAGGCGTAGAGGGGCGAGGGAGGCGCGGGCGGAGGGTGCCACCAGATCATAAAACAGTAGAGGGTTGTCGAACGCACATCTGGATGGGAACCCGATGCCTTGGACCACTCAGCTATCCCAAAAATAATGTTATTTATATAAAAATTTGACTCACTATTGCTGGACGCATATTGCGCTGTTATTTCAGAAATGGTCGGCGTATTGTTCATGTAACCATGACTCACTATGTGCTCCTGGCTTCTATCCTGATGCATATTGTAGGTGGGTATTTCAGAATAGTATGGAGTGATGTTGGTATGGCAAATGTGACCGGCGTAGCTTACTGGTCTCGCTGGTGGTCTCGGTATCTGAAAATTTAAAAATTTATTAGTATTAGAATAATGACATTATTTTGATTAAGTCCAATTTAGTTTCGTGTATATTTATAAACAAATTACCTGTATATCTGGAGCATGATACATATTCCAATGTATTTCTTTTGAACTTTCCCTATGATTACAAGGCTCCACTAGAAAATAAATTTTATTGTTTTAAAATTTTTATATTATTTGATAAATGTAATTTTTTCCTTTTGTGCTTGCAGCTCATGAAGCGACATAAGCCCCATTCGGACTAGGCAAGGAGTTTAGTCCAGTAGCGAGTAATTTAGTAACCAAATGTGTCAGTACACCATAAATTTAGTAGAATAGTTTAGTCATCGGTTTAGTGGAGTCAATCCATTTTGTTCTATTTTTCCGGGCGAGTAGCGCCCCCCACCATGTGTCTGCTCACTGGCTCAACCACTAAAAAAGTCCGAACCCGTTGATGCAAACATGTTGTCTTGTTGAAACAAATAATTTAATATTAATTTATTTTCGTGTCCATAGTTTCTTTACTTTTTTTTTATCTCACTCATTTCTTCTTCCACGTCTTCTAAAATATCCATTACAATCAGTTTAATTAGCCTATTTACTTTGTTGCTTTAAGTCCAGCAGTAAGGCTCTTGACTCACACGCCGAAGGTCGCGGGATCGAATCCCGGCGTGGCAAATAAATTTTGTTTGATTAATTTTTCACAATTTATTAATTTAAAATAATATATGGTATATTTGCGGCACGTTCCAGAGTGGAAGATACTCTCAGTATCGCCCTGGTGTAAGACCACCATTCAGAATTGAAACGTTGATTTAAATGGCATTAGCCGTGTTTGGTGACCAGATCTGAATAGCCAGGTACTTCCCCACCTTCCTCTTCCCTATCTCCTTTCCCTCCCCACAACCTTCAGCCTCACAATATACCCCAATTGGGGATGCCATAGTCCCACTGGCTCCAGACGGGTCAGTTGGGACTCTAGTGTGGTATTCATATAAAAATAAAAATAAAAACCCTCATCTTCCAATGCGCCGCCCACTAATGTACTCTACTTGACCGTAATGCAAATGCTTTTTGGTTATTCAAGTGGAGAGTTACTTGCTACTCGGCTCAACTACTTGCCTAGTCCGATGAAGCCATTAGACCAAAGTACAAGTCTCCATTTACATAATTTTATATGGAGGCTTGTTCTTTGGTCTTAGTCACTTGTAATATATTTATTACTAGTGCAGACTTGTGAAAAGTAACGGGATATTATATTAGTTAATAAAGCTTTCTTGAAAATGGAAAAAGCCATGTCAAGATTAACCCAAAAGGTAGAGTTCAGACCATGGTGATAGTAGTCAGTATCAGTGACGCTTTATCAGCGACGGAGAGACAGTATTACGCACTGTACAAATGTATCAGAGCGTATTCGAACCCAGCAATACTGATGCAGCTTCAGTAATGAGGCATCACTGATGCACAGCAGTAACGTCAGAGCTACTTTTTAGTCTACAGCCCGTAATGATGCGAATCAACTGAATTAGATAATTGTGTGGTGGGGTAGATAACACCATTCCCTGTACTCACTGTGAGGCTTCTGGTTCTGGTGGCGAGGCATTAGGCAGCAGTAACAGATAACGAGTAACAGAATAATGACACCAAACACTCCTCCACACAGCCAAACTAACCAGACACCAATACCATGTATGTCATCCTGGAAGCAAACAAAAAACACATTTCAAAACTTGTTGATTTAATTTTTTTTGAATTAATATAATTCTGCATATACATGCCGTGCACCTTCACACTATAGTAACTACTGAACTGTTATAATTATGGCTATTGTGATGCATACGATACAGATACATATATTTAATAATTACTATGGCAATATTGCAAGACATTTCTATAATCTGTAAGTAATCATAACCTGTGGTGGCATTTCAGAACTCAATAACGCTGACGTCTGGAAGACGCGGATATTCCGCGAATCCCAGAATGGTACATTTTCTGCAACAAAAACCTCTCTTTAAAATAATTAGTCGCTGCTAAATCGAACACCAGGCAATTAAAATAGGTATGGAAGTAAAATCGATTCCATCATAAAGCGATTGAAGGAAATTTTGGAAACATCACGGCTTTCCGTTTCGTTTGTTTCTAATCAATAAAACAATAATGTAACGATAATAAAATACAGCAAGCTTACAACTTTGTAAATGGTGGATGTTTTTATCCTGAATCCATAAAAAGGTCGGGTAATTAAACTATTTGCGTCTATATGCACAAAGGCGTTCAGTCTGTGCATTTATCTATACTCTATTCGGTTATTAGAAATGAAATTAAATTGAGTCGCGCATAGCTGACATCGCGCATGCGATTTGATGCGAATCACGTGAAATGTCAAAATCAAATTAAAATATTACGCGCCATTGGTACTAACTGGTTGCCAGTACTAAAAATAAATTTCGGAGTCCGGAGTATAGATGGTCGTTTCAGTCATATTTCAAAATAACCGAAACCGTTTCGGTTACTAGAAACCGTTGTGGTTACTAGAAACCGTTTTAAAAAAAAATCAGAGTGTGCAATTCGCACGCGGTAGAAGTGAAACCTTCCGAAATCTAAAGTAGATAAAAGGCTACAAAGCACCGCACAAAGAGGAGTCCGATTATACTCATTCTCTCGCAGGCTAAGTCCTATAGATATATGTGTTTGTCTCTTTTTAATGTCGCTATTTTTCGTTTCATCTAGTTTCAAATCACAACGGCGCTAAAGAATTTTTCATTTCAATAAGGCGGCGAAAGGTTTTTACGCGAAACCGTTTTGTTGGGAGGAAGCGTTTTGCGCGAAAAGTTTTATAGCAATGTTCGGCGACGAAATTTAGTCAATTTTCTGAGCTTTTTTATATGTTTCGCGCGGATTTCTCAAACGAATTGTGTTCTATTGGAATCATTTCACGCCGATTGATTGCGGGCATATTTACACTTTTAAAATGGTTTTCCCCAAAACGGCGAAACTATTACAAACGTTCAGAACTTGAAACGGTTTCACATTACTTCTACTTCTAATACTGATCACAGGAATGTTGATAATACAAAAAAAAACTTACCTTTTTATGACGTTAAAAAATATAGCAAAGCAGATAATAGGAAGTTCGATTGGTTTTAGACTGGTATTTCTTTGTAGGTTGTCATTTTGAACATAAAATGCGTTTATTACAAGGCTTCGATCAAACAATAATAATTTATAGGAAACTAGAGAAATAAGCTGTATAATACAATTTAAAAAAAGTAGGGCGCCGCGATCGTCGAAATGGTTTTAAATTACAACACCAAGCTGATTGAATTTGTTCTAAGTAAAATTATAAAACTTAATAGAACACTATTTTTCACATCAATGTAAAACAATACATACTCAGAAATAAGTGGCCCAATTTTTTAAAAATTTAATTGAAAAATGTATTAAGACACCTAATAAAAAGAGTAAATCTAAAACTCAAATCTCAGACATGGAGAGCCATCAAAGACATTATCTACTTACAGATAAGCGAACGTACCCATACTACGTGACCCATCCCATATTTTTCTCTTTTCTTTCATTCTTTCCTATTTTCTTTAATATTCTATTTATTTCTTTAAATTTCAAGTCCTGCCACCTCGGAACGGGCTAAGCTTAGCGAGATGGTTTATACATTTAATATTATTGTAATAATTACATTGATAATATTTTGATTACATTTATAATATATTTTTAGATGAAATAAAAACAATATTCTTTCGATTACGTGGAATCTGAGAAAACGGGTTTTGAAGTCCGACCCCAAGTCTTGCACTTGATCCACAAAATGTCGTTTTTCGTACTATTCGATTGTTTTGCTGAATTATTTTCAGGTGCAGTACAAATACAAAATCAAATCCAACTTTCTAAAAATATTTGTTCCAAGACAGCAAAGTGAAAGTGAAGTCAGCAAGAAATCGGGTGAATGGCAGGTTTTATAAGAAATTATAATCTTTAAACGGCATACTCAACATCCGATTTGCAGAATTGCTTGCAGGATGCAAGCAGGGTTTCCGCAAATCTATAGGCATAACGGCCAGCCGAATTATTATTATTCCGTTTGTCGAGCCGTCGGAATAATACCAATTCGGTTGGCGGTTCAGTGTGCGGTCCTGCAAATCGGATGGTGAGTAGACTCCATCAAGCTTTGTAGGTTTTCTCTTTCTATCAGAAATCCTTTCCAATGGCGCAATCCATAATTTAATACGTAAAATTTTAAGTAACACCCTACTCAAAAAGAGCTGATGACCTTGAAACGCCTGAACAGATTTTCATGAATTGTAGCTAAGAACCATCTCGATCACGTCAGCTTTCAAACAACAAAAAACAGCATCGTAATAGGTCCATTCGCTTAGGAGCTACGATGCGACAGATGGCGGCCAAACTTATAACACCCGTCCGTTTTGCGTCGGGCGTTAACAAATAATACCTAATGTTAGGAGGAAGAACGTACCTAATCATATTTTTTATTTCAAAATAAAAGCAGCAATTTACAAATATTTTTTTTATTTTTCGTTTTTTGCACTTGCATACTTTCAGTATTAATAATTTAATTAAGTACATAAATATAGGTACTTATCGAGTATTGTATAACTTAACCTAATCACATTGATATTTTACATAAATAATGTATTAAAAATTACCAAATCTCATTCTCCAATATATTGTTTTTTCTATTGGATGCTCCCGATTCGCATATGAACATTTTTATCTTAACAGGAAGCTTCAAATATTCCACATCCTCTCTATCACAGACTGATTTTAAAATGACGGCTCTACAGCGATGTTGCAAGCTGAGGAATTGGTATTTGGTTCTGCCGAGAGCCATTTGTGTTTTAGCAGCGGTAGAGCTGATCATCGGATAGATAGGTTCCTTCACCTTTTCTAATCCCCTAAAGGCCACCCCCAGGTTGACACCATCCTTGAAATATGTCAAAGTTCCGAGTAGTCCGTCGAAAAGAATTCCCATGTTGACCGATTCGTTTTCGACGAATGGCTTTGTGTAGTGGTGCCATCTTCCGCCATGCCAAGCGAGACCTTTGTGCGATAAAGCCCACCCGTTTTTGTCTTCGCCGATGATATTGGTGAATGTTTCAGATTGAAGTCGGACGTTTTTGGTGCCGATTCCGAACATCATGCTGGTGCCGAAAATCCTGCGAGAGACCATGATCTCCCAGTAGTGGCGACCGTTGTTGAGAATGCGTGTGCCCCTGATGGCCGCGGTGCCGCTGCTCCAGTTGGGGTGAAATCGAACCGTCTTCAGCTCATTGTCCAGGATGTGCACCTCGGGACTCCGTTCCCGCCGGTCCCATGTCCAATCATAGTGATCGGGATCGTAGGGTTCCATTCTTATTTTTTCTCGCCTTGAAAAAAAGAGTAATTTTTATATTTTTTGTTTAATTATTTCGACTGCCATTGTTCACATTCGGAAAGTCATTTAGAATATAATAAACAAAGGTTAACAACAACAAATAATCCACAAGATTATTTAATTAAATGAAGACAATATTAGAGAAACTCTATCGAAAATTTGGAAACAGAAAAAGATATTTGTACCTCTGGGACTCGAACTCCGGGCAAATGCGCTGACCACTGCGCCAAGGTGTCGATATACGATTCGGTCATTTTTAACTGTATTGTACCTCGACTAAGAACCACCCACATTATCTTCATTTTCTAATTCTTCTTCTCGCTAATATTGTCTTCATTTAATTAAATATTACAATTTGAGGTTTAACTAATAAAGTTAAAAAATAAAAGATAATTATTCTAATAAATAAACGTCTCACTAATATGTAGACATTGCTTGTTGAGGAGCGTTTTCTACACAAACTGGAGAAATTACGAAACAATAGCCTTGTCTCAAAAAGGCAGGTATTTTTTTTTTTGCAAAACTCTACCCAGCAGAAAAATTATCTACTTATTATGAAATTAGTAGGTACATAACACATCTCCCCGATCCTAGACGAATTCTCTGGTCAAGCTATCTACAGCCGACTACCTGCTCACTGGCCGAGGGTCGAAGCCACCCTTTTATTTATATTACCCACACCAGCAGATTTACAAAACACAAAGATAACATTTTTAGAATAAACATACAAAAATACTGCTAAATAGGTATACTTACAAAAATTCTGAAACTTTTGTCCGCGACATTGTAAATATTATGTAGGTACCTACCTAAGTAACTAAATAATATTATGCGAGTACCTACCTAAATTAAAATGATAATTTTATTTAAACCTGAGTAGAATAGAGTTTTTTTTTTGCTTTTTATCGGTCATATCATAACATTTGTTATCGAGCAATGAACACATAAATACGTAAAATAAATACCAACTCTTATTTAGCCAATAATTTTCTAACAAATTTAACATCAATAGGTAATAAAGAATGATAGCAACTGCGTTTTTGATATTGTATCCCGTGCGTGCAAAAACTCATACTCCCAAGCAAAAACCTTCCAATTTCTAAAGGTGTTTAATCTGGAGTCACCAGGAGTGCCAGGTAAGAATTATGTCTCTCCCAGTATCTGTTTGTACATTTTACATGATAGGATAAAACTTAGCAAATAATATTTGTACAGCGCCATTCAGGCGATTAAAAAAAAAACGGCTATGTATAAACCATAAAAATATTAAATTGTAAACAATAATATTATTTATCCAGATAAAACGTGTCTAACAAGAACAGCTGTGGGCCATTTTTTATGGTTCACTCAATTTGACAATCAAGATCAAAAATATCTGGATCATGTCTTTACATATATTTTTGCACTTCGTCCGGAATCGATTTGAACCCCCGACCTTCGGATCAACAATCTTCTAGGTTACTATACTTTTACAACACAACGATATGGGTATTTTACTAATATAAAAATATATAGGCACCAGATGTAAACATGATAATCATAACATTATATAGCCTGCTACAATGTTGTGATAAAGCAAAGAAATTGATAAATATGTTACGCCTAATATACAAATACGCTTCAATATCGTCACACCGATACATTGAAAACTTATCAGAAAATATAAAAGATTTTGAAAAGGATTCAAATGAAATTTGAGACAAAACGAAATATGAAAACAAAAAATGTACCTATAATAATATTTATATTTACCTCGCTGGTGTTGATACATCGAATGCATCCGGTAGTTGTACGCCAGTCTGGTGCACAGGAGATTTAAAACGTCAGGTTCTAGATTGGTGGCTTCGGCATACCAATCTCAGTAATAATAATGGATCATTTAATTAAATATTGTTGTTTATAAATGCATCCAAAGTGACTAATTCAACACATCACAGTCCCATTTCCTACGACCCATATCGCTCGGAGCTATGTCTCCCACGCAGCACGCAAGCGCGCGTTGTGCGGTGCAATTTTTCAAAATCAATACTCAACTAACTTGTAGATCCACCCTCGCCAACTTCACTCTGCTCTGAAAAAAAATATATATTCACACACACACACACAATACGAAACAATCCTTACTACAATAATGATGATAGGTAAAAATAATGAATTGAGAGGGTGGAATTGCTATTCCTGCATATTCCTGCAAACTGCACTCACCAGATTTAATTTAAGTAGGTAGGTACATAGTTATGTTATAAGTTATAACGAGGATTCGAGTTATAGAAGTATCACCGCAGTAGGTACACGCCTATTCAAAATCCGACTGCAAAGGAGGTGGAATTATCAATTACTTTGATTTAGAAGTTATCTCTATAATCAAATTTTCAATTGTTCCCGATATAGGTATATAATGGTTCCCATGGTTGAGAGACCTGTCGGTCTTCGGCCCTTTATGTCTATCAGAAAATATGCACCGTAACTGCACTCCTTCTCGTCTGGATACTTTTTTAGCGCGTCTCAGAGAGTAAGTCGATAATAAAATTATGCTAATTATAAAAAGGTAATGTGATAGGAAAGCGTTATTAACAAAATAAATCTTAGGAAAATAGCAAAAACACGGAACATATCCTCGCTTAATAGTAAATAAACTACATAATATACTTAGCAAAAGCCAAGGGCATATATGTATATAGGGGGGGGGGGGTAGGGGGTTAATTCAAGCCCCCCGCCCCCTCAGCATTTTTGTTGCGTAGGAAAAAGATAATATTACGAGTAGATTACCTACATTCCCGGAAAATACAACAATATTATTTGCATCATCTCTTTTATCAATGTGATGTAAATAATAAGTTGTGGTAAGTAGAGATCCCAAAAAACACTAAATTATTATTCCAACCCCTCTCCTTTCTCCATTGTTCTTCCCACGACGAAACAACCTCCTCCCTCTCCGTGTGAACACTAGAGCTACGCCCTTGACAAAAGCATTTAGCAAGATTTTAATTTTTTAAATTATTTATTATATTACATTTTACGTACCCACTTATGGAAAAGTGTATATGGTTACATTTCATTGTTTATAATATAATATTTTTACTGTAAGCACAACATTTAAAAAAAAATCATCTTTAGACTTTCAGACTTCTCATCATACATTTATAGTCCTCTATACTCTATATAAAGCAGTTCTGTGACACTGTCTTTCCATTATGCGGCAGTCTCTATAAATATCTGAAGTGGTTTAAAAATGTTAAAAATAACATTTAGCAGTCTCTTTTTTGTTGGAATCCAAATTAGCTCTTCTCTCATTTGTTATTTTTTTTGCATATTTGGCTTTCCCTTGTACAACTCTGTCTTGATCATGCACAACTCTGTTTTGAATATTTTCTAGTTTGTTTTAGCTTCCTGAACAGAACGTAATCTAAAAGTGGAGTACCTAACTCTTGTTTTAAAGTGAGCTTTGTAGTATTATAGTATTTCTATTTAGATTATTGAAGTGAAAACTCCTTTAGCACCGTTGTGATTTGAAACTTGATGAAACGAAAAAGCGATACTAAAAAGAGACAAACGCATACATTTATAAGATTTAGCCTGCGAGAGAACGAGCGGTGTGCGGTGCTTCGTAGGTTCCCCACTCTTGTGTACTTTAGTTTTCCGAAGGTTACACTTCTACCGTGTGTGAACTGCACACTTGTAATTTTTTCTTAGTCTTCCATTAAAAATTCTCTTTTAGATACTTTTTATATTCCTAATTAGCTGTGAAAGC
Source organism: Limnephilus rhombicus (assembly GCA_929108145.2). Taxonomy (NCBI): domain Eukaryota; kingdom Metazoa; phylum Arthropoda; class Insecta; order Trichoptera; family Limnephilidae; genus Limnephilus; species Limnephilus rhombicus. Next base: position 16,487,433 of record OV815272.1, on the reverse strand, counting down.
TGGTTTTTAATCCAATATTACACCCTAGATATTTGATTGAATTTACTATATGATTTTTTTGTTATAATTTGTAGGTCTTGATTTATTTTATTTACTGCTTCTATGTACTCTTCGTATGAAACGATTTATGAAGTAAGTACCTATATGTTTATTTTATATCGTTTCAAAGCGACACTTTAAAAAGAACTAAGCTAATAAGGTAAAAAAATCTCATCCCTCTATCGAAAATAATAACTTATTGCTGAAGATGATCGTCACTTATATTTATTTATGATATGAAGACTCCGTAAACATACGTAAGTAATATTATTTTATTTTCAATCTTATTTTCGAAAAATCTGTGCTCCCCGTTACATTATTACGTCTTGTTTCTTGTCTCATATTATGAACTTCTGATTATGACGATTCCGATGACCATGTGCAGTATTTAGCGGAATATACGATACAATAATATTTTCAGATAAATTATCATTATAATATTATCTACTACTACGTCATCCGAGGTACTACTGTATCTTTCGAGGTAGTGATGTTGCACAATATCGATTTAAAAAAATATTTTTAATTAGTTAAGGCTCTGCAACCGGGTCCGAAAAGAAAATGGAGAGATACGAAATTACGAATTTTAGAGGAGAGCCCTAACATTTCCAGCAATAAAATCGATGCGAAAATTGCGAAAATGTTTAATAAAACACGACTCGTTTAAAATAGAGCAAAAATCTCGCGGGCATTATCGCATTTAAAGAAACACTGTGAATTTTTCATACATATAACTTGTAAAATAACTGAAGCAAACGTGTTAATAATAATTTTTGGAGCATACTTTCCGATTTTTTTCTATCGAGGGAATTTTATATAATTTGCGTTTCGGCGCGGGGAAAGTCTAGATATTATCTTCAAGAATAACATATATTTTTTTAAGAGCTTTAAAACTTACCGTGCTTAAGGGAAATATGTAATAAATCGGTACAAATCCGGGCCCTTAACCCCGATTTTTTCTCCTGTTTCCGGGAAGAAAAATAATCAGATTATCCTCTTTAGCTATATTTCATAAGACTTTATTTTTTAACCTTATTAAAGGATCTCAATCAAAAGAGTTGCCTGAAGGCAACTTGGATTTGACTCATAATTTCTTGAATTGAATTGAACTCACTCGGTTTTATTTTAACATATACATATTTCATTCGATCTCTTTTTTTAAATTGTTATTGTTGATACATTATTTTACAAAATTTCATAGTACAATCCAGTAATGTTGGCCTCACTGGGTTGTTTACCCGTGCTGAGGCCCCCACTTTATAATATAATAATTTATACATAATACAGTTTGAAAAAAAAAAAACAAAAATACAATGTTGGTGACGAAACAAAAAAGCATTTAAAATAAAGATAAATTTAAACTAAAAATAGAGATAAAAAATTAAAATAAAATAAAATTACAAACTTAAAAAAAATAATATTAAAAGAAAATCGGCGTATATTATGATTTATGTGTTTGTGAGTGTTACGTGTTTTATATTGGTTTTGTGTGTTGCGTGTATACGTTTTATTCTTTTATGTTATAAAATTTTGGCAATATTGTCTTTTTTGTTCTAATCCATTTTTTATTTTGTCTGAAATTATTTTTGTTTTCCTCAATTTTTGTGACTGTTGCTTTTATAGCAATTTTTGTGATTGCTTTTATAACATGGTATTTATGGTGTCTTTGTCCAAAGGTAGTGTTTACCGTCGGAGTTTTTATGTTTTCTTTTTCTTTGTACGCTTGTCTAACCGATCTATTAGTGATATTTTGTGTTTGTTGGAGTGTGTGTTTTTGGTCAAAAATTTAGTTTAGTAGTTTTTTTTTTTTTTTTTTAAATTGTTTATTTGGCTTTCACCCATTAAGGGTGATCTTGGCCATTTATTAAAGTAAGTTACATATTTTTAAAATTATTTACATTTCCAGTTTTTTTGTAAATTAGTTACATTATCAATTTTTTTAAATTATTTACATTTTCAGATTTTTTTAAATTAGGTACATTATCAGTTTTTTAAAATTAGTTACATTTTCATATTTTTTAAAAATTAGTTACTATTTCAGTTTTTTACATGGAATAGATAAATTATATTAGCAAATACTTATAGACAATGGGCCAAGACAAATATTCATAAGATTATTCAAGTTGTGCTAACATACAGAGTTGGTATTAGTAGTAATTACAAAATTTAGAGTAGGAAGATGTACAGGTTCCCAAAAATAGGAACCTATACAACTGTACACACAGAGTAACACACAGAGTTGGCATTAATAATAATTACAAAATTGAAGAGTAGGAAGATGTACAGGTTCCCAAAAATAGTAACCTGTACATATTCCATACTTCCATTTTCATACAGAGTAACACACAGAGTTGGTATAATTGTAGAGTAGGAAGATGTACAGATTCCCAAAAAAAGGAACCTGTACAACTGTACATAATAACACAGCTAGAAACAAATGTATACGTATGGAAGAGAGAGAGAAATCTGATTGATGCTTAAATGTTGAGGCCATTTTTGTAAATAAATTTTGCTAACAAATAGTGAATTTCAGGAGAGTTGAGACTAAGAAGGCAGGGTACACTGGTAGGGAATTCAATTTTAAGTTTTAACAATTCAGGTATGAAGTTTGGAAATTGGTCATTGATAGGACACTCAAAAAAATTATGGTCTAAAGTATCCTCTGAACCACAATCACAATAAGGCGAATTGACTATGTGGAATCTGGCGAGATGGCTAAAACAACAAGTATGACCTAAACGCATTCGAATAATGGAAGAGATGTATTTTTTAGGCATGGAAGTGTATTTGTGAAACCAGGGCTTGACAGGAATAGAAGGTTGAATTAAAGAGTACTGGTGACCTTTTAATAGAGAGGATGATTTCCATTCAGAAGACCATTGGCGTTGTAACTTATTTTTTAAAATAGGAAAATAGTCTCTAACAGGAATAGGAATGCTATTTAATGGACCATGAACAGTGGATTCCTTAGCAATAGAATCAGCCATTTCATTTCCAACAATACCAAGATGTCCTGGGATCCAGGCCAAGACCACTGACACGTGAGCCAGCGACAAGGAATGCAGGAGGTCTCTGATAGAGCAGGTAAGAGAGTCACTAATGGAATTGAGAGGGGATGCGCTTATTTTTTGTAATGAGCTAAGTGAGTCTGAAAGGATGAGGGCATTTCTAATGTTGAGAGATTTGACGAGATGTAAAGCTTCTATGATAGCTATGCATTCAGCAGAGAAAATGGAACATTCTTTGGGAAGTCTGTGTGGGAAACACAATTTCCTGTGAGGAGCATAGACACTGGCCCCACAATGGGAGTCCGAACTGAGTTTGGAACCATCTGTGAAAATTTTTATATAATTTGGCCAGTTATTTTCAATAATTTTGTTGAGTTCTGCATTATTGGATTGAACTGAGTTTTTAATATTTTTTTTACATATTCCTATAAATTGGTGCACCTTTGGATAGAAAGTAAGACTTTTATAGGGATAAGAGTATAAGGGGAGAGATTCATTGCGATAGGAGTTTGTGGAAACATCCAGGAAAGTGTTGAAGCAATTATAGAAAAGGGGAGGGGAATGTTTTTTCCAAAATGGATTCAAATTAACCTCATACTTTAACAATTGAAGTTTGGGAATCAGGGGATGAGAAGTTATTGAGCATGTTTTGAAAATATATTTTTCTGCTAGGCATCGCCTTCTTATATTTAAGGGAGGTTCGCAGCATTCAACTTGCATTGCGTTGATTGGGGAAGATTTCATGGCTCCTAAGATAAGGCGAAGAGATTTAGACTGAATTTTATCTAATTTAAGCGAATTTGAAGTGGACATTGGATCAAACAGACAAGATCCGTAATCAAGATGGCTTCGGATGAGAGCATTGTACAGAAGTTTTAAAGATGATGGGTGTGATCCCCACCACACTCCGGACAGAAATCTAAGGGGATTGATGTTGCTTTCGCATTTCATGATGACATGATTTATGTGAGAATTCCAAGTAAGCTTTGAGTCTAAAAACATTCCCAGGAACTTAACTTCTTTAGAGATAGGGATGATTTCATCGCCAAATCTCACCTGAATTTCTGGGAGCTTTCGACGACGAGTGAAGATGACAACTTTGCTTTTGGAGGGGGAAAGTTCAAGGCCATTTATATTTAACCACGCCAAAAGTTTTCTAAGAGCATTGTTGATTGCTGATGCTGCGATAAAAATATTACGGGATATTTTGTAGAAAGTCAAGTCATCGGCATATTGGAGTATGTTGCACAAGAATTGAATAGATTTTTCTAGATCATATGTGTAAATATTGTACAGGATCGGGCTTAAGACTGACCCTTGCGGGAGACCTTTGAAAATGTGTCTAATGTGGGGAGGGGATTCAGACCCATCTACAAAAATAGTTCTCTGGGAGAGCAAATTGACAATGAATTTTACTAATTTGGGCGGAATACCTATTGCCAGTAACTTTTCTTTCAGGATGGGAATATGAACATTGTCATATGCTCCACAGATGTCTAGAAACACTGCAATGCAATATTCATTTTTAGATAATGCTAATTTGATATCTGTAACAAGAGAGGAAAGGTTGTCAAGGGTACTTTTACCCTTTCTAAATCCAAACTGGGAAGGGGAAAGAATTTGTTTTTTTTCTACGAACCAGTCCAATCTATTCTTAATCATTCTTTCAGATACTTTGCAAAGAGTAGAAGAGAGGGCGATAGGTCTGTAGCTCGAACCTATGCTTGGATCTTTGCCACTTTTGAAAATGGGAATGATATTTTGAATTTTCCAGTCTGGGGGAATAATGCCAGAATCCATAAAGACATTGATGAGAGAGAGAAAGTAGGTAAGAGAATTGTCATCAGAATGACGGATGAATATATTCAGGATTTCATCCTTGCCCGGAGCTGAGTCATTGAGGATTTCAATGGCTCTTTTTAACTCATCAAAGGAAAATGGAGCATCTAACCATGAAGAAGATTTTAAAGTGAAAGGCAAAGAAGGAAGTTCATCAAAATTAGGGACATAAGGGGGAGCTATTTTATTAACAAAGTCATCAATCCAAATAGCAGAATTACGAGATGGCTTTGGCAGGGAAAAGGAAGATCTAAACCTGCGAATCATGGACCAAACCTCCCCTGCTGGAGTAGCAGGGGATATATTGGTACAGAAATTACGCCAGCTGTTTTTTTTTTTGAAACGGAATGTGCGTTTAGCAACAGCTTGGGCATTCTTGGCTGAGATGTAATTATTCATAGTCATCTGTTGGCAGTATGTCTTATTGGCCGCTTTCCTCTCCTTCAGCACTCTAAGGCATTCCTCATCCCACCAAGGGGGGGGCGAGCCTTCGAGCCTACAGGAGATGATTTGGGGATAGACTTGTCAGCCGATTTTAGAATGGAATCAGTCCAAGATTTATAAGAGGAGGTGCAATTATCAGAAGAAGGGGAAGGCAGGGAGAGGGAAAGATCCTGGATAGAGTCTCTGAAACGGGACCAATCCGCTTTTTTTGTAATAAATTTGGGCTTACTTTTAAAGTGATTGGTATCCAACCGTTGAGCCAAATTCAAAATAATGGGATAGTGGTCACTGCCGCAGGGATCTGAAGAAATTCGCCAGGAGATTAGAGGATAGATACTCGGGGAACAGAGGGATATGTCCACCGCACTAGGATTCTGTCCAGGGTGACTAAACCTTGTTGAGGATCCGTCATTCAGGAGACATATGTTCAAGGAGTCCAAAAGTTCAATTAATTTGATACCTGAGGGATCCGAGGAAGAAGAACCCCAGAGTGGGGAGTGGGCATTGAAATCACCCAAAATGACCAAGGGAGAAGAAATTTTGCTAAGCATGTGAACCCACAGTGGAAGGTCAAATGGGGTAGAAGGAGGAATATAGAGAGATACAAATGTAATATTGGAGACAGTGGCTGCCACTAATTGGAAGGATGAATTTAGGGGTTTAATGGAAATAGGGGAGAAGGGGAGAGAGTTTTTGATGAAAAGGGCTGCACCACCCTTCCCATCAATGCGGTCATCCCGCAGACATTGATAGCCACTCACCTTGAAGAGTTGAGATGGCTTGAACCAAGTCTCAGAGACGGCAGCAATCGATATGGAGTGTAAATGTAGAAGGCGGACGAGGTCATCCTTATTGGAGGTGGCGCTTCTACAATTCCACTGCAGAATTGCTGCTGTTGGGGCAGCCATTGGGAAGAAGAGAATACAAAGAGGAGAGTAACGAGGCAGCGTTGGACGGTAGAGAATTATTATTGTTAATAACAGAGATAAGTAGCATGAGAAGAGTTTGAATAAAAGAAGAATTGTCATTAGAAGTATTGTTGTTTATGGAATTTGCATTTAGATCAGGATTGAAAGCACTGCTGTTAGTTGAATTTGAGTTAGAAAAGACAGGGTTTTGAGGAAAAAGAGAGCTGATGTTACCATTTGGGAACAAGAGCTGGGAGTTATGGCCAAATTGATCATATCCAGGGGTTTTAATTGGACGAGAAGCTTGTTTTGTCATTACAGTTTTCTTGTAAGACAAGTTTGAAGGAGCACTAATTTGGGGTTGAGAGGCAACTTCAGCAAAAGATTTTTTAGAAGGAGCTATTAATTTGGAGGCATAGAAGTATGAAACGCTATTGGAGGCCATATAACTTTTTATGTTTTTTTGGCGAGAAAGTTCGGGGCAGGATGGATGAGTGGCTGTGTGCGAGCCTGAACAATTGACGCAAGTGGGGGAATTGGAAGGGGAGGAGCATTGGTCTGCTAAATGATTTTCTGCGCATTTAAAGCAGCGGGGAGAGGAGCGGCATGATTGCTTAGAATGGCCAAACCGACAACAATTAAGGGTCGGGTATCAAACCGCGCTGACGCTGCAGTTAGGTATTTCTTGTACTTGTAGACAAACACGGCCGCAGCTGACCGCCTGCGACTGACTAGAGGAGATGTGGGTATACTAGACACTACGGACTTAGGAAATAAAAATACACTTGCCTTATAAAATTAAAATTTAGTTCCTACTATAATAATGGATACAGCTTACCATACTAAGAATCATATTGTGGAATAGCGTGGATAGCTCATAGAGACATTTGCGCCTGGGTCAAACTGCCCATTCACTGCACTTAGGTATTTTTGGTAGTTGCAAACAAGCTCGGCCGCCGCGATCTACTGTGTATTTCGGTTAGATTCAGGCACGGCTGCTCAGCATTTTGATAAAATACGGAATAAAAATACACTTGCTTTGTAAAATTTTAATTTATTTCCAACATAATTGATACAGCTCGACAGACTATAAATCATGCAAGGGCAAGGATACATAGACTTTTTTTAGCCCCTGAACCTTTACAGACGTCTTAGTTTTTGACTCAATGTGACATAGAATCTAATGGTGTTTTAATGTGGAAAAAATTTCTGGTTCATATATGGTTTGTATAATGTTATTAATTTTTTTATAATTTTACCAGAAAATAATGGGTGTGAATAAGTTACGACAACCAGTTCTTACTCTGTGTCTTAGAAATTAAAAAAACAGGTATTTTTGTTTTTGAAAGTGTATTTATATGCTTACAGATTTTTTTTAATACCTAGTAAGAAAGAATATATTTTACAATTTATCTTTGATATACATAAAGTAGAACGAAGCACATTTAGAAAAAGACAGTCAAAAATATAAAGAAGTTCAGACAAATTTTTATAAAACAACTAAATGTTTTATTTTTATTCTTATGTACCTTACAAAGTCCCAACTGTTATCAATCGCCTGGGGCCAGTGATTGGGGTATGTTGTGAGGCTAGATAAGGTGGGAGGGTAATAATATAGGGGAAGTACCTGGCTATTCAGTTTTGGTCACCACACACGGCTAAAGCCATTTCAAGCAACGTTTCAATTCTGAATAGTGGTCTTACACCAGGGCGATACATACAGTATCTTCCACTCTGTTTTTTTATAGAAGGCTATTGAAAAGTTTTTTTTTCTTTGTATAAAACACGCTGTAACTCGTGTTGTGCGTGTTACAGGTAAAATTGCAAATGTTATATGTAAGTTCAAAATAAATTAATTATTATCCACAATTATTATAGTTATTTCACAGCATTATCCAAAAATAACAAAGTTACTATTATATACTTGTTTACTATTATATAATTTTACAATTGAAAAATGTCCTCCACAACACAGGTGAATTCCTAGCGTTGAGGACATTAAAGTATACATTTGCAATGTAAACTTATTAATTAAAAAAAATACAAAACAATACAGAGTGATAAGTGTTAGCTCCTCATTTATTCATAAGACTGTCATTTTGTAATAACACCATCCTTTCTCCAGGTCTATTATCGATAATTCTAAACATTCACAAAAAGTGTGGTAGATCATTCATTATAGCAAAAAGTTTATATGGAAGGCCATTACTCAGGCCGCTTATGTTTATTTAAAAAAACTTACATGTTCACTGATAGTTTCTGTTATAACAACGTCATTTATATTGCTTCTGCTGCTTTCCTAAAAAAACATATAAAATAAATTTATTTGTAATAATACAACCCAGAATTTACCCAACATCGAAATTCATTCGATTTATCAATGGATCTGACAGTCGTTGTTTTCAATAAAACTTAGTGACAATTTGAACGGAATCGGTAGAGAACTCAAAATGCTCGTCGAAATTATGCATTTTGACATTAAATTCGAGTTCGGTGAACCCCAAACTCCTTAAACCTGATTTTGAACCAAATCGTCAAAGTACTTCATTTATTTATTTATTTGTTTATTAAGACATACACAGTATATTATAATACAGATTATAAGGTATGTTAAATTAAATTATTACATGGTTATGTACCTATTACGTAAGTCCATAGAATGTTATTTGGTAATTACGCCTGAGATATGAACCGGTCTTAAAACTTAATTATTGAATGAATGAGTAATAATAACAAAAAGGAAGAAAAAGGGGGGGGGGGGGGGAGATAAGGAGAAATTTTAAAATCAAGAATTATATGCTCACTAATTGTAATTGACTGATTAAAGTTTAATGAAAAGTTAAGTGTAAGTAATTTTAAAAAAAAATATATCACGCCAATTAGTTTTGTATGTTTGCAAGGAATCATGAAAAATGTCTAAGTGTAGTACTTTTACCCAACTTTTACTTAAGATATTCAAGATGGGTGCCGAAATTTTGCATTTTGACATTAGATCCGAGTTCAGTGCTCACCAATACTCCCATATACTGATTTTGAACCAGATCAGTAGAGAACACGATAAATTCAAGATGGATGCCGAAATGTTGCATTTTGACATTAGATCCGATTTCAGTGCACTTCCAAACGCCCTAATCCTGATTTTGAACCAAATCGGTAGATAACTAAAGAAATTCAAGATGGATGCCGAAATTTTGCATTTGGACATTAAATCCGAGTTCAGTGCTCACCAATACTCCCATATACTGATTTTGAACCAGATCAGTAGAGAACACGATAAATTCAAGATGGATGCCGAAATGTTGCATTTTGACATTAGATCCGATTTCAGTGCACTTCCAAACGCCCGAATCCTGATATTGAACCAAATCGGTAGATAACTAGAGAAATTCAAGATGGATGCCGAAATGTTGCATTTTGACATTAGATCCGAGTTCAGTGCACGTCCAAACCCCCTAATCCTGATTTTGAATCAAAAAGGTAGATAACTAGAGAAATTCAAGATGGATGCCGAAATGTTGCATTTGGACATTAGATCCGAGTTCAGTGCTCGCCAATACTCCCTAATACTGATTTTGAACCAGATCGGTAGAGAACACGAGAAATTCAAGATGGATGCCGAAATTTTGCATTTTGACATTAGATCCGAGTTCAGTGCACTTCTAAACGCCCGAATTCTGATATTGAACCAAATCGGTAGATAACTACAGATAAATTCAAGATGGGTGCCGAAATTTTTAGATGTCAAAAAGCAAAATGACTTCAGTCCACCTTCAAACTACCCTTGATAGAAATCAGTAAAAAAATGAAATTTTGACTTTATTACCTTATTCTCCTATTCTTCCAGTGGGAGGGTCTATTTTTTATGGCACGGTAAGCAAGAATTCCTTTATTTTTACCCATTTTGAAGGTACCTGAAGTTTAAAAAAAAATAATAATAAAATATGTAAAACTGTAAATCAAGTTAAAAATAATTTATTAGATAATAATAAATATATTTTATTTCTACTTACCCGGTTACTGTAACACCTATCTCCTCAATGATTCCTTCAAAAATCGAATAAACAGCGAACAAAATTGCTGCGAAAAAAATATGCGTGCTGTCGCCTTGACCGCTAGCTCACAACCGAATGAATTCTGTGAAATTCAACCGTTATATAAGACATCGCGCGGCGTAATATTTTGCCATACATTTTTGTATGGCGGAGAATAGTTGAAAAATTCAGAAAGTTTAGGCGAATTACAATAAAAATCTAGATACACTGAAGAGCTTTTAATTTAATAGCTTGATTTAACATAATGTTTACTCTGAGATTACGGAAGGATTTTTGGTAAAAATGTTTACAACAGGTTCAGGAGAGATAATCGCGAAGGCCTTTTTCAACGTTTTAACTAAAGTTGCAGTATGTATAACTTATAGAATTTGTAAGATTACAGTAAAAAAAATTTAATCACTAGTAACTTTACACATTTTTCTAACTACCCGTATATAATTTTCTAGTATTGCTGCTACGAGACGCGGATGCTACTGCTAATGCGGAGCGATGTTTTCCAAACCCGACCCTTAAAGCATTGGATTATTGGGTACGAATAAATTTCCACCGGGAGAGAGTTGTGAAATAAATAAACGTGAGAGGGAAGGGACTGTCCTTCAAATGTCAGAACTACAGTTTGAGAGGGTTTCCAAACTACAGACTCAGATGATCGATCTTTGAAATTAAGACGCCTAGTCTTAATAACTTTTCCCGAAGATGCTGGAATAATGAGTTCCGAGATAAGCTCTTCTTCAGATAGGTCTACAGGAATACCTCTAACGAGACCCAAGCGAGAGATATTGAAAGAAGGGATATAGGCTTTAAATTTGAAAGATGTAAAGAGTGGCCAGGAGAGTTGTTTTGAACATAAACTATGAAGGGAGCTTTTGCTGAAGTCGGATACAAAGAAAGAGGAGAAGCTACAGGAACTGAGACCTGCGAAGAATCAGTTTTTGGAAGGTCGCAAACTTTCCTCTTTTTTGGAGTAGAGGATGGAACTTGAAGGTCTGTTATTTCTACCTCACTACCAATGTCAAAATTTGAAGGGTCAGGGGGAGCGGGATCAGGGGGTTTCTTCCCCATGGCAAAGGCCATTGGGGCAAAAGGATATAAAACAAAAATAAAATTACACTTACTGGACTTGGTCAGCAATAAACGAACTCAAAAGAGGACAAAAAACTAAAAATATTACTGACTAAATGCCAAAAATTCGATTTTTCGTATTAAAACGAAAAAAACGCAACAGTGTTTTTCAACTGTCAAAAAGTAAATGTAGTTTAGTAGTGTTTTAACATATAATTGGCGTATATCTAGTACGTCACAACTTTTATATGTATGGTCTGTATCGGAATCTCCAATTAACGTTTTTACTCAATACGTTTACCATGCAAATATTTCTTCGAAAATAATAATAAATAATGCAATATTCTAAAATAAATTAATTATTGATGCTCAATGGTTTTGTTCAATCTGCAGTCGATTTTTCAGAAGATCGATTAAAATTGTCCACCACTAGTAAGAACATCTGATTGTTTTGACGCATGACAGTTCAGTTATCGAGTTTTTTTGTTGATTGCGAACAATCATTAAATTATTGTATCGCGGCTCAAAAGTATACATTTAACTAAATTTATGTGACGCGTTATTAGAAATTAATAAATAGTGGTTAGAAAAGTGCTTTTAAAAAATGAAGTTGACAACTGAAATTTACCTAGTTTTCCTTTTTTCTGTTTTATATTATAATGATTTTGCCAAAGCAAAATCCCCAGTAATATTAAGTATGTTTACATGTTTTTTAACATTCTTAAAATATTTTTCATAATAATAGTACGTAAAGCAGGTTGTTAGTACAATATTATATTGCTAACCTAAAATTTGAATTAATTTTCAGTTCCTGGGGATGGTGGGAGTCAGTTGGAAGCCACCTTGAATAAGTCGAGTGTTGTGCATTACTTGTGTGAGAAAACATCGTCAGATTTTTTCACAATTTGGCTGAATAAAGAGTTGCTAGTTCCTTTGGTGATTGATTGTTGGATTGACAACATGAAGCTTCATTATAACAACAGTACAAGGATGACAGGAAACCCTGAGGGAGTCACAACCAGGGTTCCTGGATGGGGGGACCCGGAACCTGTGGAATGGCTGGACCCTTCACACGCCTCTGCTGGAGCGTACTTCAAGGACATTGCTAATGCTCTTGTTGGCCTTGGATATGTTCGAAACGTGTCCATCAGAGGTGCTCCGTATGACTTCAGAAAAGCTCCAAGTATGTTATTATTTCTTACAAATGTTTTTACCGCAAACAAATGTTTGTGTGTTTCAATTTATGTATCTATTTCTCAATAGTATTGTTTTCTCTACTAATAAGATATAATTTAATTGTTAAATTCGTTTTACCTGATGTGATATCATATGGCTCTAGCCCCACAGGAATTCAGAACAATCAAAAATCGTTTATTCATCATTTAAATTTGTTAAATTCTAATGTTTTTATTGAACGTATAATCTTAATATATAAAACAAAGTCGGGTTAGTTACACTATTTATAACTCGAGAACGGCTGAACCGATTTTGATTTGTTGGATTTGTCTCCGCCCCGGATAGGATAATAACTATTAAAACTTCGCAAAAATTCACGAAAAAGAAAGTTATGACGAAAATTCATTTCCTCATACATTTAATATGGAACGAATTTTCATCTTTTGAAAGAGCTGCAGGAATATTGTGGTAGGTAGGTATAATATCGAAGTTTGCTTGAATTCCAAAAATTCAAAAACGTCAAATGTCAATGTGCTGATTGTTTTTCTTTTGTTCTTAAACATAGAATGCTGCCTCTCTTTCTTACACACTAAATGTCAACAGTCGTAAATGGGACAAATGGTGAACGTATGTCTGCACAACTCCAGGAAAACAGCCATTTCTTTTCAAAACATTCAAGGCGCATTGTGACGTGGGGTACCTATTGCAATTCGGTGAAGTCAATCAAATACATCTGCAAATTTGTCACAAAAGTCAGCGATATGGCGGTTTTTGGCATTAAAACTACAAATAAAAAACCATGAAATCACACGCTATCAAGTTTGTGAGCTACAATGAGGCGATTTGGCGTATATTCTCATTCCCCATTCATGAACGACATTCCATTGTTGTATATTTGGCGATGCATCTGGAGAATGATCAACGAGTTTATTTCATTACATCGATTGTTGCCAAACGTGCTGAAACACCTCCAGCAACAACATTGACCAGTTTCTTTTCGATTTGCCAATGCAATCTGTTTGCCCGGACGTTGCTCTACTCTGAGATGCCACGTTATTACACTTTGTCGAACGCTTTGTTGAAGAGATTTCCACGTCGGAAGCACGGCGATGTGGTTACTGATCATCCGGTTATGCGTTCTACTGATGTTCTTGGTCGCATTTACACAGTTCATGTAAAAAGTAACGAATGCTTCTACTTTCGGTTGTTGCTGGTGAATGTTCGTAGGCCGACATCGTTAGAATCACAAGTCAATGGTGTAGTGTGCCCAACAATTCGTGTTGCATGTCAGCAGATAAATTTTCTTGAAAACGATACTCATTGGGACATGACAATCACTGAAGCAATTATTTCTGCATCTCCAGTCTGATACGCACATCATTTGCTATCGTTATTTCGACATGTTTCCCATCGAATACACGTGAACTATGGAACAAGTACAAAGATGACATGTCAGAAGACATTTTACATCGAATTCGTGTCTGTTCAGGGAATCCTGATCTCGAGTTGAATAAGGATATACATAAACGGGCTTTGTTTTTGATCGAAGACATGTGTTACCTCATGTGCGGCAGTTTGTTAGTCAAGTTAAGAATAACAACGCCAGATTAATGCTTCATGAATGCAATTAATGCAATGAAACTTGCAATGAATGATACTTTCAATCAAGAATTGGTACGTGAACGTGAATGTGATCAAGATGCATTGAACCAATCAGTTTGAACGAATGTATCACTGTTGTACCCCCAACAGAAGGAAGTGCACGATACGTTAATGAAGGCAGTTGATGATAGAAATGATGGCTTATTTTTCCTCAATGCGCCCGGTGGAACTGGGAAGATATCTAACGACAACAAAACGAAAAATTTTGGATATCACAAGGTGCTTCAATGAAGGGAATCGACCCAAGTGCAACCCACCCAGTAAATAGTTTTAACAGAAAGTAGTACAATAATGCCAAGTGAATCATTTCGATTCGCTTTAATAAAGCAAATGTCTTGCTGCCACGTGAATTACATTTCTTAATTCATTTTGAGTATTAATTGAACTAAAAAAAAATGAAATTAATTCAGCTAATAAGCTAACACTACAGTTATTGATTCTTAGGCGGTACGAAGTTCACCGGGTCAGCTAGTATGAAATAAACAATTGCCATAAAGTCGTCAACTCCAATAGAAAAGCTGTAAAAAAAGAAGAGACAATCGTTTTTCGAAATAATTAGTCAATGTCTTCGACATTTCGAACTATGTGTTGCATAATCTACCAAACTGTATTTTAGATTTTAAATATTGGAAACAAAAAAATAATAATAAGAGAATTCAATTCACAGTTCATTTGTAGTTATTATTGTAATTTTTATAATAAGTTTTTTTTTAATATTACAGATGAAAATGCCGAGTTCTTTGTCAAACTGAAGAGTCTCATTGAAGAAACATTCTCCATAAACAACCAGAGCAAGGTGACCCTGATTACGCACAGCATGGGTGGACCAATGGCGCTTTACTTCCTTCAGAAACAATCCAAGAAGTGGAAGGACACTTACGTAGAGAGAATGGTCACCCTCGCAGCTCCCTGGGGGGGAGCTGTCAAGGCCATTAAAGTATTTGCAATCGGTTAGTAAAATTATGCTATTTATTTACAGATTAACACACAATCAATTATTCCTTCTACTTACCTTACTAGGCCTAAGTTGTCTTGTTCAAAGGTGAAAATTTTCATTAATTTATTTATAGATCAACACACAATTTGATCTAATTGATTAGAATTATGTTCACCTAACTAGGCCGAACTTGACCTGTTCTAAGGTGAACAAATAATATTTTTTATTGTATTCAAATTCACCAGGTACTCTTTTTATTTACATTGTTATGTTATTGTAGACTTCATTGGGTAATCTAAACGCTCCGATGCTCCCCCTTTTCATTCTTAAGTATTTACTTTTTGCATAATTTTATTTCTACTTTAAAAAAATATTTATGAGTATTTTTTTTAACCTTTCTTAATCTGTTGACTTTGGGAAGGGAGTGTTTGTTTGAAAATTTTTGTCATGAGAAAATTCAATACAAGCATTATTTTTTTTTTTTTTTGACATTGTGTGGTTTGCTGGTATGAGTTTCCTAATAGCATTTTGCGCCTTATAATTTTTTTTCAAATGGAATATTTGATGCTTCTCCCCCAAACTATGATTTTATAAATCAATTAAATGTTAAATTTCCGTAATAAATTACTTGTTTTTTGCAAAATTATGTTTTTGTAAATCGTCAATTACTGTGTTTGTATATATTTATCATATTGTACATAATCTATCATATTATGTATTTTCCCCAGAATAGCCTAATTATATTTAGAGAAATGATTTTTTTAAACATATTCAAAGATACACTGGGTTCAGAAGGTTATATTGACCAATAGACTGTTTATACACAGTTACCCAGTTAGGCCTCGAACCACATTTTTCAGAAGTTTAAAATATTTTTGCTATGCAATAAAATCAAAATAAATAGAATATTTCTGAATGCATACGAAAACTAAAAATTGTTTTTGAAAGGTGACGAAATACGCTTTCAAATTTTATAATTCGAAATAAACTTAATTTTTAAAATATAAAATTTTTAAATGCAAACAAAATAGGTTTTAAAAATGGCTCATCTTACTTTTTTCTAACTAAAATTACTGCTAACGAAAAAAAAAATAAAAACGCATACATATTTTATTTGGAAAATGTATTATAAACGTTATTGTCAAATCACTTTTTTGTTCTGTCATAAAATAATTATAAAAAAAATTCTCAAAGTTTCATAATTTTCTTTCAAATTGCGGCAGAAAACTTTGGATTCATAAAAGTGTACATTTTAATTATTTTGTGGTTAATTTTTAGATTTGAATATAAAGCATGGTGTTTTCTCTTTCTAAGCCTGTTTAAATCATATTTCTAACCATTATAGTAAAAGAGACACAACGTTTTCAATGAGACCTATGTGTTCCGAAAACCGAACAAATTAGCCTGAGGGGTTAAAGTCAATTCTGCAAATCATCCCCAGTACATATGACATATTTCCTTAAATAATTTTCGTCCCTCTGGAACATTTTTACAAATGCTTCTTTCGCGGCGTTGGACTTGCGGGGTCCATAGCTTTGATATTTGCCTTGACAGTCCCATAACAACATCCAATGTTTGTCATCAACATCATAAATATTGACAATTTTTGTTGTGTTTCGAGCTTCCCATGTTCGACGGAAAACATTTCTTAAACATTCCATCCCGGGTGAAGCGGGAAGGCAGGCGGGGGTCGGCGGGGGGGTATAATTAATTTTTTGACGGACGCTGCGAGATGAGGTTGTGTATAGAGAATAAACGGAACAGCCTTTTGTGCTTATGTGCAATGAGTGCATAATCACGATTTTAAAATATTATTATACCTAAATATAATATAATAATAAAAATATTTGATAATAAAATTATAATATAATATCAAATATTAATATTATTATTCTGTTTTTGACGTAAATATTTGCGCACTCTAATTGTTAATAGTAAATTTAGGTCGTGCAATAATCGATGTTAGTCGGAAATCTTTCCTGATAAATAAATATCCGTGTTTTCTTCCTGATGTATCTTTTCTTCATCGAACACATTTTAACATTTATGTAAACGATAAACGTCAAATGTCAAGTTTTTTGGTATTATGTCAACTGCGCGGACCTAATAATTATGATTTTAAATTGTAAATAAATACTGACGTAATGGATGATTATTTCTTTCGTATTAAATATAGTCTATTAACTTATAAATCGGTTTCAGAGAGACGGGAGAAATTGACCAATTCAAATCGGTATTCTATTTTTGATGCTACGTAATTATTTAAACTCTCTAAATTCTTAATAGTAACTTAAGGTCGTACAATAATCGATATTAGTCGGAAATCTTTCCTGATAAATAAATATCTGTGTTTTCTCCCTGATTCATCTCTTTTGTCATCACAGCGCATTTTAACATTGATATAAACGTCAAAAACGTCAAACGTCAAATGTTCATTGCGTACACGTGGACAGGTCCGTTGGGTCCGTACCTCAGACCACTTGTCAAATTGTGTGGACCGTGCGATCTTCACCCCAATCTTTGAACCGTGTTTCAACAAACGGAGGAGACGGAAAACAAAAAATATTGATGTGATGTTTGAGAGACTGTCACGGCATTCACGGCAAATGTTTAAGCTTTGGACCCGCCTTTACACCGACGATCAATATGTATTTATTTTGTGGTTTTCGCTTAAATATGTTTTTAATGTTCAGCAGTTTTTTTTTATGTTATTGAAATCTATGTAAATAATAACAGTAGGTACATGAATTGTATTCCACATCCAACTCATAAAATTGTAATATGAGACCATGACCAGTTGTATACTTTTATCATTAGCATTTCAAATGCCACTGGCTCAAATAATATTCTTATCAATGTTTACAACATATTATTGGCAAATGTAATCAGTAATCACTCATCATACGAATTATTATTTTTTAATTCTTTCCGCAAATGGTGAAATACTATTGGCAAGCTAGCACAAAGACATATAAATATGGGGAGAATTTTGAATCTGGGGGCGACTTTGATCATCATGGATATTTCCATAATTCTCATCACCATTCAGAAAGTATTCGCTTCTTTTAATAGTAACTTTTTCTTCGGTCAATGTGAATATAATGACGCTTCGAAAATAAATATCAAATTAGTTGGTTTCTAGTTATATTCAAATATGTTGGTGGTTGAATTTATTGTGAAGCTGTTTTTTTTTAGATATATTCTGATATTTTACTAAGCATATTTGCAGTAAAAAATGTAGATGGCATTTTGCTCTCTGATAATATATTATTTCAACTAAAAATAATAATATATTTTTCCATCACACATCACAACTAGAGCATGCAATACCGCAGTATATATTCAATACTGCGATATTGCAGTATCGGACATGTAATACTGCAAAATTTGCGATATAAGTAACAAAGACCGTATATTTTCTGAACTTACGAAAACTTTAAATGGTAATTCATCTTTTGCCACCATACGGGACACTTTCATAGAAAGAGAATCAGTTTTTTTCGAAACAGTGTAATATCTTGCTTTTTTCGCCAGTGTTTGTAGTTTTTTGATGTGGTCATCTTCATCAATTAATGTTGAGGTTGTAGCTGCTACCTCGGTAGATTGACTGCGGCTCGTAATTGGTGTTGCGCTAGGACAATCAACCTCTTCTGATATCTCATTGGAGTTAACATTTTTAGCTACAATTCTATGCAGAGTGCTTAAATGAGTATTTAGTCCGCTTGTTGATCGTCCAATAGTTTTAATAATAACTGGACAGAGTTTACACTTCGCTGATTGATGATCTATTGATTGATGATCGCAAAAAATGTTTCCACACTATATTAGAACTTTTGAAGTCTTTGAATTCAATACCATATATACGAAGAATCATATACACAGGGTGTAACAGCATGTACCCGAAGGATTTTAACCAGCACTTCCTGAGCATATTGGAGTAAAACATGTAGATGTCATTTTGCTGTCTGATGATATTGATTCAATTAAAAACAAAAAAATGTTACTATCACATGTCATGCCACTGATCACACTGCTAAGCGTGTGGACGGGATGACGTGATGTGCACCCTCTGTCAAACAAGCGAAACGGAATGCGTATCAAGCAAAGATATTGCAATATAAGAGATGTGCTATACGCAGTTTTTACTGGGTGGGACTGTGTTTCCTGGTGTTGCCAATATTGTTAACTAATACTACTGCACACCTTAAAAAAATCAACTAAATGAACAAATTCTTTCTGTATTCAATCTACATTGTTAACCAATACTACTGCACAACGAATTCTTTCCGTATTCAAACTATGCCTATTAGAGTATATATACTACTACCTAAAGGTAATAGTCCACCGACGGTCGGGCGGACATCATAGCATATCTATTGTTTTTCAATATCTTTGGTATCAAGTGAACCATGCTGGCTGCACCCAGCTACTCAGTTGTGATTAGAGCATACAATACCGTTATATCGTTACCGCAATTTCGCGCTGTTTTTTAGTACCGCAAAAGCGAGATTAGAAATGCATATTTCGCAGTATTAAAAATGAACCGTGATAAGGAAATCCATGCTAGCACAGTGCATCGGGGAACTGAGTTTGTTTGTGGTCTTACTCAGACTCAGTCTCACTCGCAAGTCGGACAAGTGAGTGACTAATCTGTCCTATTTTATTTGTTTACTATGTGAAAGCGTAAAAAATTATTATTTTGACTAAAACATAAACTTATTATACTCGTATCCGTGTATCAAACTTTTTTTTTTGGGATTAGCAAAATTGAAAATTTTTGGGATTAGCATACTGCACTAATAAGCTTAAAAAAAATGTGACTTTGATCACCATATTTTCTTTTTTTTGACCCACCAAACACATCTGCAATTATTTTTACATATATTTCGATAGTTAAACATAATACGCATTAAGTATAAGATAAAACTTTCCGATACAAGTGATTTTATAAAAAAAGTTTTATAATCAAGGTCACCCCATTTTACATACTTATCTATCTGTGTAATAAATTAAATGCATCATTAATAAATAGTGTTTTATTAATTAGCAATAGTTTGTTTTTGATTCACAGAAATGAAGTTTATAATGTCAACGATCTTTTGATTTCAGGCGACGATTTGGGATCTTTTGTACTCCGCGAGAGCATTTTGAAAGAACAACAGATAACGTCACCTTCTCTATCATGGTTGCTTCCTTCACCTCTTTTCTGGAAGGAATCAGAAGTTCTCGTCCAAACAGACAAACAAAATTACACAATAAAAGACTTGGAGAAGTTTTTCAGGTTCGTTACTCAACAAATAAAGTGCTGACAAGATAAACTATTTTCTAGGAAATATATTTTTTTTGCATAAATGTTTATTTTTGTTATTTATTTTTTAGTGATATTGAATATTCAACTGGTTGGGAAATGCGCAAAGATACCATTGAATACACAATGGACTTTTCACCCCCCGGGGTAGATCTTCACTGTCTCTATGGAACTGATGTGCCCACTGTTGAAAAGTAAGTTTTAAATACCATAACTAGCGAGTAGCCGGCATGCGTTGCAATGCTACTCAAAAAAGAAAGGGTTTGTGTTTTAATTCTGTTTATTGAAGTACTTTTGGATACACAATATTTTATATTTTTCCGTCTGGTTTGTACAACTGTCTCTATGGAACTGATGTGCCCACTGTTGAAAAGTAAGTTTTAAATACCATAACTAGCGAGTAGCCGGCATGCGTTGCAATGCTACTCAAAAAAGAAAGGGTTTGTGTTTTAATTCTGTTTATTGAAGTACTTTTGGATACACAATATTTTATATTTTTCCGTCTGGTTTGTACACACATTCCACACTCTTCGTCACCCTTCCCCAGCGTGTCCTTTCCCATGTGCCACCTTCCCATCTCGCGTCCCCCTCCCAGCTTCCCGCCTTCCACCTCCCGCGTCCCCTTTCCCGCAACCACACCTCCCCCATTTCCCTCCCTCTCCTGAATTCCCCTTTTGCATTCCTCCCTCCCTCCCACGAACCCCCTCCTTCGTTCCCCTTCCCCCTACAGAATTTCCCCTCCCCATTCCTCCTTCCCTCCCTGCCGCTAAACTATATAAAATACATACATTTTTCAAATAACTCGCGCGCCTCTTATCTTAATTTTCTGTACAAACTTCATAAGGTCAGAGCTCACTATTATATATACTCGTACATAGAAACATTCGTGGATTTGCGCGTAACAACCCACCAATGTTTCATCGCATTCGGACAAACAGTTTAAGAAATAATTTCATAACGCGAGTACACCATTATAATTATAAGTAGAAACCTTTGCGGGCATGCGCATGACAAATCACAGAAGTTTCATCGCAATCGGATGAATGGTTTAGGTATCACGTAAAGGACAAACAAAGAAACATAAATTTTTTAATGTATTAAGATAATTTTATTGAATAAATAATATACTTATTTCATAATTTACAAATAGGAGATATTTGTAAAGCAATTGCTAATGACTTTTCATAAAAAACAATAAATTAAACCCGAACTCTTAAATCAGTGGTAGTAGTCGTAGAACCACTGAACCCAGATAGAAATAATATACCTATATATATATTTTTTTTTTCTATAAGAAAAGATACAGTATAATAAAATAATACATAACAATCTTAATTAAGTAACTTCATTCCCGGTTAGTGGAGAATTATTCTCCAGTCTAACCAGGTAGTTAGTCTATTTACCAATTGAAGTCTATTTATTTATTGAATCATTGATTTAAGATATATTAATAACGCTTAATGAAAATATGACGGCCTCCATCCCATTCAAATCCCGGCGTGCGCAAATAATTTTTTTTTGATTAATTTGTGTTATTTCACAATTAATTAATTAAAAATAATATATAGTATATTTGTGGTATCTTGCAGAGTGGAAGATACTCTCAATATCGCCCTGGTATAAGACCACCATTCAGAATTGAAACTTTGCTTGAAATGTATTTAAAAAAAAATATATTAAATAATATGCCATAGGTCACCCCGAGCTCATGCAAAAAAAAAAATTACCATTGCCGAGTTTGGTGACCAGATCTGTAAAGCCAGGTACTTCCCCCCACCTTCCTCATCCCCATCTCCTTTCCCTCTCCACCTTACCTTCACTCTACCTTTAGCCTCTCAACAATTTAGTTATGCTATATTCTCACTGGCCCGAGCAGTTGGAACTGTAGTGCGGTGTTCGCATGAATTCAAGAATTTAAAAAAAAAAGAAACATAAAGACACAGAAAATAAAAAGGTAACGGTCACATTTGGAACACAAAACCAGGTCCTCTATATTGCAGGATTTAGCCGATTCAAAATTCGACCACGTAAATAGTTGATTCGACAGGCCGCAGGTGACTGAAAACGCAAATGCCAAGGTAGACTAGCTTTCGAATTTTGCCATGTTGCAATCGATCGCATGTGTCGGGTGACAAAAATCGATCGTGAAAAGGTCAATCGCGGGAGATCACTTGCTGCATAAGTGTTTGTTTGGTTGTTGAAGATGAACGAATTTAATATTTTTTCCTTTTCTTTATTCTTGAATTACACGTGTAAAGAATTATTTCATCACTAGCACGGATCATGCCAAATATTTTTAAACAAAATAGAACTAGTCACATGAATATTAATCGACTGTGAAAATACAGTGACTGTGCGGTGAGTCACAACAGGACGGGGCGACTAACCGGATGGCAAAACCAATACTGTAAATCCCCCATTACCGGGACTGGTACTTCGTCACTCAATGAGGTTTATAAGCTTCAATAAGTTATCCCTAATAAAATTGAATAATATTAAAAGTTTTTTCATAGTTATTGGTGATTCATGGAGTAATAATTAAAAAATGGAAAAAAAAACATATTTTTTTTAATGAATGAATTTTATTTACTGAACAATATATATATATAAACAATATATCCTTCATAAAAGCCATTTCGGACGCAAAATGGGACTGAAAGTTGATATTATGGTGCGTAGTGTTGGTCAAGAAATAAAAGAAATTCATCCAAATTTGCATACTCAAAGTCTGAATCGTAAGATCACTTATCATAAAAGGGAATAAAGTTTATGAAAAGATAAAAATTATTGATAAAATCAATCGAAATTGAATCACATGATCCAAACAAAAAACATACAACCTCACTACTCAAAACACTGCACAGTATTAACTTCGCATGATGCCACCCGATTTGCAGAGATCAGGAGTTAGTAGTACCTCGTTTGAATCATCGCAGCTGTCTTTTGTCTTATTTCCATATACCGTAAATCGTATTTATTTTCACCTGAGTATATTTGGGAATGGTCTTTTCTGCAGGTAAAGTTTGCCCAAATTATTTCGGGTGTGAGAATTTTTGCACATAATAGCCGCCCGGATATACTCGGGCACAGTCCTCAAGCGGTTAAAGCAATGATGCATTCCTGTGATAATACATATTGAAATCAAAGAGTAGCCGTGTAATAATAATGTTATTGTGTTTAGATTGGTATACAAACCGGGGACCTGGCTGGATGGATATCCAACTTTGGCCAATGGCGATGGGGACGGAACTGTGAACATCCGTTCTCTGGAGGGCTGCCTGCACTGGTCGGGAAATAAACGGAGAAAATGGGGTCTCAAAACTCGCGGCTTTAAGTCGGTCAAACACTTGCCTCTCCCCAAAGCAGATCATTTGGGAGTTCTAAGTGACGCCAGGGTGATAGATTATATTAAGACGATATTTGCCTAAGCATAATAATTAATAAAATGATTAAATTTAATCATTAAGGAAACCATTTGCGAGGCAGAAAATTATGAGCTGGATACTTTCTTGTTGCTTAGTCATGCTCAGTTTTGATTAGAATATAAGTAGTCAGTTAGGTATGACTAGATTGTAGTGTAACGGTTTATTATAAATACATTTGTCTATTCGTAGTAAATATATACATAATATTAGCAGCTGTAAGGTAAACTTTAAGATGACATTTAATAAAATTACTGTCAAAAAACTGGTGTTCTCCTATTGAGTACACCAGTTTTTATCGTGTCTAAAGCCTTGTTTACGTGTGAAGTAAAATATATGGCGTCAGCTTTTCATTGTGGGTGTCGCAAAGCGGTCATTCACACCGAAAGCTTGCACTACTTGGCTGTAAATTAGAGATGAGTCTCGGTTGCTTTATAAAAACAGCCGAAACTGCTTCGCAAAACTGTTTAAAAATATGTAACAACTTTTTTTCTAAGTGTTCTTTGCTGTAATACTTAATCTATTATT
This sequence comes from Limnephilus rhombicus, assembly GCA_929108145.2. Taxonomy (NCBI): domain Eukaryota; kingdom Metazoa; phylum Arthropoda; class Insecta; order Trichoptera; family Limnephilidae; genus Limnephilus; species Limnephilus rhombicus. Next base: position 16,463,048 of record OV815272.1, on the reverse strand, counting down.
CTATTAGTGTTTTCTCCTATCGGAAGTTGCAATCATAAAGCCTATCTGTATTCTGACTATTGAGGGTTTTGGCACCTATTCTTGTCTTATTCCTGATCTCATCCTTTTTTCATAATACATAATATAATGCTCAAGATTAAACTATTTCCTAGTAAACATTTCACTCCTTATTAACCCGTCAGGCCTCTGGCATATTGACCGTTATATTTCTTAAAGACACTGTCAGAAGGTCGGAGAATTTGTGTATATTTCCGCATTGCAATAAAATCCAAATAAATGGAACATTTATGAACTTATCCGAAAACTAAAAACTACTTTTGAAGGTTGATGAAATACGCTCTCAAATTTTATCATTAGAAATAAAAATATAATTACTTAAATATTAAAATTTTGAATGCAAACATAAAAAAAGTTTAAAAAATGGCCCACCTTAGGTTTTTTCTAAACACTGAACTAATTACTGATAACGAAAAAACATTATAAACGTTATTGTCACCTCAATTTTTTGACATTTCATACAAAAATAATTATTTTTGAAAATTCCATAAATTTTTATCAAATTTCAGTCGAAACATTTGATTATTTCATATTTAGGTGTACATTTTAATTCTTCTGTAGTTAACTTCTAGATTTGAATATAAAGTGTGGTGTTTTCTCTTTTTATCGCTATTTAGTTCATATTTCTCACTACGATAGTAAGGGAGACAACGATTTCTATGAAAGCGTGTGAACTATTCCCAAAAGTGAACAAATTGACTCTACGGGTAATACCTGTTTAGTCACTACAATGAACAAATTAGCTTGAGGGTTTAACAAAAACTGATAATAATATTCTCTCCATGACACGTGTATTTTACAACAATTATTTATTCCACTATAAAAATTAATAGTTCTAATATAAAGTTGCTCTTCGTATTAATGGAGTGTTTTCAACTCTCGCTAGTACCAGTAGACTAGTATTCTTCTATATTCAGTTTCTTATTATGTTTGAAAACATAAAACAACAATAAGGATAGAGAATGTTATATTAATACAAGAAACCATCTAAATATTGTGAGCTAGCCACTTAAAAATATATATATTTTAGGGTTGTTTAACAGTGTTGTGCTTGAGTCAATGGTCTTCCACACTGCCCTGATGATGGTCATTGCAAGACTATCTGAAATGTTAGAATCAGAAAAGTAAGCACACCACAAAAAAAAACATGCAACGCATGTGCTCTATCAAAAAAAAATTCCACATTCATGTTGGTGGGAAAAATAAGCAAACATTTTTGTAAAGAAAGTTTGGTTAGATTTTGATTTCGTAACTGATCTATTTATTCTTGCCTTAGATAAAGTTAACCATTTTTTATAACACAATTTATTAACATTAGTTTTGATGTTTTTTTGTTTAAATAATTTACAGAGATAAGAATTTATAATATAGAGCTGTGAACTTTGTATCTGAATAAACCTAGGCTTGTATGTAGTGTGTTTTTCCCTATCTATTCAAGCAATTAGTCAATTATTTTCTTAAAATTTTGCTTGACATTTTTTTCTGATTGTTTATATCTTTATTGTTTTTTTATATCTTTATTGTTTAGCATTTTTCTTTCAACTGCATATTGTGATAATATTACGAGATTACTTCCAAATGAAATATGTTGGCTTTTTAATTATTTATTGATCTGATAACTGAAATAGATTGTAGAGTTCTCACAAGATAAAGTTTGCCTTGGCACATAATATTTTAAATAAAACAATATGCATACTCGATCATCCAGTTGATTAGTCAGACATCTCAAAATTCTAAGTTTTGAGATAATGAGGAAAGCAATATTCGAATGCTCACCATAAATAAAAACGACATAGAAGACAAATGAACTATATTTAAATAACTTTAGTCCTCCTCGGCACAGGACCCCCTAGTGAGGAGGACTAAGAAATACAATATTTTGTACTTAATTTCACATTTCATTTTGTATGTAAAATTTTTGTATATAGTCGCTATAATAAAAAAAAAAAAAAAAAAAAAAAAAAAAAAAAAAAAAAAAATCAACATGCCTGTAATTTACATATTAAATATGTTATTGAGGCATAACAGTCCGGTAAATTAGTATGGCATTTTGAAATATCCTACTAGTGATCCGGAAAACATAAAAAATTTGTTAAATTCACAATAAGTTTTTCTGGGTTATAATTGATTTGGTGGTGTTTATGAGTAATATAAATATTGTACCAGATAGGGAGATTATATGTACACTTTTACATATAACTGCACACTTCGACTTTACAGAGATGTCTGACCAACCAACTGAACGATCGGACATATTGAAAATGCTATTATTAGCAAAGTGTAGTAAAAAGTTCAATAGACATATGTAGGAAATTAAATATTTAGCCACCTTCCATTTTTTAAAGCTTCCTTCAAGTGTTAATTAAAAAAACATACAAATGATATAAATTGAAATATTGCACATACCGGCTAAAATTATTATAATAATGTTAGAACACTTATATATTATAATCAAAAATGATATTCTCACCTTGCCTGAGAATAGGTGTGCCTCTTTATCACTATTTCAAGATTGTTTTAGTCCATAGAATAAAGAATATAACACTAAAGTGCCTTCCATACAATTTTTAATGGAAAAAAATCTTCCATTTAGTCCAATCCCCCAGTGTTCCATCTCACTTACACTCGCTTGAAATCGTAGATCTCTATCCCATTTGAATTTCGAAAACAGTTTTGTACCGAAATATAGGCCCAAATTGGGCCTGTATTTGGATCACGAAACACACTCACAAGGCACGTCTTGTGTTATTCTTTATTCTATGTATTAGTCCAACCAACAATTTGGCACCTCTGGTCTGGAGCTCCAAAATACCTGAAAAATACCCTCGACTCTGTGCAAAAACGGGCGGTCCGCTTAATAGATTCTCCATCTTAACAGACGGATTGCAATCTTTAGAGCACAGGCGTCGGGTGGGAATGCTATCCTTGTTCTACTAGTATTACAATGGAAGATGCTCTGAGGAACTAGCGTCATTGATCCCTTCGGCACCGGTGCATAGTCGGGAAACACGCCAAACGCGTGCCCAACATTTGTACACGGTTGACATTTGTCACCTAAGAATGGGTCGTTTCTTCGATTCATTCTTGTGTTCAACAGCTCGGCTGTGGAATGATTTGCCGGCCTCTGTGTTTCCTCCTTCCTACAACATGGGTCTCTTCAAGACCAATGTTCATTCCTTCCTCTCCTCAAAAAAACCCTCCACACTCCCATCCCAGATGAAATAGGCCCTGAGGGAAATTATTTTCCTCAGGGCCTCCTGTGTGGATTTAATGTTAAAAAAAAAACAAGAAAGGCAATGTTCTACAGCAAAACTCTGATTGCTGAAAGACATTCTTAAAAAAATTATTGCTCAATTTTTATTATTTGACTGTCTGCAGTTCATGTCTATGGTTTGATTGTCAAAATTAAAATGTCTATGGTTTGACTGCCTATGAAATGTCTATTGTTTGACCTTCCGCTGTTCAATTTTGGTGGTTCTGGAAAATCAAAAAAATGAAGTCACAGTTTAATGGTTTGGGTAATCCATGGTTAATAATAAATGATTTGATGTTTTGGGAACACAAAGATTGTAAAATGTATATTAGAAATTTGTGATATTTATGGGTTGCTATTTTAAGATGTTTCATTGTTTTACAAATGAGGACAATAAAGGTTTATATGGAATATAAAAAAAAAAACGCTATTTCATTTATACTGTACTTTTTATAAAATATCCACAATCAACATCATGTAATGTAATATAATAATCAGTGGAGAGATAAAACAATCATGTGTAATATTAATACATCCTTTGTTTACACTTGTATGACCATAATGTACTATTTATAAACAAAGCTGTTTCAATCAGGTCAATGAAATTAAAATACAGTGTTGTTATGCTTAAAGTAAAATATAAGTAGGTACAAACACACATAGTTTTTAATAGTATGAAAGTTTAGAGTATTATATACTCAAAAGATATTTGATTGATCAGGCATAATTTGAGAGATTTTAGATATCAAGTTGTAATTGCAGTGCAAATCCAACAATTACAATGCAGTATGCATTAATCACAACTATTATAAGTAATTGACAATGCTTATAATTTGTTATAAATGTTTTAGCAAGTTTTTTGCGGTTTTAAGAAACAATAAATTTTAAACAAAGCGGTTAATTACTGAAAAAAAACAAGGTTGCCAGGAGAATATATTTTGAAAATTAAAAAAAAAATAAGATACAAACATTAAAAACTATTTTGTGAAAAGTAAGCATAATGTTTTTGCTACATATGTATATGCTTTAGCACCGGGGCTAAGTAATAAATCATTGGTAAGTGAGGTAAACTAAATAATGTACATTATAGAAAACACATATACATAAATATATACAATAATGTAATAAACTACATACATACCGTAGAAACTTTCTTTAGATATCTGAGTTACTTTTCAGTACAATAATCCCCCATTACCCACTTGGATACCTAGAGACTAGAAAGCAATGGAATAAAATTAATTTGTTGTTTGGTTTTCGTTTCAGCCATTCGATTTAATTAATATCATACCTCCAAATATTAATACGGAAATATAAAAACACCGCGGTATAAAGCCAATGTATCCATCGAGATTTCACCATTTTAGGTTTATAAAAAAATCTTTAAATTTATAATTTATAAAAATCACCTACTCAAACTTGGGGTAGCTATCGCTTGAGTGATTAAGTAATAAAATACTGTAAGACGTTTATGAAAGTTCCAATTATGTTTTGAGTTTAGCAAAACTTTTAGAATGTCTAGGTAAGATGAAAAAAACACTTGCCATTTAGCTTTTTTCCTCATTCTTTCAAGGTTCATAGGTCTACCATATAATCCCACTTTTAAACTTTAACCCTGTTTACGAGGCGTTCTCAAGAAGTCTATCGGTTAATACAGTGAAACTGTATTTACGTCGGCCAAAAAACCAAAAAAAAAAAACCAAACTTCTTAAGCCTCGAAACTTCTTAAGAGGGTTTCACTGTAATTTCATGTTTTTTCAAGAAATTCAACTCTACGCTTTCTTTTCCTGAAAATTGAATGTCAAGAAAATTTTGCTAGGAATACTAACATGCTGTTCAAGTTTTAACTGCCTGAATAACATCATTTTGTTTTCGTTATCTCTCAACCGTGGATAACAGGAAATCACTGTAATTCACAAACAAAATTGATACATATGCACTTTTGTGTTTATTGCAATAATAATTCCTACACATTATTACAAAGTGGTATTAAATCACTCATCTAAAACTGTGTTTCTAAAAGTTAGGCTTTATTTACAATAATTTAATTGCTAGTCATAAAAGCTTATTCTACCTAACCACAAATAATTACTATTCCTTACAACAGATTCAACTAGCCCGTGTTTCCTAAAACCTACGGATGTTGTTCCCAATCCTACTGATCAACTGTTGAGCCTAAATTTTGTCTCAACGCTCCTCAAATGCACAAATACACTCTTCCCAACACAACTCTCCGACAAACAGGCGAATCAAGCATTACTAAACAAATCACTTAGCTGATCGGAGACTCACAACGGAGCGACGGCCGCTAGTGTACCTATTAAAAAAAATCATTATCAACATTCAAAACCCAAATACTTACTAATTTTTACTAGCTACAATTTAAGGCAGTGGCAATTCGGGAATAATTCTGTATGTCTGGGGTGTTAAAATAGTTATACAGTGAATCCTCTTTATAAGGTTCCTATTTAAGAATTGTTTTTTCGTTCTTTTGAAAAACGTTACAAGAGGGTTTTACTGCGTGTGGCATCATAACAATATTATGAGCCTTTGTGAATGTAGTAATAAGTACTATTAGTTACAACATATCAATATCAAAAGGCTATTCAAAATTAAACTACAAAATATTTTAAATGAAAAAAAAAAACGGAGTTGATCACCAATTATGTACAGTGAAAACCTCTTAAGAGGTTTTTCAAAGGACCAGAAAAAAACAAACTTCTTAAGCAGGAATATGTGGGAAAAATTGGACCGATTTCGGGCTGATGGATCGAAAAAAACCAAATGTCTTAAGCCACGAAACTTCTTAAAAGAGGGTTTCACTGTATTTACATAAATATTGGACTTGAATTCTTTGTTATACACTAATGACAAACTCAGCTATAAAAACACCAGCGTTATTTGACTTGGCTTATTTCAGCATATCGCTCGCCATCCATTCCCATCAAGAATGATGAAATAGGCCAAGCCAAATAATGCTGGTGCTTTTATAGCTGAGCCTGTCACTAGTATTATTGTTTGTTGATTATAACTTTACACATTAGTTTGTATTTATCTGAGGGAGTTCCTGAAGGTGGAAAAACATTTAACACATACATATTTATTATTGTTGTGTTTTATACATTGCAAAATTAGTTACATTTAAGGATTTTACGACCACGAATACGTGCCTCTATTACAGCGGTTGAATTATCTTAAGCCTAGATTACATTGAGCGAGTTTACAAGCTACTAGCTGGTAAGTTTAAAAGGGGGTGGATCGGCGAGTGAGATTGTCATGATGACACACAAAACTGTCTACTCGCTCAGTAGCGAAAGTAGCAGCTAAAATAACGATGCCGCGCAAACCAATTGGGTCGACATTTTGTAAAAACTTGAGCTCTCAGGTAGCCCCACGCCCCACGCGCTAGCCAGTAGCGAGAATAACGGCTCCAGCGCGAACTAATTCAGTTGCAAAATCAGCAATCAGTTGGTAGGCCACCATCTTGAGTGAGTAAAGTTGACTATCTTTCAACTTTTTTCGTAGATTGTCCACAATCTGCTAGTTAGATAGTAATAAAATTACACTGAGCGAGTTTACTAACAGATAGTGAATTTCCCAGATAGTAGCTTGTAAACTCACTCAATGTAATCGAGGCTTTACAAAAAAAAGCACACATCTGATCATGCATCAACCCTCGCAGCCGCCTATCGACCTCTGCAAAAATACATAATTACATTATTATAATACAGATTAATATTAAAGTTGTCAGAAATAACAAGTATGCTTAAGAGATTTGATCTAAAAATAAATATCTTAAAATTACAAACAGTTGGTTAACTTATTCACAATAAGGAAATAGGTACATTTAAGAATACTTTATGAAAATTCGTTGAGATAAATTCAAGTAAGCTGTATCAAATTATGAATAAAATTAGTTCCCAGTTTTTTCCATCTTTTATTGTTTTTATTTATTTTTTAATAATATCGGAGATAATTGGTAATCAAAACACAAAAGACAGTTTTTATGTGCAATAACTCACAAAAGTGCACTTTAATAGAAATTACGGCACTGACATAAATTACATAAACCATTTTTTAAGCATCACACAAATTAATTCTGTATTGGAAAAAAAAAAATAGGTCGATTACTGCAGCGACTGGCCTCAGTAAAGTAGAGTAAAAAAACAGCTCCTCTGTATCTAGTACGGTTTCTTGCTTTCTTGTTCAATCATTTTCTTAAATTAAGTCTTAGGGTTAAAGAAACAATAAAATAGTGGGCAGATCTTTAATTATGAATAGAAATTATCAAAATAAAGAGTTACAGACTGCCACAAAAATAAAAATAAATTATAGGAAGTATAACCCCTCAGGTCTCAGGCATATTTTGCCAGATGTCATAATAATTCCGCTTTGCAATAAAACCCAAATAAATGGAATTTTTCTGAACATATCTGAAAACTAAAGTGTTTTACCCCGCCCCCCCTGGTGATATGCGGTGAGGTTTTAGACTACCCCCCCCCCTCCCCCCGCCATACCCAACATCACATGTATTTTTTAATACAGGTATAATCTGATAAAATTTTGGAAAATTAAGCATCGTGATAAAAATTTCCCGAGAGACATTAAGGTTGCAGGTTTTTGTTTTTGACTGGCATTTGGTTTAGAAATCAAGGGTTGCAGGTTTTTTTTGACTGGCTTTTTGTTTTTGACTGGCATTTGGTTTAGAAATCGTGCGTTCAATGAAAAATAAATATACTTGATATCTCATTATATCCCCCCCCCTTCTTGTGATATTTCGTGATTTTTTTCCGACCCCCCCTCCCTTTCGAGCCTCACGTGATTAATGGATAGACGAGTCCGCGCTCAGAAGCTGCAGACACGTAACTGCATAAGCTCCTGGTTTTTAATTCTTTTGACGGGGTAGTTTTTATACTTGAGTTCTGAAAGTGCGTCCTTATAAGTGAAATATTAAAATTGTTTTGTTTTTTATGTTAAAATAGTTGTATAGTGTAAATTCTAATATATATGATAGTTTTAAATTTTGAAAGTAATAGTTTCATTCAAAAACTTTTAACAGACCTAGTGTTTGTAACAGTGCAGTGTGGGTTGACAGATGTATGCCACATGTTTTTTCTGCCGGGGTGGACCGATGACCGAAGGTTACCTCTTATTTTTTGTGTGAACTATTTCGAAAAGGGTCGTAAGGTTGTAAATCATGATTAGGTATACTTTGGACGAACTGTACGCTTTACACCCCTCAAGTGACAATGGTAGTGATAATGATAATAAAAATAGTGTACTTCTTCCCCAACGGAAAGGAAGAAAAAGAGGTTGTAGAGCTGGGAGAAAGGTTAGATTAGTAAAAAACCTGCGGTTAGCACAAACTAGGAATTTGCGCCTGCCCAAGTCTCTAAATGTTGCCGCTTGGAATGCGAGATCAATTGCCAATAAACACGAAGACATTGTGGATCTGATAACTAGCAAAGGTATTCACATTTTGGCGCTATCGGAGACTTGGCATGAAAATGCTGACTCCTACTCCATCAAAACCCTTCGGTCAAGTGGGTTCTCGGTGTATGAAGCTGCAAGGCCGATAAAATCCGACACAAGTAATATTAATTTTACGAATCACGGGGGAGTTGCAATTGTAGCGCAAAATGGTATTCGCTTAGACAGCATAGGGATACGTCAGGTATATACCACTTTTGAGTTTGTCGGCTGCAAGGCTTCCGCTAATGGCGCATCCCTCGTGATAATTTCCATCTACCGTCCCGGGTCATGTGCAGCCACTGCAATTTTTTTCAATGAATTTAGATCTCTCCTAGAGTGCACCTCTAACTATAATTGCGACGTTATTATTCTGGGAGACGTAAATATTCACTTGGAAAAGAAAACCAATCCCTTGGCCCTAAAATTCAACAAAATTCTACGTGACTTCGGCTGCGACCAGTGGGTGAACTCACCTACTCATGACGCGGGGGGTACACTTGATGTAATCATTTCCCGGGTAGGGTTTCCCCCAAATAGCGTAAATGTTACTGACATTGGACTATCGGATCATCGTCTCGTCACATCCGAGTTTGCCTTCGATCCTCCAAAATTAGAGTTCAAATCCGTTGTCTCCAGAAATTGGAGAGAATTCGACTTCGAGGCATTTTGCAGTGATTTGAAAGCGTCGCCTCTCTGTGATAAGGAAAAGTATAACGAGAGCCAAGCAGAAGAGTTAGTAACTCTATATAATTCTACGCTACGGGCATTACTCGATAAAAATGCTCCTTTCACAGAGAAGGTCTGCCGCATTAGGAATTGCAGCAAATGGTTCGATGATGAATGTCTTCAAAAGAAGAGGGAAATGCGGAAATTTGAGAGGATTTACAGACGAAACCCGACTTTCAGCAATCGGCAGCTTTGGATTACCAAGCAAAAAGTTTACAAGGAAGAAGTCACACAGAAGAAATCTAACTTTTGGTGTGAGCAAATTGAGACAGAAAAGGACCCTCGAAAACTTTGGCAAAACATAAGGACTCTGTCTGGAGAGAGCAACAATAAGGTTGATTCCTCCCTTGAAGCAAACAGCCTCGCAACATACTTCAGAAGTAAGGTTGAACAAATTCAGGCCCTCAGTGTGGTAGGATCGTCTTCCATCGCAGCATCAAGTCCGCTCTCCGGTGACTTCTCTACTTTTGCAGCAGTAACGGAAGAAGATGTCACGCGTGCTATAAAGTCTTGCCCTAACAAGCAATGTACTCAAGACCCCATACCTACCTGGCTCTTAAAACAATGTCTTCCGGATATAGCGCCTGTAATTACCGCAATTATCCAGAAGTCATTAGTAAATTCACTTGTACCGGGAACACTCAAGAAATCAATAATAACTCCGATTCTAAAAAAACAAAATCTTGATACTGACAATACGGATAATTACAGGCCAATATCAAATCTACCATTCCTTTCTAAACTGCTTGAGAAAATCGTTGCCAAACAATTGGTGGGGTACTTAAACTCCGCCGGTCTATTTGCCAAAAATCAATCCGCTTATCGACAGTTTCATTCAACGGAAACTGTTCTTCTGCGGTTAATTTCAGACTTGATCATCGGGATGGAAGCAGGTAAGTTGGGTTTGGTATCTGTTCTTGACATGAGTGCGGCATTTGACACGGTAGATCATAGTATTTTATTAAATGTGCTTGAAACCGAATTTGGCGTTCGAGGTGATGTTCTCCAATGGATGAAATCATACCTGTCTGGACGAGTAGCCTCAGTAATTTTCAATAATTCTACTTCACCTGAAACTCCCATAGAATGTGGAGTTCCCCAGGGTTCTGTCTTGGGTCCCATTCTTTTCATTCTCTATACGAATCGCCTCGAGAAACTCATTCAATCAGCTGGCTTTGAATCACAAGGCTATGCAGACGATCGTTTCATTTTCAAGTTTTGTTCCCCGGATGAAAAAGACGTCCTTAAAAACGAGGTTGTTAGTTTTATTAACACAGTCTCAAGTTGGATGTCTGTCAATAAACTCAAACTTAATCCGACCAAGACGGAATTTATTTGGATAGCTTCTCCTGGAAGGCAAGCCCTCATCGACTCTAATCCAATCCATATTCAGGGCACAGATATAATCCCTTCTACAGAAATAAAGTTTCTAGGTTTCACTATAGACAATAGTCTTTCTCTTGAATCACAAATTTCAAAATCTGTAAGTTCAGGCTTTTTCCATCTAAGGCAGATAAAATCAATCAGGCGTTGCCTTCCTTCTGATGGAGCAAAGTCACTCATAAATTCGTTCGTTGTCTCACGTATGGACTATTGTAATAGTGCGTATGCTGGCTTGCCTAAAAAACAATTCAATAGAATCCAGTCCGTTTTTAATGCTGCTGCGAGAATGATTTTTGGTGAATCTAAGTATTGCCGTATAACCCCGCTTCTAAAGGATCTTCATTGGCTTCGATGCCCTGAAAGAATAGAGTTCAAGATCTGCTTAATGACCTTCAAAGCATTGCATGGAATGGCGCCAGCCTATATATCGGAACTATGTGTCCGACAAAACTTAAGCGATAGGCAGCTTACTCTAAGGTCAGCAGATCGAGATGTTACTAATCGTTTAATCGAACTTTCTAGGTCAAATCGAGCCGTTTACTATGATCGATCTTTTCGTGTAACTGGCCCGCTCATTTGGAACAAACTTCCCTCAGCTCTTACTAATATCCAGAACTTGGCTGAATTCAAAAGAGCTTTAAAAACAAACTTATTTAAAAAATCATACCTTTTATGAATTTTAACTCCTTTTCAATCTACTATAATAAGCCATGTTCCTCAAGTTTCTGGTAATTGTTTGGTTTCGATTACCTCTTTACTATAGTTTTATGTGCACTCTGAATTTGTATTATTTCTAAATGTTAACTGCCTCCTGTTCTATACAATTTAGTTTAAATGATTCTTGTTGAATGGCACCGTGATGGTTTATCATTATATATTGTCCTGTGCCAAAACAGCACTCACTATTGTTGTTAATATTGTTCTTTAGGAATTGCTTTGTATATTTTTGTATATTCGTTATTTCACATTATTTAATTAATTAATTTTTTAAGGACTCGTAAGGAACACTGTAGGTTAATTTTAAGTTTATTATAATTAAGCGCACTTGAAGTGAAACATCACAAAACTGCGCTATATAAATACTACGTTATTATTATTATTATGACCCCAAATATAATTTTTTTTAATGCAAACATAAAAAAGTTTTTAAAACCGCTCGCCGTACGTGTTTTTCTAACTAAAATTACTGATAATGAAAAAAAAAACACACATTATCGTCACCTCACTTTCGTGTCGTTGCATGTAAAAATAATGAATAAAAAAATTCCAAAGTCTCATTTTTCAAATTGCAGTTGGAAACTTTAGTTTCATTTGAATTATTTTGTGGTTAATTTTTAGATTTGAATATAAAGCGTGGTGTTTTATTTCTAAAACCATTAAATCATATTTCTCACCTTGATAGTAAGTGAGACATGACGATTTCTGTGAGACCTATACGAGTTGTTCCCAAAAATGAACAAATAAGCCTGAGGGGTTAATGACCACGGCATTCGTTTTAATATAATAAATAAGAAATTAATTGAAAAACTGGAAAAATTCTAATCAACATCCTTTAATCAATTTGACAGCCATCAAGTACAATTAATTATTTTAGAGTTATTTTTTGTACAGGTTTTTTAAACCGAGCAACTTCTATACATTTTCGCAACATGCGCTAGTTGCTTTCTAATGCTTCAATAATAAGGAAAAATTAATAAAGGCAACTAACTTATCAATATTAACATAGTAAGAAAAGACTAGACATAAAATTATCAACATTAAATATAAATATCATTAATTAAAACACAACATTCATCAATTATTGAGAAATACTTCCAGCTTCTGAAAAAAAGGGTAAAGAAAAATTTTATTTAGCAATTAGTACATAATTTTTTAGCTTTTTTAATTAATAATAATATTAGCTTACAAAAAGATTTTGTTAAGAGAAGCTAGTTTAAATGCATAACGCAATAGTCTTTTTCTCTAGCATTTAAATAAACTGTTTAGTTAATTTCAATCATCCGCTACAATCATGTGTTTCTTGAATTTTAATTAGCGCCCAAAATAACAGTAAAATTTAATATCAGCGCAAGAGAGTCCGAAACATTATATAATATTTTCATTATGAAACAGGTGAAGCACTTTCATTGGACACGTTAACAATAATTTAGAAAGCATTTTAAACAACATTCAAATCGACAACTAGCTTCTGTTGGTGACCTAAATCTACCTACAAAACAAAACGACAGGTGTCACAAATGTTAACTTTGCCAATCTTCAAAGCAAAATAAACCGCAATAAAAAATTTAATTTGTTTAATCTCTTACAGGAGTGCGACTGTATGTCATTAATTATTATCATGTGCGCAGACCCGTGAAAAACCACAGGAAAACTAAAAAATAAATATTTATTTAAATGAAGGTAATATTAGCGAAACTCAATCGATAATCTGAAGACAGAAAAAGGTCCTGGGTTCGAGTCCCAGAGGTGCCAATATCTTTTTCTGGTTTTTCTGTCTTCAGATTTTCGATTGAGTTTCGCTAATATTGTCTTCATTTAATTGAATATTACAATTTGAGGTTTTACTCATAAATAAACAAATAAATAAATTGTTTCCTCCTTATGTGATTTTTAACTAATGCTGTCACTGAGCAATAAATGTTTAATCATATTTCTGTGATACTGGTATTTTATTCTTGTTGGCATTTAAAAAATATCTAGCGCAGACCTGCAAAAATCACGGTAGTTTGAATTCTAGTTTGATTTTGAAAATGGCAATTAAAATAATTTTCTGTTCAAAATATATATTATAGGTAGGTACTTTATCACAAACAATGGGTCATAAACCTTCTCAGAGGTGACTGAATGGGTCTCAGACACTCGAGGAATCAATATTAGTACAATGGTGATTAATGCTTGTCTGAATTCCCCAAAGAAACACTTAAACAAAAGTTCTAGAGCTCATTGAACCGGAGTTACAGATGGAGTCACAACCGAAATTAGTACTTTTAATAATTGATATGGACTGCCATTCTTGTATTAAAATTATTCGATTGGATGAGAATTGAGTTGGTTCTTAACCTGATGAACGTTTGATGGTATTTAGAAAAAATGCCTGCAAATTTCATAGAAAATTCTTTTAAAATAATTCAGAGTAGCTACAATAATCAAATAGTACCTAGGTCCTAGATTGATATTGGTGCAAGCGATTCTGACCTTGTCCTTCGTACAGTTTCTTTATACATAAGAGTTAAAATCGCATTTAAAAAAAAACAAAGGTTTTTTTTTGGACCCGCCGGCGGGTGACAGATGAGAGGTTAAAGGCGAATAATACAGTGAGACCCGGTATAAGAAGTTTTCAAGCTTAAAAAGTTGTGTTTTTTAAAATTGAATTTTAAAAAAGGGTTTAAAGCCTCGATGACACACGGCGAGTTACAAGCTACTATCTAAAAGTGGGTAAATCGGCGAGTGAGATTGTCATGATGACACACAAAACTGTCCACTCGCTCAGAAGCGTAGGAAACTGAGGCCGCTGCTAGCGCCAGTAACAAGAATAACGACGACTGCGTGAACTAATTCTTCAATGTTTGACAGTCGAAATCAGCTATTTATCGGAAGCCATGTTGGAAACATAAATAAACCAATTACGAGCAAGCGTGTAGGCGAGTAAAGTTGACAACCTTTCAACTTTTTTTCGTAGATTGTCAACAATCTGCTAGTTGCTGCAAGTTGGCAAGTGACACAATGACACTGGGCGAGTTTACTAACAGATAGTGAATTTCCCAGATGGTAAGTAACTTGTAAACTAGCCCTGTGTCATCGACGCTTAACTTGGAAACATGTTTTCCAATATATATATATTTTTTTTCAGTCCCTTTAAAAACTTTATGAGAGGTTTGAGGTGAATAATGAAATTCATTAAAAGGATAACATTAAATGAAACCAATCTTCATGCTTTGTAGGTGGATATCTATAAAATTAAACTGTTAAAATTAAACTCAAGGAATGACCAAGGTCCAGCTTCTGCTAGAACCTTAGAAACACAATCATGTAGGAATGTCTATGCTATCTGATGTAGTTAAGATTTGAGTAATCGCATTTGTACATGGCGTAAGCGCCGATGAACAGTGTTGCCGTGGCGAGGAGGGCTCGGTAGCGCGCCGGCACGATGGCGAGGAGGGGGGTGTCATGGACGAAGCGCCGGATCTGCTGCAACTTCACGGTCCAGACCGGGCGCGTTCCCGCACCACCAGCGCGTCGGGCAATCTGCCGCTTCTTGGCTCTCTCTTCGTCATCCTTGCGTTGTTGCTCCCTGAGAACATAAATATAAGGGTTCATCAGATAACACAAACTTCATTCATATGAGATAAATCAAATTCATTATCATTTGCAAAATCCAATTACATGACAATAACTCATAATTTGCATAGGCAACAATACAAATCAGTAATAACAATTTACAACCATAATTTCAGATTATGATGAGTGACTATGACAGTGTTTACAACTTGTTTCACATACTCAGATAGTGATATAAATTTTCAACATCATTACATACTAGTTTCAGCGCCCTTGAGGTGATTTTTCACAAAAAACGGCGCTTTATAAATTATCCAATTATTATTATTATTATTAGTACCATATGTTTACAGGTTTATTTTATTTACATGTTTATTTTACGCACTTCTTTTTATTTTTTTTATTTTTTATTATAACTTCACCAATTTTACCAAGTGTTTACACTAGACTTCACTCAAAGTAACTATCCTTAATTGATCACCATGAAACAGGCAGCCGCCTAGAATGGTGATTTAATAAATCTAATCTACGTAAATGTCTAATATATGTAACATGTATTTTATAAATAAATAAATAACCACCATTTTAAAAATCCATGAATATTTCATAACTTCTAAAAGTTTATTAAGAACATTTATAATAATTCTCATCCACATCCATTTCAACAGCCTCCGTCGTCAGGAGGTAAGGCTCTCGACTAGCAATTCAACTAGCTCGACAACTAGAAGGTTGCGGGTTAAAATCAGGGCGTGCGCAAGTAAATTTTATTTGATTGAGTTATGTTATTACACAATTTAATCATTTAAAATAATTTGAGGAAAGTTTGCGGCACGTTCGAGAGTGGAAGATACTATCAGTTTCGCCCTGGTGTAAGACCAACATTCAGAATTGAAACATTGCTAGAAATGGTTTTAGTTGACTTTGGTGACCAGATCTGAATGGCGCCAGGAACTTCCCCACCTTCTTCTTCACCATCTCCTTCCCCTCCCCACTACCTTCAGTCTCATAATACACCCCAATTGGGGATGCCACAGTCTCACTGGCTCCAGGTAGTTGGGAGCAGTTGGAACTCTTGGGTGGTATTTTAATTAAAAAAAAAAATTGTGGGGGCGAACACAGCAGCGATACACCGATAAAAATCCAAAATTATGTGTTTTTGGTTGGATTTATAATATTATAAAAATGTATGAATATCACACAATTTCTCAAAAATTCTTATAATTTCTCATATTTTTTCTTAATTCTCATACATTCATAAACTTTCATAAAAACATTTGATAAAGAAATGTCCAAATAGACAAATTTGGAATTGTCCGGTTGTACAAGGATTTGTCCAGGTAATACTATATTCTTTATATTACCTTACCACTGCGTTGTTTGGAGTATTTAGGAAGTTACTTTCTAAGTGCGCTTTCTTTATTGATTAAAATAGTCCATAAGCCTGCCCAAAAAAACAGTAATCGAGCCCAATTCTAAATGAATCAAGATCAGATACTACAACGCACCTTTGAATGAATTTGTATACATATATATAGTGATAAGTAGTTCAAATTGATTCTAAATAGTTTGGAACACCCGCCTGCTTTCCCCTCTTACCCCGCAGTAGTCCTATGATACAGTACATCACCACAAAAACTAGAATCTCTAAAATGATTTTATTGAACATTGTAATAGAACTGTGAATACTTACTCTCTCTTTTCCATCAAGATGACATCCTTTTCAATATCTTCTGGTGGATGTACATCATACAACTCTGAAGCTTTCACTAGAATATCTTCAAATGGAAGATCTTCGGGAAGCTGCAATTTGAACACATTTTACAATGAAACAAAACATGTATATATGTGTCCTGTTCTTCAATCCCAGTGATTGAGATTACTTGAAATATGTGATTGAGGTTTGTTGAGATTACAAGTTGCTTTATTTGCTTTATCGTAAGGTTTAGAATGAATATTGAACTGGATCAGTCGTCCATTCTATGGGATGCTCTATGTTATTTTGAAGCTAGAGAACCTGACACGGCAGGATGAGGCGTGTTCAGGACTTGGCAGCGAATGAGTCTGCCCGCCAGCTGGATGGAGGGCCAAATAGGGAGAGTCGGTTTAGGGAGACCCTTTGACCTTTCCAGCTGGTCTCGACCTATCGTCTTGCACCACAGCAGGAGGGAAGGACCATGCTTCCGTCGCTCCTGGACACACTGACCACTAGATTTTTACCCATCTTTTATAACTTTTTTCTTCCCAGAACTTCCTCTTCTTTCTTTCCTTAAAAAGACCCTCCACAGAGCAACCCCAAAAGATGACATAGGCCTGAGGGAAATTATTTTCCTTAGGGCCTCCAGTGTGGGGTTAATGTAGAAAAAATAAACTTAACTAAAATTGATACAATAAACAATTCAAAATAAATCATCTCAATGTGTCAGCAATTATTAATTTCAGCCTTAACCTATATGCCGCTATGCGCACATATATACGGGCAAATAAAACTTGCCTTCAGGGCTACGTGCATGTATTTATGCATTCGACTTTAGTGGCTATACTATGCAAATAAGTGACGAATTTAGTAGGTAAGTAAAATAAAATATAGTTTGAACCTTTATCTTACTGACATCTGGCGTTCACCAGTTAAAATATTTTTTATTTATTTTTATTTATTTATCTATAAAAAGTATATGTACATTGAGTTTTTTTGATGCCTGTCTCAATAGGATATACCTGTTCGAGAACTGATTTACATAAAATAGTTTGAAGACGATGATGGTGAAACAATATGGTAGTGTTGTTATGCCTCACTATTTATAGCCATATTTAATTAAAGAAGACAATATACGTGAAACTCAATCGAAAATCTGAGACAGAAAAATCAATATTTGTTCATTTATGTGTTTCAACATAATTCAGGAGAACGTGTGAATGCGGTGCGGTGCAGACCACCGAACATGTGGTCAACGAATGCCCGCTCCATTCATTCCCCGGCGGGATTGATGAGGTCCACAGGGCAACGCCTGAGGCCCTAGACTGGCTCGCAGACCTAGATGTCCCCCTCTGACCCCCCACCATACGAAAGAAGAAGAAGAAGAAGAAGAAGAAGAAGAAGATTCAGGAGAACTAATTTATAGTGACCGACCGAAGGTTCGGTTTCGGTTTCGGCAAGTTTCAGCAAAAAAATCTAGTTTCGGCATCAGTTTCGGTTTCGACAGATTTACTGCCGAACCTTCGGCCGCACCGAAAGATCTCAATATATGATAAATTTAGTCTTAAGAATGTTGTGATTGTAAACGCAATTTAAATTAAAATACCCAATTAATGAGGTCCTTCCTTTATAATGTACATAAGTGTTGATTATTGACAAATTTTTGTTCCAAGAAGTAGTTAACATGTTTGTTAATTTTTAGTAATATCAAAAGAATTTATTTTTATTTTTCACATACTTTATTGTTGTTGTTGTTTTTTTTTTTAAATTTCATTAAACACATGTTAACTGTTTGTATAAGTGTAAAAAATAAGCCAAATTTTAGTGAACAATAGATTTATAAAATGTCTAAAAAAGTTTCGGTTTAGGCTTCGGCCGAAACTGAGACAGCTACCGAAGATTCGGTTCCGGTTTCGGTAGAAAATCCTGTTTCGGTCGGATACTACTAATTTACCTTTTGAGACAAGCCATTCATAAATCTGTCAAGAAATAAGAGAGTTATAACAGTTTAAAAATTATCAAAAAGAGTGCCCCACACAGTGATATTTTATGTACATCAAGAATGCGGTGAAAAGGTTAAATATGGCCTACCTGAGATAGAAAGCAGTGCAAGGTTGCCATGTCACAGTCGAGGTCGAAGATGTCCGTAGACCTGTGCAGGACAATGGCGGCCGTCACGTAGATGGGGAACATGGGCGGGGAGCAGAGGAAGTAGTCATAGAGCCGCACCACGTCCGTGTAGCGATTCAAACTGTGGCCGAACCAGGTCAGGTACCAGGGCAGCGCAAACATTGTACCCACTGTTGACCTGGATAAGAAATACATAGTATGAATGTGGGAGTCAATAATATTTATGATTACTGGGAACATTAAAACCCAATCTCTGCTAAGCCCGTATTAACTAAACTTAGATAAACTAGATATCCATTTAAATTTTTGTTTTACAAACTCAATCAATGAATCAATCGAGTCGAGTGGGTTAAGCTTGAGTTTTGCATCATTTTGAGTTGAGATATTGTGAGACGAATTTAAAAGCATGTATTATATATTATACCCTGTACGAATAGCAATTTGTGACAGTTATGGCTCAGAATCGCCTATACATACTCATGGCAGCTTACGGGTTAAAACCAAGTTGTTCCAACTGTTCCGTAGTGTGTTTACTGGTAATACTATGACAATTTTGACTGTAAAACAAAAGTCTTTGTTATCTTTGCAGAAAAAAAAACTTGAACAGTGAGCATTAATTTGAAATTTTTTCTGTTTTTTTTTAATATTAGCTCCACACAGGAGGCCTTGAGGAAAACAATTCCCCTCAGGGCCTATGTCATCTTTGGGAATGCTGTGTGGAGGGTCTTTTTAGGGAAAGGAAGGAGAGGAAGTTCTGGGAAGGAAAAAGGAATGAGGGGTGGGTAGGAATCTGGGGGTCAATGTATTAAGGAGTGACGGATGTATGAATCCATCCCTCTCACTGCGTTGCAAGACAATGGGTCGAAAGAGTCTGGCTGGAGAGGTCACGCAGTAGGTGGGCAAACGCATTCGCCACTAAGACCTAGACAAATCGCACTCCAATGAACTTGGGCTGCCCTGCTAAGTCACCAAACATAGTGAACCACTTAGGGTGACCTATGGCAGGGGTGTTGGTTGTCCAATAAATGGTTACCGGGGCGGCAGGACCCATACCCTCCTTACAAATTGAAAATTGTTTACGGTCAATGCAGTTATGAATATCCTTATAAGTAGTAATGTTAAACCCACCATGAAATATTGAGCTTTGAAATACATGTTGTATACACGTAACTATAAACAAAAAAGAAAAGCTGATATTTTTTTAACTGTTTAAATGTACACAGATTGACAAGCTTGTCCTGCACACTTTCTGACAATAATACAATTTACTTTAATATGTGAACGAATATGGTAGTAGCGTTAGAGGCACAGATGATTCACACGTGCAGTGAGATAAAAGAATAGAATAATGAGCACAACAGTAATGATAATGTAATAATATCAGTTGTCTGCATAACATTAAAAAATAAAGTAACAAACTTATAGAGAAACTCCGCGAGCCGTGAGTCCTGCGTATTGATGAGTGGCTGTAGGTAGTTGAGGCGGTGCTGCGTGGGCTGCATGGTGGCCTGCATGAAGGGCTCCAAGGGGGCTCCCTCTCCCTGGGACAGGCGGCACAGCAGAGGGAAGGAGGCACGCTCTCCGCACACCAGCAGAAGCGTGATGGCCACATCGTGGTAACCCTGGAAACAAACATTTTTATTTGAAAACAGTTTTTTGTACAAAGATCTTTCATCAAAGTCAAAAGCCGCCACTGGTTCCAACTGCTCCCAACCGTCTGGAGCCAATGGGGGAGGGGGGAAGGAAATGGGAAAGAGGAAGGTGGGGAAGTATCTGCTATTCAAATTTGGTTGCATTGATGGGCTATAAAATATAAAAGATCATCGCACACCAAATAACCGTTCACACTTAAGCGGTTTAAGCGCAGATCAACCATAGACAATACAGATCTTATGCCGTAACAGCTCCGTAATCCGACAAAAACAGGAGAGAGGGTCATTTTAATTACGGAGCTGCCTAGACCGGTGGATGACAGATGTCAATTTGGCAGTTTGAGTACAAAAAATATGCATTCCGTGGCCGCTCGCTAATTCATCTGACCCTCTCTCCTACCATAGGAAGAAATATTTGATAGCGTCTTGTGAACGGTACAAAACATAAGCGCTAGCGGTTCAACAGATATCTGCTCGCGGTTTTTAGCTGTGTCTGTACACAGCTTTAACCAGGATGACAATGAGACTCTTGAGAGTATCTTCGAATCTGGAATGTGCAAATAGCAATTAATATAATATTGTATTTATTATATTATTTTACATGAATTAACCCCTATTGGCCCAAGTAATCATCTGTGGATTTGCTGTAGCCAAAGATATTCAAATACAAAAGAGATATGCTATGGTGTCCGCGCAACTGTCGGCGGACTACGGCCTAATTAGAGTAGTTTGTATACGAAAAGAATTTTTTCATTTCGTTAATTTTTTGAAGATGTGTATTAGTATCGGTTAACAATATAGTTTGAATACGGAAAGAATTCGTTCATTTAGTTTAACGTTCGTTTGGTTTATTTGTTAATTATTCGTTCATTTAGTTTAATTGTTAATTGGTAAACAATATCGGCGACACCTGGAAGCGCAGTCCCACCTAGTAAAAACTGCAGATAGCACATCTACTTATATTTCAATATCTTTGGCTGTAGCTCATCTCAATTGCCTCGATTTTATAGTATTTTGAATCTTAAAAAGTAAATAATAATAATTCGACAAGGAAAGCAGTTGGGGCTAATAACACGAAATTTTCAATTTGGGAGGCGGGTATGGGTACCGCCGCCCCGGGAAACATTTATTGGATAACCAACACCTCTGCCGTAGGTCACCCCAAGTGGTTTGCTATGATTGGTGACTTAGCAGGGGTGAGGTTCGTCTGGGTCTTGGCGGCGGATGCGCCTGCCCACCAGCTGCATGGCAGACCGGATAGGGAGAGAATGGTTGAGGGAGTCCCTTTGACTTCTCCAGCCATACCTCTCGGAACATCGCCTTGCACCGCAGTGAGGGATGGATTCATACGTCTGTCACTCCTGGACATACTGACCCCCCTAATACCCTTTTCCTTCCCAGAACTTCCTCTCCTTCTTTTCCTAAAAAGACCCTCCACACAGCATCCCCAAAGATGACATAGGTCCTGAGGGGCATTATTTTCCTCAGGGCCTCCTGTGTGGAGCTAATGTAAAAAAAAAAAAAATTAGTAAGTATGATAAATTGTCTACCTGGTAATATCGCAGATGCGGGTACTTAATAATAACTCTGAGAATGAGGACTGTGAGTTGGTCCTGTAGAGCCACTCTTTGTTCGTAAGGAATGCCCGGGGGAAACCTTTTTAGGGACCTATTTACATCTAGCACTACTTGGTTGTATTCCGAATGCTCGGATAGAGAAGACAGAGAAGGAGCCTCCGATATTTCCTCCTTGGTAACACCCACCAGTGCCGGCCATATTGTACTTCTTATTTGATCTGCAAGCAAATAAACAACAAATTTCAAAATATTGCATTACACTTAGGGAAGCTGAAAAGTAATGCACACATGCTTTTAGAATATGAACAAAAACAAATAGCAACATCAAAAAATTATGTATTAATTTTTCCACATAACCACCGTTAAGCTGTTTAACTTTCGTTTACATAGCACTAGAACACATCTCCATACTTCCGCTTCTCAAAACACACTGGATGAAATCGATGACCTCAAACCTGCGCATGCTTGTAGAGGGGGATTGTCACTTCCACATTCCACCTAGTGCGCCTGAAATTTGTCATTTTGTTCATGCTGTACAAGAATGTGTGCATTACTTTTCCGCCTACACTCGTATATTGATTGTCCAGTTGATTAGTCATACATCTCCAAATACTAAGTTTTGCGATAAAGAGGAAAGCAATATTCGAATGCTCACCATAAATCAAAATATTATTTTCACATATCTGGGTTTTACATAATGGTCCGGTATATTAGTATGACATTTTGAAATATCCTACTAGTGACCTAGAAAACATTAACATTTGTTTAATCCACTACAAGTTTTTCTGCATTACAATTGATTTGGTGGTGTTTATGAGTAATCTGAGTGCTGTACCAGATAACCTTTACATATAACTGCACACTCGACTCAAAATTTCGATTTTTGGAGATGTCAAAACTAATCAACTGGACCTGGCTAAACCACTTCAACGTTTCAATTCTGAATGGTGTTCTTACACCAGGGCGATACTGAGAGTATCGTCCACTCTGGAATGTGCCGCAAATATACTATACGTTATTTTAAATGAATTAATTATGAAATAGCACAAATTAATCATATAAAATTTGCCCGCACCGGGATTCGATCTCGGGACCTTCCGATTGCGAGTTGAGAGCCTTACCCCTCAACCACGGAGACCATCAAATATAGATATTAGGAGGCGTACATTAATTACGTGAGCTTCAAAGGGGGAGGGGGGGGGTCCGACCAAATCTCGCGTTACTTGAAAAGAATATACGAAGTGGCCCAAATTTATCTCACCAGGGGGGGGGTGGGGCCTATATTGGAAGAAAAATTGCTCACGTAATTAATGTATGCCCCCTTATCATCTCACAATCATGATTTTAAACAAGTCAAGGTTTTTAGTAAGCATGCTAATAGTCATGCTTCCCAGGAATTTATTTGCGGAATATTCCTGAAATGGAGAATAATGCGGGCATTTTGGTACAACGGTGAAATCCCCAAATTAACCAATGAGATGAAATTTTATAGCAATTATTAATCCCGTTGGCGGCATGTATCTTTTCTCAGAAGATTTTTTCAATGTAGATGAGTGTTTTAGGCTGATAATTATTTAACATTTTTATTAACCACTCCGATATTTTGCGATTATGCAAGTTTTTTGTCTTAAACCAACTGTCAGTTTTATAAAAACTCCGTGTTATTTCCGCTTCGCAATTAAAAAGCTCTATAAATGAAACATTTCTGAATGAAGCCGAAAACTAAAAACTGTTTTTGAAAGGTTATGAAATAACGGCGATACAAATATAGGCGATTTGGCGGGTGAAAACTGTTTCTACAAAACAAGTCTTTTTTATGTACATCTATGGATAATTTTGAATAATGTGAAGCTTGATTCAATATTGACTTACTAATTTTTGTTTTAGGGTTGTCACTAGAACAATAACAGAGTTATAACGATTTCTGTGGGAACACACGCGTTAACATGAAAACATGCTTATTGTACTTGACTGTTATTGTTATATTGTCGTGTAAACACGCTTACGGGTTAGAATGGTTAAATTAAAATTAATTTTTATTTAATTTTTACTTGCTTAATTAATCTTTTTTTAAATGATGGTGTTTGTCTTATTTTTGTCAGATAAATATATATATTTCAAAACTATAAAGCTCACATAATGATGGATAATAATATTGGAATTGAAAATAGTTGCATTGACCTAGATATTCCGGATAGAAAGTGCAAATTTTTTGATACCAGAGTTCATCATTTTAGGGGTGTTGCCTCTTCAAACACGATTTTCTGCTATTACAATAATAATTTTAAAAAGTGCTTTTATAATAATTAATAAATAATGCGTAAATAAATAATATCTGTGGGTGACCAAAAAGTAGTCCCAGGACTAACATATCACAAGGCACACCTTTATAACACTGTAAAATTACGAATGTATTTAGTATATTATTATGTTTTATTGTAGCTCTGTTGTACAGGTTAGGTAAAATAAAAATAAAACTATACAAAAAAATCCATACTATGACTAACCATGACATATACTGAATAGCCATGACATCATTTTTATATTTGTATTGAACTTTCTATCCCCAGAGAGATACACTTTTATTTTAATGAGTAGGAATAATTTTGAAAATATTCTCTGAAATTAAATGGAAGCATGCAAACAACTGAGACAGTTAAAGTTTTAACCAATACAAACATTAGTTTGAAGTCATAGCAGATGACATAGATAAATAAATTACCATTTATAAGTCCTCCAGGACTCTTTGCATATTTTTTCCACTGGTCAACTGGTATGTTGGGATTTTTCAATGCAGCTTCTAGAATGCTCTGTTTTAAAGAATCTTGGACATTTTTCTGAACTGCGAAAGAGAAAGGATCGGTAAATTAGAGTAATCAATTTTAATGACTAAGAAATGCGAGGTATTCCATATAAAAGTTCAATAAAAGGCCATTCGAATTAAATTATGTACGGAAGAAATTAACATCGATAAAAATAAAGATTACCATTATCAAATTTTAAATCGGATGGGGCAGCAATGTCATCAATATTCTTTCGGTCGTTAACATCTTTAAAACCTGAATCACTTTCTGATTTACAGGTTAAATCCTCTGAATGAGAACTTTCTTCATTTTCAATTTCCATTTTGATATTTTGTTACCATTCCCTCAATCAAGTAATCACTTTTAGAAAATTTATCGTACAAATTGATTTCACTGACAGATTTTGACAACTGTCATTGGCACAAAAATAAAAATACATATAATAGGCTGTTCCTCGGTACAAAACACAGCTGTGTAACTTATTTTTGATATGGCAAGTTATGGTGGGGCATTTTAGAACAGAATTTATTGGTAGAGGGAGCCTCTTGTAATTTATTCTGCGATTGGAATATGCTTTTTCCAATAAAAATACTATTATTGAAAATCTAAAATAGAAAAATCTCATTTCTAGATGCGACCGTACATTTGTCTGATTTTTCGATTTTAAATTTTCGTTTGAGAGTCGCTTATATTGTCTTCGATGAATATTATCCTTTGAGGTTTTACTCGTTATTCTGACTAAAGCCAATTTATTTTATAACGAAATATAGGTAATATTATTATGAATGGCGTAAGGTTAGTAACCCGTTTAGTTTTGTGTAACTTCTCAGTAATAAAATCTAAAAAACATCAACATAATAAATTTCTGATTTGCTACACAGTTGCGGCTGATTTTATAATATTACGTACCTACTTTATTTGAATTCAGGTGAACTAACCTATGCCGTCTATTATTTTATTTATAACTATTTTCAATGATAGGAATTTATAATACAGTGACAGTTTTGAATAGACTGATTATTATTGTGTGACAATGTGATGTCTTTAATTTAACGGTTCTTACTTTAAAATGCAAAATAAAAAAAACGCTTTGTTAAAGTTCCGATATTGACGTTTGCGAATGAAACGAAATTGGTCATGGTTCACAATGGTCATTTTGTCCTACTGGATGATGATGTCTGATTGTCGCAGTAAAATACGAACTTTCATATTTTATGGTGTTAGTCAGATTGCTAACAATAAGGCGCGCTTTTACATGCATACAGTCAATTTTTTCTAACATTCATTACACAAAATATTAATTGAATTAACTTTAATTTTAACCTACACTTACAAACCTTTCCACAATCAGCTCTGCTTGACACTGGCTAGAACACTCCTTTAGGGTAAAAATCCAAAAATCCCGGGGCTAATATTATGTACATTTTTATTGCGGAAAAGACGATTTGTAACTTTCCAACTCAGAATTTAAAAGAAAGAATTCGATTGCGTGGCCCATCACTACCTACGCTGAGTTCCAGTCTATAACTTTACTAATAATGTTTAATAAAATGTCGTAAACGTCAATGGTGGTAGTAAACCAAAGACATAAAAACATTTTTCTGGGCGCTAGAACCAGATAAAATGTGTGGTTGAATAGCGCGCGTCACCCGATCGAGTTCAACTATACCTACAAATCATATGATTATATTCCACATAGTACAGGACCAGAGGCCCGTGCAAGGGCGGATCCAGGGGGGGGGGGGTCATGGGGGGTCATGACCCCCCCCCTGGGCTGGGTCCAGGACCTAGGTGGACCTACTTTTTACTTGTACCTATCTATTATTATAAAAATTAAATTATAACTTCTAGTGACTTGACCACGACTATGTCACCCCCCCTGGCGCTATGTGACCCCCCCCCCCTGGCGCCAAAGCTGGATCCGCCCATGGGCCCGTGGCGGGCCCCTTCCACCCCCGTTATTCCGCCACTGCTCGCAGGCTAAATCCTACAAATGTATGTGTTAGTCTCTTTTTAGTGTCGCTGGTTTTCGTTTCATCGAGTTTTAAAATCACAACGATGCTGTAGAAGTTATCACTTCAAAAGTGTAAGGTATTTAGTCTTATATTTATTTTTTATTTTTTTTATTTAATATAGATATATAGTACAGTGGTTTTATATAAATTACATATATAGTATATATTTAGTATAGTAAGTGTAAGTATGTCTGTAAATATGTCGACTGTAGCTATAACAAAACGGCAGACATGCATAAAATTAAAATATACATTAGGTACCTACAGATTATAAAAATCACAAAAAAGTAGGTACCTACCTACTTACCTAATTAATTATGACGCAGGTTTAATGAACTCTAGAATTTGGATTTGCTTTGGACCTGGGTCTCTATTCTCCAAGTGTCGTCGCTCGTAATCGCCGTCGAAAGTACGTCCGTTGGTCGACTTGGTTATTCTTGAGCTTGGTCGAAGGAACATTCTTAGACGCAAAACGTCAAAAGTCATTCCACACAACAACGAGTGGGTGTATACCAGTCGAAACGAGCAGCGAGTGGTAGGTTGTTAGCGTATCTACGCAATTAGCTGTCAAAATCCGGCATTATTGTTTTCCCGCGCGAACTTTCGCACCCGCAGAGACATCGTCTATTTTTGTAGTCATTTTGCAATTTTAGAATGGCTGATTTACCGGCGATGTTGGCTTGATTAACCATGTCGACTATCAAGAAACAACTGTTTCGAGACTGACAAGAATGTTTCGTCAGATCAATTCGATTATTTATCAATGCATGTTTGGTGCTTCACAAAATGTGTGTAAAAGATAAATTTGATCTTCCAGAATACCTGACCGATCATAATCTAGATTTAGGGCTGATTGCTGGAGGAATGGCTCCACTTGAGCCCGAGGCTGTTTAGAAACCCAGATTTAGTGGCTGGTAGAGCTGTTCGAAATAGGATAGTTCAAAATTATTTCTGTGTTTATACCAAGTACCTAGTCTTTTTATCCTTTTGTTGTTCTGTTCACTGTACATCATTTGTAAAGTGTCTAGATCATATTATTAAATGATATTAGCCACACAAAAATAATGAGTGGTGAGGTGAGGGGTGAGGCTACATGAAGCTGCGTTATAACAAACACTTCAAATACAAATCGTTACAACAAATACTTCAATACCTATGATTTTTTTTTTACATTAACTCCACACAGGAGGCCCTGAGGAAAATAATTTCCCTCAGGGCCTATGTCATCTGGGATGCTGTGTGGAGGGTTTTTTGAGGAGAGGAAGGAATGAACATTGGTCTTGAAGAGACCCATGTTGTAGGAAGGATGAAACACAGAGGCGGGCAAATCGTTCCACAGCCGAGCTGTTAAACACAAGAACGAGTCGAAGAAGCGACCCGTTCTCATGTGACAAGTGTCAACCGTGTACATTTTGTTGGGCACGCGTTTGGCATGTTTCCCGACTATGCACCGGTGCCGAAGGGATCATCATCCTCGGAGCATCTTCCATTGTAATACCGGTAGAACAAGGATAGCATTCCCACCCGACGCCTGTACTCTAAAGGTTGCAATCCATCTGTTAAGATGGGAGAACCTATTAAGCGGACCGCCCGTTTTTGCACAGAGTCGAGGGTATTTTGGAGCTCCAGACCAGAGGTGGCTACCAAATTCAACCGTGGGGTGCACTTGTGATTTGTGCAGGGTTAGCAGTTGTGTACTATTAAAGTATCTGCGGGCTCTGTACAGTACGCCCAGTTTTTTTTATTATTATAAGTAATTTTGAAAGCATCACCTTATTTTGGTTGCAAGCCAACTGATTTATTTAAGGCCAACAAAATACCATCTAAGTTGTTGCTGTACAAAATAATAAGCCCCATCACCAACGGTAGACGCCAGACTCTTGTGGGTGGGTCTCGCCCCATGTGCAGTATATTTGTGTAATTTGAAAAGTGAATTTCAACAAGGTTTTATATATTTTGTGATAATATAGTGATGTAAAATGTAAGAAAACAATGGTGTGATCATAAAAAATGTATTTAATATTAAGTATATTATAATTATTATCAAGTAATATAGAAACAAGACAGTTTTCAATGTACAATGTCAATATATTTTGTAAAACAAGCTAAAAATAAAGAATTAGTACACTGATGAAATAATCAAGTATGCTATTTTCTAGTAAATTAAAAAACAACTCTGGTGTTAAGTAGTAAAACATTATATTTATCCATGATAGAAATAAAACACTCTCATTCATTACGCTGATACGATGATAATGAAAACATTATATTTATCCACGATAAAATTAAAATGCTACTAATAAATAGCATCACAATTTGTATCACATGGCGCAGAAAACATTACAGTTTCAGTTGTTCAATTACAATTATTATTTCAACATATTTTGTGTTATAAGCTAAAGAATGATAAACAAGTCTGATATTGTCTATTAAATATCTTCATTGTTAAATTTAAATTAAAACATTATATTTATCCACGATAAAACTAAAAATCTTCTAAATATTTTAGTTATTAGTTTTGGGGTGTTATGCCGTGTTGCGCTACCTCCTTCTTTAGCCAACGTTTCGGACAGCGTTGCATTATCAGGGCAGATATGTCTAATCTGCCGGCTCTGCCCTGATGATGGACACTGCAACGCTGTCCGAAACGTTGGCTAAAGGAGGTAGCGCAAAGCGTAACACCCCAAAAACTAATAATGAAAATACTTTTGCCAGTGAAAATCTAAAAACGTATCTGCTTCTAGATAGTATCCCAATTTTTATCGTATAACACAGAAAACATTACTGTTTCAGTTGTTTAATTACAATTGTAATTATTTCAACATATTTAGTATTATAAGCTAAAGAATAAGAAACAAGTCTGATATTGCCTATTAAATATTATCTTCAATGTTAAATTTAAAGAAAAATATTATATTTATCCACGATAAAACTAAAACTAACAACTGTAATTACAATTGAAATTATTTCAACATATTTTGTATTATAAGCTAAAGAATAAGAAACAAGTCTGATATTGCCTATTAAATATTATCTTCAATGTTAAATTTAAAGAAAAATATTATATTTATCCACGATAAAACTAACAACTGTAATTACAATTGAAATTATTTCAACATATTTTGTATTATAAGCTAAAGAATAAGAAACAATTCTGACATTGCCTATTAAATATTATCTTCAATGTTAAATTTAAAGAAAAATATTATATTTATCCACGATAAAACTAAAACTAACAACTGTAATTACAATTGAAATTATTTCAACATATTTTGTATTATAAGCTGAAGAAGAATACATGTACTGACAATAGAGTATGATTTTGGTTTTAATTAAAATTTAAAATGAGGGTATTGAAGAGATTCAGTACACCTCGGAGTCTGAACGGGTGGAGGATCAATGGTAGGGGGTTCCACAAGGGGAGGTGTGGCCTTCAAGAGCACCTCCAGGGCTCCTTGGCAGACTGTCAGCTGCTGCAGCCAGCAACAGGCTGGGGTCTTCCGAGAAAGGAAAAGTCCAAGTTGATCTCCGTACAGCCCACACTGTAATCACACTGGGTTGACTGCTTGTAGTATCAGCCCATCACATCTGCTGCTGGCACCGCGTGCCGGTGGCGGTGGTCCGCCTCTAGTCTCGGCCGCAAGCCGCCTCAAGGAGGCATTCTTTATTTCGGCCTTTGAGCGTAAATCTTGCCATGCCTGAAAATATTTTTGAATCATATTAATTATTTACACTAAATATTAGTGAAAAGAGACTTTCTATATCGTAGAGTATTCAAAAAGAAGGACAACGTCAAGATCACACAATTTTACTTGAATTTTGAAACGATTGGCTTTGAAGTAACGTAGCCCCATTATAATTCTTTTCAATATTGTGATATTTAACATACAAATTAAGACTTAAAACGAACATCATGTGAGCGATGAAGTCATAAGTGATGATACAAAAATATAAAAAATAGGTTAAGGGCTATTTCAAAATAATTTGTTTCATAGCTTTTAATGACTTCTTAAAGAGATGTAGTTGACTTCATTCTGAGTGAGCATCTTGTTCGTTTTGTTGAATAGAAATTTGTCATAGGCGGAGCTTCATCTGAACGAAGCGTTAGGATAACAAGTAGACATTTTAAATGTACTTTACACAAATTAATGGACATGAATAAATACTGACCTTTCTCCAGTGTTTGAATTCCGTCGAGATTCGCCGAAGGTGAGTGAAGACAAAAACTTTCCTCTCATTAAATCCATATCCGAACTTACTAATTCGATTATTAGCAGTTGCTTTTGACAGTTTGTAATTCATAAATAAACCAATCATTTGTATCCTGCAAACCTGTAACATACAAATTAAGACTTAGAATGAACACCATGTGAGCGATGAAGTCATAAGTGATGATACAAAAATATAGGTTAAGGGCTATTTCAAAATGATTTGTTTCATAGCTTTTAATGACTTCAAAGAGATGTAGTTGACTTCATTCTGAGTGAGCATCTTGTTCGTTTTGTTGAATAGAAATTCGTCAAAGGCGGAGCTTCATCCGAACGAAGCTTTAGGATAACAAGTG
Source organism: Limnephilus rhombicus (assembly GCA_929108145.2). Classification (NCBI taxonomy): domain Eukaryota; kingdom Metazoa; phylum Arthropoda; class Insecta; order Trichoptera; family Limnephilidae; genus Limnephilus; species Limnephilus rhombicus. The sequence goes on along the minus strand of OV815272.1, from coordinate 16,431,444 downwards.
GACATTTTAAATGTACTTTACACACAAATTAATGGACATGAATAAATACTAACCTTTCTCCAGTGTTTGAATTCCGTCGAGATTCGCCGAAGGTGAGTGACGACAAAAACTTTCCGAACTTACTAATTCGATTATTAGAAATTGCTTTTGGCTGTTTGTAATGCATAAATAAACCAATCATTTGTATCCTGCAGCCATTTCAAATATTATCAGCATATCAATTCATAAATATGCTAAACCCGACTAATATCAACTGTTTGACGTTTGACATTCACACCATAGAAATCTCAAAAACATCAAGAACATAGACAATATTCACAGGGCTGCCAATATAATCATCTCTTCGATCGTTCGACGTTCAAGAATACGTAAAATTGAAGGATTCGACAAAGTTGGTCGCGACGACGAGTAATTTTTGGTCGCTGCGAGGCGCATAACGAGTAACGTTTGATCGTTTGCTCGGGAATAGAGACCCTGATTGTGGGAACAGGTAATTACCAAAATTCTTTTATTTTAAAACTAAATAATTCTAAAATTGAAATTGTATTTCGTTGTTTACATTTTAGATAAATTTCGTAATGTTTATAGATTATGGTGTTCATCCAAAGGGTAAACTTCTGATCGACTATAAAATTGACAATGTTTTGTTTTAAAATGTAATTGATCCTGAGGTAAATTATATTCGTTGTTAATACTTAGGGAACGTACCCATAGTACGTGACCCACTTTTTGCAATTTTTAACCCCCCCCCCCCCCGTCCCCCTACAGTTTTCACGTAGTAATTCATAAATATGGTTTTGAATTATTTCTTGCTAACAAAAAGTTTTAAAAAAAATATTTGTCATTATTAATACGGCAAGAGTGCATGCATACCTATAATTAATAGTGCATGCATACCTTTAATTAGAAAAAAATATTATCAGGATAAAATTATGTCAAAATATATTTTAACCGGAACTTAATTTAGATTTCTAGATTGAATACGTGATAAAAACCCAAGCCCCCCGCCCCTCATTGTGACCAAGAGTGGTATTTTGAAGATACCCCCCCCCCCCCCTGAACCGGTCACGTTGTATGGGTACGTTCCCTTACAGCTTCACAAAATCCTACAATTATTTTAATACCCATGTTTTTCGCGGGTCCCCGCTAGTGTTAAATAATTATAACAAAATTATAGTATGAACTTTTACAAGTTACACACAAAACCGCAGATGAAATTAATGATAGGTAGTACTACTTACTACTTTACCAGTACATTGAACCTAACGTAAGTACCTACCTAATGTTACAAGCACATTTTAAAGTTTAGATATACCACGTGCAAGACGCGTACCCAGCTCACGTAGGTACCACGTAATATGGTAACTATCCTATAGTGCGTGGGAAATATATATTATGTTAGTTGATAGAAGAAAACAAAACCAATAATATTGTGTACACCATGGGAACAATGCTAACATGGTTACCCATTTCTTGCAGTTATCGACTTAATATAAGATAATGGGCCATGCTGAATAAATCATTCATTTATTTCTCAATCTAGTTGTAAATAAGACAAGGTTAGGTGCCTACTTTTATAATAATATATTGCTATCAAGAGATAAAAAGTTGAAAGTGTTCCATATTTGAAAATATTCTGTCAAAATACGGCTCGACGTTCACTATTTCGTTTCCAATATTTTTTTAGATACTTTATAATTAAAACATAAAAAATTATATATAGAAAAGTTTGAAAAGCCTCAAGCCATGGAAAGTTTATTAAGTGTGGAATTTGAGGTTTTTGGAAAGGTCCAAGGGGTGTTCTTCAGGAAGCACACCGTTAGAAAAGCGACGGAACTTGGGTTAAGAGGTTGGGTGAAGAATACTACAGCTGGAACTGTTAAAGGGAAATTACAAGGTGGAAATCGAGCATTGGTACTCATGAAGAAATGGCTCCAGACTACTGGAAGTCCAAACTGCAGGATTGACAAGGCCATATTCAAGAATCAGCATCCTATACTTATATACTCCTTTAATAACTTCGCTGTCAAACAACATTAAGTTTATTCATTGATATCTACCACAAAAGACAAGTAATAACTAATGGAAGTATTAATATATGTATACCCAATCTTGCTTCACTGAAAAATCTAGGTGATTTGCAAATCTGGAAATAAGAGGATACCTTTTATAAAATTGTGATAAAAACGGAAACTGCTGCTTTTTTTATAACCAATAAAATCAAATTGACTGCCGCATAATAAGTGCTTTCCAAATATAGGAAATGTCGTCATTATTCATTACTATATCTTACGAACCCAAACCAACCTAACGTTACCTAACGCTCAACCACCAGAGCTAACATATTCTAGCCTTACCGACTCTAATATGTACAACAAGACATAATGTAATTAAATCTTACCTAATCTAACGTAATCTAACTTACTCTAACTTATTCCAAACTAACCACATGTAACCTAACCCATCCTAACCCTATCGAAAAAGTGCATTGTTTTTTTTTAAACTTATTTTACAGAATTTTTAATAATATAACGTATCTACCTAAAAAAACGGTATGTTTATGTTTGGTCAGAGCTTTCTAAAAATACTAACCATAATGTGGATGGCGGAATTGGCCAATAATATTATTTATTTGAAAGACTTGCATCATTGTGCAATGTACATTCATCCAACATAATAATAGGCCACTTTTAAAAAAAAATTCCGGTTTAGACAAATATTCTAAGACATTCTACATTTTTTTTTTTACTTAATCGTATTTTTGAAACCCTGGGGATTTTTTGAAAATTTCAATCCGAAAAATCAGACCATTTTTTATAAACCGGAAAGACGAGACATAATTTTATAAGTGCGAAAAAACGATAATTACAAAGCCGAAAATCATTTTAAAAAAAGAACGTTTTCCACACGAATGGCAAAGGAGAATAACGAGGCATACCAAAAATATTACATCTCATAAATATTTTTTTCGTTGATTAGTCTTTATTGATCATAAATCATTATAATGTACAACGTATATATTACTAAATCCAATGTAATATACTTGTACTTGTAAATTATAATAATAATAAGAATATTATAAAATTTTATTTTGTTAAAATCAGCACCATAACCATTATACCTTTAAAACACGTACCAACTTCGAAAATGTTGCCTGAAATCAAAGTGATGCCATATATTAAAAAAAAAAATCTGTGGAATTTTACAAAATTAATAGGAACATTTTCGGAGACGGGACATTTTCATGTAGTGACGTCACGAGCCCAAATAATGGATTTATTTATTTAAAAATAAAAAAACTGTACATTTCTAAAAAAATTTACTAACATTTTCGCAATCTTAATAAAAAGATCTATCCACACGATTTTTTCTAAGTCGTTATGAATTCAATGCAATTGGCCTATTATGTTACATTATACCTACTTCCATGTTTTGACGTTCAATCTACCTATAGTCTGTCAAAAAAGAGTAGAAAATATAAAAACTTGAACTACTAAATTTGTAGACTGGCAGCACCAATTTAACTGTCAAATATTTTTTTGAAGTGCAATGACACTGAATGTATAGAACACAGTAAACCATATTTAAAAAAAAAACATTTTTTCTTCATGACATAAATTTGATTAAAAGGTGATTTATAAAGCGATTTGCTTTAACATAAATTTGAATTTAACAATAGATAGAATGGAAGAATCACTAATGGTGAGTTTAGTTATACTACTCTTAGATATGAATGAGTTAAATATATTCAGATCTAAAATTAGAGACATGATCAGAGACAGCCCAGGCAAAGCTAGGTACTTTATCTAGTATTAAATAAATATGAGCAATTTCTAAACTGTGCTTTATATTTTATTACATTGTGGTTATTCTTCATTATGTTAACACAAAATTTCAAAGGTATAATAATAATATACCTATATGCAACTCTAATTTTGAGATCGACGAGTATCTATACTGCAATGAAAAAATATTTTTTCAACTATTATGCCTTTTTAATTTTTTATAAAAATGTAGGTTACACAGCTTTACTTTAACACCATGAGTTATGTGTTTAGTATTGCCATTTGATCAACAGTGGCGCCCTCATATATTTTCTACTCTTATTTGACAAACTGTAGTTGAAACTCTATTCTCTATTCAATCAATTTGCAAATATGCCCACACACGAATGATATAAATAGGTACTTTATTATAATGGGCAATGCTACTCATCATTGCCAAGTTCAACTCATTAAGAATCTAGCCTTATCATGGTCAGAAACTTGTCAGCTCATCGGCAATCAAAGTGAAATTTCTTGCATTTGTGAGCGCGTGCTCAGCCTACACCACTTGGAAAAATAATAAAATTTTAGATAGTTTTTAAATAGTTAAGAATTTTATAAATTTAATTTTATAATTTTATTAATTTTAAATAGTTAAGAATTTTATAAATTTTATTACTGTAAAGAAGATAATTTTTAATATTAAAAATATTTACAAAATCAAAACTCACCTGCCTAATAAATAATACAGGTATAATTTATCAATAATATTTTGACCCTTCTAAATTGTACAATCCTTGTTCTTTCTTATGATCTCTATCGTATTTATACATAACTCATTGTAATCCAATAATATTTTTAATGCTGGTTTTTTGTCATGTTTTTTTTAAACAAATAAACTGTTTTTACTTGCTAAAGTTTTTGCTTTAATATATTTAGGTAACTTATATTGTGAAAATTTGTTTAGTCAATTTTTTACGATTTATAGAACCTATCACATGATTTATTTATCAGACAGTTTTATAGTTCATTTGTCTCAATTTGGCAGGCGGGTGTGGGTACCCCCGCCCTGGAACCATTTATTGGATAACCAACACCTCTGCCATACGTCATCCTAAGTGATCCGCTATGTTTAGTGACTTAGCAGGGGTGCCCGAGATCATGGGATGAGGCTTTTCCGGGTCTTGGTGGCGGATGCGTCTGCCCACCAACTCCGTGGCAAGCCGGATCGGTAGAGACTGGTTGAGGGAGATCTTTGGCCTCTCCAATAGGATTCTCTCGGAACATCACCTTGCAGCACAGTGGTATGGATGGATTCATATGTCCGCCACTCCTGGTCAGTCCTGGACACACTGGCCCCCAGATTCCTACCCACCCACCCCTCTTATCTTTTCCTTTCCTGAACTTTCTCTCCTTCCTTTCCTAAAAGGACCGTCCACACAGCATCCCTAAAGATGACATAGGCCCTAAAGGGGATTTTTTCCTCAGGGCCTGTATCAACTACCCAGTTGCAAATCCAAAATTAACAATATGCATCATAATATCGATATATAATATGACAAAAAACGTAGGTATATTTTGCTATGTCGATCGTAAAATTTGCAAATCACTCACTATATTTAATAATCAAAATTAATGTTACGAAGGTGGAAAACGGTGCAATGATCTTCTGATATTGTATGAGAATCTAGTTAAATACTGCATATCCTACAGGGTATAACAGCACCTTCCCGAGGGATTCTAACCAGCAATTGCTGAGCACATTTCGATAAAAAAAGTAGATGTCATTTCGCCGTCCGACGATATTTTATGAAGTAAAACTTCTTTACGCACGCTTGACTTGGGGAGTAAGCTGGTGAATGCGTGACGAGAGCGTTATGAAAGGTGTGATCGGGCGAGGCGAACGGAAGTTGAGAGGGAGATATAAGTTAGTGAAGTTTTACGTCAGTCGTGTGGTCTAAAGCACACTTACGCACGCTTGACTTGGGGAGTAAGATGGTGATGCGTGACGAGAGCGTTACGAAAAGTGTGATCGGGCGAGGCGAACGGTCGGGTGAGGCGAACGGAAGTTGAGAGGGAGATTTAAAGCTAGTGAAATTTTACTTCAGTCGTGTGGTCTAAAGCACACTCGTTTTTTTAAAAACAAAAATAAATATATTATTCTATCACACGTCGCCACTGATCACCCTACTACACGTCGCGCCGGGATCACGCGCGATGTTTTTCGTGTGTTACCGTGCTGCTAAAATGACATCTACATTTTTTAATCCAAATGTGCTCAGAAATCGCTGGTTAACCAGCGATTTAATGCTTAATTTAATGCTTCGGGTACGTGCTATTACACCCTGTATGTATAATATTATGATGACTACCTACATATATATCAGAAATGCTGGCCAATACTCGTCTAAAGTGAATCGTACATTGTAGAGTTCAATGATTTTAGACTATTATATATTATAAGGAAATTGGTTGAAGACTTTCCATTTTACGTTTCATACGTTTTTTCAGATTTGATGAACGCGTTCTTTTATCCGTATACATATATCGGCATTAGAATCAATATTTTATTCCATTCACCGAAGTGTGTGGGTTCCTATATTAGTTTGTAGATATACATATGTAGAACACGACATAACCCCTAGTAGGTAAATATGAGAAGTAAATAAATTGCAAGTTTTTTGGATGAAAACCCAATTTATTTTTATTTATTTATTTAACAGAACGTAAACAACATATTTCCGTTTTTTTACATTAACTCCACACAGAAGGCCCTGAGGAAAATAATTTCTCTCAGGGCCTATGTCATCTGATATGCTGTGTCAAGGGCGGATCCAGGATTTTTTCTGGGGGGGGGGGGGGCACAATGGGCGGACGCGCAAAAAAAATTCACAATTACTGTTAGGATTTTTTTCTGGGGGGGGGGGGGCACAAGGGGCGGACGGGCAAAAAAATCAACAATTACTGTTAGATTGTTAATAAACTTGAAGAATCATATAAGAATCATACTTCAAGTTTATTTCTATAAGTTCAAGTATGTATAGGAAGGTTTATGAAAGTGTCAAAACAATCGAAAAATTAAATGTTTAAAAAAGACAGTTTTAGTTTCTAAGTATGTACCTACTGTGATGGAATCTCCACAGTACACAAAAATAGCGCCTGGGGGGGGGCACGTGCCCCCGTGTCCCCCCCCCCTAAATCCGCCCTTGTGCTGTGTGGAGGGTCTTTTTGAGGAGAGGGAGGAATGAACATTGGTCTTGAAGAGACCCATGTTGTAGGAAGGAGGAAACACAGAGGCCGGCAAATCATTCAACAGCCGAGCTGTTGAACACAAGAACGAGTCGAAGAAGCGACCCGTTCTCATGTGACAAATGTCAACCGTGTACAAATGTTGGGAGGGATCATTTACGCTAGTTCCTCGGTGCATCTTCCATTGTAATACCGGTAGAACAAGGATAGCATTCCCACCCGACGCCTGTGCTCTAAAGATTGCAATCCGTCTGTTAAGATGGGAGAATCTATCAAACGGACCGCCCGTTTCTGCATAGAGTCGAGGGTATTTTCCAGGTGTTTTAGAGCTCCAGACCAGAGGTGGCTGCCGCTTGGCAATAAAAAACAAATAAATAGAGTATTTTTAGGGGTACCCGAAAACCAAAGTGTTTTTGAAATGTGATGAAATGCGCTTTCAAATTGTATTATTAATTAGAAATAAACATTTAATATTTTTAATATAAAAACATAAAAAACTTTTAAAAATGGTTCACCTTACATTTTTTCTAACTCAAATTATTGATAAAAACACGCACATATTAGACAAATGTAGATATTATAAATGTTAATACTACCTTAGTTTTTTGTAATTTCGTGTAAAAATAATTAATAACAAAAACAAAAAAGTTTAATTATTTTTTTTAATGCTGGTCGGAAACTTTGGTTTCATAAAGGTGTACACTTTAATCCTTTTTGGTTAACTTTTAGATTTGAATATAATTTGCTTTCCCTTTTAAAACCGTTTAGACCATATTTTTCACTAAGATAGTAAAGAAGATAAAACAATTTCTATGAGACCCCTATGAGTTGTTCCCAAAAGCGAACAAATTAGCTTGAGGGGTTAAGTTTTTTAACCAGCAGAACTAGGAAGATAGTGTTATCCCAGTCTGCCATACGAGAAATGCATAAATGTAAAATTAATGTCCACTACGCCATCGATCAATAAACTTGTGCATTTAAAACCAGTTTACGTAAACATTTACAATTATTTAATGAAAACACGCGGTTGTGTATTAAACGCTATTATCGAAGTATTTCTGGATAATCGTATTAATAAAAATCTGGTGTTATATTAATTAAATATTATAATCCGTAATTTTGCGTTAGGTAAATATTAGAATGACGAGTTTCATGTAAAAATCACGAAAGAGTTAATTAATATTATTAATTAAAAATTATCCGTCAACATATTTATGTTAATCAATAATAATAATTAATTCAGGCTTTGTTAGTGCGACGTATTTGCATAAAACTATTATACATACATACTTTTGTTATTAGGCTTATTAGTACCTAATGTAAGCAAGCATCAATTTGTTCAAATTTTACCAGTCACCGTATTCATCAAGTCATTATCCAATTTTCCAAGAAATGGATGAATTTCTTTTCGTAGGTATAAAATAATATTTAATCATTAACAATATTAGTGACTCTCGGACGAAAATTTAAAAGAGGAATACCAGAAAAAGATTCAATCGCATCTAGGAATTGAATCCAGGACCTTAGAATTGCCGGGTCTCTGCTATAACTACTGAGGTAATTCGACCCTATCCCCTTCGCTCATATTTATCTGTATCATAATTCGACTAACGTCTGCCAACATTATCTTCATTTTCTTAACGCATATTTTTATTGCGTTTTTCTACCGAAACCGAAACCGAATCTTCGGTAGCTGTTTCAGTTTCGGCCGAAACCGAAACCGAAACTTTTTTACATGTTAAAAATCTATTGTTTACTGAGATTGGCTTACTTTTTACACTTATACAAACAGTTAACATGTGTTAAATGAAATAAAAAAGCAATAATTGAAGTACCTACGTGATTTTTTTTTATATTACTAAAAATTAACAAACATGTACTTTAAGACATTGTTTTTTCTCTTCGCTTATTCTTTTTTTTATGAGTTCTAAATTGTAGTTATTAACTAAAGCTTCTACGAGGAATTCAATCGTAACACTTGTTGCATTCAATAAATAATATGTTTATATAATTAATCAATGTAATATGAAATTATGATATGAACTAAATTTGTCAATTTGACTGGCCTAAAACAGGATCCATTCCTAGTTGGCTAGTCAAAGTTTCCATATATGTTTCATTGTATAATTTTATGTGAAATAAATATTATTATTATTATTATTATTATTAAAAAAAATGTTACTGCTTGGAACAAAAATTTGTCAATAATCAACACTTATGTGCATTATAAAGGAACGACCTCATTAATTGAGTATTTTAATTTAAATTGCGTTTACAATCACAACATTCTAAAGACTCAATTTACCATTTATTGAGATCTTTTGCAGAGTTTTGGTGCCGAAACCGAAACCGAACCTTCGGTCGGTCACTGAAAATAACTTTCTATTAAAAATATTATATGATAGGTAGGTATTTTATCGCTCGTCTGAATTCTCCAAACTGACACTTCCAATTTTAAAATTACACTTAAATTCAAAGCAAAAGCTCTAGAGTTCATTGGACCGGAGTAACAGACAGACAATAGTCACAACCGAAATTAGTATTTTTTTAAAAGAATTTAGTACCGTTGTCTAGGTATCTACTAAACTGAGAGGAAGAATGACATTTTTTATCAATATATTACCTTCTAAATTCCACACAGAACAGAGATTATGTACGAAGTAACTTTGACTGTTTCACCAAACCAACTCAAATGCGAAAAAACAGCACGCAATTTTCATTTTCCTTCCATCACGATACAGTATTAATTACGATTGCCTGCTTCAATGAATTAAACCAATTTCTGGCAGTCAATATTTATTATTGGGCAGTAATATGTATAGGAAGTAGGATGCTGCTTGCATATCAAAACTCCTCATGTCTATAAAAAGTAGCATGTATTATATCATATGAATAACCCAGTGGCGCAGCCTAGATTTTTCTTGAGAGGGAGGGGGAATTTAAAATTTTTAAATTTAATAAAAGTCATATTATGTGTGAACAAACAAATTTAACACATATCGTAATTGTGAAAAGTTATGGAATTATCATTCAGTGTGTGTGACTTGCTCAAGGGCGGATCCAGCTTTGGCGCCAGGGGGGGGGGGTCACATAGTCATGGTCAAGTCACTAGAAGTTATAATTTAATTTTTATAATAATTGATACAAGTAAAAAGTAGGTCCACCCAGTCCTGGATTTGTCAATAGGCCTTATAGGCCGCGGCCTAGGGGCGGCAGAGGTCAGGGGGCGGCGCTCGCTCGCTTTGTGTACGATTATAAACAACAACAAAAAAGTCACTGTGGATAGATAGAGTTTTCTATCTATTAACCTTTAGACGCCCAGTGGTCCCGTACGGGACCACGGATTTGTGTCGTTCAATTCCCAACGGTCCAATACGGGACCGGTGTTTGTGATGCGAATATTTCAGAAAAATTGCTTTGGAACTGGACTACCTTTATTGCACGAGCGTTTAAGGGGAGAAATAGGTATAGGACTTAGTATTTTAACTGATTTTCATGAATTTTTGTAACACATCTAAGGAATACATACGTTTTTATTTATGCATTGCGATCATTTTACACATATATGTTCAAGAGTATATTCTAAAATTTTCAATTATTTTCCTCAAAAATAACGGAGATATCAACTGCCGCGCATTGTAAGTCGCCATCCGGCTGGACAACTTTACTCTTCGGATATTCTATGCATAGAAGCAAGAAGTTATTATAAATGATTTTGTCAAATAAAAAATCCCGTAAGAAATTGTAATTCTTGTTTCATATTACACTTTTATTTTACGAATAATTCATTCTTTATTTCATTTTTGAATATCTACTTAACCTATATTTGAATATTTATTTTTAAAATTGTGTGTCACCTAATAAAAGCCTGCAAGTGAGTGATTATGATAGGGGGCAACTTCTAACAAGGAGGAAGGGGCGGCGCAAATGAAGTGGCCTATAATAATGAAAAGTTTAAATACGGCCCTGGGTCCACTTAGGTCCTGGACCCAGCCCAGGGGGGGGGGGGGGGGTCATGACCCCCATGACTCCCCCCCCCTGGATCCGCCCTTGGACTTGCTCCTGTGCGGGTTCCGGTAAATATAATTGGCGTCTCTACTCTACTAGTTCTGCTATCCTTTCCATCGCAGCCCGATTTGCCGCTAATCCCACATTTATTTATTTATTTCAACACATACGGCACACCGTGTGCCATTAACATAATTAAATTTACGTAAAATTATACAATAACATAAAGAATTTACACATTATTATATAATAGCTCTAAGATATCTTAAAATAATACAATTACAACAATTATAAATATAAAAAGGTATAACAAGAAAAAAAAGTAAGATTGATTTAGATTTTGATTGATTCGAAGGTTCGGAGGCCTGCAAATTAGGTAAAAAAACTGAATTAATCATATTATAGTTAATTTTTATTGCGTCTACACTGCCACTGATATCAGTTGAAATTTTTTTTCAGTTTTTGCAGAAAAATCTCGATATTTTACTTTATGCAAGTTTTAAGGACTAATTGATTTTGAATAACCAACTTGACTTTTTCAAATACAATGACCGTTGAAAAACATTAGCAGAGAAGAAAATTATTTGATTTTCCTGCCGCGGGAAAAGATTGCACGCGCAAAACACAATAATAAACTCATCTTGAGCCAGCACCTATACTACCAGTTGAATTAATTAAAAACCACTGCAAACGTTACGCAAGCATAAAATGTCACACTTCTTCTTTTTGGAAAAACTTCCACATATGCAGATTTTTATTTTAAGGGGGCCTAGCCTACTGGGCCCACATCTGGGTGCGCCACTGAAACAACCTATGAGTTATACAAAATCTAGCTCTTTGAAAAAAATATTTCTGAAAAATCCCAATTGTGCTTGAACTTCCTTCACGTTCACGAGATTAAGCTCTTAGGTATGTAAATCTAATTCCTAATTAATTATTCGTGGATGTAGTCATTATTCTTGCATGGAAGAAAAAAATGGATGAAACGCGATATAAAAAACAGAGTGTGCTATTCACACGCATAGAAGTGAAACCTTCAGAAAACTAAAGTAGACAAGAGAGTAGACTACGAAACACCTGAGGAGACCGATTATACATTCTCATTCTCTCGCAGGCTAAATCCTATGTGTTTGTCTCTTTTTAGTGTTGCTGTTTTTCATTTCATCGAGTTTCAAATCACGACGTTTCTAAAGTTTTCTCTTTAAAAAAATAGTTACTTAGCTAACAATTGAGATTTTTCATCATGCAAATATTCAAAAGCAGTCTGAAGATGGCCGTGACAGGCTGAAACCGGTCGAACAATAAAATGTGAAATAGAGTTTAAAATGAGTTTTAACATAATATAATCTAATATTATCTGCAGTAGATGTGCGTGAATCGCAGATGGTCCAGCGAACAGCTATACATAGAAGAAATACGTACAAGATGCAGAAGCAATGGCGATGGTCGCTGTAGCCGGTAGCTCTAGTCTAGTATCGAGTTTGTATCTACTGTCGGTAGCCAATAAAGTGAACCCGCTCCACCTGGTGCCGGGGATGGCCGCTGCCATTTGCTTCTTGTTATAAGACCAGAGAAAGCAATTTCGGATTCAGTCGCTGCGGGAAAGCACCATTGCCGACATCTCTAACCTGCTACCAGTGCTAACACTTCTACAATATCTTCGTGCAACGCAGTGCAAAGCCCCGCGATGGAACACAGGTGGGTTCCAACATTATTTACGATATTATTTTGCTTGTCGTTTCTACGCGGAGAAAGTCAATTATACGACTGCAAAGACAAACATTTACGTATTATGCAGTATCACTGTACGTGTTTATGCGTCATTTGATTAATTACTATCACATTACAATGGATGTTTACGTTTTGTAATTATTATTGTGTGATCAACTTTACGCAATGTGGTTTTAATTAATGTGACGATTTTTATGCGGTATGAGTTTGGGCAACTGATAACGATCACGTTTATACGTTTCAGAATTATTTAATTAACTTCAGCAATAAAACTGTAATTTAAGCATGATGATAATATGCAAAATGAAATCTTTCGGTTAATACAGTGATTTTACGTTTCATTCCAAGTTTGTGAAACCAATAATGTATGGTTCTAATTAATACGATAATTTTATGTGTTGCTCGTCGTATTAGAATGATCAAGTGCGGCATTTCACTTGTAAGAAACTGTTTTTTAAACGCCTTTCTATGCCTGCAGTTATTTTTTTGGAAAACAGGTAGTTCCGGAAGGCAATGCATTACTTATATAACTCCACAAAACAAGAGTAAACTGTAATTTCGCGTTCATTATAAACTTGCAAATAATCATAATCTTTATGAAAACATTTCACAATTCGTTTTTGTTTACAGTTTTCTAATCAAGAATTCTGTTTCGTTTTCAAATTAAATATCAAACAGTGTTATGTTTCTGATTCCGGAATTAAACCGATTTAATTATATAAAACTGCACATTGGTTCAGTGAACACAAAATTAATGAAATGGAAATCTTGTGAGAATTTTTTAGCACAACGATCTTTTTATTTTGCTTAGTTCACGTAATAACAGATTAATTATTTTTTGCAAACAGGTACATTATGTTTTTCTCTTCGCGTCGTTACCTGCATTGTCGTAGTCCGTGTAAAATAAAAGACCAACATAAAAATAAAAGGTGTTGATAAAATTTATTCATCGATGACCGATTATTTAAATCGGACCTATAAATCAGTGTTTCACATCGCCTGCTTTTTCACCTGTCATTTTTTTATTGGTCGTTAATTCATAAGAAAAATAACACATTTAAAAAAATCACGTAATGTTTGATTCTATGAGAACTTGGCAAATTTATTGAGCAGTATTTTAAAAGACAAAAAATTAACAATGGTGTAAAATTTCAACACTTTTATTACACAATAAAATATAAATTCATATTATTGTAATGTCAGCTTCAATTATTATTAATCAGGTAGTTTCATAATACGTATTTTAAAAAAACGTCTACCATACCGTCTGTGTTTGAGATTCTACTCTTATGTAGGAACATTTATAATACATAGGTGTATCACCAAGATTTTGTTCATTTTGGGACCTTTTATTTTTCTCTTCGATGACCTCCGCCGCATAAAGGTTATGGTCGTTGACTTTGGCGACGGGTTTCCGAGTTAAGTTAATGTCAGCTTGGAAATTGTGAAAAGTGTACAAATATATTTTTGAAGACTGTTTGGTCTAGTTGTTTTTTTAACATTTTTTGGCTTTTGTTGACTGTTGAGGCACATACATTATAATGCACCAATTTTTCCAAGAGTACCCGTTAAATCCCACTTTTAGAAGTTTTAGTCCCAAAGCGCTCGCAAGAGCTTTTTTTTTGTTTTACACTTTTTTTTACGTTACTACCAAATAAGTTCCGAGTTCCAACTATCAGGGACCAATGGGATTATGGCATCTCAATAAGGAGAATGTTGTGAGGCTGAGGGAACTGCGGACGAGAATGAGATGGGGAGTAGTAAATTGGGAAGTATCGGGATATTCTGATTTGGTTGATGTATTCTTCACCTTGGAAGGTACTGAGAATATCTACCACCGCTTGGCTATTATACGAGTATGACTAAAATGTATTTAAATTGAATCAAATATATTTAATGCATCTATTGGAAAACTGTTTTTAGTGAATTTCCGCTCGCGGTTGGTTTTTTCGTCCCCTTCTTTGTCATTTCTAATTTTAATCACACACAAAAAAATTGCCGGTATATTATTAAAATTCTTTTATAGATTGGTAGACATACAGGGTGTAACAACACGCACCCGAAGGTTTTTTACCAGCGATTACTGAGCGTATTAGTAAAAAATGTTTTTTTTTCAATTAAAAACAATAAAAATATTTTTCCATCGCACATCGTAACTGAGCAATCAGGTATAGCCTTACGGGTCACGTGATAAACACTCCGTCTCGTTCCAATAACACGGTAACACATGAAATAGCGCGCGTATCACGTGATTCCGTCGCGACGTGTAGGAATGTGATCAGTAGCGACGTGTAATTGAAAAATATATATTTTCTTTTAAATAGAAAAAAAAAATTACCCTACAACAAAATGACATGTACCTACTTTCAGAAATCACTGGTTAAAATAAAATCCTCCGGGAACGTGATGTTACACCATGTTTGTGTATTATTCAATGGTTTTGCAAACTCGTTTTAGTGTAGGTAACAACAAAGGTAATTTTCATTGGAATTAAAATCTATTATATAGAAATTTATGAAAAAGCTGACGTTAAATCAATTAATCATGCCAAAAAGTACATTACGCTAACCTATTTATAAACCGTGTTTGATTTAAGATTGAATTAAAATTCAATGCCACAATAATTGCAATCGAAATCACATTTGGATAATGAGCAGGCGGCAATGAGGATATAAATATATTATTTAATTCGTTTCACGGTCATATTTTGATTTCTTTGTCGGCATAATATGAAAGAAAATTATCTTACGCTTATTTATATTTGACTTCAAAATAAAGTTACCTATTGTACATTTAAATCGCAGCTTTTAACACCTACGACTTACGTAATGTTAAACGTTTTTTATTACCAATTTCTCATATTTACTTGCGATAACAAAAAGACAAATTACTTTTAAAAGTTTAATTAAAATATTAATTTTACTGGTTGCCTTTATCTATAATATTACATAATTAGGTAACTTTTTAAATTAATATTAGTTTATTGTAGACTTTCAAATTGTAGTGTTACGCAATCGACTGAACATTAAAAAGGTCACAGTAGAAAACATCACAGAAGATTTTGTGGTGTTTCTTGCCAAATGACTTTTTTTCTGCAAGAGTAATATTATGGAGTAATGATTTATAAGTTAACATTTTGGTGTATTTTATTTTTAGTGCATATAGGTATAGTAGAGCAGTGGTCTTCAACCTTTTTTAGCCGGCATATCTCCTGTCTCTCACTACAAATTTGTTGTTCCCGGTACCCTTTATCTATCTTTTTTACACGTGTAATGAAAGACGTTATTCATGTGTAATTTTTAATACTCTAATTATTACATGAATTTAACAATCATGTCACACAGATACAATTAAATAATGCAATTTTGTATAGAGTGTAAGACGACTTCAGGCATTTTAACCAGTTATTCTTTGTATATGCGTGACACGTTATTGCGTACCCCCAATTTGTCTTCGCGTACCCCCAGGGGTACCTACGCGTACCACAGGTTGAAAACCACTGCAGTAGAGGATACTCTCAGCATCTCCCTGGTGTTAAGACCACCATTCAGAATTGAAATTTTGCTTACAATGGCTTTAGTGTTTGGTGACCAGATCTGAAAAGCCAAGTACTTCCCCATCTTCCTCTTCCCCATATCATTCCCCTCCCCTTCAGCCTCACAAAATACCCCAATAGGTGATGCCATAGACTCACAGGTTCCAGACGGTTGGGAGCAGTTGGTGGATGTGCGGTAATCAAATAAAAAATGTAATTTTTAATATGGGAGGCGGGTAGGAACCATTTATTGCATAACCAACACCTCTGCCATGTGTCACCCAAAGCGGTTCGCTACGTTTGGTGACTTAGCAGGGGTGCCCGGGTTCATGGGGTGAAGTTTTGTCGGGGTCTTGGCGGCAGATGCGAATGAATCGGGAGAGACTGGTTGACAGAGACCTTTTGACTTCTCCAGCAGAGTTCTCTCGGAACATCACCTTGCACCGCAGTGAAAGGGATGGAATGATTCGTCTGTCACTCCAGGACACACTAACCCCCAGATTCCTACCCAGCCCTCATACCTTTTTCCTTCCCAGAACGTCTTCTTCTTGCTTTCCTAAAAATAGCCTCCACACAGCATCCCCAAAGATGACATAGGCCCTGAGGGGAATCATTTTATTTAGGGCCTCCTGTGTGAAACTATAATTATAGTGCAAAGTTACAAAAAAGAGAAAAACAATTTGAAACGTAAACAATATTATAAGAGAGGATGTGTTTTAGGTAATATTTTGTAGTTTATCTCTGTAAATAAGAAACACACATTGATCTTTAAAAAACCACTCTGGAATATAATATAATATAACTACGTGGTTTAGTCTGTAATAAATCAACTCGTTTACCTATAAATGAGGAACCGAGCGCATATCGAAACGAGAAATCGCGTCAGCTAATAGCTATTTGCTACCTGGGGTGTTAAGCAGTTATAAATCATCCAGAACAGTGATTCCCAACCTTGGCGATATCGTCTCCCTGGCGGTGAATTGCTCCGAGGGGGCGGTGAGGGGCCAAATGGGGGTCAAAGTAATTACAATAAAAATACATTTTCCTAATGAAATTAAATAAACCGTAAGTACATCATTGCAAGTAACTTATATATGAACCGTTCAATTAATTTTATTAGGTAGGTATTATTTATGGATTAATAGTATTTTCATTTTTATTAAGTTAAAACTTAATTAGTAAAACCTCGTATTGTAATATTTTATTAAATGAAGACAATATTGGCAATCGAAAATCTGGAAACAGAAAAATCAGAAATAAGATATTGGCTACGAATACATTTTTCTGATTTTTCTGTTTCCATATTTTCGATTGAGTTTCGCTAACATTGTCTTCATTTAATTAAATAGTATTTTAGTTATTTTGATAATATTATTTAAAAAAATCTTTTTTAATTTAGAAAGCAAAATTTCCGGTTTACAAATAAATCCACTCACTTATATCATTATAAGTGAAAAATGTGGCTTGTGCAATGGTGAAGGACTAAACTAGCGGTTGATCGAACCCGCAACCACCATAACTTCCACGCTACCAACCGGTTGATCATGATGTTGCAAAATCTTGTATGTGCTATCATGCTTTTAATTTGGAAGGCGGATATTGATACTGCCGTAGGTACCGGGCTCCATTTATTGGATAGCAAACACCTCTGCCATAGGTCACCCAAGTGGTTCGCTACGTTTAGTGACTTAGCAGGGGTGCCCGGTTTCATGGGGATGAGGCTTGTCTAGGTCTTGGCGACAGATGCGTTTGCCCACCTACTGTGTTGAGGGAGTTCTTTTTAATTCTCTCGACCTATCTAGCCTTGCACCGGAGTTGGGGGATTTGACTCATACGCCCGTCACTCCTGGACACACCGTCCCCCAGATTTCTACCCAACTCTCATACCCTTTTCCTTTTCAGATCTTCCTTTCCTTCATTTACTTTAAAAAAAACCTCCACACAGCATTCCCAACGATGACAGAAATTATTTTTATCGGTACCTCCTGTGTGGAGCTAAAGTAAAAAAAGATTTTTTAATGGAGGATAGTGGGTGGGGGTTAAAGAAAAATATACTTACAAAGTGGGCGATGAGCCAGACAAGATTGGGAACATCTGATTTAGATCGCAGATATTGCGCAAAGTATTGCGACGATCATAAATTTAGAAAATTTATCAAGGACAGCATCTAAATAATAAAATATACAATATTATTCGGTTGTATGCATGGATAGAGTTTTCAACTGCAGATAAGTAATTTTATCATTCAAATCCGCGATCTCATTCTACGCTTTTTCCTTTAGCCCAGTTAAAAAACGAAGATGAAATTACAAAAAAATGAATACTTCGTTGGAATTTTTGTAACCTTTATTATTTACACGGCGCATAAAGGAAAATGCTTTACATCAGCTTACTCTTGACAGTTAATCAAAATAAAACAACTTTCATCCGGTCCTACCTAACTACGGATATAAAGTCTTCAAGCGAGTAATACGTGTAATTCGGCCACGCTGTATTCAGTAAATTATTCATTATAGGCTTGAATAATGGTGATGCCTACCTTTCTGTAGGTAAAGTGGAAAAACTGTGTGCTATGTTTGTTTGTGGCAATGTTTTTAGTGGCTATGTTTTTAGTTTTTACCTAATCTGAGGTAGGTAGGTACTCGTTTTAAGGAAATAGCATCCATTTTTCGTGTTACGCGATTGCTCAGAACCGATAATTATTCGCGAAATATGAGAGACAGCTAAAAAAAAAATATGTGAATTCCGCTTCAACTATGGCGGGTATGGGTACCGCCACCCCGGCAGGGAACCATTTATTGGATAACGAACGCCCCTGCCGTAGGTCAAGTATTCGCAACGATTGGTGACTTAGCAGAGGGACTTGGGTTCGTGGGGTGAGGTTTGCCTAGGTCTTGGCGGCGGATGCTTTTGCCCACGTACTGCATGTGTTGAGGGAGACCTTTTGACCTCTCCAATCGGACTCTCACGAGCAATCGCCTTGCACTGCAATGGGAGGGATCGATTCGTTTGTTCGCGTCGTTACAGAACACATAGACACCCAGATTCCATTACCTACCCCTCTTATCTTTTTCCTTCCCAGAACTTCCTCTCGTTCCTTTCTCTAAAAAGATTCTCCACACAGCATCCCCAAGGAAAACATAGGCCCAGAGGATTTTTTTCCTCAAGGCCTCCTTTGTGGAGATAATGAAAAAAAACTGCTTCCAACAGTCTGAAGCCAGTGGAACTAACGCATCCCAAATTGGGGTATTTTGTGAGAATGAAGATTGTGGGGAGGGGAAAGAGATTGGAAAGAGGAAAGTGGGAATGCCTGACTATTCAAATTTGATCATCAAACACTGCTAAAGTCATTTCAAGCAACGTTTCCATTCTGAATGGTCGTGGGCTTTCACCAGGGTGATGCTGAGAGTGTCTACCTGTCTACCACTCTGAAGCGTGTCGCAACTACCTGTACTTACAATACATTATTTTTAATGAATTAAATTTAAATAACGCATATTTCCCACGACCTCCGAACTTAAGTCAAAAGCCTTACCCCTCGACCACTGAGGTCGTCACTTGATCAAATCTCTCGGCTCAAGAGTTTTCGTGTTACACGATTGCTCAGAACCAATTATTCGCGTAATTCGATAGATTCCTGTACCTACAGTCCGATGAATAGTGATTAATGACACAGGATGCAGTTTTCCAGACGGCCAATGTAAAACGAATGAAGTAACAATATCAACCAATGGTAGTTGTTCAGCTAATTATGTTAATAATAAAGACCTATCCCTATTCTCAATTATCGCGTTATTATCCAACTGTTATGTAACTTAGAACTTTAATTTCTTGGTGTGCCGTTAAGCGTCTTTTAAATACTTTAATGGCTCTTTTTTTAGTTCACATGTGATGAATGTATGATTGTACACACGCACATCTAGTGAACCGTTTATAAAATAAAAAGCACATTCTATAACGAATACCAAATATGTAGATAAACACAAACAGGTTATGGTAAGGTTTCAGCCTAGATATTTTTTTATTATTATTGGAGTACCTAGGTAATGATTTCCTTATTTCTCGACTCTTTTTAGTATCCATTGCGGTTTCATTATGAAATACTGACGATTATTTGCTTTCATGATTTTCGATAAAAAAGTGATTTCAGCAATGTTAAAATATTATCTGTCTACGTATTAATTACAATTTGGTGTCAAAAGATTAAAAAAATACATAAAATAACCGATTTACTTAGTAGTAAGTAGATTTTAATCAATAAGATTTAAAAAATGAATTATTTTTAATGAGATTCAGAGTCGATAGGATGTAGTTTTTTAATGTGGTGTTCAGTAGTGAATGGTAGAAAAAGTCGGGGATGCCCGAGAAAGACGTGAGTCAAATAAATATTTGTAGTAAAATCACGTAATAATGAAGCGATGGTGAAGAAAGAGGTGTAAGGAGAATATATGACGTGGAAGCGAATGGTTTAAGAAGTTCGGGACGCCCGAGGAAGACTTGGCACGACCAATGGAATCAAATACTCAAGTGTGATACAATAAAGCGTACGTGATGAACGAAGAAAGGGGGGTAAGTAGAATTCGAAGAGAATGGTAGAAAAAGTCAGAAAAGCCCGATGAAGACATACAGTTTTATTATCTTATTACAATACGCATGTAACAATTTATATAGGTAACCTATAAATACGCATTTATTAATAAAAATAAATGTCACAGTTGTTGCCTAATATGAAACCATCAAGGTCAATGGTGAAAATGTAGAGAGACAAGGCCGACAAGGGTGCATACAATAGATCGAACCCCTCATTAGGGGCCAACCGCCCCCCATATGAGTTGCTATAACTAAGCTCTTGCGTAGAGATAACATCTAGTACCCCCGTACCACTTTTCGTGCTGTGATGTGGAATACCTATATAGCAGGTCGTGGTGTCGCCCCGGAGGTGGTTGTGCGGTACAAACAATTATTTATAGTTTTCCAGGAGATATGGGCTGTCAATATATACCCTAGGTTTGTTCCAGTAACACTTAAAATTACTAAGTGTTACTGGAACACTACAAATAAAATTTACTCTAGTAAAATCTACTCTAAAAAATAAATATCAAGAAAAATAAATCTAATATGGAAATCTCTCTCTATCCGATGGCGCTACAGCCATATCGAGCCTTGGCCTCCCGCGACATTCGCCTCCAACTCCTCCTGTCCTCAGCGACTGTCTTCCAGTTTGTTACCCGGAGAAGCTGTGCTGCATCCCCTCTTACCTCCTCTTCCCACCTCAGTCTGGGTCTTTTTCCCACTTTTCTACTTCCAGCTGGGTGTCCAGTCATAATTCTTTTTGGGACGCGTGTGTCCCAAAAATAGTTTGGTTTAATCTTAAGTTCAATCTTATTTATTTCCAAAATAAAATCGCATTGTGCAATGATCTTCTCAAATAATGTATTACCTACCTATTATTCTGAAGAATATTAACGTCAAAGTCCTTCATAGCAATCAAAGTAAATTTACAAGACCTATTTATTTACTTAAGTCTGAAATTATATCTGTACAGTTTACCTTTCGAGATCTCAGATAATGCGGTGCGCAGTTCGCTTCGGAATTTATGAGATTTCATCAGAAAATTTAATAACTATGCACTTCCGTCAATTTAGCAGATGTTGGGAGTAGGTAGTCACCACCCACCACCCACGGAGTATCACTGCATATCTCATTAATCAGAAATGCAACGTGCAATGCAATTATTACTATTCTTTTATTTTTTATTTTGGGCCTTACCTAATAACATAAGTCCATTTTAGTATCTTCCCACAACTCTGCCATCTCCTAAATTAGGTACCTACTCACTTATTTCTCATACAAAAATGGCAAAAAAAATTTGGCTGGCGAGTTAAGCATTATCTGTATTACTTTGTTGGAAAGTTGATTTATTAGAATATTTAAAGTTATTATTTATTACTGAATGATACAAAATACAGATGATAAGTGACTACAAAAATTAATGATGTTAATGATGATGCTCAAAACAAGTTTCGTAGGAAATGCGTTTAACAAGGTT
This sequence comes from Limnephilus rhombicus, assembly GCA_929108145.2. NCBI lineage: Eukaryota > Metazoa > Arthropoda > Insecta > Trichoptera > Limnephilidae > Limnephilus > Limnephilus rhombicus. The sequence continues at coordinate 16,409,108 of OV815272.1, read as the reverse complement.
AGCTCATACAGGCCTTTTTCGAAAAAAAACTCGATGGACCGTTCTCGAAATTTCGAACATGTGAAGTAGTTTGAAGCCCCGAAACAAATGATATATTTTTACTTGTATTGCAGTTATTTCAAATCTCCAATTGGAACATGGACTTCAAGCTACGTCACGAATTTTTAGCCAATCACCGCTCTACCCTCTTGATGAGCTAATCTTGTTAAACGAATTTTATACTAACCTTGGGATCAAACAGCAGAAGAGAAGGGAGTGAAAAAATTATATCGTTTTTGTAACTTTCTTTTGTTTCATATTCCGAAATTTGAATTAAAATTGAATTACTGGCGGTAGAGTAGGTATATGTAGGTAGGTACCTAATTACCTACCAGTAGATAGATACAACTTCAATATAAATTTTTATTCTTCTAATTATAAGAGATTCAATGAAATATTCCGATTTATTTTTGTGCGCATTAATCTCTCCACACACGTAGACAATTATTATTTATTGAATGTCATGCTTTAATGAGAAAGTGTTTGGCTGCGTGCTTTCGCTGAAATTAATAATAGCACCGGTTTTACCAATATCACTCTTCTTCAAAAACATAATGTGTGCAAAGGAATAGTTTACATATTATTTTATATTCTTGTGAATTTTACCGATAGATTATGTTGCTATGTATTTTCGGTATTGCATTCTACTTTCTATCAGGAAGGTAAGCTGTTAGCTTTTTTACTGCATTGCTTCGTTCCTATAAGCCCTTTACTTTTCACGTGATACCTGGTCACTTTCGTGTGATTATTATTATTATTTAATAGTAACAATCATCCGATGGTAAAAGTACGTACCTACTTTGTGAAATCGCAACCCGCTTATTACGTCATCAAATATTTGCGAAGCATTTATCTCTAAAGAATATGATAGAATTTTTGTTTGATTGGAAATCACTGTCTTATCAGATTGTAAATTATTTTTCGAATAAAAAACAATAAATGGCCCTTGAAAACATAAAAAGTGGTCCCACTAATAAGAGACTGCACTTTCAAATAATTAAAAATAGAAATAGCACGTTTTTAACAATGATTTTTAACATTCAGATTAAGTGGCGATAAATTGACAATTATGAGGTTTCCAATAGGATTGGCCACGGATCTAAAATGCATTTTTACTTTTCAGTAGGTAGGTACCTATCTAATTTAGATTTTTTGTCCTCTTACTTGTGTTTGTCCTGCAATCTTTGTCGGAAATATAATAGTAAGTATTCACGTTTATAAATAATTCAGAAAACACTTCACTTTTCGTTTAAAACACGAATTAAATATCCACGTAAATTCAATTTTTGGAGGTGGGTGTGGGTACCGTGTACCGTCGCCCCGGGAACCATTTATTGGATAACCAACACCTCTGCCGTAGGTCATCTCAAGTGGTTTGCTACGTTTTTTGGTGTATCAGGGGTGTCCGGGTTCATGGGGTAAGGTTTGTCCGGGTCTTGGTGGTTGTATCTGAGCACCAGCTGCTTGGTAGGCCGGATCGGGAGAGACTGGTTAAGGAAGACCTTTTGACCTCTCTGGCAGGACTCTCTCGGAACATCGCCTTGCACCACAGTAGGAGGGATGGGTTCATACGTCCTTCACTCCTGGAGACACTCACCTTCAGATTCGTATCCATCCCTCACACCTTTTTCTTTCCCAGAACTTCATCTCCTACCTGTAATAAAAATTGTTAAAAACACGTGTAACTTAAATTTATTCGTCCGATAGTTCTGCTTTTAATGGTAAACCAGAAATATATAGATACATCTGATCCCAAAACATTCACGAAGCGTGTTCGAAAGTGTAATGAAAATTAATTATATGGAAAGGTACCAATTTTTATGAAAATTATAAAACATTGGAGGGCATGGAAAAATGTAGTTTTCATGAAATCCCAATTTTAAAGTCTTTTATTAAAACATCGTATAATTCGATTTAATTCTTTATCACGACAATCACGAGAGAAAAATATATCGCTTTATTTCCTATTGTTAATACTCATTACCGTAAATTTTGAAAATATTTCAAAGAGTCGAAAAATAGCTTTCGACGAACAAGTAATCGTATTTTACCAGAGAAAGTAATCAGTCTCAAATCTCCAAAATAATCGAAATTCGGACTTAAATTTAAATCGATATTCAGCGTCTCGAATTCAATGCTTTCTTTTTTATTGTAATTGTATAATGGGTGATAACGGTATAATGACTCATAATCATGATGATCTTGATTAAAAAAACAGAAAGCATAGATAAAATTTCAAATATTATCGTCATATGCTCATTTTAATTTTGTACGAATTATAAAATCATGTGAAATATTCAAACGAATATCAACCAGCGAATTAAAAAAAGGTTTTCCCATTTTAAGTCGATGTGAAAGTGATTATTTGCGGTCTGCGTTCACACTCTGTTTGAGCTTGCTGGTTCATTGGACACGATGGAATAAAAGTCACTTACCATATTCTGCGGAATCCAAAAAACCTCGTTCAAATTTACTTTTACCCCAAACCACGAGTATATACATGGAATTCACCGGAGAATGTAGTAGAACGAAGCCATGGCAAGTGCTGGGATTTTTTCGCATTTTATTATCATTTTGTCCATTATTAATATTTTTGCAGTTGATAAGATTTTTTTTGTATTTCAAACAAGTTAATGAACCTATTAAGTTTATCTGTGGTAAAGCACTGTAAAGTAAATTCTCTGCTTTTTGATGCTCATGTCATAGATAAAATTATTATACATCTTATTAATTTGTGTGATACCTATGATAATGCAAATAAATGATATATTATTCTCTTTTAAGATTCTAACCATCAATAGCACGAAATATTTGGTTAGATTTTTGGGTACCTATGCCTTGTTGTGTCTTATTATTATTCCCGAACAAACGTTTCGGACAGCCTTAAATTGCTCATCTTCGGAGATTCAAAGTTTGTGTAGCAATAAGGAACTCCAGTGAAAAATATTATGGCTTTAAAAAAATATGTTCATATAGACCAAGAAACGCTGATTCTGAATATATAAGTTTTATTTCATAATATTAAATGCAGAGTTTTTAATAAATTATTAAAAAGTGCATTTTTAAACCTCTTCGGAAAACACAGCGTTAAGTTGGCATTACTGAAATGGTTAACCGTGACGTCACAGTTAACCTGTCACCTGTGTATTGTATTGTATTGACATTTGAAATGACTTGAAGTGCACACGTACCTATGCAATTCAACATTTCGTGTTTTTGGTTTATTTTCATACTGTTTATAGAGATTTAGATAAATAATAGTTATTGTGTTTATTGAAACATAATTTAGGCCCTCAACAATTTACGAAAAGGGCTATATTTGCGGACAATCTGCAATTAATGTTGTCTATTTGAGATTAAAGTCGTGTCATATTTTGACGTTTGTTTTTATGTATTTTCAAATTGTTTTTAGTATAGGGCTTTTTATACAAGTTGTTACACACTCGTCATGATCAGTGTATTATAAATACCAGTGTTTCTGTATGTATTATACATAAAACAATGTACCTACAAAGTAACACCTGACACAAAACACGATGTCACATGTATTTGCAATGAAAGAGATGATTTATATTGCACTTTGATTAAATACAATAACAGTAGCGGTGAAATGTGGACATTTTACCAATGTTTTTCTATATTAAAAGCAGTTAATCTTGAATAAAAAACACACCTCACACCTAAAAGTCATTATCCGCCATGATTATTCTGGGTTCTTCACAGTGTTGCCAACAGTTAGAAGTGAAATTTCCCTAGAATTTCACATTTACGCAATTACCTACGTAGCCACCTGATTGTGTAACACTAATCCTGTTATATGTTAATTAATATGATCATTAATTGGAAAGATATCGGAACTTAAAACACTTTTTGCTACGTGAAGTAATAATTTAAAAGTACGAATACACTCACCACTGAATTAGAAACTGAATTCCAAATTAAAAAAAAACACTTTGCAAAATAAAAATCATAAGCAACCCGCCGCTCATTTGTACCAAGCGTGGTATTTTGAAGACTCCCCCCCCCCGAACGTGTCACGTAGTATGGGTACGTTCCCTAATATCATTTTGAGTTGTCAGTGTTAAAAATAACATGGCATGTAAGTACATGAAAAATAATTAAGATTCATAGGAATTCCAAAAAATATATATACGTATATATATAAATAATACCAGTAATACTGTCATATGTAATAAAATTTTTGCCAGAGTTCGAAATTTCCCTAGATTTTGTCCTGATTTCCCTTATCCCTAAAAAATATTTTTCTCCCCTAGATCTAGGGAAATTTCCCTCGACATAACATCACTGATTCAAAATGACAACTTAAAAAGTAAAAAAATTAGACCACCATAGATACGGTGCGTTTCTGGGAGTCTTTAAAAATTAAAACTTTGACAATTATTTTAACTATTAAAACTAACTATAAAAATAAAAATAAAAATGCAGTTATTTAAGTTTGAAGGTCTTTATTCATTAAAAAAAATAAAAAAAATTGGACTGGAGTTCTCTATTATAATGTGTCATAGAAGTTAATCGTCGTTAATTTACATTGCGGCGGTCATTTTTAGAAATAGGTAGGCACTCACAATGTTATGTGTCTAAATCAGTGGGGAGTCACCACAATAATGGACACACCAGATTTTCTTCGCCTTTATTGCTATGGGAAAGGTTTTATGAAGTTGAAAACAAAGAAATCATTTGATATTTTTTGAATTTTCCATCGAAAAAAAAGGTGACAGCTCAAGCGACTTGCTTCTTCTTTTTTCCATATCATTATTGCGATACTCTTCTATTAACCGAAAATGTTTTTACATTTTCCCTTGTATTTTAACGAAAGTTGTTTCCGAAAACGGTAATCCATAAAAAAAATATTTCCGGCTACATAAAACTAGGTAGGTATCTACTTACTTATTCTGGAAAATCGTAAAACTCGTAATAAAAGCAAAGTCACATCATGTATCCAAGGGCGGATCCAGGGGGGGGGGGTCATGAGGGTCATGACCTCCCCCTGGGCTGGGTCCAGGACCTAGGTGGACCTACTTTTTACTTGTATCTATTATTATCAAAATTAAATTATAACTTCTTGTGACTTGACCACGACTATGTGACCCCCCCCTGGCGCTATGTGACCCCCCTCCCCTGGCGCCAAAGCTGGATCCGCCCTTGCATGTATCATCAGGTATGCCATTTTAATTGGAGCAGAATTTTCTCTACGATTATACATGCGTGGAAAATTATGAAATTTATCTAAACAATATGAATGTGCAAAAGCAATAGACACATTACACCGTAAAGTATATGACATTGAAAGAAAGTAACGATGAAAGTATGTAAATCACTTTTCTATGTTGTGCATCGCTTGTTAATACGGAACAACTTTACTTTCATTGTGATTCAGACCATTAGATTCATCTATTTAAATGACTATGCTGATTTATTGTTTGATGCGTGGCTATGTTACCAGATACGAAAATTAGTCTGAATAAAGTGTTGCAATAATTCGTAAGTACCTACCAATGTAGATTTTCTAAACAGTGTGTAAAATATACAAGTGTCTACCTACTTTCCAATTTATGGTGTTGAAGGTGCCTCTTTATTTTTATTTAAAACAAGAAAGTAAGTAGGTGCCTACCTACTAATTTTCCCATTTAAATGCTAGGAAGGTACAGAAAAATTTCCACATTTTAAATTTATTTTATGCAATTTTTATAAATAGAATTATACTTATTATATGATATTATTATTCGACAATCAGTTGTTATTTATTCGTTTTTTCGATGTTATAATAAACTGCAGCGGAAAATTTGTTAGGAAATGAATTTAGGAATGATTGTCTTAAATCTGAGCTATAAAAAGACAGAATTTGTAATTAGATTCCCATCGGCTTTGAAATACTAAAAAAATACCTTTTTTCATCGTAGGTAGGCATTGACTCGATAAATTATCTAGGTAACTAGATAATTTAGGATACTAATATCTACAATCTAGGTACATTACAGCCATTTTTCTTGTTCGCAGTCACATTTCCGCAATTCGTTTTACTATAATAAGAAACTTTTTCACAGTTTTCATACAAACACGCATCAGCAAAGTTAAATCTATTCATTGAACAATCAAATATCTGTTGAATAATCACTATTTGAAGTAATTTGGTATATGGTGAATTAACGACTCATATTATATTATGTGGTAGACGTGAGTTTTCCAGTGGGTAATAAGTTTGCTTGCTTACCGTAGCGTTGTAATCTAGCGTCGGCCCTGTTTTTAGTAGACACAATTAGGTAGGTAGGTACTTATTTATCAAATTATTTTATTTTATTTTATAATCAACGTAATAATATATTCTCTCTTTTCTATATTGTGCATCGAAAGTTATGAATTAAATAATGTTGAATGAAAATAATTCCGTAGGTAGGTACCTACCTACGTATTACTAGGTTTCTTTATAAAGGAAATGTACAAATGTTTAATTATAATTATAATCCTTTTAATTTATGTTTTGAATCGTATTAAAACATAGTACTTTATTATAAAAATGTCAGATTTTGTACAAAAATGCCAAAATTAGAAATTCCACACCAAATTTCTGAATAGGTATTTCTTTTAAAAAACGCGTTTTTCCGTTGATAAAAACTACTACCAATAATTTTTTATCATCAATATATTAAAGTAGGTGTATCTAGATACCTATACATACCCTACTCAGTTTTTAAAATATATGGTTATATTTTGGGTTTATGCGTTATATAGATATTTTTCAATCATTTTCCTGATTGTTTTATTAACTTGTTTACCGGCCGACGTGGTCTAGGGGTAAAACTCTTGACTCGCAATCCGAAGGTCGCGGATTGAATCTCGCGCGGGCAAATAAATTTTATTTGAATAATTTGTGTTATTTCAAAATTCATTAATTTAAAAAATAATGTAGGTATAGGTAGGTTAGTATATTTGCGAAACATTCCAAAGTGGAAGATACTCTCAGTATCGCCCTGGTGTAAGACCACTATTAAGAATTTATCTAAACGTTGCTTGAAATGTCGTTTAGTGACCAGATCTGAATAACCAGGTGCTACCCCACCTTCCTCTTCCTCATCTCCTTCCCACCCCACTTTAGCCTCACAACATACCCTACTTGGGGATGCCATAGTCTCACTGGCTTCAGACGGGTGCAAGCTGGAACTCCTGTGAGGTATTTATGTAAAATATATGTATATAAAAAAATCATATTTCAATGAAAATACTTCAAATATTTCCGTAAAATGTCTAAATTTCGTCATATTTAAGAAAAATAATATTTGAAAAGATAATTTATGGAAACGGAAATTTGACATTATCTTGACTGTTAATAAATATATTGCATTTAATGTCGATAAGAATAAGAACACATTGAAGGCGTAGTACCTACGTACATATGGAAATTATCGTCCAACGATTCTTGTGTTTTATAAGACATACATGTTGTTATTGCTCCCACTTCGGGGGTAGCAGACTGCAGAGTAGTGCAGAGTGCAGACGCATTGGAGAAGGTACCTACGGGTAGGAGTATGTTACATGACGATACCAGGTGGTAAACCGGTAAACGTGTACTTATTTGCACTTTACTGGGTTACTGGAGCTATCAGGTAAGAGGGAGTTTGGTAGGATAAGTACCATCTCCTCGCACTTAAGTAGGTGCATACCCAGAACATGTTTTTCTGATGTCTTTATTCAGTGCATATTTTTTAAAGTGGTGAGTGATGACATAAAACGTATGTCATTCTTTTTTACGGTTCCACGATCGACAATAGGTACCTGTTACTTAGTGAAGGTTTTCAAGAACAGCAATTTTTCGATTTCACGTTTTTACCCAATAATTTAAGAGAACGCGGATGAAGCGGCTTAAGGGCTTAGCGGCTTAATTCGTATGAAGAATAATGCGTAGATATCTACATATAAATTGATATATCTAATATAAACACAATCATGAAAGTGTTGTCTATTTTTGGTACTGATGATGAATTTTCTCAAGCAGCTTAGGTTCTAACGTTTTTCCTCAATCTTTACAATTAAAACATTCAAAATATGTTGAGGAAGGGGTAATTTTAGTTTCTTTGGATATGGCTGAGTTATTAGCAACATATTCTTAATATATTTTGACAAAAATGTTGGTTAATTTATCAAGCAATCTTTCTAGACTCTTTAGCAGTTGGAATAAAAACGAAGTGTTATCTCCACGTTGGGTGATGAGGGAAAATTTTCATAACTGATGGTATAGGTATAGGGGAATGATAGGAGTGGAGCTAAGATATGGAGAAGTTAACGAGAATATTTTGTTTGCGGGGAAATTAAGTTTAGGGCATCTTTAATAGATTCTGTCGTAAATTAAAGGCTCAGAGAGCAGTTAGTTCTACTTGCACTATAAAGGAAAGCATGAATGCGTTGTGGATGAGAATTTATAATATCTTGCACCGTTACACTGACATTTATTTTACATTTAAATCCATTGCTGCCCATCATCCATACACGTCCAATGTCGAGAAGCCTGTTCTTTGTTAAAGTCACGGAAAAATAATTAACGTGATCTTTAAAAAGTGTTGCCTGTTATATAAAAAAACAAGTTAAAAGTAGCATAAGTAGTAAGGAGATCTTATACTACGCATTTCGAGTGCATTGTCTTGACATTAACTTTATTGCAAATGGGTTTTCTCGCAGTGCCTTTACAGACCTGTCCTGCAACGCCCCGGGACACATGTGTGAACTCGTTTATTAAACCTTTTCACTTTCATTCCATTTCGCAATCCTTACCTACTTTAAAAACGAACCAAACAAGGTGACACGCACTGAATTATCCCAGAACTGTGACTTAACAGAATCTTTATCGTAACGTCTGGCTTTATTAGTCACAGGTGTGACTTTGTCAATACTTCAATATAGACGTGGGCAAAATTGAATGACTGAATTAAATGAATAAATTCAATCTTGTAACACACTCGATCTGATTCTCATTTTCAAAAGGAATTAAATCTTTATTCCTTACCCTTGGCCTTGCATCTTACGATTTTTTAACAGCACCATATTTATTTTTATTTCGATTAATTTATTTTACAGTTAAATATTTCATGTTATATTGAGGTAAGAAAATAATAATGTACTCTATAAATATTGTAGTGTTTCGTAGGGATTAAATTAAATATTATTCTGGATATTTGTTGCGCGGATAGGTACACCTACTACAGGCGATGCGCGCCGCGAAATTGCCTATCACGTGTGATGAGTAGTATCCCGCGCAGTAAATCTTATACCTACAAAAAACCCCGTAGGCCAGAGTCCCCGTCCCCAATCCAAATGACAAAACCGCCAACAGACAAGCGAGTCAGCCAAGATCCAAATAATTCTGAGCTCCGAGAGTCGCGTCTGTTTCACAGTTGTCCCGCCAGTCCCGTCAGTCATAGTCACGGAGGAATCGTTCCTCCGTGGTCATAGTCCTACAAGCTGTTCGGTCTGTGCGAACTCAATCCGCAACCCCAATCTCTGTTTCACTTATTCAAGGAATCAAAACATTTATTTCTTATTCATTTGTGACGTCGTATTCCCACGGGTCCCGGGTCCCACGTGTCGAGTCGATCCGGCCGGTCCGCGGAATGCAAGTTATTCAAGTCACAGCAAGACAAAAGACACTTATTAGTCAGAAGTTCCTAATTCATTTCTTGATGCCCGCCGAGAATCGGTTCGTCGTTAGTCCCCGCGCGGCCAAGCCGCCATCTTAGGGTGAAACTTCCCACTTCGGACCCTGAACGTTAATAAAAATCTAAAAGCGAAAGTTAATCCTATGTTTTTTCTCCCTCACACATGCGTAAATTGTGATACAATGCTTGTAGAAACAAAACGATGTTTATCTATATTATTATTATTTTTTATGGTATCTGTCTCTGTCTACTCTAGCCGTAAACAATACATCAGTCGCTATCGAACCGTGATACTGATAAATGATAATCGAGCGGTTTGTTCCTTTATATTTTGGTAACAAATTATATGACGCGTGTCGCCAGGGCTTTTAATTAGATTTTATTCGGCGCGTGGTATTAACTTCACCATTGAGGTAGGTGCATTTAAAATATATATATATTTGAGTGAAGCTTATTCCAGGTGACCGGTCCGGATATACCTATGAAAGCGCGATAATAGTATGGCTTTTATGTGAATTCCGCCCAAGTCCCGTCTGGAGCTAATGAAACTATGGAATCCCCAATTGGGATATTTTGCGAGGCTAAAGGTAGTGGGAAGTTTAGATCACGTGAAGTGAAACAATTTTAAGATTAATAAATAAATAAAAATTAGTAAAACCTTAGGGGTTAACCACAAAAACTGTTTAATTTTAAGATTTAATTGATAGCCTAATATAAACACATTTTTCTTGTCAAAAATTTGTCTTTTGGGCAAAATAATATCTAAGTACACATTGAAATATTTCATTAACCTCGTCGCGCGTCGTTTTTAGTACCTACGATTTTTCAGAACAACATAATTTACCCTAAGAAGAGTGCTTTGCGTAGTGAAAACTTCTTTATCACCGTTGTGATTTGAAACTCGATGAAACGAAAAATAACGACACTAAAAAGAGCAAACACATGCATCTAAAGGAGAACTAAGAAATAAAGTAGTCTGCGAGAGAATGAGATAGCATTATTGTTCTCCTCTTTGGCTTCGTAGCCTCATAAAATATAAGCGAGGGTTTTTTTTTTTTTTTTTGGAATTAAAGGAATGAATAAAATGAATCAATTCAAAAGGCCGAGGGCATCACAATGAATCGATTCACTCCTGGGAATGAGTCTGCCCATGTCTACTTCAATATATGCATAAATCAGATCATTGAACGCTTTTTAACATGACTATTATTTTGTTCTACTTATAACACCATTATATAATTACCTTGTAGACGCCCATGTCGGCGTGATATTCTTCGAGATATTTAATCCACTTAATGAATAAATAAATGTATAATTTATTGAACGCTGTACAACATTCATTGATTCATAGATCTGCATAATGGATTGCGTAAATAATTTGTTTGTGTATTTTTGTTACATCGTGTGACATAACCAGCTGATGTTTTTATTATTATGAAATAAGCATTCCCATGGCGAACTAATTAAAAACGACAGCATTCTGTCGTGCTCACTGCAGTCCGAGTCATAGGTACCTACCTACCTGCATACTACATGGGATTACTGTAATGATAATTTGTACCCCGTTATATTATTTTTTGGTGGAATCGTAGATATTATTAATTGTTTTTGTGTTTAATTCGTAGAATTCCATTTTAATTTTTTTAAATTTAATTAAAATTAAATTTGATAATCTTATTTTTTATTATCGAGTTCTGCAAGTATTTTAGTATGTATTTTTGTTACAGCTATTTCGGTTTATAAGTGAAAATGGTCTTGTAAACCGAAACAGCTGTAACAAAAATATATACTAAAATACTTGCAGAACTCGATAATAACACTGTCCAATTTTAATTTTAATTAAATTTTTAAAAATTGTTAATATGTTAATAAAAATACCAAAGAATTATGTATATTAAAGAATATTTGGGTAAATGCGTGTTAAGAGAAAAAACGTATCAAATCAATCACCTTCAGTTCTATTTTTAAAAGATGAAAAGCTTAATTTGCGGCTAATGGCTTCCGATAACACAGTGGTGGTCGCAGCCTTCCAGCACCAAGCGCCACTCCTGAGCGAGCGCTGGGCCCTAGCTCACTCCAGACCACGTCCTACATTATAATTGATTATTTATTTTATTTCTATTACCGCTTATGTCTTTTATATTTGTTTGTTCTATTTACTTTATCTGTTGTGTAAATATGTACAACTTTATGGGACGTGTGGGATTGCACTATCCTCCCCACATCCTGGAATAAACATTATTATTATTAATAATCTAATATTATGGAAGATGGAACTTTTACAAAGCTTTAATTCATAAGTTCTCAAAGTGAGCGATAACATCCCCATGTGGGCGTTTGAGACTTTCAGGGGGCAGTAGAAGACCCAGAGAAAATTAGGGGGCGTTGAGATGCACAGTGAGGGCGTGGCAGGTAAAAAAATATGGTCTAAAAAAGACAAAAAAAAACGCTAATCAGGTACTAATAAAGCAAAGTAAACTTTATTATTGGTTAATTTCGGTTATTGCAATGTAATGTTCCTAATCATTTTTATCACGTGTGAGAATCACATATTTTGGTAGTTCGGGAAATGGATGAAAATTGAACTGAAAGATTCCATTACATTCAGATCTACATTAAATTGGTTGATGCGATTTTTTTTTTTTATTATACAAAATGTAGGATCATCTTACGTGTATTATTATTGCTAAGAATTGACACTATATCATGAATACCCCCCCCCCCCACAAATAAATAAAAAAGGGGGCCCTAGAAAAAAATATATTCTCAAAGTGGGCGGTGGGCAACATAAGGTTGAGAACCTAAGCATTAATTATTATTAGTACCTACTTTATAACCTAACTGAATATTACTAGTGTTCGACTAAAATGTTCTTTTTTTCCAGGTGTATAAAGATCGCCTTGATGGTGACGACCTTGGCTGTAGTGGTGTCAGCCCAATTCGAAGAACTCCAACAGAGACAACAAATTCTGCCAATTCCACAGGTAGCCATTTTAATTATTATTTTACCGTATTTCGTCATCGTTTCCTCGCGGCTGCATCTCATTTCCTTTTTGTTAACTCATGAAGTGTGGCTAATCTTGGAAAAAAATGCAAATTGCAGTTTTAAAATTGTAGAACACGTAAGAAGAATGTTTGTAACAATGAACTCGTTTCTGGCCGATACCTTCTCTCGAAATAGTGGTTTCTCCCATTATCGATTTTATGCAAGTTGTAAAAATGCATTGTTTCGTTAGAAAGTGTTATCATATCTGACTGTGGGTTGGTACATTTTTACTGTCAAAGCCGCGCTTAGGAGATCTTGCCGAAATATATGTTTTCAAAATAATAGCAATTTAAAAAATAAGCAATATAAGAAAACTGTTATTCTTAGGCACTCCTGCAATATTTGATAGCTCTATATTAGTTTGCAACATTTTCTTATCACAAAATCGTAGGTACCTACCAGAACATGATTTTAACGATGTAGCGAGTAACCCTTTACGCAAAGACAGATTTTTTTACATTAGCTTCAACAGGAGGCCCTGGGGGAAAATCTTTCAAGGCTTATGTCATCTGTAGGAATGCTGTGAGGAGGGTCTTTTTGGGGAAAGGAAGAAGATGACGTCCTGGGAAGGAAGAGGGTATGAGGGGTGGGTAGGAGTCTGGGGTCAATGTGCAAGGCGATAATGGGCTGAGAGAGTCTGGCTGGAGAGGTCTAGATTAGGTCTCCCTCAAACAGTCTCTTCTGATCCGGCCCGCCATGCAGTAGATGGGCAATCGCATTCGCCGCCAAGATCTAGACGAACTTCACCCCGAGAATCCGGGCCCTCCTACAAAGTCATCAAACCTGGCGAACGACTTCGGGTGACTCGTGGCAGGGGTGATAGTTGTAATAAATGGTTCCCGGGGCGGCGGCACCCATATCCGCCTCCCGAATCTCCGCAATCCCTATTAGTGAAAATTCCCTGTTAGTTGGGGTAAATCGTTGCTTCTTCAGTCAACCTATAAAATTATTTAAAAAAAAATTATCTAGTGTTTGGAAAATTGAACTTTTTACAATTTTTTTGGATTGAATGTAGAAGTTTTTATTGCAGACAAATTAATCATTAATCCCAAGTGACTTACTTATATTACTATTGTGCAATAAGCCTGTGCTTAAGTACTAACCTCAGAAAGTGCATTCGTTAATTATTATTTTGCAATAGGTACCTATTTACTAGGATGTAGCCTAGATAAAAGGAGAACATAATAGTGTGTATTAGAATGTTAATGAGTAGGTACCTGACAGCATCCAGTCATATGACCTGCAGGTTTGATAGATAATAACTCTTAATAAGGCACTGGAGGCTCTAGTAGGTTCAGGTTATCAAAAACATATAAGTAGGTAGGTACTTATATTAAATAATTATTCCTAACAGCTATTTTGACGGTTACCCAACATTGACACGTTAGCGATCGTATTTCGTTTATTATATATTCGTATATCGGTCATATTTTTAGATTAAATATTTATTGAAGCTTATATTTTAATCTTCCGGCGTTCGATTTGTAGGTATTTCTACTGAAATTTTTAAAAAAAATTTATATTCACTGGCACTCACTTGACAGCAAAAAATGCATCCGAAACAGGTTTAAAAAAATTAGATATTTGAAGTTTTGAAGTTGAAAACAGATGACCTGGAACCTGGAACCTGGAATAGGGTTTACACATCCCAAAACAGAAAAATAATATATTATTTTTAATATTTCTTGAGGATCAGTACCTAAGAGTTGATTTCTCGATTCAGAACAGAATTCCAGTTTGCTCTGATTGCTGAAATTTTCCAGTAACTGTCGCTGTAAAATCTTCGAAACCAAGATTGGTTAGGTGCTTTATGCTACGTCCAGACTGAAGCCAATCTTCCAACTTAGTTCGGAGTTGGAAGGTTGGCCGATCGTGTGGTGGGTGCGGCCAACCCTCCAACCCCGAATTCCGAACTCCAAAATGGCGGACATCGAACAGCTGTAGCTACGCTGTATCTTATAAGTTGCCTAAAATTATTACGTACGTATAATTATATACACGACATGTTTTCAAACAATTGTTATACCACTCTCCGTAATAATATTGTCATTTTAATAGTAGGTACGCGACACGCGCAACTTGGTCGCCTGCCGTTCGCAGAATGATGTGTGGACAGCTGTGGCAGGCTGGTTCGTGTGAGTTGGCCGTCGGGAACGCCTCGAAGGCGATCCCGGGCCAACTCGAACTCCAACCTTCCAACTCGAACTTCCAACGGACGGACACCCCTCCACACGATCGTCCAAACGTTTGAAGTTGGAACATTGGCCGCAGTGTGGGCTTATCATAAGAGTTTTCGAATATTTTATTGTATCTAACCCAAACGTATTAAAATCGTTATTTCTTCCAGGAATCGCGCAACATTAGACCCAGGGCTTACCAGAGCGTCCACCCCCCCCAGAACCAGGTTGCCGGGGGCTTTCGCCAGCCCAGTGAGGACACCGCGCACGCCCCGTCGCAACAGCTGAGGCGGCCCCTCTACCCTCAGGAGGCTGATGGATTTCAGAATAACATCCCTAACCGCCCACTGGCGCATAAGAGGCCCAATCCACAGTTGTCTCAGGTGAATGTTTGACTCATGATAAACACCAATCATTTTTAGTAATGGTAGGTATCACTAGGCTTATCTTGCCACCTAGCCAGGGTATTACCGCAAGATTCTTCTTCTACCGAGCATAAAGAGCAACTGAACTTCGGGCCTACGAATGCATGAATCTATGAAGTTTTGAACCTAAAAGGGTGAAGATGTTCCGAAGCACAGACAACTTTTAATCCTTCTTTGTTTACAATACCGCACCAGAGTTTCAATGCCCGGAGTCACCAGTACCTACACGGATAATAATGCAACTTTCATTTAAAATTTTATTTATTCACCAGGAGCTGAAGCAAAGGCTAGAAGAAGAAGAGGACGAGCTGGAAAAGGAAGAGCCCGATAAGCTGTCCCAGCTGTTGTCCAACTCAAAATTCGACTGTGGAGGCAGAAACACGGGCTACTACGCTGACGAGGGACTAGCTTGCGAAGTGTTCCACTATTGCCAGGAGAATACTAAACACTCGTGGATCTGCCCAGATGGCTTCACATTCCACCAGGTTCTTATGAAATGCAGTATTTATTTCAATGATTATTTTGCTCTAAACGAATTCAAGGTATTTTACCTCTTTGTTTTTCTTTACAGGTTCATTTGATTTGCATGCCCCCATCAAATGATAACATTTGCCAGAAATCTTCTCAATACACGTTTGTTAACGATTACTTATACAAAGCCCTGAACAAAGAAGAAGCTGAGTCCAGGCCTAACGTAACCCTCCGGTACTCAGAACGATACTACCCATCTGAGGTGTACCATGACGGGAGATACGACGAGGAGGAAGAGTCCGAAGAAACTGATAGGGTAAGAAATGAAGTTGAAAAATAAATGGACCTAACACCTAACAATAACTGAGAATACTGTGGTTGAACTGATAAGAAGTTCAGGAGGACTGAGATGAATAGAGAAATCTGGTGGTGGAATTAACCAATTGTAAACATCAACAAGACCTTTTGAGACAGAACAGAAACGGACAAATTAATGCATGAGACAACTTATATATTTTGCATGTCTTTCGGATTGCAGTTGTATCACGAATGAATCTTTCAACAGGTACAACAGCACGTCGCCTCAAGGCGCCCACAATCAAGGCCTGTGCAAAACCACGCCAGCCCTTCTCCGACTCCCAACAACATTCAACGACGCCCTCAGGTGTTCCGTTCCCCCGAGGAAGTGGACATTCCTCTACAACAGCGTCGACCCCTCCACATTCCTCAACCATTCCATCCTTCCAACAATCAGGAATTTGAATACGAGAAGTGAATCCAATAATTTTGTAAATTTGCTATTTTTTTAAACCTCGAAACATTATTTCAATACTGTGCTTAAAATTTTGTGTGAAAAATGATTTAAAAAACCAAAGTATAAAACCTTAAAATTATATTGAAAAGTCATCAATATAACTTTTTCTTTAGTTTATGAAATTCAAAAATATCGTCTACTTGTGTCATCTTTGAAAGAGGCATTCACAACAAACTAATAATTCGTATAAGTGTTACGATGCGACGATACATAATCGATTGAACGTATTCTCTGGATGATGCTGAGGCATACAAATAAATGAATGTGCTATAAAATGATATACTTTATCAAGCAGTGGAATGTATGGGGGGTCACCAAATGGCCGAACAAGATTCTCTGTCATTTTTTTTTGTATGGAAGATCATTTTTGTCTGATTTGTGATTTTTTATTTGTATGTTGAATAAGATATAATTTATTTTGTATGTGTAACTGTTCTATTTTGTGTTATAAATAAAATTTATCCAAAATAACAAATTAGTATTAGTTTTACCTTTTTATCCCAGCAAAAGAGATTTCTACTCGTGAGTGGTTCACTTTATACACTATAATTTCAAGGTCAATAATATTTCACGTAAAGGTAACACTAAAACTAAACGCAAACGTCAAAAGTCAGAACCGACTTCTGTCCTGTCATTATTCGATCTCTAATTTTTAATTTTGCTACTGTTTCTGTAAATAATATGATACAAAAACTTCAATAGTAAAATTGTTGTTTCCGCAATTGCTATGAATTTTAGCTTCATCCAATAGGTAAATGCATATTTTCATTCAAAATTCATGCAAGTTCTTATCTACATATTCGCTAATGTGTCATCCTGATATTTATTGGTATATTTTTTAGGACTTTTCCCGACGTATACCATGACGGATCCTGTTATAATTGAATCTGAATACAAGGCTTTCCATGAGAAATTTATGCAAAATCACAAGGGTACGACTGCAATTGATGCCTTCTTAACCGTCGTACCCAATTTCTTCACCACCTGTATACTGAAACAGATCATACTATGGTTGGGAGTTAGCAGTGATTTTTACAAGATATGTTTAGAGTACGTAATTCTCATCATTCCAATGATGCTAGGCACCACAATATTAGCAGAATTTCGATACATTTGGCTGTTCATATCTATTATTGTGTTCGTCTTGTTGCATTCCAATCAGTTCAACCTGAAATTTGCGTGGAGTTCTAAAATTGACCGTAGGAGGAAATGGCAGTGCATTTCGTATATTCGCTCTCTCACACTTTTGGTGACCGCCTTCTCAATACTAGCTGTGGATTTCAACATATTCCCGAGATATTTAGCTAAGACTGAAAAATATGGATACAGCTATATGGACATTGGAGTTGGTCTCTTTATATTCTGTAATGCATTGGTTCCGTCAAAAGTTTCCAGGCACAGTTTGATGAAATCCCTCGAATTCAATTACAAGCAATGTGGAATTCTGTTGCTCCTCGGGGCAGGAAGAGCATTTGTTACTAAAGAAGTCGACTACCAGCAACACACAACGGAATACGGCGTTCACTGGAATTTTTTCATCACTTTGGCGGTGACTAAATTAGTTGCCACTATTATAATGTGTATTTTCAAAGAGCGAAACTCCCTGTTTTGTGGGCTTGCATTGTTGACCATTCACGAAGTTGTATTACAATACAAATTGAGCTCGTGGGTCTTCAGTGAAATGCCTCGCACCAATTTTTTGACTTCTAACAGAGAAGGCATTGTTTCATGCGCAGGCTATATCGCTTTATATTTAATATCCTCTTACATTGGGCAAGTTATCAGAGAAAAGTACAGTGACACAAAGGAAGGCAGTGTAATAAGTAGCCTGATTCTAATAACTTGTGTGTCATGGCTTGCAGTTTACTTCAGTCCATATTTAGGTGTTTCTCGATGTTTGGCCAACATGGGCTATTGCTGCTTCGTCATCGCTGTCGGCACAAGCCATCTCACCTTGTTTTATTTATATGAAATTAACGAGATTGCCATTCTCAAGAGAGAAAGTAAATCAAAGAAACCAATCACCTTGTGCAGCGGTTATGCTATGCCAGTTATTTATTCAGCGATCAATGACAATGGGCTACTGTTTTTCTTACTTTGCAATATGATGACGGGGCTTGTGAATTTAAGTTTCCATACTTTATATTTAGATGCCGTAAAGAGTTTTACTATTTTGACAGCATATATGATTTTCGTTGTCTTGGTTATCGTGGGTTTCCAAAAGAAAGGTGATTCTCTAATGTACATATTGCGTCACTAGATAATAATTATTTTTATTCCATTTTTTTTTAACATTCTCGGGTTATGAAACCTGAAAATATATACATTCCTTCTACTTCCATCATTGAAAGAGGAAAATATTGCTTATGCAACGATGGAGGACTTAGCTAGTACAGGAATGTGTGGGTATCCGCCGCATTTGTTGACTCAGTTACTAAATACATACATTAATTATTAATATGAAAACTATAAGTTAAGAGTTAGTATTATTTGCTGAAGTGCGGTAGCCTAATCCGTCTAGTCAACCTTTAAATGATAAATAATTGTTATTGATGCCATTTTATTTATTGTGTAAGAGTATTATTTATTATGTGTCTAGTTAATAAATAGATGACAAAATCAAATTCTTTTATTTTTGAGATAATTCCCTGTTTAAAAATACTTTGTCGGGTTCAAATGCAGCTCAATTTATTGATCATATATTTTATATGGCAATAAGCATTGACGTATGATGTACCGCAATAAGCAATTCTAGTCAATTTTTTATGAATGTTCACCTTCTAGTTAATACCAATATTTTTTTTACAAATGTCGATTTCATACTTACAATCGTTTTCAAAGTTAACATTTTTCAAAGCTGCAAAAATGACAAAATCTGACGGGTTATGCGGGAAGTTACACGTACCTCAGTTTTGTTGGTTAACATTAAGGTCAATCCCACTCTGGTCGGTATTAAATCAACAAATCCCAATTTAAATATTTACAATATTGTACAAATTAATGGAATAATTTTCAATTATTATTGTAAAACCATTTTATTGCTCGTAAAAATGATAATTATACAACAACCATTATGCAAATTAATAGGAATTATTTCCCCTTATGTAACTTTCCCCTTCAATAACTGCTTTCACTCGTTTTGGCATGGACTGCGCCAGTTTTTGACAATTTTCAGAGATCCTCTCATCCCGAAATCAAACCTGAAAGAGCGTCTCTGCCATCTTTGTTCTTATAGTGCAGTTGATTTTGCTTTGAAAATGGCCCATAAATTCTCAATAGGGTTCATATCTGGTATATTCCCGGGCCAATCTAAAACAGTTATCTCCTTACCCTGGAAATATTTAATAATTTCCTTTGACTAGTGGCAGGGAGCAGAGTCCTGTTGGAGAATTGCTACTCCTTGGGGTTGGCACTTATTCCTGCCGAGGAATCGAACACGGAATGCCTGGGTGGGACCCAAACGCGATGCCCAGTCAACCACTGACCTTGGGTCCATTAATTTGCACAATATTGTAGGAAGATTTCCAAAACACATCAATTCTTTTGAAATAATTTCTATATCGCAGTGATAACCTATGTGTGAGTCTACGCAATGCAACTTAGATCAAAATTGTCCGCATTCTTAATCCAGGTGGCCTCCCGACCCTTGAGGTAGCGGTTAAGTTCTGTCAGAACCAGCCGACCAATCACAGGGTGTTAAAATCTTTCACGGTTTTAATTGTTTCTAAAAGGACGATTTATTAATTCTACTTGTATTCAGAACCAGCTTTGGTGATATTTATCACTATAACTACTTAGCAAGTTCAGAAAGTAAGTGTACTGTGACCATAACGGGCGGTGGTTTTTAGTTTTTTGAGGGTTGGCAACACTGAGTGTAGAAGGGGGTCTCCTGACCAGAACGAGCATCGCAGGAACATTGTAGTACGTAAACTCACAGTTGCGTGAAAGATGTCAGCAAAATATCCCACCAAGTGCTGTGATCCGCTTTTTACTCATGGAAGGAAAAACACCTACAAGAAAAAAAGGTGAGGATTTATTTCTGAGCTCTATTGTGACTGGAGATGATAGTGGTTGGCTCATTACATGCCTGGAAAAAAACGTCATCAAAGTGGTGTCACACCATAGACATCCAAATGACTAGACAAGCAGTTACAGGTGAGGGGTCAAACCAAACCATGGAGGGCGAAGAGGGGAAAGATGACTGTGATTCATTATACAATCAATCTATCAGTAAATAGGCATCTCGCATTACAATATCACCATTTAGTTCTTTAAAGCAAAATCTGCTTTGAATGAATTGACCTTTTTACATGGGAGCGCGAATTGCTTGCCACGATAATAACATATTTGCTAAGGCTAAATGCTCGCCCCAATACACATAGCAATATTTTGTTGCCGTGTTTAGTTAGAACACTATTACAAATGTTTCATAATTTACTTACCCCTTTAACCAGCGACGAGCACACTGGAGAACCGCCCACATTCGCTATGTGCACATTGATATGTAGATATATTGTATAGAATACCCTACCGTTTTGGCGTAGTATTTCGTTAAATGTATGGATGTTACCTTCTAGCTGTTCACGGCAAGAATGATGACGTCACACATTTTAGATTCAAGCGAGGCTCTATCCCCTCCCCATGGAGCGAGCCGGTTCCAAGGCGGAGCTTCAGCCGGCGCCATGTGGAGGGGGAAATAATACGTTTTTATCACTTAGGGCAGGTCCATGTATATTCATATGTCCGTGTGTCACACCAATTCCCAATCTGTCAAAAAATTGAAAACCACAATTTCGGGCAAAAAAAATCATGGCCTCAGTGTTTTGGGACCGAAAAGGGATCATTTTGGTCGAATTTCGGCCTTGGATTGAGACCATTAATGCACAAAAATATTGTGTACCCTGAAAAACTCAAATCAAAAGGAGGGGAATGTTGACCAGAGAAATCTGCTTTTTTTCACGAAAACGTCCATCTTCACACAGCCTTAGCCACCAATACGATCATTGACTCATTTGATTGGGATGTTTTGAACCACTCCCCGTAATCCCCTGACTTGGCATCTTCAGATTATCATATTTTCACCTTCCTAAAGGCATGTATGGATGAAAATAAATTTTCAAGCGACGAGCAGGTGCAGAAAGTGGTCCTGAAGTGGGGAAAGGAGCTGGCGGGAGAATTCTTCGAAGAGGACATAAAGAAACTTGTGCCACGGCTCACCACATGCATTGAACGGATTGGCAATTATTTGGAAAAATAGTCAACAACTATCAACAATATCCTGTAATTTTTTTTCTAATACACTTTTTCAAAAAAAAAAAAAACTTAATACACTTACACTTAATACATGCCTCGTATATTCAGAATCTGGGAAGCGGGAATGGGTACCGCCGCCCCGGAAACATTTATTGGATAACATAGGACACCTCAAGTGGTTCACTACATTTGATGATATAGTAGGGGTGCCCGGGTTCATGGGGTGAGCTTTGTCTAGGTCTTGGAGGCGGATGACCAGGAAACACTGAACCCCAGATTCCTACCCACCCCTTAAACCCTTTTCCTTCCCAGAACTCTCCTCACCTTCCTTTCCTTAAAAAAAACCACCACACAGCATCCCCAAAGATGACATAGGCCCTGAAGGAAATTATATTCCTCAGGGCCTCCTGTGTGGAGCTCATGTAAAAAAAAAATAGTTCTTGGTGAAATTAATTTATCAATTCTATGTATATTCAGAATCAGCTTGAGGGAAATCATATTCCTCAGGGCTTCCTGTGTGATATGTATGAATAAAAATGTTTTTTAAGCCATAATATTTTTCACTCAGCTTCCCTTTTGTCTGAAATAGATATTCACCCGGGAAATATAAAAACTACTTAAAAAAAATTCTAGTTGACTTTTGAAATTTCAGTTTTTCACAAGCAGTTTAGAACAAAAATAAAATAAGTATTTTAGAGAGTCGAAACATATAGGTATATTTTGAACAATAATTCAGTCACATTTTACACTGTTCATCATATTTAAGATCACACACACACATAAATATATCTCTAGAAAAGGCAAATAAATAAAACTATAAATATAACTCTTAAAAAAAACACAAATACAACATAAGTAGAAGGTTGTACAAATTCACAAAACAAAACGGCTTCAATTTAACAAATTTTTTTCAGAGAGACTGATAAAAATCTGTAGAAATTCCATAAATTTTGGTCACTTTGTGCCTTGTTCAATAATAACGTAAAAAAGAGAATCATTTTATTTCCAAAATATCATAAAAAAGTAAATTTTTACATAAGTTTTTCAATGTATTTTCTACCTCAAAAGTTGGCACAATATTTAATTATTTTGAAAAAAAAAGTTAAGTATGTAAATAAGTTTTCATTATTTTATATTAATTAATTGTGTAAATATTTATTTTCATTCATTGAGGGCAAGATGTGCATAAATTCAAAACAAAATCCAATGAAAATTAAAAAAATTTATAAATATGTAAGTGTAATAGAAAAGAGGCAAAATAAAAATGTTAGGTACTGATTAATGTAAAAATCTGCCCAAAAAGATTGACATCTGGCATAGCTAACATTATGATGTGTAATTATAATTTAAACATTTTTCAATAGTGTCAGTGGTTAGGGAAAAGAAAATAAGGTTCCCCATAAATGAGATCAGCTGATGATATAAAGAGAACTGTCTGCTTCAGATGGATGAGACCAATGACGTTACAATATACAGACATTATAGACATGCTGTAGAAATCTCAAAGTGGCAAGCAAAAAATACATCAATTGTAGTGCTTTCGATTTTGTAATTTTAGTACTAACATTAACTGCCACGCATTGCGTAAGGTTGTGTGTTACCTCTAAGTAAATTGCCCTTAAAGAGTACCAAAATACCCTTGTGTGAAACGAGAAAGTTTTTTAATTACTCGGCAAAATCTAGAAAAGCCAAGGAATAACATTTTATTCGTAAATACATACATGCAAATTAATTATTATCGATTATTATTAATAATACAATTGTTTCTAGTCCAAAGATTTTATGCATCGTCAGAGAAAATACAAGGCCGACTAGAGTACTAGTTAGTAAATTATAAGGTTACTGCTGTCGCTAAGTGAACTTTACTGTTTAAAATAGTCCTCTGTTTATTTATTTGCTTGCGGTAAAACAACATACAAATCAGCAGTAGCAACGAGTATCAACAGCAATCATGGCATGGCACGACTTGATATCTCAAAATGCATAAGGCGCAGGCCTGTACTCTGTACGCCTGTCGGTCTTGAGGTATTATTCAACGCAACTTTTAAATTTAAAAATGCTGCCCGGTCCTGTCGTCTATTTCGTTAATATTATTAATATTATAAACGCAAAAGTTTGTACGGATGTATGTGTGTTTGTTACTCTTTCATGCAATAACTACTGAATGGATTTTAATGAAACTTTGCAATAATATAGCTCATACATCAGAATAACATATAGGCTAGCTAGGAAGGGGACGCAGGAGAGGAAAGGGAACGCATGGGAAAGGTGATCCTGGAAGAAACAATGTATTTCTTTGAATATGGCATTGCAACGCGTGCCGGGAACCAGCTAGTACAATTATATGTTTTTAATGTCTATCTTTGTCACACATGGACCACATTGAATTAAGAATTTACTGGAAACATAAGAGTGTTTCTTACTTGCCACATTTTATTTTACTTTTGTGATACATTAACATATAGATTAGTCTATATTATATTAGTTGTATTTGAACATCATCGGATGAAACAGTCTGATTTCAAAATGTTATTTTTCAATCAACAATCTAACAAATATCCAATTTTAAGATATTATTTCAAACTTATTTTGCTCCATAATCTTTTTAATTGATAATTTAAAATTCTACATCTTGTATTAACTCCCAGAATGAAAATGTGTAAATAAAATCTTTGTAAAGAATATAGTTTAAATAACTAGGTATGTAAATACTGTAGTCCCAGAGAGAGGTTGTACATGATGTTATCATTCTAGTTTCTTCGGTGTCCTTCTTTTTCATACAAGTCTTGTGTGAAGGAAGATTTTCATCGATGACATACATATGGAATGCAATCCCGGTATACCGGGATCCCAAAAATACCGAGATCCCGCAGACATTTTGCGGGACTAATCTCGGTCGAAAATTTTGCGGGATCCCGCTGGACTGGCGGGATTACAGAGAAGCGTAGTATGAAGAGTTCGAGATCAACAGTCCAACAACCTAGATCTGGCAATATATGGATTAAAAGGCACATACCTTCAATTCACTTACAATGCGCTAATGACTATTGTGCCAACCAGCGTGGAAGCTGAACAAGCTTTTTCAGCCGCCGGCTACCTTGTGTCCAATATCAGAAGCCGTTATCAGACGACACAATTAATACTATAACTTTTTTACAAAGCTATTTCCAAAATAATGTTTAAATTTATGATGCATATTGTACAAGAATATTGTTCATCGTGTGAACGTTATTATTTAAATTTAAATTGTTATGTAAATTTATGTCTTATCTTATTCTTTGCCAATTTATAACTTAAACTTTACCTTTGTCTAACTAAAGGTATATTAGTAAACTATTTAAAATGTCCCAAAGAACTTGTTTGATTAGGTATAAATTTAAAACTCTAAAAACAAGGTTGGTAGATCGAGGTAATAGGTCTTTAATATACGATTGATTAGATATCTAAATCCACCCTGCTGGATCCCGCAAATACCTGGATCCAGCGGGACTAAGATGGTTCAGTCCCGCAAATACCTGGATTGATATGGTCTTCCGGGATTGCATTCCCTACGTACATACAACCTTTTTCTGGGACTTCCTATAATCTTTAGTTAAACATATAATTTATTTTTAAACATTATTTCTTACTTTTTATTACTAATACCTAGTCCTTAGACTTAGAACATGGAAGAATGTACTTATTGTAGTGATAGACATTTAATTAGATTAAAATCATATTATGCCATTGTATGAAAATTGAACAGTTTTTTATAGTAAGTAGTGTCGCCTTACAACTAAAATTAATTTGCAGGTTATTTGTACTGATATAAACATGTGTAAAAAACAAAAATATATATTTTTTTGTAAATAGAATATTATTTAAAAAATAATAAATAAAAGATCTAAAATAACATTAATACCTTGAGTTTTTGGCAGGATATTGGTCTAAAGACCATAAATAATAATCTCTACTAAAAAACAATAATTTTAAATGTTATGTTTATACTTAAAAATATAAGACAAACAATTAATAATTATTTTAATGGCCTCGCCAAGCTTGATTACATTTAATATCAAATAAGGGCACCCACAGACGAGAGATATTAGTCGAGGTGACAGTAGGAAAACTATTCCAAAATTCAAAAAAGTCTTCCAACTAAAAAGTCTCTTGGGTCCGTACCTCCATAAATCTATTGAATGATAATGACCGCAACTGTTTCAATGCAACTCAAGTTTCTCGTCTGCGGGCATCATAAAAAAATTGTGGTTAAAATTTTGTAAGCATTTAAGTAAATAGGATGTAAAAATGGAGATACACAATAGTATTCATAAACTTGCTAATACAGCAATTCTTAACCTGTGGTTCCTAAACAACGGTGTCAATAATGTTCTCTCGAGAAGTCTGCGGAGGGTTAAATAAATATTAAAGATGGAAAAGGAATCTGTAACCATCACATAAAACAAACGCCCCGCCAATAAACCACCTGTAAATACATATATTACAAACATTATTGTTTTAAAATTTAAGTTATATTTGGGAGGTCTCCGACAAGTAAATTAGGTAACCCATTCATTGATAACTGCATTAAATGATGCTTTTAATCAATCCATACCATCAGTGCTAGGTGCGCAATATTTTAAACCTTTTTTTGTTAAAGTTTGTGAAAAAAAAGGTTAAGAACCGCTGAATTATTACAAGCATTTTTAGATAGATAGAAACTTAATATCTAAATAGACAACTTATTGTATAAGTACTTAAGTATTTAAATATCAAAATTCATATAAAATGTAAAGATATAATAATTAAAAAATGTGATAAATTTCATTAAAAAAAAATTAAGTACATCTTTGTTAATGGCCACACTGTAATTTTTCTGTTCTATATAAATAATTATTTTTGTATTCAATACTACACTCAAACAAAATATTGCATTATGAAAGAGAGAGATTAATTTGAAGATCTGTATGTAGTAGTAAAAATATAGGCCTTAGAAAAACAACACAATGCACCCGGGGGATAACAATGGCACAACTCAGAAACCCTCTTTTTTCAGAGCAGTTTGAATATTTCGTTTGAGTATATTAAATCAGTTTATTAACCAATAAAAAAACATTATTGTACAAAAGTTGAAAAGCAGTATATTAATATTTATTAGGTTTAATATTACAATAGTGGCATAATGATCATTGTTCCACTATTTTTGCTGTAATTCAAGTAAAATATTATAATATAACAAAGAGATATTCGCTTTTAAGGCCTTAGTAACATTTTTAAGAATTGTGCTGTTTTTATCGAAGATAAAATAGACATCGAGGAATATTTCTGCATACTTAACTCAAAAATTCATTTTTTTGATTTGTGCCACCGTTATCCCTCAGGTGCGACAATATTTATACAGATTTGATTAAACCTTTGAATAAGTGGCGCTTACGCGACATGCTCGAGTCAGGGCGATAGTTTTACTTATAAATAATACAAAAAGATGTAAACACAAGACAATAAGGGCCAGCAGGTAGAGTTTTAGGTGGTGAAATCGAAGTGGCGACCATAACACTGCAAACTGAATTTTCTGATTGACTGTATCTAAAAATATAATAAATACAAGATTATTATTTAACCATTTCATATTATACGCATAGAATGCAACATTTTACGGCAGTTGATTTCTTCCTACACTATCTTAAATTTATTTAAGTTATTAAACGATGGGTTAGTTAATATAACAAGAACTTACTTATGAAGAAATGAAAACCCAAAATCATACTGAGTATCACGAAATTCTAAGAAAATAAACAGCATGATGTTATGAAAAAATTGTACAGTTTTACGTCTAACTTACATCAATCCTTCAGTCGATTAGTCAGAAAAAAATCGAAATTTGAGTTGAGTGTGAAGTTTTATGTAAAAGTATGACCTCTCTCTGGTGCACTCAGATATACTCATAAACACCACCAAATCAATTATCATGCAGAAAAACTTGTATTATAGTGAATTAAAGAAAATGTTGATGTTCATTATTAGAATATTTCAAAGTGTCATACTGTAGAACCCCATTAATTCGAACCCTGATAATTCTAAAAAATGCGTAACTGGAAATTTTTGTCGAAAAAATCCCCAAAAATTTTTTTTCAATAAAAATGATTTTCTAATTCGAAATTCGTTGATTCGTAATTTATTTTTGCCCGCACATTTGTTTGTGTAATTCGAAATACATCGATTTTTACAAAATAATCACATAATTTAGAAAATTTCACAGAAATATATCGTAATTTTACGATTTTGCTTTGACTATCTGAATTTGAAGGGCCGGCTGCGACGGATATCGGATGCGAAATTTCGATTTACGCGGAAATATATCGCATTTTTCGAATTTACTTTGAATATCTGAATTAGAAGGGCTGGCTGTGACGGATGTCGGTTCCCGAAATTTCGATTTACTCGGAAATATATAGTATTTTTAAGAATTTACTTTGAATATCTTAATTTGAAGGGCCGGCCGCAGCGACAATCGGCTGCGAAATTTTGTTTTACTCGGAAAAATATTGTATTTTTATGCATTTTCTTC
Source organism: Limnephilus rhombicus (assembly GCA_929108145.2). Classification (NCBI taxonomy): domain Eukaryota; kingdom Metazoa; phylum Arthropoda; class Insecta; order Trichoptera; family Limnephilidae; genus Limnephilus; species Limnephilus rhombicus. The sequence continues at coordinate 16,380,671 of OV815272.1, read as the reverse complement.
GAATATAGGACCGAACACAGCAGTAAACGGCCACAAAAATTCGATTTACATGGAAATAAGTCGTATTATTACGAATTTACTCCGAAGAACCTACCCGAATTTGAAATTGCGGCTGGGGAACAAAATTTTCAGAGATCTATTATGAAAAAAAATTTGATAAAATTTTGAATTACGTGGGAATTCGTTAATTCAAATTTTGTTTTTTGATGTCCCGTGGATTTCGAATTAACAGGGTTCTGCTGTACTAATGTACCAGACCGTCATTCCTCACGGTGTTATTTTATAGCATATTTAATACGTAAATAATATTTGATTTATGGTGAGCATTCGAATATTGCTTCATTATCTCAAATCTTAGTATTTCCTACTTAATGTGTATGGCAATAGTCTTATGTTGGTGTTTAGGCTGAACCATATTATTCTTTCTCCAGTCAAAGTTTGGAACAAGCTTGCAGTGTGCAATAAATATGGTAAATGTGTTGAGTACTTATGCTATGGGCTTATTTGTGTATCGGTGGTACCACCTTATGGTCATGACTCAAGAAGAAAAGGGATCGCAACATGGCTCCACGTCCTAAAAAAACAACCAAAATATATATCAGACCATACCAATAATTGCAGCACCATACCCAACATCCCTGGCTCCCATTCTGTAGGAACATGTCGGTATAATGAATTCATGAAATTCCTCAGGTTTCAATTCAATTTCCATAACTTGGTTGTCATCTTGCGGTCTTAGAATCTTGATTCTGTTCTTCTTGAACAAATTGTCTATTGTGGCTTCTAAGTAAGAAGCTAAGTGTCTGTGGCCAGAAAATATGACTGCCGGTTGAATACTGGTCAAAACCTACAAAAAAATACAAATTAACGAATCCAAAAAATAACACATAATGTCAATTAAAGAAAAACTTAAAATAATTTATTATCTGCTCGTTCATAGATAACGATAGTTTAATTATTTTAGGAAGAAACTCTTTCTGCAAGTTATGCTGAAAAATAAGATGAATTGTTTGTTTGTGCCCATAAATACACAGAGAATATGAATAAATAGTTTTGTCCATATAAAACTCAATTCTTCCAATAAAGGCATGCATATACAATATTGAATTGAATCACTAACACAATATTGTATTTGTATGCCTTTCTTCAAAGAATTGGGTTTTTACACGAAGATAACTATTTACAGTGAAACTGTCTTAAGAAGTTTTCCAAAAGACAGGAAAAAAGCTCTTAACCTCTTGTTTGCCAGGGTAGGCCAGCAAAAAGCACCACCAATTACGACGCGGCACCCGGCGGCAGAAATGACACTTCGTGTCCAGCGATTCTGACACTGTGCTTTACTAATTTTGTACATAGAAGGGTCAAAACCGTAGATAAACATATTTTTCCCGCGCATGCGCAAGAACTGCGCACATTCCCGCGCTCCGGTAAATTATTAATATAAATTATTTGGAGTGACCAGGCGCATTGCAGGTTTCGCTATGGTAAAGGGCGATAATAGAGCAAGCGATTTTCACCATGTTCTTCATACACTTTCTTTATACATAAGGGTCAAAATCGCGTGTAAAATCTCATGACACACCGGTGCCTGAGCGGCAAACAAGGGATTAAGCGGGAAAACATTATACGTGAGATAAATTGGGCCATTCAGTCTTCAAGGGACCGAAAAAACCAAACTTTTTAACCATTCAGACCCATTAGCTTGTTTTCATGATAATATAACAATACCAGACAAATGTATGATGTACGGGGCATACCTGACTTATTAAGCATGAAAACTTCTTAAGAGGGAACTTCTTATTAGGGTTTCACTGTATTCATATTTGCCTTAATATTTTACATAAAAAATTTTATATATTTAACATTTTTGCAAAAAAGTTTTTTGACCTAAACTGATTAAATCAATGCCATCTACAAACAAGCCGATTATGAACTGTTTTAAGTTTACCCTTATAATATATTACATGGATTCAAAGTACATTTATATATTATCTAAAGTAAATGAAGCAGTACAGGCACAAGCCTATTTATTTCAGGCTTCAAAAGGTATAAATAGTTTTAAAAATCAGCTATAAACTCTACATTTTTTACTACATACATACTTATACTTTTCACTAATCTTCTGATCTGAAATGACTGTAAATCGGTACTCGCTCTGAGTATCGAAATCAATCCTTCAGACTGTTAACTGAGCATCGTATCCATAGAGTCCAACAGAGCTTGACCGTCTCTACAACTGAGGACTAGGAACTATAAAACAATAACAGCCTTACTAAAAAACCCAGTGAAAATTTTATTCAATTGACAAACGGCCGCGGATGTGAAAACATTACTAATTAAAAATTTGTTCTTTGAAAGAAATACACATGGTTTCCACGGCCTGAGAGGGTAGTTTATCTCTGTTTTAACCATTGATGTCCGAACGATATTTGTAATTTTTCCATAGTATTTTGAATGTTCTATATATTTCTTATTTTTGAAGGTGTCGTGAAAACAAATACCATTTATGAAAACTAGATAAAATTACCTTTTAGATTTGAGTATTTGAAATACACTTTAGCTTTCAAAAACTGCCGTATTTTAAGATTCAAACTCGGAAAAAAATTTCCTCCCACAACATTTTTGACCAAAAAGTAGAGAAATTTAAATAAAATCAAAATTTAAAAAACACAGTCCTTTTGTGTAATAAATTTGGAAGGAAACTATCACCTCACTTTTTCATCGTGTATACAATAAAAAAATAATAAAAAATTTCAAAGTTTTTTTTATTGCCAAAAAAATAACTTAGAAATAATACCGAAATTTAAAACAGATTTCTTGCATCTCTAAAGACGTTAATTTTTTTGATACGTTTACGAACACATGTATTAGATATTAATATTATAAAAAATTATCACTTTTAAGAAATTCTCTTAAAATAAAGATCTTAAAATGAAAATTTTATCTTTTAAGTAACCTATAAAAAACAATATTCTGACAGTTCAACTTTGAAAGTACGGCGTTTGTACAATAACTTGATTAAACTGATGTAAACCATACAAATAACATGGTAAATATATCAATTATGTGAACAGAAGAGTAAATTCGTCACTACAATAGAAATTATTAAGTAAAATCACAAAATTTTCGATATCCCGCCATAAAACACACCGAGCTGTTTTGTCATGTCTCGGGCCGACGAACTAATGCATAGGCGCGCCAATAATGCCCCTTGCGGAGAAAAATTAAAACAACATTGTTTCCTAGTAAATTAAAACCATATACAACGTTGTCACATCTTCAATTCGTTTTAACAGCGTGACCATGAAAGAAACGTTATTGGTAATAAAACGTCTTTTAGTGTATACGAGCTCTATTTATGTTATTGCAATAACACAGTTAATCGGTCGCGCTGTGGTTTTTTTTTAGTAAGGCTGTAATTATTTAAAACTTATAAAACAAAGCTGTTCCTATGATCCAAATAACTAAAATTCTATAATACTAATATTCACTAAATACCAGAATAGCATACTAGTTATATCAATAAAGCACACATATTAAGTAATAGAAAACAAGTCTTACGTTTGCAGAGAATCTGTCAGGAGTTAGGAGTAGAGGCATGTGCGAAATTGCTACTTTGGTGACGTTTGATGATGGATGGCTATGCGGTGAATCGGGAAGCAATTGGGTGAGATAATTGGTTTTGTATATGTCCACATACTTGACACTTATCACATCGGGCTGGTTGAAAGACGCTTCGAACATCTTTATCTTTTCAGGGTGAATTGGTTCATTTTCTCCACCAATATCATTGTCTCCCGGTATCCAGACGTGCTGAAGGAACAATTATACATGGCTCAATTGCAAATAATGTTTAAACAAATACATACTAAAGGACAACATAACTTCATTTCAAGTAGGTACTACTATACTTATAAAGCAGAAAATGTGTTATCCACTGGAGTCCAGATTTTGGAGGCCAGATTTTGGAGTCCAGATTTTGGAGTCCAGATTTTGGAGTCCAGATTTTGGAGTCCAGATTTTGGAGGCCAGATTTTGGCCAAATTGCAAAACCTTCGAGCTTCGCTGAAGAGATATTTTAAATCATTGATTGGATTGTAACTATGACGAACTTGACATACTCTTAAACAACTTTAAAACCGATTTCAAAATTATAATCCTAACGGAATGTTGGATATCAACCGCTTTTACAAAAAAACATAAAATAAATTATACTGCGTATCACACATTAAAAAACAAAAATCAAAATGATGGGATTGCTGTGTACATACATGATAGTCTTAATGCCTCTGTTTCAGAAATCGACTTGATAAATACTAACTGTCTACAAATAATCATCGACTCAGACACGTGTGCCCTCGCTATATATAGATCACCTCCCACACATAACATTTCACCATTTATAATAGCTCTAGATTCTCACCTTAAAAAACTCACTTCATACAAAAACATCATACTTCCTAATGGTCACCCTCAAAATATTGATTACCAACTGATGCTTCTGGAACATGGCATTATAAGCACCATTAACACTCCTACCAGAGTAACCAAAGACTCAAAATCATGTATAGATCACTTTATGGTTAAATCAAAAAGTCAAATATGTAGTGCTGTATACGAATCCACAATCACAGATCACTACACAACTATGATAGGCCTGACTTCGCCAACTAGAAAATCAACGTTCCAAAATAACACAGCCAAAAAAATAATTGATTATGTTAATCTAAATCAATGCTTAGAAAAACAAACGTGGGAACATCTTACAAAATTTAACACGGCAGAAGAGGCCTGGAATTTCTTCATAACACATCTACAAATTCTCATTACCCAAAATACCAAAACGATATACATACTTATCCCGCACCGCAAAGTAAGACTTAAAAAATGGATTACCCAAAGCATTATAAATAGCATTAAAAAGGGGACAAACTACACAAACAAGTTAAACTGAACCCTTATGACACTCCGCTTTATTTCTTCTACAAAAAGTACAGAAACATTTGTTCTCTAATAATACATAAAGCCAAAGAACTGTATTATCAAAACAAACTTATAGCAGCAAACTATGATCCTAAAAGCGTATGGTCAATTTTGAGGGAAAGTACGCATTCACAGAAGAACAAAAATGATACCATAAAAAATTTACTTATTGATGATGAAGAAATCCACTTCCACGACAATCCTCAATTATATTAACAAGCACTACACTAATATAGGAGCTAGCCTAGCTGAAAATATAAAAAAATCACAGCCTCTCCAAGATATTCAGGAACCTCAAAACACTGCCACTAACATCAGCAATGAAAATATTAACAGACACTTCAAATTACAAAACATTACACTAGAAGACACCAATAAAATAATTCAATCACTAAAGAATAACACAACAACGGGACCCGATGGTGTGGACTCCAAAACTATCTTAACAGTAAGTCAACAACTACTCAAACCACTCACATACTTAATTAATCTTAGTCTAAAAGAAGGATTTTTTCCTAGCTTACTAAAAAAAGGTCTTGTCATTCCAATTTTTAAATCAGGACAAAAAAATAACATAAACAACTACAGACCCATTACGCTACTAAATACCTTTTCAAAAATTTTGGAAAAAATTATTAAGAAACAGCTTCAACACTATCTGGAAACCAAACAAATACTGTCGATAAACCAACATGGATTCAGGAAAAACAGAAGCACAGAACATGCAACTGTAACGGACTTCATCACACATAATCTTGATGCTAAGAAAAAAGTTATTTCAATTTATTTAGACCCATGTAAAGCCTTCGACACAATCTCACACGAAAAACTTTTCAAGAAGTGAAAAAGCATTGGTATTAACGGAGTAGAATTCGACTTAATTAAAAGCTTCATGTCTGACCGAACTCAACAAGTTAAAATTGATAACAAGATAAGTGAACCACTCTTAATTACGTACGGAGTTCCACAGGGGAGTGTACTTGGCCCTTTATTATTCCTCATCTACATAAATGAACTATGTGACCTTGAAATTGAAGGTAAAATCGTGACCTTCGCTGACGATACAGTTCTTCTTTGTCAAGCTGTCACATGGAAAGATGTATTCGTAAATGCCGAAAAAAGTTTATCAGTTGTCAAAAAATGGCTAAACAGTAATACGCTTACCGTCAATACTATCAAAACAAAATACATCACACATAGTATTACACAAAGAGGTCAACCTCCATCAAACATAGACCTGCTTCTGCATGACTGTGAACAAACTTCTTCCAATTGTCAATGCGAGCATATAGAAAGGGTCAAACAAACAAAATACCTAGGGGTTGTTATTGATACACACTTACGCTGGACTGAACACATAACTTTCATCACAAATAAACAAAAAGGAGTCATGCACCTAATAAAATCCATTAAAAACATTTTCCCGCTAGCAATACTCAGATCCATATATTTTGCACTTTTTCAATCCATTGCGACATATGGAATACTGGCTTGGGGAAGTGCTACAAATGTAGCAATTGACCCAATTCAAAAGATACAAAAGGCGATAATTAAACTAATTCTGCAAGTGCCTTTCTACACAGATTCAACCAAAATATACAAAACATTAGAAGTCATGTCAATAAAACAACTTTATGCCAAATCTGCTCTGCTATACTTCCTCCAAAACAAACTCCATATTCCAATTCAACCCAAAATAATAATAAAAACCAGGTCATTAACAAATATAACCCTGAACATACCAATAACACACACCACACACGGACAAAGACATTTTCAGTATTATGCAACCAAACTTTTCAATTATATGCCCATTACTCTGAAACAACAACTAATTGCAAATACATCTACAAACATCCACAAAAAACATATCACAGCCTGGATCAAAAATCAAGATATTCACATTATTCAAAATACTTTAATCCCTAACCAAACATAACCAAACTATAAAAAGTGTAAAATAAATAAACATGTCTATCAAGAATTTATCAACTATTCATATGTACATATAATATAAATACATGTACATAAAAATATACCTTATATAGGTATATTTTTTTTTCTTCTAAGTAATATACATACAATTACCATTAAAATGTAAAAAAAAAAGAAAAAAACTAACTTTCTACTGCAACACATAAATACCTGTACCTGTCACACTTAATCATAAACACGTAAACACCTCAGCACAGGTACTCCTAGTGAGGTGTTCACGAAACATACAATATTACCAACCAACAGTTTCACCTTCTCAAACCTACCTAACACACAACATAATGAAATGTAATATTAATATGTAAAAATGTTTTCAAAATATATTACATATGTAAAAATGTTAACAATAAGGTGTAAACTGTAATATATAGATATAAATAAATAAATTATTTAAAAAGTTCTCATGCATTGTATACTTCGATTAATCACGAAGATAACTTAGTATTTTCGCTTTTCAACAAGAATAGACTCGATTCTCTTCTGAATTATTTGTTATTGACATTTCGCAAACCGAAATTTCGCCACATTGTTTTTTCGCTCTCCTGTAAAATTTGTATTTTGTGGCTTACAACATATTACGGTTGCATGAATGATTATCAACTGGGTTACAGACAACAAATAGAAGTCATGATATTTAATATTCTCTAAATAAGTACCAATTTTACGCCAAATTTAAAGCAATTAATATGCAGAATTCATGCACTTATAAATTTAAAGATTTTTTTTTTTTAAATTCTAAAAATAAATTTAATGTTTTTTTTTTTATGAATCCTAAAAATGTGGGATAAACGGTTAAATGTAGGTGTAATCAATGGCTCTCTAACATTATAAGTAGTGTAAATGTTTCCTTATTGAAATTCGAATGTATGATTTTTTAAATGCGGGCGAGAAATTTCCAAATCGGATCCTCAGAAATCCCGGACGCTGGATGCGAATTTCAATTATTAACGCGTACGCTCGAGTGCTCAGAATGCCCAAAGAACACTCTGGACTAGTCATGAAATAAGCACAGCTTTTCTGACTAAATTTTTTTCAAAATTTTTGACTGAAGTTTACATTTACAGCTTTTCTGACTGATTTTTTTTTTTAATCAATTATTTTGAATGAGAATATCATTTCATAATGAGTTATGGAGCATTAAAATATCAATAGGCCACTTGCACGGACTTCATAACGACTTGGAAAAAATCGTGTGGATAGATTTTTTTACTAAGATTACGAAAACGTTAGTAAAAATTTTTAGAAATGTACAGTTTTTTTTATTTTTAAATAAATAAATCCATTATTTGGGCTCGTGACGTCACTACATGAAAATGTCCCGTCTCCGAAAATGTTCCTATTAATTTTATAAAATTCCAAACTGATTTATTTTTTTTATATGGCATCACTTTGATTTCAGGCAAATTTTTGAATTTGACATAACGTTCACTAGATTTATTGTTTGTTCTTTGCGAACGTATCATTTGGTTTGATTTTTTGACAGATGTTTTGAAGAGAACCCCTTACATTTTACGTTGTCCTTACGTGTTTTAGAGGTATAATGATAATGGTGCGGATTTTAACAAAATCAAATTTTATAATATTCTTATTATTATTATAATTTACAAGTACAAGTTTATTACATTTGATTTAGTAATATAGACGTTGAACATTATAATGATTTATGATCAATAAGATGGATCAAGAAAAAAATATTTATGAGATTTAATATTTTTGGTATGCCTCGTTATTCTCCTGTGCCATTCGTGTGGAAAACGTTCTTTTTTTTAAAATGATTTTTCGCACCTATAAAATTATGTCCCGTCTTTCCGCTTTATAAAAAATGGTCTGATTTTTCGGATTGAAATTTTCAAAAAATCGCCAGGGTTTCAAAAATACGTTAAAAAAAAAAATACAGAATGTCTTAGAATATTTGCCTAAACCGGACTTTTTTTTTTTTAAATGTGATGCAAGTGGCCTATTGGGGAACATGCTACGTGTTTCATATATTTGAAATATTTAAATCGAACAAAATATTTTTTAAGAAATTGATTTGTTCCAGTATAGTTCTTTCTTGAAAGAATATTTTTTTTCAGTGAAATTTAAGAGAATATGAAAATAATATAATACTCGGTGTCCTGAAACTTGTAGTATAAGAGAAAAACAGCTAAATCTACACCACATTTGAAATCGATTTTGTCGTATACCTTTATTGATTTGAGCTTTCAGTTTTATTTGTTTATTGTTTTAAATACATCAGTTACTTAGTGTGTAAATGTCTTCTTGAAGCATAACACGATCAGAATCATTGGAAATTTTATGGTAGATCTTGAGATCATCAGCAAATAGAACAAAATCAGAGATTAACACGGGGCCAAGGTCATTAACCTTTTAAAGACTAAAGAATTTGCGATACCCGTGGACTGGTATGTCAAATTCTTATACATAGCATCATGTATAGATGAAGCTCGTCTTTTAGGCACGCGATCGGTTTGCATGTATACACGACGCTCGTCTAAAAAGGGTTAATGAAAATTTAAAAAGCAAAGGGCCAAGATTAGAACCCTGGAGTACACCTGATGTTACAATTATGGGAGGTGACTCTTACCCATTTATAAGTACTAGATGCATTCTTTTCTCCATATTTTAAGTAAATCGAGTCCGAAGTTGAGTCAAAATTGAAAAAATCATTCGCTAGGGATTAATATTGGCTGTTTAATGTCTTCTAAAATGCGTTGAACCGTAGACCTTGCTATAAAGTATTTTAACCTTTTAACTGCTCAAAAACGACGACCTCCGTAGTCCAGTGGGTAAGACTCTTGACTCACAATCCGGAGGTCGCGGGTCGAACCCGGCATGCGCAAATAAATATTATTTGATTAATTTGTGTTATTTCACAATTAATTCATTTAAAATAATATATAGTATATTTGCGGCATGTTCCAGAGTGGAAGATACTATCAGTATCGCCCTGGTGTAAGACCACCATTCAGAATTGAAACGTTGCTTAAAAATGGCTTTAGCCGTGTTTGGTGACCAGATCTGAATAGCCAGGTACTTCCCAACCTTCCTCTTCCCCACCTCCTTCCCCTCCCCACTACCTTCAGCCTCACAACATACCCCAATTGGGGATGCCATAGTCTCACTGGCTCCAGACGGGAGCAGTTGAGATTCTTGTGCGGTATTCACTGTAAAAAAAAAAAAAAAAAATCAAAATGTTCAGATTGAAACAATGAGGTTTTTTGGGTTCTTGGATTGGATTCACCAGTTTCCATTTGTAGTATGAGTTTCAGGACGCCGTGTATATTATACAAGAATCCAAATCAATCAAGCGAATTCTGATAGTTAAATTATGTAATCACATGAAGCTTGTAATTACGTCATACTTTTATAGGATGTTCCGTGTTGAAGATTTGTGGAATTCTCTTGACATATCTGTAGAACTCTGGCCTCGAAGCGTAAGATCCTTCATCCATCAGGTCCCCGAGAAACACAACAACATCCGGCCTGAAATATGATACCACTCGAGCATACGTTTTGGCAAGAAATCTGCAAAAATAAACATATAACTATAAAATAGAAAGCCAAACAGTAGGATCTCAGTAATCCAACACTATAAAACGATACTGGATTACTGGGATGAAATAATATAAATGATCAAAATGTGTTGAATACATGCATTATTTATTGCACTAGTGAAATTCCTGGCATCGCCCGGGCTTTATTCTGCTTTGAGGGGTGGGAAAAGGGAATTGAGGTGGTTTTTAGAAATCTCATGTAGACAGTGACTTTCCGCTTGTTTTGAAGATAAAGTGTGCAAAATTTTATCAATCTCAGATTAAAAACGTACATTTTTATAAAAAAACAAATCGACGCCGCCCACCACAGACGCTCTGCTTTATATAAATATAATTAGATAATTTAGGCATACATTACGTATATATTAAGATTTTTTTTAAATAATAATAATAATAATGGTCTTTATTCCAGAATGTGGGGAGGTGAGTGCAATCCCACACATCCTATATAGTGTGTAAGTACATACATAAAACACATAGATATTTATAAATTTAAATATGGTAATAAGAAGAAAATAAAAATATAAGTAAAAAAAATAAATAAGAAATCAGTCTGGGGTTATGGGAGCCAGTGTCTTCCTCCAATGTTCTTCTAAGCTCGATCCTGAAGTCAAACGGGATTCTATTATGAGAATATTTCTGGAGTGGTTTATCCTTCCCCTCAGTCCTGCAATCCTGGTTCTTAATAGAGCTTTAAATCCTGGAACTCGCCCTTCTGTAAACATTGAGGAGGCACTGCAGTGCCTGGGGAGTCCAAACATCAGACGGTAAGCATTGTTATATTGCACCCGAAGCCTTTCCGTGGTTCTTTTTTTGAAGGTTGCCCAAAGCTCGCATGTGTACAGGGTGGTGCAGAAGGCTAGGAATAGTGTCCTTTTTACCCGTGGACTGCATAGCCGAAATCTTCTACTGAGCATGTTGCATTTTATGCTCAGTACGCGCCTCTGCCTGTCAATATCTTCATCATCTGTTAATTTATTGTGATGATATGTCCTAGATATTTGGTAGATTCTACTGTTTTTAGTATTTCGCCGTTCAAAAAGGCGGGGGGGATATTTTTTGGGCCTTCCCCGTGTTTTATGACCAACAGTGCTGTTTTTTTCGCATTATAGATCATGTTGGTTTCGTGTGCGAATTCTTCACAGATCTTCAGGAGGATTCGTAGTCGAGGATTCGTAGTCTTATTGACGGTGCCATCAGAACCATATCGTCTGCGTAGCTCATGTTGTTGATACATTGATCTCCGATGTGGCAGCCCACTCCAGCATTGTTTAGCCTGTGGGTTAGTTCATCCATGTATATGTTAAACAGTACTGGGGACATACATCCTCCCTGTCTGACCCCGCTTTTCAAGAAATAAGGTACTGAAAATCCATCTTTCCACTTTACAAGATTTTCCTGTTGACGGTGCCAAGTTTCGAGGATTTTTACCACTTTCCAAGGTATACCTCTTTCTTTTAGTTTTTTTCCATAATAGGGGGTGGGAAACTCGGTCAATAGCCTTACAAGTCCAGAAAGCATGCATAGGTTGTTGTTTTCTTCTTCCTGTAGTATTCCAACATCCCTTTTACGCAAAAAATAGCCGAGTCCGTAGAGCACTCTCTCTTGAAGCCCATCTGATTATCGTTCGTTTTCAAATGAGATCCGACTTGATCCAAGAGAACTCGTTCAAATATACGGGCGGTAGCCGTGGCGATGGATATTGGTCTGTAGTTTTCCTTTAAAGTTATGTCTGACAGTTTCGATTTTATTATCGGTATAGTTAAAAGTCATTCAGTTTACACGGATAGTATAACTTATATTATGCTAAACATAATATGATTCTATTATTAAAAAAAATACTTGTAGCGATCACTAATTTTTCACCCACGCCCACAATTAATACATTCCCGCTCCACGACCAAATAATTACGCCACTACTTAAACATCAATCGAATTCACGAGAAGAATGTACTGCAGAGAGTACATCGACTCGTCGGCCGATAAAATTCACACATTTACAGAAAGGTCCCGCCTGTTCCTTTATGCTTCGAAATAAGACGGCAGAAAGTTCGAGTTACACCGTGCACCAATGTTACACCAATATCAGTCAGTCTCGAAATTACCGGCTATTAATATACCAGCATTACTGTCTACATAAGGCAGTGTCAGGTAGACAAGTACAACAGTTTAGTTCAGTACGCTACGCACTAGGGACCTAATTATCTATTTATTATATATGTTTTATTTTATTTTATTTACAGAAGGTTTCTTCGACTGGTCGTAGCCGTTATTTTTATTTTTCTTTTTCTTTTACTAACACTATTTTCTCTTTTTGATGTTACCTATTTCAGAAGAATTATTCCACGGGCTGCTACTTCTATTTATCTTTTGTATAATGTTAATGTAAGTACTTGCATACTGCTTACTAACCCCGTATGCATGGACATTGGAGGGTCTAGAGTCGTTCAAATAAATGTAGCTTCGTTAAAAAAAAAAAGTAGAGTCTAGAAGGAGGAAACCATATGTTTCCTTATAACGCCATTGGGAAAGTGGTGGGGTCCCCTCCAATGGACCTAATTATCGCCCGCAGTACGCGCCGAAAAGAAATTATCCTTAGTTATTATTTTCCTTAAATAATAAACTCAGTTACCAAAGTAAATCAAGTGTTATTCAATCATTAACACACAAGGTATCTCGAAGACTGATACCTCTACATACTCAAAATATATGATTTGAGATTTTCACAGCTAAAAGTATTTTTATGATTTTTGGGTTATTACGCCGTGTTGCGTTTTCTCCTTCTTTAGCCAAAATTTCAGACAGCATTACAGTATATATCAAGCCCATCTGCCCTGATGATGGATATTGTAATACTGTTTGAAACCTAAATCTGTGCCTAAAGAAGGAGAAAGCCTACATGAAATATTTTAAGATGGTAAATATGTCGAGAAAATTATTAGAAAAAAATGTCGAGAACAAAATAACTATTCAAATCCATTCATCACAGTGTGAAAATAAAAAGGAATGCAACGATGGCAATTGCCTACCAATAACATGCAAAAATAGTATAAAGCATCTGGGTGTCATTGTAGACAGACACTTAACGAACAAGTCGAAAATACGATAACCAGAGTAAGAAAACTTATTTACATATTCATTAGATTGAGAAACATCCTATCATCTAGTATGATTAAAACTATTAATTCTCTCTTGCCTAATCTATTCTACAATATGGTATAATCGGGTGGGGGGGTACTTTAAAAACTAACCTCCAACCTGTACAAAGGGTACAGAGGTTGATTCTAAAAGTCATCACACGAAAACCATCTTTATTTCCAACAATACAACTATTTAACTCTTTTAGGGTTGTAAGTTTAAATATATTTTTTTAAAAGAACACACTGTTACAAACCCACAAAGATCATTTTAATACAACACAATCACAAAAATAAGTAATCGACAAGATCACATGGTAACCTAGAAATCCCTTTATTTAAAACGAGTGCTTTTAAACAACATTATACTTATCAAGGCATAAAAATTTTTAATGCCCTCCCATATAAAATCAAATCTGAAGAAAATTATAAAGCCTTTAAATCACAAATAAAACGGCTAGATCAACCCAACACTAATTATACGTTTTAATTTCATAGAACGAATTTCTACATATATATTTTTTTGATTACATTGTACCGATTAGTAAAAATTGATCAAGTCTTAATTATAATATTATCTACTTTATTTCAAAATTAATCATTTAATTCCATCATTAATTAACAAAAAAAATAGATTATTTATTAATGTACAAATTAATATTGATTTCACATGTCCTCTTAAAATATTTCATCAGCATTTGAACTGAAATGAAGCGATTATTGTCGTAAAATAACATTATGTACCTACTATTGCAATATTATCAGCTAATCCAATTGTTAGAATCAACTATATGTACTTACCATCTAACACCTACCTATTAAGAGAAATGCAATAATATTATTTTTATTTTTACTACCTCTATGAGTTACTAAATTAGATATACATGTAGTATAGATATTTATTATTACTTTTAAATATCTATACTGCATGTATATCTAATTTAGTAACTGCTATGTTAGTAAATTTCTTTATCAATGTTTGTTATCATTCATATGTTTATTTGTTTCTTAATTCAAAAAAGAAATAAGTATATCTTATGTAATGTATGCTTGTAATAATTGTTACCCTTTGTGCTATGCATAAAAATCTTGTCTAAACGTTAGTTTATAAATTAAAAAAAAATAATAATTAATATTTAACAAGTTTAAGTATTTCCCCAATAAATGCAGACATAATTTGTCTCGACGCCACCTAGCGAGGGATTTAACACTAACAATGTCTTCCTCGCAAAAATAAAGTTGGTTGTTTTCAGGTGGAAAAAATATAACAAGCAGTAATTGTTGAATGAAACACTAGTATATATTGAATTATTTGGCGGGTATTTGATAAGCCGCCATAGCTCAGTGGTCAGAGCATTCGACCGGCAATCGGAAGGACACGGGTTCATGTCCCGTTGGCGGCAAGTATCTTTTCTCGGAAGATTTTTCAATGTAAATGAGCGTTTCAGGCTGACAATTATTGCTTGTAATAATTGTTACCCTTTGTGCTATGCATAAAAATCTTGTCTAAACGTTAGTTTATAAATTAAAAAAAAATAATATCTTATTTCTTTATCTTTTTCTGTAATGACACAACTCCCCAATTTAAACACGAGAAATGTTTTTCTCTTTTAAATTGGGTAGATTCATTAACAAGAAATTACTTTATTTGTAATTATTTTTAAGGACCATATATTTTCCTTATGTAAATCTGTTCTGTGTATGTATATTTCAAATAAAATAAAAATAAAAATGTCACGTTTTTGATATTCGGCTGAAAAAATATTTTCAATTGGGTTTCTTATTTATCTTCAATGTTTTTATGATAAAGAAGGGTTATCTATGAAGGGTTATGCATGCAGAATAGATTTATGCATTTTAATGTTCTCATTATAATGACATATTACTTAACAACTAGAATAAATAAGTTTATTCAGATAATAATAATAATAATAATAATAAATAATAAGTTATGTTTAATTACCAAACTTTGGTGGATTATTTTTAAAACCTGATTGTGCCTAAATGTATACTCGGACGGCGCTACTATAGAACATATTATATCGGGATGTTCTATATTAGCGCCGTCCGAGTATACATTTAGGCACAATCAGGTTTTAAAAATAATCCACCAAAGTTTGGTAATTAAACATAACTTGATTGACTGCCGTAATATAGTACCATATTATGAATATGAACCAAATTCATTTTCACATGAATAAAATATATTATGATAAAACTATACTAACAGACAGAACAATTAGTCATAATAGACCTGATATAGTTTTACATGACAAAATTAAAAAAATAACTTATATCATTGATGTAGCTATTCCAAATTCCTGTAATATTCAAAAAACTGTTTCTGAAAAAATTAGAAAATACACAGATTTAGGAAATGAGATTAAAAGAATTTGGCATTCTCGGAATATAAAAATATTACCATTTGTTATTTCGGCTACTGGCATTATACCTAGGTCTCTGATTCAAAATTTAGGCGTATTAGATTTGTCAAAGAATTTATACATAAAAATGCAAAAATCGGTAATTTTAAATACATGTAGGATTACAAAAGATTTTTTAAATATTTATATTGAGGGATCAGTAGGATTTATAGGTTCAATTAGGAATTCCACAGAGCCGAACCCTCTGATATGAAAATATCTGGAGTCGGTGAATTATTTTCCCATCTGGTCTCTGGTAGGTTGACATGTTGTTCTTGTATTGTTTTGTAATTATAATACATATAGTGCAATTGCATAACGTGGATTGACCAGATGATCATTTGGGAAGTGTGTGAAAGGGTTTAGTTTTTCCTGTGGGGAAAATTAAACCCGGACATTTAAATCTGGTGCGTAAATAAGGGATCAGTAGGATTTATAGGTTCAATTAGGAATTCCACAGAACCGAACCCTCTGATATGAAAATATCTGGAGTCGGTGAATTATTTTCCCATCTGGTCTCTGGTAGGTTGACATGTTGTTCTTGTATTGTTTTGTAATTATAATACATATAGTGCAATTGCATAACGTGGATTGACCAGATGATCATTTGGGAAGTGTGTGAAAGGGTTTAGTTTTTCCTGTGGGGAAAATTAAACCCGGACATTTAAATCTGGTGCGTAAATAAAGGATCAGTAGGATTTATAGGTTCAATTAGGAATTCCACAGAACCGAACCCTCTGATATGAAAATATCTGGAGTCGGTGAATTATTTTCCCATCTGGTCTCTGGTAGGTTGACATGTTGTTCTTGTATTGTTTTGTAATTATAATACATATAGTGCAATTGCATAACGTGGATTGACCAGATGATCATTTGGGAAGTGTGTGAAAGGGTTTAGTTTTTCCTGTGGGGAAAATTAAACCCGGACATTTAAATCTGGTGCATAAAATTAAATCTTAAACTACATTTAAATCTGGTCTGTTTAAAAAATTAAAAAAATTATTTTTAATTTATAATTAATTAGACAATTGTCTAATTGTCTAATTAAGCGCATTAGATTGTGAAAAATCACCTGAAGGGCGCTTTACAATTTATCATTAATCTTAGGCTCTATCTAATTTTATTATTTACAAACAGATACAGAAACATACTTACCTGTAGGACACTTCCGATAAAACACACTTTATTAAAAAGTTTATGCTTGGGGAAGATAAGACTTTGCACGTGGAGGACATTATATTCAAAACACTGGACATTGCATGACTTTACCCTTGATGACCTCATCACTGTTGGTTTTACATTTATATTTATAAGAAGATTAATGGCAAAGTTGAGTTAATGTTTATTTTGAAAGTCTGGAGAATTTTAAGAATTTGCTTTATTTTTACACACTTGGTAATTTACAATGTTGCGAGCCGTGAAGGCGAAGGTGAAAGGTTTTTTTTTTTTTTTAAACTTATGGATACGACTGTCTGAAAAGATGAGTTTTAAGTTTAGCTCTAAATTCCGCTCCATTCCAGGCTTTAGGTCCTGACACTCCAAAAGCACGATCACCGAATTTAGTATCTGGTGTGTGCTTTGGTTCCTTCAACCTTCCGATCGCTGATGTTGCTGCTGACCTGAGGGTTGATTGTCGAGAATTGGAATTTTCTGGAATACACATTTCCGATAAGTAAGTCGGAGCCATTCCATTGAGGGACTTGAATACCATCCAGCAGAGCTTAAACTGGATTCTCTCGGGGCACTTGAGCCAGTGAAAATTTTTGAGATGCTCAGAAATATGGGAATATTTAGATACTCCGTTGATAAGTCTTGCCGCAGCGTTGAACACAGATTGTAATTTGTTGATTTGATACTTTGGGAGACTAGCATATATTCCGTTGCAATAATCTAGACGTGAAACAACATACGAATTGACTAATAATTTAGTTGCCTCTGTTGTCAAGTTTCTCCGTACTGCTTTAATTTGCCTTAATTGAAAGAACCCCGTGCTTACAGTTCTGTTCACTTGAGTTTTAAGGGAAAAATCAGCGTCCAGATTGACGCCTAGTAGTTTTATGCATGTCTTTGGTGTGATGTCACTTCCTGAAATGGTTATTGGGGAGTTATCAATGATACACTGGCGTCTACTTGTGGCTGTCCAGAGAAACTCAGTCTTTGCAGGATTCAGTTTCAATCTATTTGAGGTCATCCAGCGAGTGATTGCTTCTAGACACTCGGTTATTCGAGTTTTAAGACTGTCTATATCCTCTGGTAAGCAGTAGAAGTAGACTTGCTGGTCATCAGCATAGCAGTGAGATAGAAGACCAAATGATTCAATAATTTTAGCAACATCATTTGTGAAGAGGATGAAGAGAAGTGGGCCCAGAACAGACCCCTAGGGAACTCCAGATGAAAGGGTTGCATATTTTGATTGGTTTTTTCCCACTTTTACGGCTTGTACGCGGTTGACCAAGTAAGATATCAGCCAGTCCTTTACACCGCAGTTTAAACCAAAGGATTCTTCTAATCGTTTAATAAGGAAATCATGGTCAATCGTGTCAAAAGCGGCACTCATGTCTAAGACTGAAAGGAGTGCCAGTTTACCCGACTCGATAGCAAGCGTTATATCCGACAAAACACGTAGTAATCCAGTTTCCGTTGAGTGAAACCTTCTATATGCGGATTGGTATTTAGTCAGCAGTTCATTTGAGTTTAAGTGACATATTATCTGTGAAGCAGTGATTTTTTCTAGGATTTTGGATATTAATGGAAGATTTGAAAACGGTTGGTAATTTGAAAGATCTTCAGCGTCCAATTGCGGTTTTTTTATTAATGGAGTTACGACCGCTGATTTAAGGGGTTTTGGGAATTCACCCATGCTAAGTGACATATTGAAAAGACAAACCAGAAAGGGAGATATCTCATTGCAACACTTCTTTAATAACCACGTTGGAATAGGGTCAAGTGAGCACTGCTTGTTCGGTGAAGTGAGTATTAACTTCCTAACTTCTTCAAAGGATGTAGGTTTGAAGGCAGAAAAGTTTCCGCTATTGCATTTAACAGCGTTTAACCAGCCAGCGGACGAAAATCCACACTTCGTCGAAAGTTGTTCTTACGATCGTGTAGGGCGGTTACAATGAGAAAGATTAATTGTTCTCCGTACCAGCTTTTTTAAATTATAACTCAATATCGAATTTATTTCAATCCAAATTAGCTTAACTTTATACCTTCATCCAAAAATGATGAAAGGGGTGATGATAAAACTATTAAAATAATGTACTTTTTGTAATTATTTTTTGATTATAAGTGTTTATCATTTTTCAATAATGTCTAAATTTAATAATAATGTTAAAAAAATCTGAAATATATTAGTTTGTAAGTGCGCAAATAAATACACAAATGGACCAATTTTCGTCAAGAAACACATGTACGTACATATTTTTTAATGATTTTATTGAAACTAAAATTAAAATTCTAAAACATGCGTTTGCTAGATAATGTATTGATTTATTTTACTGCATGATTATATTATTTGAAATGGGTGTGGTATAATACAAAATCTTTTTTGAAAATTTAACAAATTTGCCAATGACTTATGGAATAACCTTATTATACTAAAAATTAAAAAAATTTCTCAAAATTTATTACATGCGAATGCTAGATAAAAGAACAATCTTTCGAAATCCATTTATAATTTTTTGTGGAAAAGAGTGAATACGTCTAAAATCTGATTTTAAAATGACGTATTTCTGGTTTTCTCTGGTAATGCCCTCTTAATAATAGATGGTGGTGAGGCGGAGGCTGTTTGGGCGCGTATCGACTTAATTTTATTGAGAAAAAAATTAGAGAAGATTTCCGGAGCTATGTCAGTTGTATTTTGTGCACGGACGTCGGCCCCGACAATTTTTATCGAGTTTCACAGACTTCGCGGGTTTTGACGCTCTGAGTCGATCCTACTTGTCCAATATTCAGACCTTTTCGAACGAATTAATAACGTATATTCTTTTTGAGCCCGTATCCAATCGTCCCACGAAGAAACCCCTGAGTGTCTGTAGGACCTCATCAGTCATCCAGTCAAACCAGTCAAACCAGTCATCAGATTTTCGTAGTCGCCGAGTTTTTGTGGAGGTGGGAGCATATTTGTTTAAAAGGGTTGAAAGGACAGTGTTGTAATAATTTGCCAGTTTGGTTGGTGATTCTGTTTCCCAGACGCTTTGTTTGCAGAGCGGAGAAGCTTTTAGCTCTGACAGGAAATCGTCAAAGTTAAAATCACGCCATGCTCTAGAGGTGATGGTTACGTAAGGGATTTGGGTGGATTAAAATCAATTTCAACGCGAATTAGCCTGTGGTCTGATAACCCTGCATCCACACTATCTGCTGCCAGAGGCGGGCAAAAATATCCAAAATTCCTCCTGCACCGTGAGTTGGAGCATTAACCCATTGACGGCATCCAAAGCAACCCAACAAGTCATTGAATTTGACTGTGTTGGGTGACTCCGGACGCTCTAGATGTATGTTAATATCGCCAGTTATGAATATAGTAACAGAAAGTCCTACAACCCGCTCGAGAAAACACGACAGTTCATTGAAAGTCAGAGGTGATTTGCTTTGAGCCCGGTCGGTACAAAGTACATAGAATGAATGATGCTCCTGCTGATGAAACGCGGCATCCCAGGTATTCGAAAGTTAAGTACGCGCCAATTGACAACTTTGTCAAACGTAAGCCCTGGCGAGCAAGGATCGCTATACCCCCTGATTTATGCTAGAGATGCTGTCATCTCCAGAAATCGAGGCTTTAGGTCGGGCTTCTTCTAGAACCATGTATCCTAAAGCTCGGAGTCTCTTTATTGAAAAGGAGTCCCCGTTTTCATGCCAAGTCTCCGTTATGGCCAGGATTTTCAGATTCTGTTCATCGAAAACTTCCCCTACCTCTTCTATTTTATTGTTCAGAGATCTAACATTCCAACAACCAATACCTAGTTGTCGGCACTTGAAGTTGGCATGCCTTTCTACCCTGGCATTAACTAAATTAAATTCTCTCCCAGGCTTTGGGAGTTTGCGAATTGAGTTTGGGAATTTGCGTTGAAAGGTTTCCCTTACATATATCGATGGTCCTGAATTTGCAGTAGAGCTGTTCATTTCTGCATTTTTACAGTTTTTGGGATCAAGAAATATAATGCTGTTTTGATATTTTAGATTTTATTTCATTCCATTTAAAAATTCTGAAAATCCAGACTCTCAAATCATTAAAAGGAAATTAAAACGAACCAAGCAAATGATTTTCAATTTGTAGCAGTTCTGACATTGTTCTTTGGGACTGTGGTTATGTATTATGAATTAAATGGTCCAAAGATTTATTTGGCACTGGTATCGTCAATGGTGACACCACCACGTGCCGGACTGTACAATGACTCTGCCTTAATTTAGATCGCGCCGGATTAGAAAGGTTCTATTTAGATTCGAATAAAAGAGTACAGATAGAGTATGAAGCAAAAAGACTGTCATAATTAAGTTTAAGTAAATATACATACCCATCGCTGTCCAAGTTGAAGATTAGTGTCAGTAGTGGATTTTCACTTTGCTCTCCTAATATCTGAGGATCAGCCACTAGGAGAATTTTAACACAGCCATCTTCATTAGGGCACTCCAATGTTGGCCATTTCAAAGTCTGCAGATAATATGTTAACCATTCATTGTAAATTACAACGAGAATGGCTGCCAAGAGTATTATTTTGAAGTGATTTCTAAAATTGAAAAAATTATGCAAAGTATAAATTTAAGACAAGATTGTAAAATTGCAAGGGGTTCCTTTGGTTGGCAAGTCTATAAACATGTGTAGCAGCCAGCCTCTGCTACGATTAAAATGTTTAACCATATTAAAATGTTTTGAATGTAGAACCATCGATATTGAACCGCAGTTAACCTTGACAGCTAAACGACGTTCATTTGGTTTGGTTTTTTTTCTAAGTGCAGAGAGTTGTGTAAATCTTTTTCGCTATCCATTGTTATGTGCCACCCTACTGTAGCAATCACGCCGCTAACTCCTGCTACGGCCCATCCTAATAGAGTCGCACACCGCTTTCCCCTTGCAAGAATTACCGCCTCCTCCCCCCTGCCCGCACGGTCCCTGCGAGAGCATGCGCTCCCGCCAGAACCGTCCAAGCCGTCGCCGAGTGTACCGCGTGCTCCGCAATACACTCAACAAGATTCCTGCGGAATTACCAAGTTTAGCGACAACCATGTAAGAGTCGATCTTAATGGAGATAAACTTGATACGCTTGACCGACGTGTTACTACCGCCAGGTAAAAGATTGGAGCTACCTGTGCGGACCTGACCTGGACCCCCCCTGTTTCCTGCCGCAGACCACGGCCGTGAGTAACCACGATCCCTCTATTTTAGAATGTGTCCCCACTAGTTTACGCGCTCCATAAGATCACCCCAGAGAGAAATAGAGAGATCCTTTCGTAGGATACGCCTAGCCAGAACCTGTTGTTGAATTGTGATTTCTAATTATGTTGAAGCTGTGTTTAAATGTTGTAATTGTGTACACCAGACAATACAGAATTGTTCCCTCCTAGTTATCTCTTTCATTTGACGAATCACGTGGGCGAGTGCTGGCCTTTACCTATGTACATTTCCACCCCCCCCCCCCTTTTAGCTACCTACGACCCTGGTGAGGAGAGTTTTACCTGTCTGCCGAGAGCATTGAGCTAGCCGAGGGCAGAAGGTAGGTGGTTCCCCCCCTCCACGGGACCCTTTCACACCATATCTGAATTTATTGGCAAATTATATTTCAGTAGAACTCAATAAAGATCTTCCAACACCCAACCTAACAGTTCTTCACATGTCAGAATTATTAAGTTTAAAAATTTATTGGC
Source organism: Limnephilus rhombicus (assembly GCA_929108145.2). Lineage (NCBI taxonomy): Eukaryota > Metazoa > Arthropoda > Insecta > Trichoptera > Limnephilidae > Limnephilus > Limnephilus rhombicus. The sequence goes on along the minus strand of OV815272.1, from coordinate 16,357,715 downwards.
CTTCGTCCCACGGGTCGGCAAGAATCGACAAAAACCGAGTGCTGTAAGGAAGCAGTATACCTAAAGCCTTCAAACTGAGCTAGAGCAATATGACGTACTTTCTATATACAGCAAGCGTTACATGGTTTTAGTGGACGCTCAATATTTATTTCATCACCGCCGAACGAACACATAATGAACTTCTAATTATCATTTTAATCAATAGCATTTATTTTAGTTCAGAAATGTTTTTGAAATATTCTTACGAATTTATCAAATAGGCACATTTAATATCACAAAAAATTCCACAACCTCGTCGTCATTTAATGACTAGATTGTTTACAAGTTTCTCAGTCTTTTGTCAAATTACAATTTATATATTACATTAGGTACCTACCTGTTATAAATGTACCTGTTATAAATGTACCGTGACAGATGAGAAGATGATGACAGCCAGCCTAAAGGTGGCAAATCGAAAACAGAAATCTGCAATGCCGACAATTTACTGGGCTACAAGCTATAAAATAATTACTTGACATCTGCCATGTGCAGAGATCATGCAGTATATGTGGAACATTTCCCATATCCTTACAGCACTCGGTTTATGTTGATTACCTACCCATGGGACGATGGCTTTACTGAAAAATTAATTTTATGTTTCTAAAATTGTTTCAGGCATATTGAACAGATTTTAGAAATTGATTTTACAGGTGTACAAAAATTTTAACAAAACAAAAAAAGGACTTCAAAAAATGCGCTAAAAAGTAAAAAAATAATTTCGTATTCTTCTACAACTTAATAATCAACTTATTTTTTCTACTCATCAATATGTAGGTACGATTGTTATTTTTGGAGTCAGTGTCAGCCAAGGTAGGTTTGTAACTACATACGCAGTTATAGGTGAGATGTGCTTGTGTCGCAGCGCAAATTGATGAGGCGAGAGCGTGCCGCAGCGGGAGAGGAGCTGTCAAGTGAACACGCCGGGCCGAGTTCCTTGGCTGACACCGACTCCAAAAATAACAATCGTACCTACATATTGATGAGTAGAAAAAGTAAGTTGATTATTAAGTTGTAGAAGAATCCGAAATTATTTTTTTAGTTTTTAGTGCATTTTTTGAAGTCCTTTTTTTTTTTTGTTAAAATTTTTGTTAATTTTTTGATTTTTAGTGAATCTGAAGTACACTTAACTAATTCGATTAAGATTCGGCCGAGTATCGTAAATTTGCTCTTAAGAATTGGAGAGTTCCGTTACTTTGTCATGGATTCCATAATCAGAACCTAACCAAACTCTCATTAAACTACCCTTGAAGTACATCCTTTCCAATAAAAAAAGAATCATCGAAATCGGTTGGCGTGATATTGAGTTATTCGTCCATTTGTCGCGCACATACTTGATGCAAATTTAAGACTTATATGATTTTCTCATGGAAGCCATTGTCAGAACTGGACCAAATTAAAATGGGACCACACGGGAAGCACCAGCTTTCAAATAAAAAAAGAATCATCAATATCGGTTCACCCAGTCGAAAGTTCTGAGGTAACAAACATAAAAAAAAATAAAAATAAATTGAGAGCCTCCTCCCTTTTGAAGTCGTTTAAAAAACAATTCACCACACTTAATTTAATGAATATTTGTACGTAGCAACATTTGAAAATTACCCTAAAAATTTATTTATGTACGGGCCGTTAACCAGCCAGCGGTCCAGAATTCATATACCGTCGAAAGATGTTCTTATGATCGTACAAGGCGGTTCCAATGAGAAAGATTAATTATTAACAATGACCAACGATCATACCATGTTGAACACACCGGTTCTCGTCCGATCACCGAAGTTAAGCAACATTGGGCGCGGTCAGTACTTGGATGGTTGACCGCTTGGGAACACCGCGTGCCGTTGGCCCTCTTCCTTGCGACTTGAGGTGATTTTTCACAAAAACTGCGCTCTATAAATTATTTATTATTATTATTATTATTCTCCGTACCAGCTTTTTTAAATAATAACTCAATATCGATTTTATTTCATTCAAAATTTGCTTTAATTTATACCCACATTCAAAAATGCTGAAAGGCGTGATGATAAAACTATTGAAATTATGTGCCTACTTTTTGTAATTATCTTCTGATCATAAGTATTTAAAATTTTTCAATAATGTCTAAGCAAAATAAGAATGTTAATTTTTTTTTAATATATTAGTTTGTAAAACCGTAAATAAATAGACAAACTGAAGTATTTTCGTCACAAAACAGGTGTGCGGATCTTTTTTTAAATGATTTTATTCAAACTAAAATTAAAATTCTGAAAAATAGCTTTCCCAGATAATTTATTTTACTGCATGATTATATGATTTGAAATGTGTGTTGTATAATACAAAATTTTGTTTGAAAATTTAACAAATCTACAAACGACCTCGGTAAAACCTTATTGTACTAAAAATAAACATATTTTCTCAATTTTTGGTATTTATTTTTGGGATGTTATGTCGTGTTGTGCTAACTCCTCCTTTAGCTAACGTTTCGGACAGTGTTACAGTGTCCATCATCAGGGCAGGGCATCATATTTTCTCAAATTTAAAACATAGCTTTACTAGATAAAAGAACAATTTTTCGAAATCAATTTATAATTTTTTGTGGAAAAGAGTCAATGCATCTAAAAATTGATTTAAAAATAAGATATTTTCGGTTTTGTTTAATTATTCCTACTTTACTAATACAGTGAAAAAAATATATTGATAAAAGTTACTAACCTTTTTAAAAACCGCATGAATATATTTAACTTATATTAATGGTGGAACCTTACTTATTTCGTTAGACCTATTTTAATCTTGGTATTTATGTAGGTGAGTTATCATTCTGTACACTCATGGATTAGTGAATTAACATGATAAGATTAACTTATGGGCTTAACTTAACGGCTGGATAAACCTAGAATGAAAAAAATATTTGTATTATATTTGCAGTATTCACCAACAACTGGTTAGACTGGCATCGCTGGAATGTGATTAAATGTAATTGGTGCTAAATGCTTTCATGGTGTAACACACGTTAAAAAGAAAAGAATTTGATACAGAATGACACGAAACTATCGTTGCTGAAAAAACATTTTTTTTAAAAGATGACAAACAATATTCCTAGTGTACAAACAACCTTATAAAATTATTTGAACTCTCCACATTCTCATCATCAAAAGCTGAAATGGTTGCTTGTGCAATCATAGAGGACTAGCTTGCAGAGGATCGAACCTGCGATATCTGGTTACAAAACCGGCACCTTGGACCACCGAACTCTAGGACTAACCACAAACCGGTTAATATTTTAATAAAATAATGTAAGTAGGTAGGTATCTAAAAAAAATGTTATTAAGATTTGCATCGCATTTAAAGCAAGTATTGTGAACACGTTTCAGTTATACATGGATTTCAAACTGTGCTCATAAATGTATTTCCCCATAAATGCTGTGAGATTCATGTATCGCCCTGTACCATAGTAATAAAGGCCAAATTATTTGACTCTCATATTAACTTTAATTTTGAGACTGATATTTATTGTCAAAAATACTTACCTTTTCCTTTTTTTTTCGTTATTTGTTTTTGGGGTATTATGCCATGTTGCGCTACCTCTTTCTTTAGCCAACGTTTCGGACAGCGTTGCAGTGTCCATCATCAGGGCAGATGTGGACACTGCAATGCTGTCCGAAACGTTGGCTAAAGGAGGTAGCGCAACACGGCATAACACCCCAAAAACAAATAATGAAAATACTTTTGGCCATGAAAATCTAAAAAATATACCTTTTGCGTCGCGTCTATAATCTATAATCATAACGTTGCATCTATAATACGAGCAACAGGGAGATTTTTGAAATTATTTATTGGACATTCCATTGACTCTTCAGTTAATGGGAAAGTAAGTTCCACAAAACTTATTTGTTAGGTACGGGTTCTTGTTAGTTATGGAAGCACATATCCTCATTCAACCTATTAAACAGGGTTATTCTTCCATAATATATTTTATATTATTATATTTTTACCAATTTGGGCAAAATTTCGGTAAATATATAGAAAATGGCGACAAGCGTAGTATGCACTTTAAAAAACACTGTGGTTTGTACCCACTTAGTAGATAATAGCGAGAAGTATTTCAGTTTCCTGAAATGGAAAATGCATTATTTTGAAAGGTGCATAGGTAAAAGTGCATTATGCGTCCCTATAAACATTACCAAAATTTCAAATAGTTACACCCGACATTAGGGTAGGCAGATACATGCGATGTACCTGTAGGTATTTGCATGGTATTTGCTAAAATAAAAAGGAAATGTAAACATCGATGGCATTTAATTTGAAGACGAAAAATCTCACATGTAACACAGTAAGAGGTAGGTACTCCTATATCATAAATAAACCAATCCCTCCTATATACTATACATATAAGTAATAATAAATATAAAATATGGCTAATAAAGACTGACCGTTTCATTCAAACGGGTACTTGCATTATCAGTGGTAGTGATAATATCAATTAAATAAAAAAAATTAGATAATAACTACTACGACACTTATAACGAAAACATAAACATGACAGATGATGGATGACGTGTGACGTCATACATGACGTAAACAAAGAACCAAAAAAATATGTTCTATAGTGTTGTAAACACTCATAAAATTATAGAGGTGAATACACACCAAAGCATTATTGCAGATATCAGTATTTTTTAGTAACGGTATCACAAGGATTAGGCCGGGGCACACGTACACTTCCGACCGCGTGCCTCGCCCCCAGGCTAAAGCGGCATGCGACCCTCCCGCCGAAACGCCGTGTCCGCCTGCCGGCCGACCCCTTGCGCTAAAAAGTCACACCACTTCCGCGGGCAGGCCAAAGCGTCAGTTTTGACCATAGATTATAGAAATATTATAGAAGCTCCATACAACTGTGCCCTCACGAAGGTGGATGTCTATGGTGTTCGCCAAGCAGCCCGCCGAAACGCCGTGTCCGCCTGCAGGCCGAACAGGTACACTATTTTTGGTAAAAATGTCGCCACACTTCCGCGGGCAGGCGAAATCGTTGAATGGGTGACCTTGGGCGACCCTCGCGCGGAAGTGTACGTGTAAACTGATTTTCAAGCGTTCGGAGCGAACTGTGGTGCAGGTCAAAAGTTTTTACTACAGTTTTGACCATAACTAAGATGATCCCTATCACATGCTTGTCAGCTGTCACCTATCAAGTTTTGACAGTTTTAGCGGCGGTGACAAATTATTTATATGAATGAAATTGTAAACCAGTATTTTAATAAAAAATTACCATATTATCAGTGAGGCTACAAGCATATTATAATTATTTTGATAATGTTTAAAAGGGTGAAGTTAATTATTTTCATAAGTTAATTAATTGTTTTCATATATTATTTTCATTAGAATGATGCCACAAAGTGAATTTACAATAAATTGTAGAATAACTTAAGTGTACTTATTTTACAGTGTTGTATAAATTCAATTACAATGTAATTCTCATCCAAGACAGAAATACTTAGCAGTTTATTATGTGTACTGGCATTATTTAGCGTTGTTTTAACAACTGTGATAGAGAGAGGTGCATAATTTGTTAGTATGAATATAAATGAAACATTTTGGTTACCTTTTAAAACATATTTTTATTTACATACTACTTACATTAAAAAACAGAAGAAATAAACTATAGCTGTGATTACTTATAAATTAAAGATTGTCTCGGTTATGCTTGGATTTGAAAAACAGATCATACGTTGATATTAGTTTATATTAGTTTATATTTATATTTAGTTGTTTCTGGAGAGCTCCAGTTCTGGTTAGTTATTGCCCCGATCACCCTTCATTATCAAATGGTAAGGAGAAACTTTAAACATACTGTTTCGAACTACAACAATAATAATTATCCACTTAGCTAATTCATTCTCTATAATTAGGGTGAAACTCCCGGTTATTTTTTTTTTTTTTTACATTAACTCCACACAGGAGGCCCTGAGGAAAATAATTTCCCTCAGGGCCTATGTCATCTGGGATGCTGTGTGGAGGGTCTTTTTGAGGAGAGGAAGGAATGAACATTGGTCTTGAAGAGACCCATGTTGTAGGAAGGAGGAAACACAGAGGCCGGCAAATCATTCCACAGCCGAGCTGTTGAACATAAGAACGAGTCGAAGAAACGACCCGTTCTCATGTGACTAATGTCAACTGTGTACAAATGTTGGGCACGCGTTTGGCGTGTTTCCCGACTATGCACCGGTGTCGAAGGGATCAATGATGCTAGTTCCTCGGAGCATCTTCCATTGTAATACCGGTAGAACAAGGATAGCATTCCCACCCGACGCCTGTGCTCTAAAGATTGCAATCCGTCTGTTAAGATGGGAGAATCTATCAAACGGACCGCCCGTTTCTGCACAGAGTCGAGGGTATTTTTCAGGTATTTTGGAGCTCCAGACCAGAGGTGGCTGCCAAATTCAACCGTGGGGCGCACTTGCGATTTGTACAGGGTTAGCAGTTGTGTACTTTTAAAGTATCTGCGGGCCCTGTACAGTATGCCCAGTTTTTGGGAGGCTAACTTTACTCTGGCTTCGATGGAGCCCCCATACCTGAGCTGGTCACTTAGGGTTACACCAAGCAAATCAATGGAGGGCCTGTTCGGAAGATTGCTTCCGTTGAAAGAGACTAGATTTTCATTGCGATCCCTTTTAGACGTAATCAGACAAGATTTGGTCTTTGAAACATTAAATTCAACGAGATTATTTTTACCCCAAGAGAAAACACTCTCGAGGTAACCGTCCATTCTTTGCTTCAAAGCCTTACGAGCTGTTGGAGTTTGTGAGCCCTTTGGGGGCTTGTCAAACAAAAAGCTATCATGAACTGTACTGTCATCCGCGTAGCAGTGAATTGGTGCAGTCAATTGCCATGGACAGTGGAGCTCCCATAAACAAATAAACAATTTTTTTTGCTGTATAATTACTTTTCAACATGCCTTTCACAATGGAATATTTAGATGAGGAAATGCATAACAAAAACCAGTCTTACACAACTTCCGATACTAATATATGTAAACGCCTGATTGAGAATGGTATCTATACCAAAATTATGCATCAAAACATAAGATCTATAAATAAAAACTTTGATGAACTCTTAATACAACTTCACCACATAAATGTCGATTTCGACATAATCATCCTGACCGAATGCTGGTTGTCAAACACATATACACCCAAAATCATCAAAAACTACACATCGCATAATTCAACTCTTTTTGATAATCAGAACGATGGAATTGTTGTATACACAAAAAATAATCAAAACTTCACAGTAACCGAACTAAAAATTCAGAATGCAAGTTGCACGCAAATAAAATACAACAATGATACTGTAATCCTGGCTATTTACCGCTCGCCATCGTTTCGTAACATTACGCCTTTCCTAAACAGTCTTAGTTGCATACTTTCAAATCTCTCCAATGCTAAAAATATTATAATAATAGGTGATTTAAATATCAACATACTACCGGGCAACCAACACCACCAAAGCCAAGATTATATTAACATGCTAGAATTCCATGGATTAGTGAGTACCGTCAACTCACCAACAAGAACGACTAATGGATCTATATCATGCATTGACCACATTATGGTAAAGTCCAAAAAACCATCCAAAAGTATCGTCTACAAATCAACAATCACGGATCATTATTCAACAATTTTTGCAATACAAACAGCTACCAAAATAAATAAATGTAACATGCCTTTAGCATACAATAAAATCAATTTTCAAAACCTAATAAAAAACTTTAAGAACAAATCCTGGTACAAACTCTTCTAAATTAAACAATCAGAGGACGCATGGATATACTTTGTTAACTATTTGAAAAACGAACTACACTACCATTCCACGACGTTGACCAAAAACATAACAAATAAACTGAAACCCCTGAAACCTTGGATTAACCACTCCATTATAAATTGCATACACAAGAGAAACATGCTACACAAAAAAACCAAAGATAATCCATATGACCAAATAACATCCAACCACTATAAAAGATATAGAAACATGTGTTGTAACGTCATCAGAAAAGCAAAAGAAATTTACTACTCAGCAAAAATTACAGAAAGTAACAACAATCCCAAAAAAATATGGGAAATACTAAGAGAAGCCACAAACTCACAAACTACAAAAGAGAAACAAAGCATAAATAAACTTTCTATTGATGGACATATTGTCGAAACCTCAAAAAATCCTAAACTCGTTGCTGATCATGTAAACAATTTTTTTATTAACATTGGTCCAAATCTTGCTTCTCAAATCCCCCAGAGTGGAATCACCCAATCTACCAATTCAGAGGATCAAGCAAATAAAAAAAATATTAAATTTCTCTTCCGAACTGTAACAAAAGAAGAAATTCTCAGTACAATTAAATCTCTAAAAAACACTTCTTCCGCTGGACCAGATGAAATTACGACCAAAATCCTTAAAATGCTGTCTTCGGAGATTACATTGCCACTGGAATACCTTATAAACCTAAGCATTACACAGGGCTACTTCCCCTCTAACCTAAAACAAAGTATCGTAATTCCCATCTACAAATCTGGAAACAAGACAGATATCAACAACTATAGACCAATTACTCTACTAAATAGCTTGTCTAAAGTTTTTGAAAACCTCATTAATGCACAACTTTTAAAATTTGTCGAGAGCCATAAAATACTTTCAATTAATCAATATGGTTTTCAAAAAAACAAAAGTACATCAGATGCCATTGCCAGTGTGACTGACTTCATTGTAAAAAGCCTTGATAAAGGAAATAAATGTATCTCAATCTTTTTAGACCTTTCTAAAGCTTTTGATACAATATCACACATTAAACTAATTAAAAAACTAGAGAACATCGGCATTTCGGACAAAGAGCTAAACTTCTTCAAAAGCTACTTAAATGGATGCCAACAACAGGTTAAAATACAGAATACTCTCAGTAATCAGCGCTCAACTGACTATGGAATTCCACAAGGAAGCGTTTTGGGACCGACTCTGTTCTTACTGTATATTAACAACTTTTGCAACCTTGAAAGTCAAGGACACATTGTTAGCTTTGCAGACGATACCGTCTTATTATTCGAAGACAATAATTGGTCAGCTGTATTTAAAAAAGCTGAAGAAAATATTAACTTCATTAAAAAATGGCTAGATATAAACACACTTACCCTTAACACGAAGAAAACTAAATATGTTACTTCAAGCATCAATACTTCAGGCCAACCTAATGATGATTACTCCATAAAAATTCATAGCTGTACGAATTCCAATGAATGTTGTGAGTGCCCCAGTATAGAGCGCACTTCACAGATAAAGTACCTCGGCCTCACCATTGACCCATACCTCAAATGGAACCTACATACCCAGATCATTGCAAATAAAATTAGAAAAACAATACACTTCTTCAGATCCATAAGGAACTTTCTTAACTTACAACTCTTAAAAACGATTTATTTTGCAATCACCCAATCTATCATTGAGTATGGTATCATTGCATGGGGAGGGGGCACTTCATCAGCTCTAGATCCTGTCGAAAAGGCACAGAAAACAATTATGAAAATTATTCACAAACTTCCTCTAACTGCAGACAGTGACCTTATATTCAAAATAATGAGAGTATTTGATGTTCGACAGATCTATGTAAAAACTATCCTCATGCATCTCTTTAAAAACAAACATGTGCTTTACGAAAAAAAAAAAAACTTAAGGTTTACACGTAACTCCAACAAAGACATATTGCAAGTTCCAGCACTCTCTTCCACCTTTGGTCAACGTAGCTTTAGATACTTTGCCACAAAAATATTCAACATTCTCCCAGAAAACATCAAACTGAGTCAAACACAGAGAGAGTTTAAAAAATATGTTAAAATATGGATACATTCTAATGATCGAGCCTATACTGGTGCCCTCACCCAAACGCCCAGTCATTGACAGTTGTTATTGTAGTAATAACCTTGCAGTTTATGAATTGTGTAGGTATATGCAAACAATAATGTTAACTAAAATAAAGTTTTTGCTGTATGGAAAACTACTTTACACATTTATAAAAAAACCATAGATAAAATTGCGAGAAACAATTAACAAAATTTCTGCCTCAATACAGGTTCACCTAGTGAGGCAGGCAATGCACAACTAAAAATACTGTATAACTATACTACTCCTGTGTAACCTTTCTTACATTACTTTCTGTTTGTTAATTTTTCTGTACTGATTGATGTAATCTATTTGTAAACTACATTGAGTATGTAATTTTTTTTTTTTTTTTTTTTTAGTTATATTGTTGTTATTTCATTGAATAAAGATTATTATTATTATTATATTTTTTTAATACTAACTCCACACAGGAGGCCCTGAGGAAAATAATTTCTAAAAGATGCTGTGTGGAAGGTCTTTTTGAGGAGAGGAAGGACTGAACATGGGTCTTGAAGAGACCCAAGTTGTAGGAGGGGGAAGCACGGATGCTCGTTCCACCGCCGAGCTGTTGAACTCAAGAACCAATCGGAAAAATGACTCGTTCTCGTGTGAAATGTCAGGACCAGTCAGTGGCTGAGTTGGCAATCCAACACGCGTCCCACCCGGGCATCGCGTGTTCAATTCTTCGGCTGGCTAAGTCCTCCTTCACGACACAAACAAAATTTCTGTGTTGGTAGTAGAAGATTTTCAAACATCGTCAGGTTATTCGTAACTCGGGAATGTTTGACTTTCTTTAAAAAAAAAAAACATATCAACCTTGTACATAAAATATAAACTCTATTTTTTTAAAAAGAAAGACAAACATTCCCGGATTACAAAAAACCTGACTATTTTGCTTGTGTCGTGATGGAGGACTTAGCCAGCCAAGGAATCGAACAATGGGACTCCTGGACGCGAGGCCAACTCAGCCACTGGGTCGGTCATGACATTTGTCACATGAGGAAGGGTCATTTCTATTTCTCGTTCTTGAGTTCAGAGCAACAGCTCGTCGGTGGACCGATTTGCCAGCCTCTGTATTTCCTCCCTACTCATCTCTTCAAGATTCCAAGCCAACTCAGTCACTGACCGGTCGTGGGAACTATGTTGGTGATGGATACAACTCAACTAGCACACTGCAATGATAAAACCTCCCATATAAAAATTATAATCTTTTACTATGACGGGAACAGCACTTTCAAATAAATATACAAGGGCGGATTTTGGGGGGGGGGGGCACGGGTGACCCCCCAAACGGTATTTTTGTGTACTGTGGAGATTCCATCACAGTACAGAAAACTATCTTTATTAAACTTTTAATTTTTCTATTGTTTTAACACTTTCATAAACCTTCCTATACATACTTGAACTTGATTATTTCTAACAGTAATTGTTGATTTTTTTTCCTGTCCGCCCCTTGTGCCCTCCCCCAGAAAAAAATCCTAACAGTGATTGTTGATTTTTTTGCCCGTCCGCCCATTGTGCCCCCCCCCCCCCCCAGAAAAAAATCCCGGATCCGCCCTTGTAAATATATGTGTAATTTAAAACCCCTAAAATTATGAAAAATTGACTACTTAATGGCCTGGTCGTAATATAAAATACATATCGATCATTCGGTTCATTGGTCAGACAACTCCGAAAAATCAATATTTAAGTTGAGTATGCAGTTATTTGCAAAAGTGTACCCCCTATCTGGTACAATACTCAGTTTACTCATAAACACCACCAACATCTATTATAATGCACAAAAACTTGTAGTGAATTAAACAAAGTGTTGATGTTTTCTGGGTCGATAGTAGGATATTTCAAAATTTTCTTACTAATGTACCGGACCCGGACCATTATGCCTCCCGGGGTTATTTTGTATTATTTTTAGTATGTAAAACACAGACAAGTGTAAATAATATTTGATTTATAGTGAACATTCAAATGTTCCTTTCCTCATTTTATCTCAAAACTTAGCATTTGGAGATATCTTATTAATTAACTGGATGATCAGTATCTGTTCTAGATATTTTTTACACATTTGGATAAAAAAATAATATTCAGTTTGTACGAGTATTTTGGGCTCAAATACAAATTTAAAATTTGTTTGAAAAAGACTGCGCAGCCGTTCCTCCTAAGGTTAAACGTCGCGTATGTTTTAATCTACGCATTCACAGATGGCGCCAATCAAATTATTTTAGGTTTTTAATACTTTTCGCACGTTTTGCTTTAAAATATTGAGGTGAATTAATTGTTTGCGACCGTACATATTTAATATGAATAAATAGTTTTGTCCATAAACAAACCCAAATCTTTCATGAAAGGCTGAAAAATACAATATTGGATTGAGTCACGATACAAAATTGAATTTTTCAGCCTTTCTTGAAAGATTTGGGTTTGTTTATGGACAAAACTATTTATTTATATTCATATTAAATGTGTTCGGGCGCAAACAATTAATTTACCTTAATATTTTTAATCGTAACGTGCAAAAAGTATTAATAACCTAAAATAATTTAATTGGCGCCATTTGTGAATGCGTAAAAATAAATTGTAGAATAGCTTGGGTGTATTTATTTACTGTAGTTGTTAAAATTCAATCACAATATAATTCTCACCAAATAAATTTCCTTAAACTTAAAGAAATATTTAACAGCTTAGTAACTGGCACTATTTAGCGTTGTTTTAACAACTGTGGTAGAGAGAGGTGCGTAATTTATTAGTATGAAGATAAATGAAATATTTTTTTATAAAACATATTTTTATTTACATACCACATTAAAAAGTAGCACAGATAATATAGCTATCATTACTTGTAAAATTAAAGGCTGTCTTAGTCATTTTATTTTTATTAAAGTTTTTATTCCAGCAGGACTGGGAGGATAGTGCAATCCCAGTCTGCCATATAACATAAACATATATATATATAATATAATAAATTAAAAATCTAAAAGAAATAAAATATGCTTACATATTAGGTCGGTTCCTAATTGATTAATGCTATGATTTGAAATTTTTTTGCTGGAGGTGAAACAAAGGTGCACTTTCACATTGAACCTTTGTTTGCTTTGGAACACTTTGCACCTGAGGGAAATGTTCCAGCCAATGTACCTGATACCTTCCACGGGGCGCGAGTGGGACTGGCGTACCCTTCCTGGAGCACTGGAACCCGCCTCCGCAGAGGGGTCCACCTCTACGACGTGCACATGTATCCAGCAATTAACCAGATTAAATACTTTTCTCAAGTAGAACCGAACAGATCATATATGATTTTTTTTTACATTAACTGCACACGGGAGGCCCCGAGGAAAATAATATCTAAAAGATGCTGTGTGAAGGGTCTTTTTGAGGAGAAGGAGCATGAGCATAGCCAGGTTTTGATTTAGGGTGGGGAAAAAATAAAAATCTACAGTAGGTAACAACTTATTCATGCTTAAGGCTTTATGAATGCAGATAATAAGAACTGAAAAAAGGAAAAACCATCCTATGAAGTGCTGTAAATTTGAAAATGCGACTCAGTGGACAATCCCGGAGCTCATGCATCGGCAGGCCAGGCATGGGGCAAACGCTCCACCTTGCCCTACCGTGCCTACGCCCATGGGAAGGAGTGAACATAGGTCTTGTAGGAGGGAGGAAACACAGAGGCCGGCAAACATTCCACAGCTTAGCTGTCGAACTCAAGACCGAGTCGTAGAAATGGCCCGTTCTCATGTGACAAATGGATTCTAGATCACTAGTAGGATATTTCAAAATGTCATAATAATAAATGTCATACTAATAGACCGTTAAGTCTCCCAGTGTTATTTTACATCATTTTAAGTATTTAAAACAGAGATAAGTGTAATTAATATTTGATTTATGATGGACATTTGAATATATATTCTCAAAACTTAGGATTTGGAGATGTCTGACTAAATCAACTGGACGATCAATATCTGGACTAGATATTTAATACACATTTGAATAAAAAAATATTACACAATGTCAGTGGAGACTTTGAAATTACGGTTTGGAGACTTTGAAATTACCCTTTATCAACTTTCTAACTACCTTCATCACCTTGCACCGCAGTGGGAGGGATGGATTCATACGACCGTCACTCCTGGACACACTTACCCCCAGATTCCTACCCACCCCTAATACCCTTTTACTTCCCAGAACTTCCTCTCCTAAAAAGACACCCCTCACAGCATCCCCAAAGATGAAATAGGCCCTGCGGGGAATTATTTTCCCCAGGGCCTCCTATGTGGAGCTAATGTAAAAAAAAAAACAATGTTTTCACTCATACCGTCATACCGGGCAGTCTTCTCACACACATTACTGTTTTTTCCCATGTACATCTCAAAATCATAGACGAGCCCACCTACCTGGCTACTGCCCACTGGCCACACTGTGACTGGCTACCGCTCGGGAGAAGGCTTTGATGCCCCACTCGTGTGGCTTATTTTTTTATGTATTGCTTCAAATTACTTCTACCTTTGAACAGAATCATGAGCTCGTGTACAGAATTGAACTCCTCAGGTTCCACCTTGACCTTATTTTCATGCGGGGCATTTAACAACGGCCTTATTTTGAATAGTTTGTCGTAAACTTGGCATCCTCTCGGAATCAACGTGTTATTGTTGTTTAAATGAAAACACAACCGCAACTTAGTGAAACGATTTCTAGGCATGACATCTGCGATAAGAGATAGCCTTGTATTGTTTACCCAGTAAAGGTGGAATGCCAGATACTTGAGGATACCCATCATGATGTGCATTCCTAGAAATCAGTTCATTTCGTTGACTGAGGTGTTTACGCTAATGCTATTTTTTGTACAGAATACAAATTTGTCTGCTCAACAATATTTTTATAGTGTTTTCATCTATGAAACATAAAAAATATTGTAGACAGACATATTCAGTGGTGGGTTTGAAAAGGTCACATCACAGTGAGAGTCAATATGCTCGTAATCTTTCTTGATCCACCGTAGATCAGCTCTCCGTCCATGGGAAGTTGAGGCTTTACCGGGCTGTCCGAGGGGTAGTGTACAGTGCAGGACTCTGACTCCCCCCCTGTGGCTGCTGTCTCTCTTCCAAACTCTATAAATGAAAAAATATTACTTCATAGTTTCATTTAAAACCCAGACATGTTCATCGTTTTATAATAACATCAAACGCAATAATCGCTAGCAATAAGAAATATGGGTAAATATCGGTTCGGACTGGCCACACTTATTACGAATAATTTTTAGAAAAAAACTTTAGATTCGTCTTAATTACTATAAAAGGAAACTTTTTGGCTTTGGGGCGGCGGAAAATAATGCATTTTAATTTTCAATTGCATAGAACCAAAATTCACTTCGCGACCGACACAGCGAAAGTCCGCGGCTGTACCTGTCACTGTGATGTTGGTATCCTTGATAAATTAACAAGAGCTAATACGACTGTAGCCGACTTCGTGGGATAAGGGATAATAAAATTTGTCTAGCGGGCTTGTTTGTGTAACATGGTTTGTGATACAAAAGAAATTGCCCCTTTATAACGCCTACTCGCGTCAAGGCAAGAAAAACATCCCAGTTTTCAAGTGGTTTAGCAGCTACGCTAGGTTTGTGTAACATTAACATGGTTTGTGATTCGCGGTATTTCATGTAGGTATCCCGCGAAGTCGGCTACAGTCGTATTAGCTCTTGTTAATTTATAAAGGATACCAACATCACAGTGACAGGTACGGCGTACGGCCGCGGATTTTCGCTGTGTCGGATCGCGAAGAGAATTTTGGTTTTATGCAATTGAAAATTAAAATGCATTATTTTCCGCCGCCCCAAAGCCAAAAAGTTTCCTTTTATAGTAATTAAGGCGAATCTAAAGTTTTTTTCTAAAAAATATTCGTAATAAGCGTGGCCAGTCCGAACCGATAATTACCGAAATATGTAATGATAAAAGTACTTGATGGATTTCTACCAATGGATCCATTCCAAGAGGCTTGGCTTGGCTCAATGCATCCCTCTGCAGGATTCTGGAAAACTTCTAAATATTCCACTGGCCAGCCCTCTTCGTCTTCTCCTCCGTCTGACTCCTAGCCTCCTTCCAGTATCATGGTGGGGTGAAATGCAGATCCCGCCAATGTGGGGGATTTTAATAAAAATGCACTTTCTAGATGAGAAAAGTGTGGAAAAGTTGAATAAAAAAGAAATTAAGGTGCGCTTGGCAAAATTGAGAGAGATACAGCCGTTTAAAGAATGAATAAAATGACACTTCGTGAACTTATACTACGCCATTTTGTTACTATTATGTTGGTATCTCAGACTTGCTATTCGAAGGTTGATACGATTGTAGCCAACTTCGTGTGATATATAATAAGGCGCGTAATTATGAAAAACAGAATTAATAATGGTCACAAACCATGTTACACAAACCTGGCGTAGCCGCTAAACTACTTGAAAACTGGGATGTTTTTCTTGCGTTGACGCGAGTAGGCGTTATAAAGGGGCACAAACCATGTTACATAAACCATGTTACACAAACCTAGCGTAGCCACTAAACTATTTGAAAACTGGGATGTTTTTCTTGCGTTGACGCGAGTAGGCGTTATAAAGGGGCACAAACCATGTTACACAAACCATGTTTAGCGTAGTCTTAGTTTAGGTTACTTTAATTTGGAAGGTGATAAACAGTTTAAAAAATCGTTTAAAAAAAGTCCGCTAGAAAAACTTCATAATTACGCGTCTCATCTATCACATGAAGTCGGCTACAATCGTATCAACCGGTTCTATAGTCGGCTGTATCATCAATGATGTTGGCGCAAGCGATTCTGACCTTGTTTTCATACAAATTCTCTACATAGAAGGGTCAAAATCGCAGACAAACTTTTTTATTTCAAAATATTTTTTTCGCGCATGCGCAAAAGCTGCGCGCAAATGAGCGTGTCCGGCCGATTACAGGTTAATAGCAAGTCTGAGATACCAACATAATAGTAACAAAATGGCGTAGTTTAAGTTCACGAAGTGTCATTTTATTCATTCTTTAAACGGCTGTATCTCCCTCAGTTTTGCCAAGCGCACCTTAATTTCTTTTTTATTCAACTTTTCCACACTTTTCTCATCTAGAAAGTGCATTTTTATTAAAATCCCCCACATTGGCGGGATCTGCATTCCTCCCCAAATTTCTGATGTTATATAAAAATAAGTGAGATGTAATATATAAATAAGAAGTATTTAAAATAAATGAATATAGGTATATTGAAATAATCAAAATAATATCAAGTAAAACAAACACCAACGACCAATGTGCCAGGTCGGGAACATGAATGTTTTTTCCAAAAACAAAATTAAAAACCAATGTTTTTGAATGGAAATCATATTTATCTATTAGATTAGACATGTAAAATAAAGTAATTATTATTTTCAACTTTATTTTTTACCTATGGTGAAATCCGAGATATGTCAGCTGTCAAGAGTCAAACAAGCGTTTCGAATTCGAAGACAGTAATATTTTGTGTTGCCAGTACGCGATTGTTATCTTTCTCAAGCTATACGCAAAATACGGGGCTATTTGTTTCATACATAAAAATGGATTGAAAAACTATTATACTGTGTAAAAAATTTGATGTAAATTACTAAAATTCACAATTTTGGAAACTAAATGTAAACTACTAAGTGTTTTTTTGAAATGAAAACTTCGTCAGCACGGCAAGCTTCACAAGCCTACTTACAATTAATGCAAAAAAAAAAACAGTTTATATTCCTTTCTCAATAAATGAATTCAAAACTTACCCCAACATTAATATAATTATACACAACAAAAAATGTAAGAAAAAAGGCTGTAATAATTCATGTACCATATTAAACCATACAACAAAAAAAAGTACCTCGGTGTAATAGAGAACTCCAGTCCATTTTTTTAAATGAATAATGACCTTCTGACTTAAATAACTTCATATATTTTTTTAGAGTTTGTTTTAATAGTTAAAATAATTTTCAAAGTTTTAATTTTTCAAGATCCCCTGAAAAACACCGCACTTATAGTGAATCGTGTGACGTCATCACTCCTGAAAAGTTTTTCAACAGGTGTTCATTTTGTATGACGGTTATACGGAAGAAAGTATGGTACTATTCGATAAGTTAGAACATTATTTAGGTGGAATTATTTATTTATTATATTACTCGCTTTTTCCTGCGGCTTCGCGCGCATGGTGTAAGGGGGGTTCCCACTTCGCCTCTTCCACCTCCCCCCCTCTCACCGCCCTCCCTCCCCCTCCCCCCCCCCCCTCCTCCACCCACCAATCACTAATTCATTATGTAATCATTGGATGGAGAAGTGCATAGGAGAAAATTGTAAGTCCTGTAAAAGTAGTAAAAAAATATTTCTTTAAGTAATTTTGAAAAGACAACCTACATTCCCTTCAGCATAATTTTTTTCAAAATGTAAGACCTCCATAAAAAAGATTCAATATTACAAATAATATTCGAAGAAAATTTAATAGATTTTTTTAACTTATCTCATCATTAAGGCATAAATTTAACATCCAAATTCCTCTATTTTCAACACAACAAATGCACAATAATTATATTTACAAAGATATAAAATATTTGAATAGTCTTCCCGAAGAAGTAAAAAAAAATAACAGATTTCGTATCATTCAAGAAAAAGGTCAAATTATTCTTTAAAAAAATAACAACCATAGCATCATCAATCAAATTGTTATAACTTCATTTCATGCCATATTAAAATTACGTCACAATATCCTAGTATAATAATAATAATAATAATAAGCCTTTTTATTCTGGACTTCTGTTAGGTATGTATTAGACATGATCTTATTTGTTATAGTATATCCCGAAGCTCAGTTTGCCTCTTGGCATAGGCCTCCTCTAACATTTTCCATTGGGACCTGTCACGCGCTACTCTTCTCCATTGATATCCAGCAGTGAGTTTTAGGTCATCTTCCCATCTCATGTGTTGACGTCCTCTACTTCTCTTGCCATCTCTGGGATACCAGTCAGTGACATTTTTGCACCATTTCTCTCGTGGATCGCGTATCATGTGTCCTGTCCATCTCCACATTTGTTGGTCTATTCGGGTAACTACATCGGCAACTTTAGTTTTCTCCCTTATTGTGCTACCTCTCACTCTGTCCTGTTTCCTTGTTCCTGTCAAACTTCTCTCCATGGCTCTCTGGCAGCGTTCCAACTTTTCTCTATGGCGTTTGGTGAGTACCCAAGTTTCACATCCATAGGTGATGACTGGAAGTATACACGTGTTGAAGACTTTCCTTTTTATTTGCATACTTAGCTCCTTAGATTTCAAGACTTCTTTCAAAGACCAGTATTTCTTCCATCCATTTGCTACTCTTCTCTCGATGTCTTTAGTGGTTTGATCTTTGTGAGATATTATCTGTCCTAAATAGATGTAATCATAATTTTTTTCAAAATGTAAAACCTCCATAAAAAAGATTCAATATTACAAATAATATTCAAAGAAAATTTAATAGATTTTTTAACTTATCTCATCATTAAGGCATAAATTTAACATCCAAATTCCTCTATTTTCAACACAACAAATGCACAATAATTATATTTACAAAGATATAAAATATTTGAATAGTCTTCCCGAAGAAGTAAAAAAAATAACAGATTTCGTATCATTCAAGAAAAAGGTCAAATTATTCTTTAAAAAAATAACAACCATAGCATCATCAATCAAAATGTTATAACTTCATTTCATGCCGTATTAAAATTACGTCACAATATCCTAGTACGTAAGATTATATTTATTGTACACTCTTTGTAAAATTATGTAATAATAATGAAATAATGATGAAATAACTCCTACGCCAAGCGCAAGAGCTAGCACTCTTAATTTTGTTAAAATATGTATTTCACTCAGTGGCGTAGCGTGGGTTTCGGCCGCCCGGGGCGGAGGAAAATTTTGCCCCCCCCCCCCTCCCTCCCCCAACTTCTACAGGTACTTCTTCCGCAGATTTTCATTTGGGGGGGGGGGGGGGGGGGGTTGTATTCGGAAATCCCATTTTTGTATTACGACCTGATTATATTCGAGCCGGATTTTTAAAAATCACATTTGACGAGTATTCTTTCAACGAAAATCATGTTTATAAATTCTACTCCAAAGTTGATTTATTGATACTGCGTTAGAGTCCCCAAATAATAGTAACACACGCAACAAACAATTTCTCAGAATTTTACAGCATTATGTAACTCAAATGTAAAACTTCACTCTATGCACGATGAATCTGCAACTCGTTGAACTGAACACAAAACCAGTTTGAATGCGGTGAATTAAATCTACACTCAGAACATGAAAATGGTTTTACTTTGATTCTGGCATTAAATAAATAGTCTGCAAATAGAATTTTATAACTGCACATCGAATAACAGAATGCTTTCCTTCGAAATGTGTCAGCAGATGAATCCAACTGGAATTTTACATTCTGTACTGGTTTAAATTAAATCTGTACCTGGCGAATTTAAACTGAACTCGGAAGATGAAAATGGTTTTACTTTAATTCTTGCAGCACATACATAGTCTGCAAATAGAATATTATAACTGAACTTCAAATAAGAGGATGTTTTTCTTTGAAATGTGTCAACATACAGATGAATCCACAACTGGAAATTTACGTTCTCAACACAAAATGGGTTTGAATTAAGTCTGTATGCGGCGAATTAAAAGTACACTCAGAACATGATAATGGTTTTGCTCTGATTCTGGCAGCAGGTACAGGATACAGAGTCTGCAACTAGAATTTTATAACTGAATTTCGAATAAGATAATATTTCGCTTTGAATCGTGTCAGCAGATAAATCCTCAAATGGAATTTTACATTCTGAACACTGGTTTAACCCTTCGAATAATAAGAAAAAATATCTATAAACTTTTGCCTGTCAATGTTTGTGTACGAAATTTCCGGTTCTTCCCATGTATTTTAAATTTTCCTTTTTATTGTTTTATCCTTTTGCAAAATTGAAAACAAAATTGTTCTTAAATCTAGATATAGTAATTTTTCCTGATGTGCTTATTAGAACATTATTGTTTTTAAATATTAAAATTTTGATATTGAAAATGTGGATTGGCTCAAAAATACACGCCTGCAAATATTCGAATTAAAATACCTAATAGAATAAACTTAAAATTTTAAATACAGATTCCTTTTTTTTAAATGTAATAAAACTGTATCTTAAGTATTAATCGCAATCACAAATTTATTTTAATTAAATATGTGGGAAATAATTTCACAATTTTATTTTAAAATTAAATGTGTGGGACAATTTGTATCTCCTGTGATTAGACGGGTTAAATTAAATATATATTTGGCGAATTAAAACTGCACTCAGAATATGAAAAAGGTTTCTCTTTGATATTGGCAGCACATACTGTTGGCGTCAGTGTTGGCATACGGCGCCAGTGTTGGCATACCGCTGGCCTACGGCCACTAGCCAAACCAAACCTGGAAAGGACATGCAATTAATTGGCCAACGATGCTAGCTCAGGACAGCCGGCGCAAGCAAGGTTCTCTTAAAACCAGGGCGAGTGTTTGTGGTTCGCTGTGTATTCCTCCTCCTTTCCTCACAATCTCCGGGGTCTCCTTCCTCAATCAGAACACAGTATTGCACGTAAAGGGTTTATTCAATTAGAAGGAGACAGGGTTATTACAATTGCCATATGGGCACACTTCACATGAGCATGGTTAGCACTTTAATATCCTAACTTAACAGGGACTGTTCTCTCAATCTCTCCACACGCGTTACTGGCTTTAAGAGCGGGACGTAGCACACAAAAGAGGGCAAGGGATCATTCTACTCACTGTAGCAGGAAATGCGGTAGTCAGCAGACCTTCTGGTTGCACAATTCACAATATAAAATACATCGCGAGTTTTTAGGTTCTCGAGTGCGCGTTAGAGCGCTCTCTTTGGTCACTGTTCCCTTGCCGGCTGGCAGCGGATGAATGAAATGCTTGCGCGTGGCTCTGCGCGTGTCGACTCAGCGTAGTGCGGAATCTACCGAAACTATTCTTGCGTAGAATGGGGCGACCGTGAATCTAGGGGGAACGTTGCTACTTTGTAACGTAACACTTCCCCCCTCGCCGCAAAAAAAGCGACGTGGTAATGGAGCAGTAGGGCTAAGAAATCCTCTTACCCTTCTAGCACTTGTGCCAAAAAACAAAAAAAATTAAGAAAAAGGGAGGAGAGAGCGAGAGAGAAAAGTTGCTAGCTACACAATAGTAGAAAACAAAAACAAAAGAGAAGAAACATGGTGAACAAAGAGTTAACTATAAATGTACATGAAAGAGCAGTGACATACATAAATATGAACAAGGACCTGCTGAAGAAAGGTACAAGGGTTATGCAGTGATAGAAAAAAAATGACTCTAAATTGTATCATTGGTCTGTGAGCTATGTTTGCGTAGCGTGGTTTTTGCGTAGGATGTCTGGGGTGTTTGGACGTTACACTGAAGTTACATGGTTACTTTGTCACAGTAACCTGGCCCGTTTGAGATTACACTCAAGGAACACTAGGGCCTTAAAGGAAACACGAAGAAGAGAACGCAGGATGAGGCTTCTTGGTGGTGGAGAGGGTTCTACCTGTCACAGAGGTCAAAAAAGGTAGCTGCTTCCAGATCCTGTGTGTGGGCCATTGAAGCACCCACCACTGTCCCGCCCCGGTATAGGCGACTTATTGTCGCCCCTTCGGAGCTCTCGCAAGAATCTACTTTTTTTTATAAACGACTCTACATTTAACATTTGTATAACGAATCTAGAGCTTCAATGTCCCTGCATACGTTGTTAGAGGGCGGTATGCAGGCGCGCCTACAGGATTGCACTGTTATAGTCACTTCTACAATTCTAAAGCCCATGGAGGTAATCAGCCTCATGGACAGTCAAACGAGTTGTTAGTAGCCTCAACCAAAAATAAAGTAAAGAAAAAAGAAGAAGGAACAAAATATACAGCAACCGTCGTGAGTAATAAGCACTGTTCAAAAGAAAAAAAATAAAACAGATAACAGAGAGTATATACAGTGAAGAAGTGGTATTGCCACACTCTGTCAACCGGCAGTCCCCGAGACAGTGAAGAAGGATGAATGTCCGGCCTCCCGACAACCGGCGGCGTCGTCCGTAAGCCAGCTAACCGGTGGTGCCTAGACGAGAGTAAATGGAAGTCAAGGATGAAGACACTAAGACCCAGTATGACATCATTGAGGTACTGGAGAGTGGAATTGTAATTGGTGGTTTGTCCTTTTTGTAGAGGAGGCGGTTTGTGTGCATGACAGCCGTTGTTGTGATGGTGGTTGGTACACTGGTTTGTATACAGTGGGATTGTTGTGTGAACAATCGTTGGTATTGTTATTTGCGCAAGGGCACAGGAGCATTGGCATGATGGCAACAGAGCATTTGCAAGGTGCAGCTGGAACATTTGCAAAATGGCAACATTTGCAAGATGCCGCAGGAACGTTTGCACCAAGGCAACAGGAACATTTGCAAGATGCCGCAGGAACATTTGCACAATGGCAACAGGAACATTTGCAAGATGCCGCAGGAACATTTGCACAATGGCAACAGGAACATTTGCAAGCCGCAGGAATGGCAACAGGAACATTTGCAAGATGCCGCAGGAACATTTGCAGAATGGCAACAGGAACATTTGCAAGCCGCAGGAATGGCAACAGGAACATTTAACCAACCTAGAGCTGACGTGCTCGGGTTTGTTTGAGTGATGGTTTTGTGATGATACAATTCGCAACTACACGCACGACTCACACTAGGTTAATTTAGGTGCGGTCGGGTGCTTTTGGTACGCAGGGTTTTGAAGGCATGGGACCTCCGTGACGGTAGTGAAGGCAGCATGAAGGGAGGCGCAGGTGTAGATAGGGTGAAGAGCTGCGGGTCTTCTTATTAATCCGGCGAAAAATTATTATTAGGAACAAAATTCTTGAAGTTTACCTGCCTAGTAGACCAATGATGAAAAGGTTTGGAGAGAAACAAGGTGTGCATGTTGAGAAAGATTGGATTTGTTTGGCGTGTAGAGAGAGAGAGAGAGACGGAGAGAGAGTTAACTAGATGCAACTACAGACTTATACATATTACAGGTACGTATTCAAGGAAGGTTCTGTTTAACCCATTTAGTTTTTTTGAAACTAAATACATTTCCAAGAAC
This sequence comes from Limnephilus rhombicus, assembly GCA_929108145.2. Taxonomy (NCBI): domain Eukaryota; kingdom Metazoa; phylum Arthropoda; class Insecta; order Trichoptera; family Limnephilidae; genus Limnephilus; species Limnephilus rhombicus. Next base: position 16,333,614 of record OV815272.1, on the reverse strand, counting down.
ACGTGGGTAAGGGTTTGTACGTATGACAAAATGCCCCGTTCGAAAAAAGTTGGTCTTCCATGACCTATGCTCACGTCTATATGGTAGCATTTTTTCTACTTTCGAAGAACAAAAACATTGAGTACAAATAAGTTATGAAAAGTGGGAAAGGAGTAGGAAGTTGAAAGGATCCGTGTATGAAGGTTGTCCCATTTGACAAACGAAACGCCATGTGCGTAACGCATATATCCCCATTCACGGATAATTTCGAGGAAGGGAAACGGTGACAATTGGGAACATTTGAACGAAGAAAACTGCTGAGGATTCGGCTATTTCCGAAATTCGACCTCTGAGTGGAGGTGAAACAAGGTCTACAGCAGTTATCCTGGCACATTACAAAAAGGAATACACTGACATAAAAGAGTCTAATCCTCCACGTGTATTGGGTAGAAGATTAGAGGGTCGTTTTATTCTCCTACTAGTTTGCGAGAAATGACAGACCCTTGCTCAAGTCTCACAAACCTGGGGGTTTTCTTATTCGTCTCCCAGACAACGAGTTAGGTGTTTTTGTGTCCATCAACTTAACTCCTACGACACGATGCCCCATAATCATGAGTGAAGCGTATGATTAGTCCTTTTGAGATAATGGATAGTTCCTGGGTTCTTGTGACAGGAAGTCCACGGGCATGTTAATGAGTATTCTGCTGCAAAAGCAATAATTTTCTGATAACAGAAAAATAAAAGGCGTGTGATCTACACTTGGTAGGTCACACAAACATGGGGTAGATATTATTTCGTTCGCACGACTCATGGTGAATATTGTCACGTTTTCACGTCTCACGTGACAGGAATGAACGATTTACAACAAGTTTTGCCCAGTATTGAAAGACAGTAACCCGATAGGTATTTAAAACAATTTAATGCGATAAATCACCCTCTCGATCAACAACCCTGTGTTGACGAGCAAACAATGAGTAGTTATGACGGACTCCCCGTGACGTGTAAAAACACAAAGATATTATGAGATTCGCATCTATAGCAGTGGATATTGTAAGGTTCACACCTATAATAGTAGATATTGTAAGGCTCGCGCCTATAGCAGTGGATATTGTAAGGTTCACACCTATAATAGTAGATATTGTAAGGCTCGCGCCTATAATGTTACAAAAGTTTACGTTCGAAAATGTGGGTCCCCATTCAATACAGACGGCGGGTTGCAATGATGTAATTAATACGGCACTGCTGTAGCTTAATAAATTCATATTAGCATACGTTACAAGACTTGCCAAAAGGCGATAAACACAAATTTTTATTGAAGATCTGGCCAAGATTTTAAACTTCAAACAAGAATAATGGTACAATAAGGGACAAAAGAAACTGATGTCATGATAAAATATTGTACCTCATAATGAAGTTGTATGTACACGGAACAATGTTAATGAAGGGACAAAACGTATTGTCACTTTTATAACAAGAAAAAAAAATTTCTCAGAATCCGACAAAATACGATTCTGGAAAAAAAATAGAGCAATTGGGTTGAGCGCCATTCTAATTTTTGGAAAAAGAAGAAAAAAACACAAGTAGCAACGAGGTTGCTCCTGAATAGTTTCGAATCCAGCGAATGTGACCTGATAGGTGTGTTCATTTGGTGTATTCGAGACGATCCCCAATATACAACATTATTATGAATGTGTAGGATGGGGTGAGGAGGAACAAGAAAAAGGTAAGAAGAAAAAAAAAACGGGAGGATTTCCTATTATAACAGAAATCGTCGCGGCATTCTTACAATATGGTTCTGTGACCATAGTAGCGAGCTGCGGCAATGGTCTGAAACCAATGGTTATTATACAGACTTGCACTTATGATTTTTATATTTACAACATTAGTACGTACTGGTACGACTAAAACCCGACACAAAACATTAAAAAAAGGGTGATATGACGAGATGAGACGATGAGGTGGGAAAAAAAACGCGCGGATGCTGCAAGAATTGTGAAAAGGAAAGCGACGTCTTGGAGCAAGAGTTTTCCGGAACCGTTGATGGTAGGAGGAAAAGGAGGCCCTTTCCCGAAGTGATCAATTTCAGGAAGAGGATGCATACAAGTTATGAAAACGGTGCACAGAAAAGAGTGTACAGGAGTTAGGCTACCGTTGACATTGATATGCCTTCGGGTGTAAGGATTACCTTACGAATGCCCATATGGGTGATTATTTACATTTAATATTTACAATTAACTCACGTCATTTATGACAAGAATTATAAGACTTCTAAAGAGACCACGTCGCACTGATTGACGACTGGCCAAGAGAGGTCAGGGGGGTAATAATGATCTCCGATGTGACTTCTGGTTGGAATTGCAACCTCCTGATGTATTTTTGTTGTAGAAAGAGGCATATAGGGACAGGCATTTTTTGGATTTATTCCTAGGAGAAATCTTTCTATTTCTCAGGGCCTGTAGTAGTTTTTTTTTTTTTTTTTTTTTTTTTTTTTTTTTTTTTTTTTTTTTTTTTTTTTTTTTTTTTTTTTTTTTTAATTGTACAACAGATTTTTATCCAATTACTGTACAATTTTCTCATTTAACAGTCTTAACACCTAGGAAGATGATTAATATACAAAAAAATCTTAAGGCTATCTAAAGAACAGTTATATATATCTAGTGTTTCCGATATTTCGTTCAACAGCACCATTCCTCTTGTCATGCTATGCTGTGCTAGAACATCTGTTCTGCCGTATGGTATTTTGAACAAGTCGTGTCGACGACTACGGCTGAAATTTTCAGGCACGTATAAGCCATAACATTCCAAGAGGAATGGGCTGTCAATACGATTATGGATTATGTTAAAACTAAGAATTGCAAGATTTGCATAACGTCTAGTTTCCAAGCTAAATCTATTTGTTGCCTCAAGTAATTCCATATGGTGCATGAATCTCGGGTACGTTCCATTCATCCGCATATAGACATACCTAAGGAATTTTTTCTGAACTTGTTCTAGCATATTAATATATTTCGCTTGGTGCGGAGTCCACACACCACTGGCATACTCCAGCTTACTTCTTATGACTCCATCAAACATGGCTATCATTGCATCTGGGTCATCAAATTGCTTACATATTCTGATGATGAAACCCAGGAGTTTGTAGCATGCTGGAGTGAGCCGTGATATATGATCCGAGAATGTCAGTTTGGGATCAAAGACGATACCGAGATCTTTAAAGCTATTGACTCGGCATAATGTTTTCCCTTTAATGTTGTATTCAAAAACTATGGGCTTCTGGGAGCGGGTATATGTCATGGTTACACATTTTTTAATATTGAATTCTAATTTGTTTTTTACTGACCATTCTGCAATAGCATCAAGGTCAGATTGCATTTTTAAGCAGTCATAGTAACAGATTATTTCCATCAAAAGTTTGAGGTCATCTGCAAATAGAAGACATTTGCAATATTTTACACAAACCTGGATGTCATCTATAAGTATAAGGAACAGCAAAGGACCAAGGTTTGAACCTTGGGGAATACCTGATAACGTCGGGAATTGTTTAGATTCATGTCCATTTATTATTACATATTGACTTCTAGCTTTTAAATAGGACGCGAAGAATATAAGTGTTTGTTGATCGAAACCAAGTTTGTACATTTTAAGTAGTAAAATATCATGATCAACTCGATCAAAAGCCTTGGCAAAATCCGTATACACTACATCTATTTGGTGTCTCAAGTCCAGTCCGACGGCCACCAATCGCGAAAATGTTAACAAATTTGAAACCGTGGATTTTCTTGGCATGAAACCGTGTTGGTTTTCTCCTAGAAATGGCATAATTTGGTGATGTAATTTCTTGTAAATAATCATTTCAAATATTTTTGGTATAGTTGACAGTACAGCTACTGGTCTGTAATTCCTTATATCAGACTTGTCTCCAGCCTTGAAAATTGGGCTTACACGCGTGAGTTTCCAAGAATGAGGGAAACACCCAGTCGATATGCTAAGATTAAATATATAGCTCAGCGGTTGACAAATGGTTTTTGACATATGAGCAATTATATTAGGGGGTATTCCGTCTGGGCCTGCAGCCTTGTCGAGCTTTAAAGTTCGAGTACAGGAGTCTACTTCCTCTGGACAGGTTAGCTCAAGACCGATTTTACCAATATTCCAGGGCCTCTCGGTTCGAGTAAAGTCTAGATTTAGTTGAGGAGCAATCTGACTGTACACTGATTTGAAATAATCGGCAAATTTTTGGCTTACTATTTCGGGATCGGAAAAAGTTTCCGTTCTATCACTCAAGTTAATTTGGGTATGCGGATTTGCCTTTTGGGATTTAATAAAATCCCAAAAACATTTGACATCATCTTTGATCCCATACTGAACTTTTTCTAAATACTGACGCTTTGCAATTGCTATATCTTTTTTAAGCTCGGATCGCATCGCAGAGAATAATAAGTAATCCGATTGATTCTTGATAGTTCTTCCTTTCTTGAAGTAAAAATGTGCGGGATTATACCTAGCGTGACTTGAGGAACTTCCATGGTGTATAGGATCGTGTCAGAGTGACCTTATGTTGGAAAAAGTGAGAACTAGACTCGCAATTGGAAAGGAAATTGGGCAGAGATTGACCACTGAGGCGTATTTTTTGCAAAAAAAAAAACGCGTTTTTTTACAAGTGTTTGGATTATTTGGAAATTTGGGCAGGGGTTTGCGTCAAATAACGTGTTTTTGAGAAAAAATCCAGACGTTTTGGAAATTTGTTGAAAATTTTTTCCAAAGTCCAAAAATGAAAAAAAATTGGGCAGGGATTTGCCTCAAAAAACGTGTTTTTGAGAAAAAAAATCCAGACGTTTTGGAAATTTGTTGAAAAAATTTTTCATCCAAAAACGGAAAAAAATTGGGCAGGGGTTTGCCTCAAAAAACGTGTTTTTGAGAAAAAATCCAGACGTTTTGGAAATTTGTTGAAAGAGAAAAAAAATTTTTTTTTCAAAGTCCAAAAATGGAAATTTCACGGGCCAGGATTCACCTTAATGGAACACGTTTTTAGAATTTATTCCGATGTTTTTGAAAAAGGTTTGCAAATTGGTGAAAGTCCGGTAAATAAAGAACGGAACGAGGTTCGCCTTAAACGAACATGTTTTTTGGAATATTTCCATTTGCTTTCCAAAGGGGAATTCTTCAGAAAAGAAAGAAATATTTTTTTTCTTTTATACGAGTTTTCGTGGAAGTATTTGTTTGAAGATTCAACAATGTCTTGGGGAATGGTTTTTTATTTACGTGGCTAGCCTGTAAGCCTGATTTGAGCACCACCAATTATTGGTATTTACCCGCCAACTTCCTTTCGTCAGAACAAGTTGCATACAGATGTATACGGATATAATGTTTGTTTTCCAGGAATCGACGTCAACGCGAATTAGGCATTTTTGAATTTATGTCGTATGTTTCTTTTTATGAGAAACGGACGGCAGAAATAAAAAAATGCCCGATTGTCAAATGGCAGAAAGAATTTAATCCACTTGTTTCCCTAGGCTGCAAAATATGTCGGTATAAACAGACCAGTACTTTGCGAAATAGGTTTATTATAATATAATATGTTAATTAACTTTCGGGAAACGAAGCGGGTAGTCGGTTATCATATGCAGGATTTTGATTGTTGAATAACGTTGTTTTAAATATTTGTGTTCATTTCCACTATTAACTTGTACTTGAAACTAGCAAATTTAGTCGGTCGACACTTGTAGACACTGTATTATTCGCGGCGACAACTTTCTTGGTTGAGCATCTTGCGTAGGAATACCGGTGATAATGTTTTGTCGAGTGACGACTCGAAAATGAAGGAATCGTGCCCGTGATAATTTAAATTGCGATTCGAAGTTACGTTCGCGCCGGTGTTCTTGTTTGAAATGCTAGACGAATTGGGAATAACACAAAACATACATTATAGGTTATAAGTTTAAACAATAGCTGATTGAAGGACGAGACTGTGGGACCGTGAAGAGGGAGGGAGAAAAAAAAAGTAAGGCCTCACGTTGAAGCGCCAGTGTTGGCGTCAGTGTTGGCATACGGCGCCAGTGTTAGCATACCGCTGGCCTACGGCCACTAGCCAAACCAAACCTGGAAAGGACATGCAATTAATTGGCCAACGATGCTAGCTCAGGACAGCCGGCGCAAGCAAGGTTCTCTTAAAACCAGGGCGAGTGTTTGTGGTTCGCTGTGTATTCCTCCTCCTTTCCTCACAATCTCCGGGGTCTCCTTCCTCAATCAGAACACAGTATTGCACGTAAAGGGTTTATTCAATTAGAAGGAGACAGGGTTATTACAATTGCCATATGGGCACACTTCACATGAGCATGGTTAGCACTTTAATATCCTAACTTAACAGGGACTGTTCTCTCAATCTCTCCACACGCGTTACTGGCTTTAAGAGCGGGACGTAGCACACAAAAGAGGGCAAGGGATCATTCTACTCACTGTAGCAGGAAATGCGGTAGTCAGCAGACCTTCTGGTTGCACAATTCACAATATAAAATACATCGCGAGTTTTTAGGTTCTCGAGTGCGCGTTAGAGCGCTCTCTTTGGTCACTGTTCCCTTGCCGGCTGGCAGCGGATGAATGAAATGCTTGCGCGTGGCTCTGCGCGTGTCGACTCAGCGTAGTGCGGAATCTACCGAAACTATTCTTGCGTAGAATGGGGCGACCGTGAATCTAGGGGGAACGTTGCTATTTTGTAACGTAACAATACATAGTCTGCAACTAGAATTTTATAACTGCACTTCGAATAAAATAACGGTCTCTTTCGAAATGTATCAGCAGAAGAATACACAAATGAAATTAATTCGTTAATACATTCTGAACACAATTCTGGTTTTAATTAAGAATGAATCTGTTTGCGAGTTATCAGCTTTAATTAATATTACTCTCATAATATGCGTACGGTTTTCCTGTGAATTGCGAAATAAGCTTAAAAAAATATAATTATTGATATTTTTAATAAATAATAATAACAATAGAGAACTCCAGTCCAATTTTTTTTATTTTTTTTTATGAATAAAGACCTTCAAACTTAAATAACTGCATTTTTATTTTTATTTTTATAGTTAGTTTTAATAGTTAAAATAATTGTCAAAGTTTTAATTTTTAAAGACTCCCAGAAACGCACCGTATCTATGTTGGTCTTCACCCACCGTTAGTTTTTTACTTTTTAAGTTGTCATTTTGAATCAGTGATGTCATGTCGAGGGAAATTTCCCTAGATCTAGGGGAGAAAAATATTTTTTAGGGATAAGGGAAATCAGGACAAAATCTAGGAAAATTTCGAACTCTGGCAAAAATTTTATTACATATGACAGTATTACTGGTATTATTTATATATATACGTATATATATTTTTTGGAATTCCTATGAATCTTAATTATTTTTCATGTACTTACATGCCATGTTATTTTTAACACTGACAACTCAAAATGATATTAGGGAACGTACCCATACTACGTGACACGTTCGGGGGGGGGGGGGGGGTCTTCAAAATACCAGGCTTGGTACAAATGAGCGGCGGGTTGCTTATGATTTTTATTTTGCAAAGTGTTTTTTTTTAAATTTGGAATTCAGTTTCTAATTCAGTGGTGAGTGTATTCGTACTTTTAAATTATTACTTCACGTAGCAAAAAGTGTTTTATTTGGAAAATCACGGTACTATTAGTATATTTACCAAGTTCCGATATCTTTCCAATTAATTATCATATTAATTAACATATAACAGGATTAGTGTTACACAATCAGGTGGCTACGTAGGTAATTGCGTAAATGTGAAATTCTAGGGAAATTTCACTTCTAACTGTTGGCAACACTGTGAAGAACCCAGAATAATCATGGCGGAATGCTTTGCAATGACTTTTAGGTGTGAGGTGTGTTTTTTATTCAAGATTAACTGCTTTTAATATAGAAAAACATTGGTAAAATGTCCACATTTCACCGCTACTGTTATTGTATTTAATCAAAGTGCAATATAAATCATCTCTTTCATTGCAAATACATGTGACATCGTGTTTTGTGTCAGGCGTTACTTTGTAGGTACATTGTTTTATGTATAATACATACAGAAACACTGATATTTATAATACACTGATCATGACGAGTGTGTAACAACTTGTATAAAAAGCCTTATACTAAAAACAATTTGATAATACATAACCAAATAATGTCAAAATATGACACGACTTTAACCTCAAATAGACAAAATTTATTGTAGATTGTCCGCAAATATAGCCCTTTTCGTAAATTGTTGAGGGCCTAAATTATGTTTCAATAAACACAATAACTATTATTTATCTAAATCTCTATAAACAGTATGAAAATAAACCACAAACACGAAATGTTGAATTGCATAGGTACGTGTGCACTTCAAGTCATTTCAAATGTCAATACAATACAATAAACAGGTGACAGGTTAACTGTGACGTCACCGTTAACCATTTCAGTAATGCCAACTTAACGCTGTGTTTTGGGAAGAGGTTTAAAAATGCACTTTTTAATAATTTATTAAAAACTCTGCATTTAATATTATGAAATAAAACTTATATATTCAGAATCAGCGTTTCTTGGTCTATATGAACATATTTTTTTAAAGCCATAATATTTTTCACTGGAGTTCCTTATTGTTGGATTCGTAAACGAAAGTATCGTAGAACATTTTTAAATGATGATTTGAAATGGTTTAAAATTTTCCAAGATAATATTATTATTTATTGTGAAAATTTGCCGCCCCCCTTAAAAGTGCCGCCTGGGGCGGGCCGCCCCCCCCCCCCCCCACGCTATGCCACTGATTTCACTATTAGTCCAGTCAATGAATGGTCCAAAAGGAGGTGTAGAGTGCGTGAGCAGGAACCTAAGCGATTCCTTCAGAAAGTTGTTCAGGGTGCTAAGGGTGTGAACATACTAAAAGTCCTGACATCTAGGTGGTGAGCTAGAGGGGGGAGGGCGGGGGAGAAGGTCCCAATTTTCGGGTTTCCGCTTATATCCCGAAAACGGGGCGTCGCAGAGGAAAATTTTCTCGTAATAAGTAAAAGCTCATAAAATTATCTACAACTTTTATTCCATACGTAATTTTCGAAATCCTAGCTGTTTTGAGTTACACGCTCCACAAATGTAGATATTTTCGAAAAAATAATTTTACTTCACATTTTTCATCAAAAATTCCTTCATTCTTCTTCTTCTTGTGCCCTGTCCGTTCAACGGACGTTGGCTATCATGATGGCTATGCGGACTTTGTTTACTGCAGCCCGGAACAGCTCCACGGTAGACTGGCCATACCACTGTCTCAGGTTTTTCAACCATGAGGTTCTCCTTCTTCCAGGGCCCCGTCTTCCGGCAATCTTTCCCTACATTATGAGATGCAGGATCTCATACATCTCTGGATGTCTCATCACATGTCCAAGATATTGAAGTTTTCGGATTTTTATAGTTTTAATTACTTCCTTTTCTTTATTCATCCGAACCATAACATCTTCGTTTGTAACCCTGTCCATCCAGCTTATTTTAAGTATTCTTCTGTAGATCCACATCTCGAATGCCTCAAGTCACCTAATAAGTTCTTCAGTAAGCGTCCATGCTTCTATTCCGTAAAATAATATCGAAAACACGTAGCATCTGACCATTTGCATTCGTAATCCAAGGTTGAGATCATGACTGCAGAACATTTTTTTCATGCGGATAAAGGTTGCACGAGCTTGCTCAATGCGGCATTTGATTTCAACTGAAGGATCCCATCTATCATTTACATTGCAGCCCAAGTATACAATACTCTGTACCTTCTCTAGTTTTGTTCCAGCAATATAAAGATTTTCATCCAATGCGTTATTTTTGCTTATGAGCATGTATTTTGTCTTATTTATATTCAATTCTAGCCCAAAATTCTCACAAGTATCATCTGCATAACGCAGGTTGTTCAGAATCTTCCCATTTATAACAAGTCCTTGAGTAGCCTCTTGCAGAGCTTCATTGAATATTTTTTCTGAATATAAGTTGAAGAGCATATGTGAAAGAATACAACCCTGTCACACGCCTCTCTTTATTTCTACTTCGTCTGTTAGACATTGCTCTACTCTTACTGCTCCTTTCTGGTTCCAATAAAGATTACCAATTATCCTTATATCTTTATCGTCTATCCCGGAGGTTTTCAGAATTTGAATCATTTTGTCATGTCTAACTCTAACAAATGCTTTAAGGAAGTCAATGAAGCATGCATGTACATTTGTATTCACATCTCTACATCTTTGGATTAGTACTTGAATACTAAATAACGCTTCCCGAGTACCCAACCCATTTCGAAAGCCAAATTGTGTGACACCTATCTTTTTTTCCACTTTTCGATATACGCGTCCATGTATAATTCGCAAAAATATCTTTAATAAGTGGCTCATTAAACTAATTGTGCGGTGTTCACTACATTTTCTTGCTTTTGCTTTCGTAGGGAGAGTAACAAAAGTGGATCGGAGCCAATCTAGTGGAATAACTCCTGTATTATATATTGAGTTAAAGAGACTCGTCAATACTAGGATCCCTTTATTTCCTATAAGTTTAAGGATTTCAGCCTTTATCCTTCATATCGTCTAGTTAGATAGATAAATTAATTATTGAATAAAATCAGTCAGCAAATAGCCATAAACAAACAAAAAAAGTCAAATACATCTCGCGCGGCACCCGCTCCAACCCTTACGTGTGAACGCTCAACGGGCCAAACCTAAGAGTATGGATATTAGAGAGACGGCATGTAAAGTGTGCCCACCAGCCCAAAGCATGCCTTTTCAAAAATTTTACCGAACGGTTTTTAGACGGCTGACATTGGCTTTTACATCTCGGTCGCGCATAGAGCTCCCAGAAAAACGTTCATAAAACATAGAAAAATTGTCCACTGCGCCGTAAAATTGTGTAAAAGTAGTTCTATGAAGACCTTTTTAAGAAGAAAGACGGTCTTACCTTTCACATGTAAGTGTTTAAACATAGCTTAAATACACATTTTATAATTTTCGGCGTGTTAATTTCAACCGCCATCGCCATGGGCCCGATGTTAACACATGAACTCCGACTGCCAATGGGCCGAATCAGTCAACTTGAATTATAATAATTAAAAATTACCAAAATTTTTTAATGTTTTTATTAATCATGACGCACAAATATAAAGTTGAGATTTAAACATATCATAGGTATTTTCGTTATTTGTTTTTGGGGTGTTATGCCGTGTTGCGCTACCTCCTTCTTTAGCCAAACAAATAACGAAAATGCTTTTGGCCGTGAAAATCTTAAAACTTATCATATCATAGGTATGTGTTTTTTATCATTTAGCTCATTCATTTTTAAACATTTTTACTTTATCTTTTTTGCACTGTTATTTTTAGTTTTTTTCCTACTTATTTAACACTCCTTTTACATATGTTTACAATGTTAATTCAAAGTATGTAATCACTGTATTGTTATGTAAAAGTCACATTGACATGCTAAAGCTCTTGACTAGCAATCCGGAGGTCGCGGGTTCAAATCCCGGTGCGCGCAGATAAATTTTATTCGATTGATCTGTGTTTTCAACATTTTATAATTAAAAATAATATAAGATATATTTCCGGCACGTTCCAGGTGGAACATACTCTCAGTATCGCCCTGGTGTAAGACCACCAATTAGAATTTAATTGTTGCTTGAAATGGCTTTAGCTGTGTTTGTTGACTAAATCTGAAAAGACGGGTACTTCCCCATCTTCCTCGTCCCCATCTTCTTCCCCTCCCCACATCTTCAGCCTCACAACATACATGCCATAGTCTCTCTGACGCCAGATGAAAGCAGTTTCGATTCTTGTGATTGAAAATTCACCTCAAGGGTGCAGTATGAACAAATGTATATATACATACATAAAATTAAATAATATAATAAGCACTTCGGCTTAGTAGTTGGGTTGCTAGATTGACCTTCATTATCTGTTTTCTGAAATAAAGTGTTGGTATGTTATTTTATGGGTGAAATGTGTGAAATGTGTGAAATGTATGGGTGAAATCTTGCTCTTCTTCTGTCCTAATAACTTTTTCGAGAAATTCCTACCGCGCTACCTTGCCGTCTTTGTCGATAATTATTTTGTTTGGATTCCTGTGTACATATATTCTTGTCTAACTTTATCATACGGTAAGCATCTAAAGTTACACTAACCTCCCGCACATCAGTTGTTGCAAATTGTGTTAAGGAACCAGTTCTGTTAAAGGAAAAACACTGATTTTTTTTTTTTTTCAAAAAGAAAGAAACATTCCCGGGTTACGAATAACCCAACAATGTTTGAAAATCTCCTACTACCACCACAGAAAGCCAAAAATGTTGCTTGTGTTGTGATGGAGGACTTAGCCAGCCGAGGAATCGAACATGCGACGCTCGGGTGGGACCCAAGCGCTATGCCCACTCAACCACTGACCGGTCATTGATAGTATCTCTCTTCACGTGACACTTATTTTATTATGCTTTTATAACTTCTAAATTGTTATTAATGTCTCCTGTACTTATCCATCCTTTGTTCGAGCATTCTAATTTTTTTTATTATTTTGTTATCACTGTAATTACAGTTTTTATTAGATTATAACGAGCACTTCTTTCCTAAAACTCAAACACCAGCTTACATAAAAAAAAAATATGAAAATGCACTGTTGTTGATTATTTAAAATATGTTTAAAAAAACAATACCAACTAATATATATTTTTTTTAATCTACACGAAATCAATCATAATCTTGTTTCATAATCTTTTTTTTTTTAATTAAGTAAACGCTGAGGAAGTGAGCATTGCTCAGGAAATATGTCGGTTTTTTATAAACAATAAACGTGGTTAAAACTAGGAAAATTATTAATTATGAAAAAGAAATTCGTTCAGCAAATAATACGTAATGGGCTATTATATTTTATGCTTAAAATAAGAAAAAAAAATTAGAAACGTTTTTCAATTAAAAAATAAATTAAATAATGAGACCAGTTCGGCCCTTCCTTGTAAAGCGCTCATCCTCCCCCCGCTCGGTGAGCGGTAACCCCGTCTGTATCCCCACTCCCCGCCGCCGAAAAATGAAGACAGCTACACTGGTTTTGGCGGTAAAATAGGATCCGAAATGTTTATGCCGCTTCCTTAGAATCATAGTTCCATGGGCCAAACGCTGATACGAACTGGCGAGTGACTGGAGCGTTTCGCCTGCGAGTCGATCGCGTTTACACGTACGTTTCCGCCAACGATTCGGAGCGAAGTGTGCTGAGACTCGCAGGCCAAACTCTGCGTGTAAACCCCGCTATTATCTTGCCAAGGCCAGTGCTGCCAGCTTAGCAACTTTATAGCTAGATCTAGCTATTATTTGATGTCAGACAGCTACATTTTAATGAAACTTGTAGCTAAACTTTTTAGCTACTTTTTATTGCAACTTTTCGTCATTGTTTTATAGCAATTCTTCTGGTAACAACACATACCAAGATATAAGTACTCTTGCTTTAACTTGCCTTTCACTGCCACATTCTAATGCAGAGGTAGAGAGGTTATTCTCTCAGATGAATTTAGTTAAAAATAAGTAAAGAAACCGAATGATTTTGACAACTCGAAACGCGAAATATTATATTTTTTTAAACTTAATAATAATAAAAAAAACTCTTAACTCAATCCTCTGCATTAGAGACTCTCAGGAAAAGTGGTAAATGCGGCTATAACCAAAACCTCCTAAACTCCACATGCCGTGGGTGACGCTATAACTGTGTTTTGCCTAAAGATGTACTGCATAAAATGGGTACCGCTGAAAAATATTCAAAATCACTGAACCCCAGCCATCGACATCTTCTGATCTTCCTCTTTAAATATGAATGTTCAATTTATTTATTTATTCAATAACGTGTATAAGATATTTATTCTCTTTTGTTGGATTTAATGGAAATAAAAACGATTGTCAGAATTTGTCATTTTATTGTAACTTATCTACCTACTGTAACGTTTAGCTACTTCTAGCAACTTTTTGGGGTAAAAAAAAAACTGGCAATCTAGCAACATTTTGTAAGATGTCTAGCAATTTGCCATAGCTAACAGTTGGCAACACTGGCCAAGGCTCACCAAGGCCCCTACCACCCCTACATATAGCAACTTGACGGACGTAAATCTTTCTCATATGGCCCGTTCAGACGGTTCAATTTAAGTTGATCAACTCTCTGTTGAATGACACTTGAAAGCTTATTGACAAGTGTTAACACTGAAGAGAAGAGAAGACAGAGACTTGAGACAGTCGATGTGAGAGGCTTGTGACGGGGACTAATCAAATATCTAGCGGTTTGGGCTGCTATAAAATAGACAAAATCCAAAGGAAGTGCTGAACGGTGAGGACTGAAGCTTTCTGGGTGCCCTAGCTAGGGCGCTCGAGGCCGGCAGTAGCCTGTCATTGTTCGGCCAACGGCAACTCGATCAGGATCAACAGGAAGACCGTAGCCGTGGTGTTTGTCTTCGCGAACTCGATCGAGATTCCCATCGAGGCTCCTGCCTCTCATCATGCCGATATCCATTCATTCCTCTCCCATCCCGGAGCCCAGCTCTACGCCAATGGAGCCAGAACGGCAGAGGGCGCCAGCTGCCAAGCGCTGCCGCTCCCCCATCCAACCCACCTCCAACACGTACTTGTCTCAGCAGAACAGGTTCGATGTCCTCCCAGAGGTCGGAGACGGCGAGCCTCCACTCACACCATCCCACGTAAAATAAAAACCTGCAAGCACCTGCATAAAATAGAGAACATAGGTAATACAATAAATCTCAAATCAATTGGCAAGTACCAACAAAAAATGTGAATGGCATTCGGTCTGACCATAAACTACACTAGCTTCCGTGTCCTTTAGCCAACCACTCAGTGAAGCCTCAAAGAATGTTAACTGAATATTTGGGGTAAAATACCCGAAGCCTAAAAGAAAATTCAGCGTTGGGTAGTCAGAGGCAGGACAAAGGACAGTCAAGGTCGTCTGATCAAGCCTCAAGCCTGCACATGTCATTGGGGGAGGCGCAGATAGATTTGAGAAGGATCTGCAAAATTAATAATGTAACTAAAGATGAAGCAGGGACGAGGTTCAGCACACCCCCATATGGGGATAGGGAAATAAAAAAAAAAAAAAATAATAAAAAAAATTTGGAGTTCAGTTCATCCAGTAAAACATTGAAATAGTTAAAGACAAATAAAACAAGAAGGAACGTGGCATAAATTAACAAGTAGTATAGTAATTATTAACAAAACAAATCGCAAGGCAATTATATATACATTTTTCAAAATATAGTGAAATATATAAATAAAATATTACAAAAGATACATAATACAATAAACAAAAAAATATTGATATATAAACAAAGAACAAACACAACGCAAATGTTAAATACAAATGAAAAATATAATACAACTCATAATATATAATAAAATAAATGTTAATAAAATAAAATAAATAACATATTACAAAAACACATAAATCCAAATATAACAAATAAATCTAAGCAGTAAATGTAAAGGAATTATGAAGTGTCCGTGAATTCAGAAGCAAAATACACCTGGTACCTAAGTTATTTTACAACTACTCAGCGACTCTAAGAACACGCCATCTCTCAACCCAGACTTTCGTGAATTTCTTCAGGCACTCAAAGTTCACCTTATTCGAGACGAGATCTGTATTCCAAGCAGGTCTCGTAATCATTTGTAAACCATCAATCATTTCGCCTCGAGCATCCGTCAAAATCTCACAGTGCCACAAAATGTGCTCGGCTGTTTGGTCGGTGTACACCACAAGCGTAATTGGGATGGGATGATAGAGCCAGTCTGTGAAATCTACATTTCAACTCCCCACGCCCAGAAAGTAATTGGGTGATATGGTGGTCCATTAAAAGATATGCCCCTTCCATTCTTATTTTAACTGGTGGAAAGAAGGAGAAGGTCCATCTTCCCATATTCGATCTATCCCATCTCATCTGCTATTCACTCAGCGTATTTTTTCTCACCATCTTTAGAAGTTCAGGGAGAGGCACTGCTCCACCAGTTATTAATTCAATACCAAGGTGGTTTATAGGTCTTCCTCTTTTCAGACACTTCTTTGCCAAAACTTCCCTAATTTCTAAATCAATTGACAAAATGCCGGCCAAAATTGGCAAAGCATCCGATGATATGGTTCTGTAGGCTGCTGAAAGCGCCAGTAAGGGGATTCGTTGGCCCCTCTTAAGCGCTGAATGAATAAGTGAATTACCCCGTCCATGTTCCCATACACAGGCACCATATGAAACTTGTGCCACATATACGCATCTGTATAATAGACGGAGCGCAGAGAAACGTAAACCCCATTCAGCAGTTGAGATTCTTCTCAGTTTAAGAAGAGAGCCTGGGCCTTACTAGAAACGCCTTTAACGTGAGTCAAGAACGAGGACGATCTGTCTAATGTAACGCCTAAATATTTAGTACTCTCTACAAAACGGATTGCAGTATCTCCCATTTTTATGAAAGGGTTTCTACCTCTACTGAGAGAGCCTTTCATAAGGAGACCCACGGTCTTATGGGGAGAAAAAGTCAGTCTGTTTTCCTTTCCCCAGTTAAGAATCATATTCAAACCTTTTTCAGCTTTATTTTCAACTTCTTTTCTACTGTCCCCAGAGACTAAATAAAATTTGCCATCTGCGTAATCAATCGCAATAGTGAAGAAAAGAAGAAAAAAATAAATCGCAGAAGACACAGTACATAAATAATAAGGGCATGGCAAATGGTTGGAAGTAGCGATGTGTTGGTTCAGCTGGAGTGGGCTCTTAAACTCGGGTTCTTCGCGCGAAGCGGCTCCTACTCGTACTCCCTTTTCAAATCGACTACTCCCAAAGAACCCGGTACAGTACTTGTAAACGGATCTCGGCGTGCGGGCCGGGATGGCCGGGCCACAGTTGGGTGGCGGCCGCGGCCAAACCCGTGCGTCACGGTCCGAGCCACATGTGCGAGTCGGGAGTAGGTGGCGTGTTCGAGTTCTTTTGCGTGCGGGCTCTGGCTCCGAGGTCCAGTTAGGGTGGAACCCGAGCGTCTCGATTCGAGCCATACGGGAGTAGGTCGCTGTTGGAATCTCCAGGTTGGATTTGAAGGAAAAACACGTGTAACATATTTAATCAGTGATATATTTATTTAACTACAATACAACGTTTATCCAACGGGATTCTGTTCACTAGTAACATAACAAACAATGGTTGCTAGGAATCTAATTCCTCAAACCACATACTGGCGGCAGCACCATACAGTACAAATGTAATTTGAACACAACTTCTAACAGTCACCCGTTCGAGTTCGTTTGCGAGCTCCGGCTCCGAGGTCCGGCTAGGGAGGAACCCGAGCGTCTCGGTTCGAGCCATTTGCGAGTCGAAAGCAGGTTGCGCGTTCGAATTCTTTTGCGCTCTCGGGCCATTTGCGAGTCGGGAGTGGTTCCCAGGACCTGCTCCAAGAACTCAAGTACTTTTAAAAAGAAGCATGTCTCGGAGGCCTCCCGAAAAATGAAGAACTTACCCATCTCTAGTTGGAAGTCCTCTCCAATCGATTGGCAGTCCCAGCAAGAATGCGCATGACGATTCCAGCCCGCTAACAAAAGGGTGAAGTATGTAGCCGCCTTCCAGTGTAGAGCTAGAGAGAACGCCTCTCAAAGGGCCCCAGGGCCGCACCAGACGACCACCACGCGCCAGTCATCAACATCAGGCAACGCAGGCGGCCGAAGGACCTACTCCGAAGCAGCGGGTGGCAATACCAGGGCTTCCCAATAACAACAAGAAGAGCGTGGTGGGCCAGAACCCGACACCCAGAGGTCCAAATCCAACACCACCTCTGATGACGAGGACATCATCATGTCTCTCCTACGCGGCCTCATCAAAGTTCGTGGAAGGCTGGCGACATGTACATCCAGGGAGGACAAACCAACCATCCTCATGGAGCTTTTGACAAACACCATCGATGTCTAAACTCCATTCCAACCTTCCGCAATCCCGGACCTATCCAACATCCTACACTGTCGCCCGAACCTCAGACCATAAAATTCTTTGCATTCCATCTTGCGGAATTTTGACAAGTGGACAAAATATTTACATTCAGTAAAGGTAAATGTAAATTTCAGAAAAAAATTCAGAACTTATGTTCATTCACCCCACCACTTTCCCAACGGCGTTATAAGGAAACATATGGTTTCCTCCTTCACCGCACACGTCAAGACTCTACTTTTTTTTAACGAAGTTACATTTATTTGAACGACTCTAGACCCTCCAATGTCCATGCAGACGGGGTTAGTAAGCAGTATGCAAGTACTTACATTAACATTATACAAAAGATAAATAGAAATAGCAGCCAGTAGAATAACTCTTCTGAAATAGGTAACATCAAAAAGAGATAATAGTGTTAGTAAAAGAAAAATAAAAATAACGGCTATAACCAGTCGAAGAAACCTTCTGAAAATAAAATAAGCTATGGGGAAAAAATAGTTACATGGTAATGTAGTAATAAGTAATTACTATAATAGCAGAAATAAAATAAAATATATAAAAAGAAAAGCCAGAGAAAGTGTTCCATAGACCACCGGGCAGTCCCAATGAGAATGCGTATAGCTATCGGCCCAACCGCAGACGATGCTAAAAGTCTTTAGACTTTAAAAGATGAGCGTCGGATTAGTGTCCAACCGAAACTAGTTTTTACGGCCGAAACCGAAACCGAAACCGAAACTGAGTTTCGGCTTTGGTCCCAGGTTCGGCCGAAACTGAAACCGAAACTTCCATACAAGGTCATGTTTTCGTGGAAAAAAAAGTCAATCTTAATCAATCAGCCTTTATTTTTAAATCACGTATTTTTAATCAGTCTTTGATATTTGAATTAAAAATAAACATTACATAATTATCACTCCTTATTTCAAATAAATTATTTATGCTTTTTGAAATCGTAATCGTCAATCGCTTCGTAAATAATATTAAAAAAATAAATAGTAGGTATTCTATTTGAACATTAGTAACAAATAACATAAAATAAAAGGTAGAAAACTAAATTACTTTTTTTAAACCTAATTTGTTTAGGTACCCTAAACAAAAAAACTCTTTCATCTTAAGAACAAAATAATTTGGGAGGCGGGAATGGGTACCGCCACCCCGAGAACCTTTATTGGATAACCAACACCTCTGCCATAGGTTCGGTACATTTGGTGATTTAGCATGGGTGCCCGGGTTCATGGGATGAGGTTTGTCTAGGTCTTGAATGTGGATGACCAGGACACACTGAACCCCATATTCTCACTCTCCCCTTTTCCTTCCCAGAAATCTCCTCTCCTTCCTTTCCCTAAAAAAATCCTCTACACAGAATCCCCAAAGATGACATAGGCCCTAAGGGGAATTATTTTCCTCAGCACCTATCATGAACTAAATCATTTCAATAGCGAAATAAAACTTACCTATTTCGAAACAATGTTAAGTACCTACAAACAATTCCAATTTTACAACAAATAAACCAAACTACCTCAAAGTTCGCGGAGCTAACTACCTCAAACAACGCCCATGAGCGCGGACGCAGCAAAATGACACTTCGCGGCTCGCAGTTCAGTGCACCTAACATGTCCGATCGCAAAACGAAACCTCCCGAATTCAGTTTCGGTTTCGGCCGTAGTTTCGGCTGCATGGCGGCCGAAACCGAAACTAAGCCGAAACTCGTTTTTTGGCCGAAACTAGGCAGAAACCGAAACCGAAAGTTCAGTCGGACACTACGTCGGATTAATGGAGGGGGACGGAAGGACATCGAGACCGCGCGGTTACGCCTCAGGCCTACGCATGTCGCTGGGGGAGGCGCGGGCGGATCGCGGGAAGACCGCTCCGGTGTGTGTTCACCTGGTAATGTACAAGGACACCCCCTTTTTATGGGGGATCGACGATACGTAATATGTACAGTTCAGTTGCGCCACCAAATAATGGAAAACAAAACTAATAAAAAAAAATTGAAAATAATAAGAGCATATAAACATGTGAAACATAATTACAGAATCAGTTCAGAAGTGATAATGTTTCGAGCGATAGTGTCATCACTACCGTCGCTCACCAAGATAGAACACGGCCTGTCGAGGTAAAAACATAAATCATTGTTAGCAGAGACTAGAGAAAATAACAGTCAAACGTAATCAGTAATTTACAGGTCACATAAGTTATATTATCTATCATAAGTTATATAACTATCTAGTTCAAAGCATATACACTAAGTAAAGAGTAATAGAGGAGGACCGAAGGAGACGGGAGCAATGCGTGTAGCACCTGAAATAAAGATGAATTTAGTCTAGGTTGGCGATTCTAAGTACAGACCATCTCTCTACCCAGGACTTGACAAACCTTTTCAAGCATTCTAAATCTCTTTGTTCGACATAAGGTCAGCATTCCCCACTGGTCTTGTTATTCCGCGCAAGCCATCCAACATTTCCTCTCGTGCTTCCTTCATCAACTCGCAGTGCCACAGAATGTGCCTGGCGTCCTGGTTAGTATCACCACATGCGCAGTTTGGGTGAGGAGAGAGGGTCAAGCAGAACTTATGTTCAGTAAAGACTTTTTCGTCACGATGACACTAATGTAACATAAATTCAGTCAAGTAAATACAACCTTCAGAAGGTAATAGTAAAAAGGCCAAATGAGCCGTAATACTAGTTAGTTAGAAATATGAAAGGGTATTGCATAAGCCTTAGCTAGTTAGAGGATTACGAAAATATCCGTAAAATCAAAAAAATGTTAACACTCTTTCAACAAAGTTGGTCAAGTTTTCAGTTAAGCGACTAGAATTGAAATCCCTTCTACTTTTGTTGTTCAAGTAAGACTAATAGTTCCGAGTTTCACGCCGAATCGCCGAATTGCGGGTTTGATCAGTAGACATAAAAATAAGACATTCAGAACCACGGACAAGAAGAAACTAGGATTAGTAATGAAAGCAAAAAAGAGTGGATACTTGAAAATGAATCTTCCTTTGCCAAATATTTAAATTTTATTACAATTTTGTTTTTACAATGTTGTTAATGCTGCTCGCATCATAATGATTGTGTGTTTCCTTTTGGGGAGGGGGGAGGGGGGGGGGGGGGACGTTCATCATTTGTCTCGTTTTCGCCTATGTTATTTAGTGTGTAAGGATCTGAAAAAGCAAAACCATCAGCGCTTTGAAGTTTGACATTTTTTGAATTTTTGGAATTCACTCACACTTAAATATTATCCTTATAACTATATTCCAACTTTCAAAATTATCCTCACGGCTTGCAGCATTGTAGGGGTCTACAGAGACGCCACGGTGCGATGTGTGAGAGGGATGCAAGAAAAATATTACCATTTTCCTTTGGAGGAAACATTGTGTATCTCATCTTTTGAAAGAGCTGCAGCATTATTGTTATAAGGAAAGTATATTTGCCTATTTTTATGCCATCACGGTACCGTAATCGTGGGTCGTTACGATAATAATAAAACCCCTCATGAGATTATATTTAGTCCTCTTTTGAAAACTTTCATTGTCGTACGGTGCTTTTAAAAAGTGAAAACAAGAAGACATTACGCTTAAATGAACAAATAACAGTTTGGTTCTGTTTGGAGCAAATTAAATGGGATATCAATCAGTATTATTTTTATTACAAAATGTACAACAGTGCGAAATAAAATAAATAATTTGAAGAAAATATTTTATTTCTCCCAATCCAAAATAAGTCCGAAATTCCAAAAAAAAAAAATTGTGTAAATATTGAGAAACCTTTTCTAGTCGGTCACACAAATTAAGGATATAATCCTCTCCATATTGTATTGGTGAATAACCGTTTTACGGAGAACATGGAAAATAAATAAAATAAAAAATAAAAATATTATGGAGCTCCGTAACCGTAACCAAAACTATCGTATATCCGAAATATCCCGTTATGCATATTCAATAATAAAATACGGTATCATTTTTTGGGGAAACTCAGTAAACGCCAAAGATGTATTTATCATCCAAAAGAGATGCATAAGAAAAATTACAAACTCTGCTCGTCTGGATTCATGTAGACCTATGATTAAAAATCTGAAAATTCTGACAGTCAGACAGGGATTGGTTTATTAATGGTCACAGACAAATGGAGTTATGCATGTTAGTGCGTTCATCTACAAACAAGTTCCCACAAAAAAACTCAACACTTAAATAAGCTATAAGGTTCTCAGAAAACTTATTAGTACCAAAAGCAAATAAAACAATATTCCAAAAAGGACCATACTACATGGCCATTAAAGTATATAACAACCTTCCGCATAACATTAAACAAATACACACAAATTCAAATCGTCACTGAACACTTTCCTTATAAACAAATGTCATTACACCGTGAATACCTCACCTAAATGAAACACCTATTTTTGTATTTTTATTGGTATATTTGTATTTTCTTATTTGCATAAACATTATAATATTCTTATTTGTATAAACATTATAATATATGTGGTTAGCTGGAAGAAATGGGGTCAACCTATAAGCTACACCTTTTGTATTTTTTATTTGTACAATAAATATTTTTTGATTTGATTTCAAATAAAAAAAATATCCGTAACTGTAACGTTTGTAACCGAAACCGATATAAAAGTTTCGGATAAAGGCGAATGCCTGAATGACAGATTACGACGGGTTTTTGCTTGTTTTGCCCGGCCGAACCGTCACTTCTCAAACAAGCCGCGTGTGTCTCTTCCAATTACTAAATGAATACAATAGGGAGAAAAGGCGGGCACTCCTTGAAGATCCACTCTTATGGTGGAAAATGCTTACCAAATACCATAGTTTCAGTAATGTAGGGAGACAGTACCTCTCTCCACCTCCTGAAAGTGTGCCAAGTGAGCAGCTTTTCAGTGTTGTTGGATTAATTTACGACCTCCTAAGAAATCGACTCACTGGTGATAAAGCTGCAAAATTACTTTTTGTTAAGTATAATTTACCTTTGCTCAATTTTGACTATTAAAACTACAATTAAGGTTAAAGTTTATTAATAAAAAAATTGTAATGGTTTCATTACTTACAAAATTCATAAAGAACAGTTTTTGTTATTACATACTTAGATTACAGTAAAAGCGTACCAAGGATTTATTACAATATTATTTTTGTTTATTAAAATTTTGTTTTTGTATTTTCGTTATATTATAACGGCAAGTAAGTGTAGAAATTAAATAAATTGGAACTAAACGTGTTCATTACTATGGCAACACCGAATTATATAACGTTCCTATGGCTGTCATGTTATCGCATGTTACGGTTGATTTATTGTCTTAAATCTGAGTAGAAAATCGCTGATTTGATAATATTTTTATTCATTGTTTGCCTGAATTTAATTAAAATTAATAAACCATTACATAGTGATGCAAGAGGGGTTATATTCTGCGTTTTTCAACGCTGCCTAGCCGAGTGTCACGCGAAGAAGATTCTGTGTAATTTAGAAGATGTTTACAAACGAACTGCAGAAATGACTGGTACGTAGTATAGTTTGTTTAAGAAATTTCATTAGTATTACAAGATTTATGCCAATTTTCGAGCTGCCTAGCCGAGTGTCACGCGAAGAAGATTCTGTGTAATTTAGAAGATGTTTACAAACGAACTGCAGAAATGACTGGTACGTAGTATAGTTTGTTTAATAAATTTCATTAGTATTACAAGATTTATGCCAATTTTCGAGCGATAATAACCTTTACAATCTGATTTGAGGTTATGTTAAAAAAAATCGAATCTGACACTTTCATTTGACAGTTAATATGCGGCCACAGGAAAAAGGGAATAATTCAATTAAAAAATAATAATATGCAACTTCTTTACACTCGTAGAAAACTTACTTTTTCTCGTTTTCTCTTTCTTTCTTCCAAGTGAATATTATCTAGTGTGAGTTTTTAAAACTACCTTCTATAATAATAATTTTAATGATTTTTCACAGGTAAATCTGAATCAACGGTAAGACGAATCGTCAAGGAAGGGGAAAAGGCAGATGGAAAATATGAAACACCGGGAAAAAGGAAAATGGGCATAATAATAATAAAATATGTAATAGCATAAGTGCTGATGATTGGAAAAATTGTTGCAAACACGTGATGAAAATTGAGGCAGAATATTATGCACGAGGCAGTACTATGTATGATGATATCGACGAACTGCGTTTAGATGAAGATAAAGATACGGAGGAAGAAGAATCACACGAGGACGAAGACAATAATTACATGTCGGGTGATGAATTAATAGACTTAAATTTTTAAGTACCTACGTTTTTATATCGAAATAAACGCCCACTTAAAACTTGTTTTGTTTTATTTTACTTCTATTAAATTACAGTTTTTTGTGCAAAATTTTTGAAAATACAAATACGCTATGAAATATGCATTTTGGCAGAAGTGTTTTTTAAAACATACATTCATTGTCTTATGAGCCATCTTGGTGTTGCCATTTAAAACTAGAAAACGATCGCAGCGCCATAATTTATTTTCTACACTTGCCAAACTGTACAAACCTTCGTAGGTACCTACATTGAACTTATAATGGCAATAATAACAGTTATTTATTTGACTGATTGTAAAAACAAATGATTATATAGACTAGAAATAAAGGTCAAATCTTGCTATTAATATATTACTTTTATAATTTTAAAATTCTAATATTTGATATTGGTAGTTAATTGAAGAATATTCCATAAACATATTTAGAAAGATATACAAGATTGCTAAATATGTCACTGGTTATGCTAAACTAAAATTTCACAAGTAAATAATTAAAAACAGAACACTCAAATAGTCCCTTATAATGTACCCTTTGCCTCACTGTCTCCCAGTCCCATGGGCGTAGGCATGGTGCGGCGTTTGCCCGAAACTGGTTGGCTGATGACCTCTGGGATTGACGACCGAGTTGCGTTTTCAAATTTACAGCACTTCATAGGACGGTTTTCCCTTCTTCTGTTCGTTTTCTTTGTATTCATGGAACCTAAAGCATTAATATGTTGTAGAAGCCTACTTTTTTCGATACCTACTCTAAATTTTAATTTTTTGCCCCACCCTAAATCAAAACCTGGCTACGTCCATGCCCAATTGCCTAGTCCTCTATATAATTTAAACATTACCACACCACGAACGTAAGTAGATACATTAATCACATACCAGTTTAATAAAGCGTAACAACTTATAATATTCAAGAACGAACAACCAAATAACGAAAGGATACTGAATAACAGAATAATTCCATAATAATAATTCAATTGAACAACCTTCGGTTCTACATGGAAATCTTCGGTGATTTGGAAGTCTGTTCTCGAAACTAAGGGACTATGGTTGACTCATAGTATAACGAAGTTTTTCAATACTATGTTATGCGTTGCTACATTCAGGTTTACCAGTTATTTGAAGATACGCTGTTTTCAATACCTTCTTTTTAATGTGAATACCTCACAAGAGTCCGTTGGGACTCTTGTGAGGTATTGGGTTCTCTTGCGGTTGCGCTTCCGTCTGGAGCCAGCGATACTATGGCATACCCAATTGGGGTATGTTGTGAGGCTGAAGGCAGTTGGAGCGGAAGGAGATGGGGAAGTGGAAGATGGGAAAAAATCTGGCTACTCAGATCTGTTCACCAAACACGGCTAAATCCATTAAGCAACGTTTCAATTCTGAATGGTGGTCTTATTCGACGACCGGCGTGGTCTAGCCGTAAGGCTTTTGACTCGCAATTCGAAGGTCGAGCGATTGATTCCCGGCGTGGGAAAATAATTTTTATTTGAATAATTTGTGTTATTTCACAAATAATTCATATAAAATAATGTATAATATATTTGCGGCACGTTCCAGAGTGGAATATACTCTCAGTATCGTCCTGGTGTAAGATCAACATTCAGAATATTACGAAAAAGTTGCTTGAAATGGCTTTAGCCGTATTTGGTGACCAGATCTGAATATCCAGGTACTTCCTCACCTTCTTCTTCCCCATCCGCTTCCCCTCACCACTACCTTCAGCCTCTACCAATATATATATACAGAAATAAAAAATAAACCAATCCCAGTGTATCTAATATATATACTCACATATTATATATTCACATTATATATACATATATATTAGATACACTGGGATTGGTTTATTTCTGGGTACACTTCTATTCGAGGAGCGCTCGTTGAAGTGTGCGTGTAATGGGCCTTATTTCACTTCGAGGAAATCGAGGCGTAGAGATTTATCATAGACAAATAGAAAAAAATGCCATCCTGCCATCGTATAAAACATAGAGAATATAGAGACAAGCCATGGAAAACATCCCGGTAAGAAGGTATGATAAAATTGACAGTTGAGTTGAGTTCAATCGAGTTATGAGTATTTTTTCTATTGTTGCCTTTTGACAAATATCGTGAGCAAATTTATGTGCTTTGTGTCAAATGCGGTACACCGTGTTCGCAGTACTGCGCTGAGCGTTATTGTTTTATATACTGCCAATAATGGATGTTGATACACCGAACACATTAAAAAGATGTAGTAGTGCACCTCTGATAAACGAAGTCGCCTCAACGATGTCTTCTTCACCATCAACGAGTACCACTCCAAGGTATAGTTTATATCGATATCCTCATAGTTTTATTTCATTATATCCCGCAGCACTTATATATCTCGAAAATCCAATTACTATATTTGCACAATTGCTTAATTTTTTTAGAGAGACATCGACATCACCTTTTAACATATTTTCCAATCACAATCAGCAGAGAACTCGAAGATTTAGTGCCAGCTTCAGTCCACACATTCATTCGCCGGTAAGTTTATCATAAGTTCTTCTCTAGTATCGAGATTACTTGACAATTTCGCATTATTATGCAGAAAATTGTTTCACGTACGGATTGCCATTCTTATTTATTTTTTTCTCATTGCGCTGTCAATACATTTTATAAAGCCTATTTTCATGCAAATAGTTTTATTGTTTCTTCTTTAACATTATTTATTGGACGGTTGTGAGATTGCACTTTGGCATTATGGAAAAAAATGATGTCAAGATTTGTGAAATTTTCCAAAAAACTTTATTTCGTTGAACTGTACATTTATATCAGTATATCATAGGATAAGAGAGTTAGAGGTGTTTATGTTATTGAAAAATATTCATCATCGGCCACTGTTGTTGAATTGAAGGCTGTGTGGATTTTCAAAACAGGTTTCATTTCCAAATAATGTCGAATCGTTTTGTGCAGTGAATCTGCAGTTTTAAAATTGACAGGTCTCTTTTCTACGCAATGTAAAGATAAGTGGCCATCAAATTTTAAAACTGTTTATTTTATTAAAAATATTATTAATACAAACACGAACAACTGAAGAGGTATGAGAGGATTATTTTGTTGTGGCGGTAAAAAGACTCTGGGCTGCTGATTAAAATTTCAAAATTTATTTTAGAATGGAACAGGACCTCGAATGACACCTAGAGTCAGTCAGCTTCGTCAAGAAGAATGCGCCGATGTCACCAATGTCAGGGAGGTGGCACACGAACGGGAGACACACAGTGCCATGCAGATGAGTCAGTCGTGGGAGGACTTGACCCTGATGGGGGGGACCTCCAACAGCTCCAGCGGGCCCATGTCGCCCACCCGGGTCCCGCATTTCTCCCCCGGGGTGTCTCCTTCTCCCACGAGGAAGGCCTTCACCACGCGGCGTAGTCTGTCCCCCATCGCCATGCGCCCCTCCTGCCTGAGTCCCGTGAGCCGGCCGTCGGGGCTGGTGTCCATGAAGCGGAGGTTCGAGCTGGACGACGCTCCGGCCGCCAAACGCTGCTGCTGGTCCACCGATCGCCTCACCCCCTCCACGCCCGACTCCAGCGTGGACTCGTCGTCGGGTTTCACCTTCCGCCCCGTGTCCCCGCGTGCCCCCTCGCTTCCCCCGGCGCTCCCCACCCCGCTGCCCACACCGCAGAACCGCACCTCCCAGAGTCCCAGCTAATACAACTCACGCATCCGGCTATCTCTTATAGCTCCGCAGCCAAAGGAACATTTGTACATACGCATCACATTTAACTCTTGTAGAATTAGAGCTCCGCACGCAATTGCGTTGTAACTGTACGATTCTTTATCTGTACAATTTATTTCCTGTAAATTGCGTGTAATATAATATATTCTGTACTCTCTTTAAATTTCCGTGTTACGTTTGAGCTTTCTAAACTTAAAGTAAGTTTGTTAAAATACAAAGGTACGTACCTATCTAAAGAACCCGGCCGGCCAACCTCGGGCACAGCTGGGTTGACTTTTGCTGTTTATTTACAGATCAGAATATTGCCATGTAAAATAAGGTGTTAATTTTGTATAGATTTAGTTGAATTTAAAATACTATAATTTCATTTTAAGTGTTCGATGTTTGTATCAATAGATAGTTTAACATTTCCTTTGAATATTATGTATGTTTGAGTTATTAGTGGAATCTCATTTGACATTTTTCATAAATTGGAGAAAGACCTAACCGTAGATAGAAAAAAAAACCATACATAACGTTATTGCTAAAAGCATTAGAACTGGGAGAGGAACTGAAGAGGAAGATGGAACTGGAGAATACAGTTCTTCACTCTCCCTTACCGGGGGTCATGTTGAGCTTCTCTTAAATCTTAAATTATTAATCATTATGTTCCAAATATGTATTTTGAATAACTTGCATCTTTTTCCTTTCGTCCGTACTGTTCACACAATTTGTGAGCTTCAAACGCTAAAAACAAATGTGTATTCTAAAAGTAATTCTTCTGAAAATGCATGATTTTTCAACAAGAGGATCCAGTTCTAAATCTAGCATCCTAAATGTACATATTAGTATGTGCCTAACAAATCTTTTAGCTTAAATACATGAAGACAATATAAGCGAAACTCAATCGAAAATCTGGAAACAGAAAAATCAGAAAAACATATTGACACCTCTGGGACGCGAACCCAGGACCTCTTGTCCCAGAGGTGTCAATATGTTTTTCTGATTTTTCTGTTTCCAGATTTTCGATTGAGTTTCGCTTATATTGTCTTCATGTATTTAAATATTACAATTTGAGGTTTTACTCATAAAGTTAAAAATTAAATCTTTTAGCATTTGCCAAAGACATTTGCTGAAATTAATAATACTAATCAACATTTCATTTCTAGTTCAATTAAACTTCATGGATTTTACAAAGAGTTATTGAACAAAACAAACAAATTTCAAAACCAAACATTTGGCTATCTTGAAGAGTATTTCAATTTTATAAAAAATAACTACTTTTTGGTTATGTAAAGGTAACTTATCGGTTTGTCTTAGGAATAAGTAAATCGTCAATACGAATTCATTGTAATGTATGTCATATTTGGCCACTGTTTAGTATAAGAGATCTTAGGGCCAATTGTTTCACAGAATTTGAACAATTCATCAAATTTCAAAGTTAATTTTCATGTTAATAATAATAATGATAATATTTGGATGATTTATACAGCGCCGTTTTTGTGAAAAATCACCTCAAGGGGACTGGTTCTGTGAAGGTTGTATTCAAGATCTGTTATTATTATATATTATTAATGGTCAGTTATTTCACATAACTGAAATCATAACAACTTTAAAACTAACTCTGAAATTTGAAGGTAATGTTTCAAGTTCTGTTTTTTTTTTTTAAGTTTTCTGAAGCAACTAGCCGGTAATGATATAATATCAAAACTGGAAAAGAACTTTAAAATTTGATGAATTGTTCAAATTCTGTGAAACAACCCATCCTTAGGACAGGTTGTTTAAAAAAATTTGAACAATTCTTGAAGTAAATTTTCACATTCTGTATAAGTTCTATTCATGTTCTGTTATTATATCATTATAGGCCAGTTGCTTCATAAAACTGAAATAAACACAGAACTTAAATAGAACATGAGAATGAACTTCAAATATTTGATTAATTATCCAAATTTTTTGAAACCACCCATCTTAGTGTCCGGTCAGTGGCTGAGTTGGCATCCCATGGTCCCACCGGGTTGGTCCCACCCGGGCATCGCATGTTCGATTCCTCGGGGCTAAGTCCTCCATCACGACACAAGCAACATTTTCCACTTACTATGGTGGTAGTAGGAAATTTTCAAATATTGTCAGGTTGTTCGTAACCCGGGAATGTTTGTCTTTCTTTTTAAAAGAAGAAGAAAAGAGCTTGAGGATGTAAAACAAGCTGATGGATTTGAAAAAAGAAATGTGGCTGTTAATCTCATCAACCCATAAAACAGTTTTAGAAGCAATCACAATATAGAGAGCAAAATCAACTCGCGAAACTTTTCTGAAGAAATATTACGTACAATACAAGTCAGTGGCATTCGGGTCTTTTGAAATTGAGTGCCACAAATAAATGATATTAATTCAGTAGGAAAAAATGAATTTGTGATATATCAAAGCGAAGCAAAAATAAATAATGCATACCTGTGTCTAACTTATCTTTATTAATATTTTTCTTTACTTATTACATATTTAAATGTATCTTTTTTTGAATAATACATACTATTTTCATATCTTTTCCAAATATGTATATGTGTCATAATAAGTTTGCTTATGTTTATTAAGCACATTTTGTTTAGATTAGATTTCACCAGTGCAACTTAATGTTTATATTATAACAGTAGAAAACAGAACACAAAAATCAGATTTTAACCTCTTCCTCCGTAGTGTATGATTTTGAATCGGGAGGTTGCAGGTTTGATTTGTGCCAAAATGAAAATATATGAACATGCATTTTTTTGGGTTCTCCTGTCTAAATTACTTTCTTTACAGATGTCTAGGAACAGTGAAAAAAACCCATTACGAAGTGAAAACTTCTTAAGCACCGTTGTGATTTGAAACTCGATGAAACGAAAAATCGTCACTAAAAAGAGACAAACACATACGGTTTAGTCTGCGAGAGAATGAGATAGAATAATCGGTGGTTCTTAACCTCACCACTCTTGCCCATTTTAGTTTTCTGAAGGTATTTACTACTACCACGTGTGAATTGCACACTTGTATTTTCTTTTAAAACTTATGTCACCGTTTTCCATTCCCCAGTCGTAACAAAACATTGTGTGCCACCATTATTGTATCGATATTTGAGTACATAATTGGATACTTTGTAGAGCTCCGTTTTTGTGAAGATTCACCTCAACACCACCATATTTCCTTTCATTTTTTAAAATTGTTTGCATAATCAATAGTCATCTCTGGTAATCCTTGAGCAATAGCATCCTGGTCCCACTGATACAGGCTGGTTCACTTTGTTTATTATGTAGCGTAGGTTCTTATTTTTACTAACCCAGTGAGAAAATTATTTGTCTGGCTGCAATTGCACCTAGGACCTTGTGTTGATTTCCATCAAAATGCAGTTTTTTTGTTTATCTGCACATACATTTCAAGACAAACTGTAAGCTTATAAGTGTTGTGTTAATTACAACTTAAAATGCTTATAATTTTGTTAGTAATATTTTAGAAAAAAATTCTAGTTTATTGTAAATTTAGGTATTAAATGCTACTTTTATTCCGGGACTCAAGTTCATAAGGTGTTTTTGCCTATAAGATAGGCCCCTCTGAACTTAAGCCCCCAATGTGAGCTGTTGAAACAGAAAAACTGCATTTACGAGAAAATCCATCTGCTTTACATTATTAGTTTGATAAACATGTGTTGAAGGTCTTCTAACAGATGGAAGATGCATATCAGGTACCGACTTGTCCTCACTGTAATGGTAAATTTACCATTGACAGCAAGGGTTGTCTGTTATTATTTATTCCTCATTGTATTTATATTCATGAATGATCAGCTTATGATATTTTAAGGTTGAAATATTTTTATTTAAAAATAAAGCATCATTTTGAACTAATACATAGTACTATTTATCCTTGTCATCACATTTTTATGGGGGTTGAATAAAAACTTGCGTTATCAATAATCTGACTTTTATTGCGAAAAGGTTAGTGATTGCACAAATCTTTCTACTGTTACGCAGCAGTTTTTACAAAAACGCTAATACAATAATAATCCTTTTTAAAAAAAATTAAATTTCATCGCAGAGTAGTTCGGAATTCTGTGACATAGTATAAAGCGCCATTTGCGACTGAAATAATGGGAGCTCACGACACTCACGTTGTGACCATGTGTACGAGCTCGATCCCAAATGCCATTTACAGCGTAGGATGCCTAATTTAACATACAATTGCACCTGTTGAAATGTAATAGTGTTTGTTTTGTTTTAACAATGTAAATGTTATGCAGCATCCATGAAACCGACGGCTAGTTGGCTAATGACCGTCAGCGATAGCGGAACATGTGAGTCTGCCTTTTTCCTTATGTGTAATATGCCTTTTTGAAATAACTGTAAATTTTCTTTGTTTAAGCTACGTCAGAGAGATATTACCCTAGCATTAATAGCGTAGCTGTCCATTTTGTTCTAATTTGTGTCCTAAATGCAAAATAACCTATAGCCTAAACTGCTTGTGTTAAACTACAGAGATATCCTGTTGTTAATTTCCTGACGAGCCAGACTTAATAGAACTCCACGTCTTAAATGAGGTAATCAAGTTAGAGTTCTCTAAAAACTGTGCTGGTCGAAGAACTAGGGACACCTTCCCAGCCGAGAGGTGCACTCCCCTAAAGGTAACACTGTTTGTAAAATAATAAATAAAATCGCTTTGTGTTTCAAAGACATTTTTGCAATTTGACTGATCCAATAAAATTTTCATTGGTTGCCATCTAAACTAACATCTCTAACTCTCCGTCAGGCGCAACTAATCTGTGAGATGAAGTGATCAATTATTTTTGTGCCAAAGGGTAAATATTGCCGATCTAGGGGCGTGGCCTCCTGACTTTTCCTCCTTCGCCATGACTCACATAAAAAAAAAATTTTTTTTTGAAAAATCTATTTTGATGTGTTTTTCTATGATATAATCTCACAGATGAATTGCGCCCGATCGTGTTAGGATTTGCATTGCGCCCAACGGAGGGTTAAAGCAGACTTTTAATAAGCCACACAAATGATGGCAAAAACAGGTTGTTTGGTTGTTTCACATTTTAAAGCGGTCTATTTCTTGATTTTTATCTACGCTATTCTGTGAACCTTGGAGGTTTGCTAGGTTTATTTTTGTGATACATTATTTTAAGATTTTTTTTGTAGCAGCAGACATAAAAGTCAAATAATGGGGTTCTTTTAGTTGGTTTTTATAAGTAAAATAAACTTATTACTCCTTGTTATACTGATATTATGCAATAAGTAATATTGTAAGTTGGGTTGATTATGTAAATTGGCATCGCAGTAATTGTAAGTAAGAAGAAGATCCTCTGAATAAAATAAAAGTATAGTATTGCCAGTTACAGGGTGTCCAGAAACTCGTAGTGCAAGAGGAAACTGCTAAATCTACATCGCTTTGGAGTCGATTTTGAGATACAACTTTTTTTATTTGAATTTTCAATTAAATTGAGTCCAAATATGGATTTTTTTGGTTTGAAGTTGAAAACAATTGGTCATTGATTAATATCTTATAACATGATTAATATCAGATGTTTAATGTCTTTTAAAATGTGTCGAAGCATAGACCCGGCTCCAAAAGTTTTTTTTAACCCTTTGGTTGCTGAAAAATAACGGAAGTTTTGAATAAATAATTAAAAAGCGTGGATTGGAAATATATTTTTTGAATTTTCTGTGTTTTGAAGATTCACAAATTTCAGGCTTGTACCGCGATTTTAAAGACATCGTATATAGGATGTAATGTTATTACATATATTATATAAGGAAAATGGTGTTACAGCAAAAACACATATAATTAGAGATATTTATTTACAAAAAAAAACACATTTGAAACACATTATTAGAATGAAAATATTGTTAAATATAAATGGCCGTGAGCCAATAAACATCTAAATTTATACTTTTCTATGTTTAAATAAAATTGTCTTAAATAGTGAACATAAAACATTAAAAAAAATATAAATTCCTAGCAAGCGTAATTTGTCAAGTTGCAACAACACCAGTCTGCAAATATCTGCACTTCCCAAGGCAATTAGAGACGGCCATGATAGTCTCCAGGATCCCAATATGAGGTAATTAATTCAATAATACAATTTGAAAGAGTCAATAAAGGTGCACTGTACAAAAATATACGCTTCATACAAACAATTTTTCTATCATAGTGTTTTTTTTTTATATTTCATTTTTGGGAGTTTTTTCGTCTTAAAAAAATTTAAGACATCCAATAATTTCTTTTATTCCTTATGGCACATAACTTTTTAGAAACAATCACAACAGGAATAGGTTGTCGAACAGATTCCACGAAATGTTACATCTTGAGAAAACTTCCTGCCAAATAGATTTATCTCTTGTAGAAATAATGTTTTATATAATCCTACCGTAAAAGAAAAAAATCCTTTAATATCTAAAGCTATCAATATATTATTTATTGAATAGGAAACAACAGATATTGAATAAGAAGTTGCAAAATGAAGTAAACAATATGTTAACAGTGAGTTTTGGGCCTTGATAATTAGCCTTTAAACTACCTAAAATCTCGTATGGAAAACTTCACAAATAAAATTCCGATCTAATTAACTTGTTAAATTCATTGTTAATGTTTTGAAATTGTACTTATAATAGAATTTTTGTATTGAGCAGAAAAGAACATTATTTATTTAACCCTCCGTCGGGTGCGGTGTAAATCCTAACACGATCGGGCACAATTCATCCGTGAGATTATATCATAGAAAAACAGATTAAAATAGATTTTTCTCTTAAATTTTTTTTTTCTAAAATGTGAGTGGTGGCGAAGGAGGAAAGGTCGGGAAGCCACACCCCTAGATCAGCAATATTTACCCTTTGGCACAAAAATAACAGATCACTTCATCTCACAGATTAGTTGCGCCTGACGGAGGGTTAATAAGATCTGGAATCACGTGACAATTTTTCATTTGACAGATTGTGTGGAGATTTTGAGCAAACGTAACAAACTTTGTGCCTTCAGATATGAGAGCATCTTTGGTTTATTTTGGCATTTTATGTGCTGTTAATCATATTTTAATGTATTCTAATTGATATGTAGAGAGGAGTATGAATGTAAAGCAATAAAATTGACTTCTATTTCTTTCAGAAAAGGAAATTTCCTCACAAAATGGAAGAATCAGATACATAGAGCAGGTTTACATGCAGATTTGTATTTTAATGAAAATGGAATATGTATGTATCAATATCTCAATTATACTACAAATGGGTGGTAGAGAGCATTAAAATAATTCTTATTGAAACAATGTGGTTTATTGTTAATGGCAAATTACTTTAATTACAGACATTCATTCACGGGTAAAAGACACAGCTAATGATTTTAATACCATCAGTAGAAATTGTAGATATAAATAGAAAACTCTTCAATTTCATAAATAACTTGATAAAAATGATACAAACTGGACTTACGTTACGATATCCCTTTTCTATTTTACATTTGCACTGCAAACAAAATCATGCGCATGACGAAAACGGTTACGTCCATTTTTGGATGTGGATTTGGAATACTCAAGAATGGTATTCGATGCATCCAAATCAACCCACTTTAATCAAGATTGACCCATTCACTGTCAAATATTGCCAAATTGTGACATTTACTTCTTATAAAAAAAACACCAGTCACAAAAAAAAAACAGTTATGGGCAATTCAATTTGATTGTGAGTTTTGGTTCTTATTTCAAAGTTAAGTGAATTACGTAAATTTACACCAAGAAGTTAAACATAAGCGTTTTCTAGTTAAGAGTTTATTAAATTTCAACATATAAATTAAATGTAAATACTCGCCGAGTTTATCAAGAAAACTAAGTCAAATTATATTGACTCACTTAGACCGCTTCCCAAATGCCAGTCCATACTAAATATAGTACATAAAAAATGTTTAAAAATACAGCATTACAATGTACAACATCTAAGGTTATAAATTACCTATCAACTTAATACTACGATAAGGTGAGTGTTCAACTATGAAATGATATGTGAGCTGACAAAGGAATATAACAACACATAGGGATACCTTATTATAGGCTGAGGTAACATACATATAGACCTTGTTCTGTTCCTGAAATGGATAAAAGAATGAATAACAAATACATTTAAAGATTTGCTTCTTTCATATTCATGCTTTATTCTTAATTTTTATGGTTGTATCATATACAGTGAAACTCTCTTAAAACATTATCCACCAAAAAAACTTCTTATATTGGGGCATCATATGTGAGTCTCACTGGACCATCGTTGTTCATCCCTCAAATAAGTACTCTGAGATTAATTGTTACAGAACCATTAGGGAACGTACCCATACTACATGACCAACTCATTTGTATGGAGCGTGACATTTTGAAGACCCCCCCCCCCTAAACGTGTCACGTAGCATGGGTACAATCCCTTAGCTAGGTTGACATCTCTTAAAAAGACACGGGAAACACTAAAAAAAATGCGTTTTTACATTTACACCTTAACCACTTTTCTCCGCTCTAACATAGAAACAATAGAGTAAAAATTATTATACCATGACCGAAAAAACCAAACTTCTTAAGCATGAAAACTTTTTAAGAGGGAATTAATTACTTAAGAGGGTTTCACTGTAGTCATAACAGCAACTTCACAATATTATGAAATGTGTATTAACTTAATATAAAGATAATGCGTGTCCAATCATAAAGTTATAAAATGGCAGAGAATCATTTGTTCCACGGAATATGGCAATGTGAAAACACAGCACTTAACCTACAGATGATTTATTGGTAAACAATCACACCAACTCAAAAGCAATTTTACCCTGTTTTCAGCAATGTCTTTTTTCCAATCATTAATTTGGTCCCACTATATTTGCTTCCATTCTCTGAATACATGATTGCCAACTAATAATGAATACATACTATGAAAGACATAACACAATAGAAAATATAAATACGTATTCTGTCATTCATCGGCATGCAAGCCACTGTTCAATAGGAATTCAAATTGGTTCAGCTAAAACATTAAATTAGATACAAGCTACCTCGCATAATTCCCCAAGGTCGGATCAGTTTGAAAAGAACAAATTAGAAATTTGAAATAATGTTTTACTAAAATTTCTAACTTTTAAAATGTTGATTTGTTGTACAAGTGTAAGTTTAACAATGATTATGTTTTCACAGATATTATTTTTGTATATCAATATATCGCTATTAGTTCTTCAATGTTTTAAAAATTCGAATATTGCATCACTGTCCAGTGATAAATGAAATATTATCAATTACTTAAATTTTATAATTTTAACAAAATCTTCCAATCGGAGTGAAGCAAGGAAACATAAAATATTATGTGCAATATTAACTACATACTACTTTCAGTTAGAATCACCGATTAACGGAAATAATAATTATATCCATCGATTGTTTTTCACTTTTGATAGCTCATTTCACACACATCACTCTAATAAGGTCACCCGGGCAATTATCACGAACTGCCAGTGAAAAGTCAATTGCATTTTGTACTTACGTTCAACAAGTAATTAATTTAAATTTGGACAGTCTATGAAGTCCTGTTGAGAGAGTTATTATCTATCAACGGTACTTTGGCCACTTCAAAGAATATCTTGTGGGAGTACTTGTTCCGGACGGTGCTAAGGGCTTCCTTGGGTTTCTTGTGGAGGCACATGTTCTGTACTCGGGCCACGGGGAGGATTTCTTCAAGGGTGTACCCTGCAACGATACAAGGAATGTGAGGATCACAGAGAAAAAGGAAAGATCAATGAAAACACTAATAA
The DNA here is from genome assembly GCA_929108145.2 of Limnephilus rhombicus. Taxonomy (NCBI): domain Eukaryota; kingdom Metazoa; phylum Arthropoda; class Insecta; order Trichoptera; family Limnephilidae; genus Limnephilus; species Limnephilus rhombicus. Next base: position 16,295,903 of record OV815272.1, on the reverse strand, counting down.
TGAAAGGCTTCTTTTTAATGCAATGGGAGGCATAAAATGGTTCGCTTATATTTTTTATAAAGTTCCAAGGGGCAAGGCTCTCGACTTGTAATTCAAAGGTCGCGGGATCAAATCAATTTTAAGCAGTTATTGATTTTTCTTACCTGTGTAATAAACATGTGTTGGTGTCCAAGATCCTAAGTTCTTCATTCGAATGGCCAAATATAAAGCAGCAGCAGCCATTTTGCTGTCGGACATAGAGATGACGGCGTATTCCATTAAGCAAAGTTCCAGTACAAATCGGGCTAGTGTTAGTGTGGGCATTGAAACACAGGCGCACTGGAAAACACATCAAAAAGGCAATGCTAATTACAAATTCAGATCATGTCAAAAACTTTTATAATAAGATGGTACAGGTGTAAGTCTCCAAAAGTATAATCCATGAATCTGAAGCTGCGGTACAATCTCACTATATATTATTATACGGGCATGGGCGCAGCCAGGTTTTGATTTAGAGTGGGGCAAAATAAAATCTAGAGTAAGTACCGAAAAAAGTAGGCTTCTACAACATATTTATGCTTTAGGCCAGTGATTCTTAATGGGGGCGCCAGCGCCCCCCCCCCCCTGGGGTTTTTGAAGGTCTGGGAGGGCGTTTTTAAATTTTTAGCATTTAGGGGGCGCTTCAGAAGTTCGAGTAGGCGTTGTGTCAATAAAGAAAATAAGCTCATTCACGGGCTTATACATTAACACGCTTTCTCTAGATGCAACGATTTGACAAGTTCTGAAAATTTAAACTGAGGTTTAATACTCAATGTCAATGTAATAACAATGTGTTTTATTTATATTTCACATCATTTTTTTTATTTTTAGTAGGAAATCCATTGCGTAAATGGACTTCCTACTACAATGTGTACTTTTAAATTTCATTTCGAAGAGTGGGGAGGGGGGGTGGGCGCTGGATAATTTTACTGTGGTAAAGGGGGCGATTCCTCCAATACGGTTAAGAAACACTGCTTTAGGCTTTAAGAATACAAAGAATATGATTGGAAGAAGGAAAAACCATCCTACAAAGTGCTGTAAATTTGAAAAGGCAACTCGATCGACAATCCCAGAGGTCATGCATCGGCCAGCCAGGGTGCTTATGCCCATAGTTGTGGGTCTATTAGTTAGTAAATAAAGTCACCCTTGCATAGCGCCTCAGGAAGCGGTAAGACAGGGGAATGCCGAGGTCAAACCCAATAACCTTCAGGACATTAATCTCCATGGTCAACAGCTGCCTCAGGTTGTAAGCTCCATCACAGATGTATAGGAAGTCGTCCACTAGCGGGGGGATACGCTCCTGAAATAACGTTTTCAATTAGCCATTTGAATCAACTCAAATACGTATAACATTTGGAGTAAGTTGCATAAAATAGTAGATTAACCCCCATGCCTCCGGCATGTTTTGTCAGAAGGTCAAAATATTTCCACTTCGCAATATAATCCAACTAAATGGTATAATTCTGAACACATCTGAAAACTAAATACATATGTACTGCTTTTAAAGGTGTTGAAGTACACTTTCAAGTTTTATAATTTGAAATAAACACAATTTTTTAAATATAAAAATTTCAAATGCGATACAATACGATTGTACTCCCCAGCCAGGAGAACTCCTGTCCCAGTGAGAACGGTACACCGAGGGGCACTGATTTTTTTAGGACTAGGAACACATGCTCTGAGGATGGAAAGGAGGTTGTAGTTTAATGGACCGGTATACGTGGCAACCTAGGGCCGTCTGTTTCAACGCTCGCTAAAGTAAAAGTAAAACAAAACGCCGTTACTATAGTTAAATTTCAGTAAAATGCGTTTTTCAATCAATTTGACTGATTGTTTTACGTTACTTTTAACTTTTGTACTTACTTTCCGAAAACCGATAGTTACTCTAGAGTTACTCCGCCATATTGGCATATTTGACAGTTCTGGTCGAAGTAATGTTCAGAGATGGGTGGTTTAACATTGATTACTAATATACTAATCAATAATCATGATAAATATTGTAGAAGAGGATGATAATGATGATGAATTCCTCATCCAATATGTCTTGCAGAGAAAACCAAAACATTTCGTCCCCGCGTCAATAATATGGTTATCTGGGATCTCGAATTTTTGGCGCGGCACCGCATGTCGAAAAAATCTTGCTGTTGAATAGAATCAATTCTGATATCGACATATTTAGCGTTACCTTTTAAAGACAAGCTCTATTAATGGATGTTTCGCAAATTTTACAAGATCTTCAAATTAATATACCTATTGTATCACAAACATTACATAAATAACATGAGTAGTAGGTTAGACTCGTTTCGTATATCGACATTAGCGAGTGAAGCTGCCTTTAAAAGACAAGCTCTATTAATTTCACTAATATAATTTGTACACTACTTACGTTTAATGTAATACTCTTACAAACGGATTTAAAAAAAAGCTATAATGTATGTTTTTCTAATATTTACCATAAATAAATTGAATTGAAGATCTCGTAAAATACGCGACACTTCAAATTCAAGGAGACATCATAAGTACTGGAAAGTAAATTACATTCATATTGTATATTATATGTATTATAATAGGTCGTCATTTATTTGTAAATATTCATACAAATACTTTTATCGAAACAAAGCTGTCAGATCCTACGACGCGAAACAAAATACAACAGGATATTTTGACAGTTGTTCTGATTTAGTTTACGGTGTTGCCGCATCAAAAAATATTTCGATGCATTTTGTCACATAATTCCGAGGAAAATTCTGCTTTTTAGACTGGCCACACTGACAACTATTACTTAAGCGAAAATATACTTGAAGCAGCGCGCGGTCCTATTTAACGTCCTCGTTACTTTAACTGACAGTTAAAAATTAACTTTAGAACACGATTTAACTTTCTGTTGAAACAGACGGCCCCTAATAAGCCAATATTGGAACTTAGGATGGGCAGGAACAAAGGAATGGATTGAGCTTAATGGATCTTTTCTTAATAATAATAATTCCGGGATGTGAGGAGGATAGTGCAATCCCACATGTCGCATATAGTTATAAATATTTGTATATTTACACAGTAAAGAAATAAGAACATAAATAGAAAATAAAAAAAATAAAAGTAATAAAAAATTAATAATAACAAAAATTAATAATCAATTATGCAGGGCGTGATCTTGAGTGCGCTCGGGCCCATCGCTCACTCAGGAGTGGCGCTTGGTGCTGTAAGGCTGCGGTCACCAACGTGTTGTCGGAGGCCATTAGCCGCATCCTGGCTTCAGTGACCCAGTGTCTCGTCAGGCTGGCGAATCCATAGAGTCCTAATTCTGTGAACATTGTTGAAGCGCTGCTATACCTTCTGAATCCAAATATGATTCTGTATATATTATTAATGTGTTCCTTGTTCTTGCCTGTTCTTAGTTCTCGTCTATTTCGGGCTTTTCTTGGATGTTATGCCTCTTCTTAGATCTTCTTGCTTCTTATTTGGTTTTTTCGTCTCTTCTCGGCTCTTCTTGCCCCTTCATGGCTTTTCTTGTCTCTTCTCTTCTTGCTTCTTCCTTTCTCTTTCTGACTCTCCTTGGCCCTTTTTTATTTCGACTCGTCACTTCTTGCTATTTCTCGACTCTTATTGTTTCCTCTTGGCTATGTTTCTTCTTAGATCTTCTCGTTTCTACTTGTCTCTTCTTGCCACATCTTGGATCTTCCTTTCTCTTCTCGGTTCTTCTTGCTCCTCTCGTCTCTTCTTGCTCCTCTTATCTCTTCTTGCTTCTTCTTGTTTCTTCTAGGTTCTTCGTGGCTCTTCTTGCTTCTTCTTGGATCTGCTCGCCACTTCTTGGCTCGTCTTGGATCTTCTCATCACTTCATGGCTTTCTTGGTTCTTCGTGACTTTTCTTGTCACTTCTTGGCTCTTCTTACTTCTTCTTGGCTGGTCTTGTTTCGTATTTTCGTATCACTACTGAAATCCTATTTATGAATGAATAAATCTCTACATAAATAAAGAACTAATTTCTGAAATACACTAAAAGTATTTAAACTGAATAAAAAAAAACACAATTTTAAACTGAATAAACAAAAAATTAAAAAACTGAAAATAAACATGAATAATTAGATAGATGAAATGAACATAAATAAGTAAATTAAGATAAATGTATTTCCAAGATCCTTTCTCAGATTTTTTCCCCTTTTATGTCGATGAGGCGAGGGCATTCGCTAGATGAGTTTGTCTAGATCATGGGTCTCCAAACTTTCCAGCCTTAAGCCCCGTTCTGATTGATCAAGTATTTTAGTCGAGTGGAGAGCATAGTAGTAACTAACATTTACACTAGCGTCCGAACACCGTAATTTTAGTAGAGTGGTAGTCAGCTCTTTAGTAGATTCAATCCATTTCCCCCCAATGGGCGACGGGCACAAATGTACTCTACTTAAAAGTAATGCAAACAGTTTTCGGCGAGTACACTCGCTACTGGACTTACTACTTGATCAATGTGAACGTACCTTTTGGGCCATACTTATTACTCCAGTAAGTTCCAAGGGCCCGCGAGCCATAGTTTGGAGACCCCTGGTCTAGATAAACAACTCCAACAGTAAACAAAAACGCAATTAGGCGGTGCCCTCCAAGTTCTCGTGACTTTTTTATTATCTACTATTGATGTTACATAATAATAATACAAGACCAATTGTAATTCATGTCTTTCAACGCTTCAAATATCAACGCTTCCAGTGCATCGCAACATTTTGCTTCCGAGTGCTGCAACCTGAAATTAGCAACAATTCGTAGCACCTTGTAGAACGTTAAGGGTCCCAACGGTTGAACACCTCTAACCGAGCCTAGCATAAATAAACAACTCTTCAATGCTATGAATAAAATTGAAATAGGGTTTTATCTTATGATGTCGTGGGGCGAGGAAATCCTTTGTTCAAAATAGAATTCAGTTGCCAACTTTAACGTCCTTTTTAGTACGATGCAAAACCAATTGTCACAATCTCATAAAAAATGCTTTCACTAAAACATATATTATGACACATTTTCAAAGACATTCGGCCAGAAATGCCACAGTTACAAAAATACATGAGAGCGATAAAAACATGTGTTGTCAGCATGACCTGCACGCTCTTCCTCCATATAAAATTTTTGAATGCAAACATAAAAAGTTTTAAAAATGACTCACCTTATAGTCTAAGATCTCGATATAAAACGACCTTCACCGAGATGTTTATTTGATGAAACGTATTTTGTGTTCCGTATCGATGCCTGGAATCCATTATGAGAGAGAGCTAGCTCTTTCGCCCTTATAGTTTCAGTTTCGCGCGTGTTTATTCCCTATATTTGCCCTTTTTTTTATTCGACTTGCCACATTTTCTCTCTGCTGGCAACACTAGTGACGCGCATCTCAGATCACGTGATGTTATTGTTTGTCATATGACGCCGTTTTTTCGCGCCGAAAGCAGTTTTCGTGTTTCGCTGTACTTAAAAAACCAATTTTGAGTCGAAAATCGAAGTTTATTCCCTGCTCTTTCAGTTTAAACATTAAATATACCGTGATAGATAGTTTTCTGAGAAATTAACTAATTGTTTAGTGTGTTTTTTCGGTTGTTTACGTGTTTAAACTGTGCAACAAAATGAGTGATATCGACAACTAAGACGCTTCGCCAGTCGGAAACAATGATCAAGCACGAGTTTCTCGGAAACGCCGAATGCCGCGCGAAAGCTCTGGATCCGACACTTCGGAAGAAATGCATTACTATCGGGATCCTCGGGTAGACATCCTGATGCAACAGATGTCGGCCATGACGGACGTTTTATCTGGGAATCGGGTAGAGTTCGCGGAGAAAACGGTCTCGGACAAAGAAGACTCCGCGGGAGAGATGCGGCAAGAGGTAGAATCGGGGTTTTTAGAGATGCCCGCCAGCCTAGCCGCTCAGAAAAACGTTTTGGAGTTCTGCAATCCAAGTACATTGGTGAAGGAATCGCCGATTCCGAAGGCGGACGCAAGAAGAGTCGCAGTTATCTCGGCTCTTCAGCGTTTTGGCTCGGAGGAATGGTCGCTTGTTCGCTATGCCGAAACACAGAAAGTATACACCGCCACGCCCGCCTTCGTAGAGCTGGAGGTAAATGAAGAACTAGGAGGTTTGATAAGAACAACTCCTTCGCGCCAGCCCTGGACCGTTCCCTGGGAGCCCTCTCCAATGCAGTGCTATCCCAAACAGAGTCGGTCAGAGGAAACATGCAGGCACTGGTGAACTGGGCATCCGAACCAGGCACCTGCTTGACCCCTGCGACTCTGTTTGACAAGATTCAGGGGATGTTTGCCAAGTACAGTAAGACCACGGACGACGTCCTACAGATTTTATGCGGAAGGCGAACGGAATGCCTACAAAGTAGGCGAAAGGCCCTGCTAGAGGGAGTAAGGGACCCGTACATCAAGGAAGGCCTTGCCAGGATTCCTCCGAGCGCCAGTCACCTCTTTAATAAAGAGGAACTAGCAAGTTATATCGTGGCAAACGGGGGACGAGACAAGATATTCGGTAGTGCATCCTCGTCGTATATCCCCCGTCAACCTCAACCCTCTACCTCACAAGCAGCAAGACCGGTGATAGAGGCTCCACACTCCAGACCTAGGAAGCCTTTTCGACCTGCCCCTAGGCCAGAGAAAGACAGGACGTACAGGCAGCCCGCCAAAAAAGCCAGAGCCCTCTCGCAAGGCGGCCAGCGATCGGGGTAGAAGGCGATGGAGGTGACTGGAGGCCGGAGCCATTCTGGGGAGGACGCCTAAAGGCATATCAGGAGGTGTGGAGGGAGCTGGGAGCATCACTGCTAATCCTGAACATTCTAAAAGGAGCAAGGATACACTTCATATCAAAACCTCCTCGGGCGCTCCCATCGGCCGAGCTGAAGCAGAATTTCAGGACAAGGTTGTCTCCAGGCATGACCGCACACATCGAAACGATGAAAGCGTCAAAAATCCTAGATGCAGCAGACGACTCCCCAAGTTTCCTGTCAGGTATGTTCCTTACCTCCAAATCAGACAACACCCTCAGGCCCATCTTCAACCTGAAGGCCTTGAACGTCTTCATAGACTCAAAGCCCTTCAGACTCTTCAGTCATTTTCGGGTCCCGGAATTCCTCCAACCCGACGACTGGCTGATAAAAGTCGACCTCTCCCAGGCTTACTTCCACGTGCCAATCGCAAGATCACACCGGAAGTTCCTGCGTCTCGTGTACAACGGAGAGCTCCTTCAGATGACGTGTCTGCCCTTCGGCCTGTCATCAGCGCCAAGGATCTTCTCGCTGCTCTCAAACTGGGTAGCAGAACTACTAAGGAAAAAGGGACTCAGGATTGTAGTCTACCTAGACGACTTCTTAGTAGCAAACCAGTCCAGAAAACTTCTCACCTCCCAAGCCGTTGCTATAGTGCACACACTTCAACAGCTAGGCTGGTGCATAAACCCGGACAAGTGTGTCCTGACACCCACGCAGAAGTTGGAGTTTCTGGGTATAACATGGGACACGAGAGCAGATCAAAAGTCTCTCTCCGACCGCAAGTGCGCTGGTCTACACCAAGCCTTGCAGGTTCCCTTGGAAGTCGGCAGTTGCTCTTCCAGGCAGGCTCTCGGTCTACTGGGAAGACTCAACTTTGCAAATTTCGTGATCCCTCGTGGTCGCTTGCATTGCCGCAGAATGCACCCGGACAAGTGTGTCCTGACATCCACGCAGAAGTTGGAGTTCCTGGGTATAACATGGGACACGAGAGCAGATCAAAAGTCTCTCTCCGACCGCAAGAGCGCTGGTCTACGCCAAGCCTTGCAGGTTCCCTTGGAAGTCGGCAGTTGCTCTCCCAGGCAGGCTCTCGGTCAACTGGGAAGACTCAACTTTGCAAATTTCGTGATCCCTCGTGGTCGCTTGCATTGCCGCAGACTGCAGAGGTTCAGCCGCCGCATACAGCACCTGAAACCATCGCGGCCCGTTGCTCTGCCCAACGCAGCACGGCAGGACATACAGTGGTGGCTAGCAGCCATTGGAAGGACAAGCCCAATGTCTTATCTTAACAAGACGAATGTCTTATTGCAGCCAGACAACAAGACAGTAGTGGCTTATGTCAACAAGGAAGGGGGTACAAAATCGTTAGCCCTTCTGGAAACAACGCGGGAGCTACTGGATTTCGTAGACCAGATGGAGATATCTCTGACAGCTCAATACATTCCAGGAAGATACAACGGAATTGCGGACCGTCTCTCTCGGGGCGCACCGCTTCCAGAGTGGCATCTACTAAGTCCGGCAACGAAGGAGATATTAAAAAAATGGGGTCGCCCTCAAATAGACCTGTTCGCTTCAGCCACTGCTCACGTGGTACCAACATACGTCTCCAGAGACTCAAGCGACTGCTTAGCCTGCTTTCCCAACGCGTTCAGTCAACCTTGGGACTACAATCTAGCTTGGGTATTCCCTCCGCCAAACCTCGTTCCGAGAGTGCTCACCCACCTAAATCAGGCAAAGGGCATGTTCCTTCTAGTCGTCCCAAAATGGGAGAAGACCTTCTGGAGAAGCGACCTAAAACAGCGAACAGACGAACCTCCCATACGCCTGCGCAACCTAGAGGGAGTCCTCATAGACACATCGACAGGACTACCCCCTCCCAGGATTCAGGATCTGGAACTAGAGGTCTGGAGAATTGCGGGTGGGAACAAGCCCTGACAACATGGAGTCAGGAAGAACGCCAACTCCTCAACTCATCCTGGAGAGAGTCTACACCGAAGACCTACAAACCTGCGTGGGATAGGTGGCGTAAATGGGGCACTCAAAACGGTGTGGACGTCAACAATCCCCCACCAACTACGGTTGCCAGGTATCTAGCCCACCTATTTGTTCAAGGAGGCCTAGTCCCAGGGACCATTCAGGTCCACAAGTCAGCCATCGTTACCTTCTGCGGCCCAGCTCAGAATGCGAGAAAAATCAGCTCTGATTTCTTGGTAAGACACGTTCTCAAGGCAATCTCAATGGCAAGGAGGACCAAGGAGAAAGCCCCTATCTGGTATCCCAGACAAGTAATAGACTGGCTGGTCAAGAATTCCCCCGCAGAAGACTCGCTGTTTGAAGCGTCACGGAGGGCAGCAATACTCCTCGTCCTGGCGTCAGGCAGGAGAGTTCATGATTTGACACTGCTCAGAATCACCCCAGAACATTTCATCGACAAGAGGAACTCTATTACCCTGTGGCCAATTTTTGGGGCAAAAACCGACACAGCCAACCATAAACAATCAGGTTGGAAACTGACAGGCTCACAAAAAGATAACATCAACGTCCTTAAATGGTTGAGAAAAGTCGTTGCCCTCTCTACAGCCAGAAGAGGTCCACTACTAAAGAACCTATTTGTGGCCACATCAGCAGAAACAAAACCGGCAACGCAAACGATAATAGGGGGATGGATCAAATCAGTCCTCAGAGAAGCTGGAGTCCACGCAACCCCGGGAAGTGTACGCTCGGCTGTAGCCTCCTTAAACTGGTTGGAAGACTACCCCATAGAGGAGATTCTTGCTAGAGGGAATTGGAAGTCCGAGCACACCTTCCGGAAGTTCTACCAGAAGGAGATAGCGCACTCCAGAAGCGAGCACCTCCAGCACTCAATGGCTCCATTCTTTACTCCAGTGTAAATAGCATCACATATAACGCTAAGTTTTCAGATCACCAGGTGAGAGCAAACACATCTCATAATGGATTCCAGGCATCGATACGGAACACAAAATAGAATAATTTTACCTACCAATAAAATTTATATTTTGTTTCCATCGATGCCTGGAATCCAGGTAATCCCTACCTGGTGCATTACGAGTCAAATGACAAACAATAACATCACGTGATCTGAGATGCGCGTCACTAGTGTTGCCAGCAGAGAGAAAATGTGGCAAGTCGAATAAAAAAAAGGGCAAATATAGGGAATAAACACGCGCGAAACTGAAACTATAAGGGCGAAAGAGCTAGCTCTCTCTCATAATGGATTCCAGGCATCGATGGAAACAAAATATAAATTTTATTGGTAGGTAAAATTATTCTATTTTATATTTAATTTAATATGTCAATAAATATATTGCATATGGGTTGCCTAACAAATTTTAGTCCAGGGTATGATTAATTAATAATATTTTTTTTTTTTAAACATTTCACCGGTTTGAGTGAATGTGTGTGACTGAGAGGTCCCAACCAACCATCCCATGCGATAGAAGAGGACACAGCATAGCAGCTGTTTGAAGTCCGTCCATTTAAAGAAAGAGAGTGCTCATGCTATTTGTTCTTGAAAATGAAAAGGATAGCGATAGAATCGTACATGCTGTGCATCATTTTGGAGTAGTTTATTATTAAAACAGAGGAATAGTTATTAATTTTTTTTTTTAATCAATTAATTATTTATGTGTGTATATTTTGATACCACCGTGTTCATAATGAAATAATCTTTAATTTTAATTCAATAATCAAACCGGTGCAAAATGATAGTATCGATTTAGGCCTGTTACAGTGCTCGACCGACGGTCGGTGCGTACGTCGGTCGCGCTTGTTATTTGTATGAAAATTCATAAATCGTTCAGTGCAGGACCGACCGTACGCATGCATATATCGCTACGCAGTGCGTACGAGAATCGTCGGTCAAGCGCGTGCGCATATGGACCGTCGGTCAACCGATGAGTGAATTCCCCTTGAAATGCTCTTTGGGCGACGATCGGATGTACGTGATATCTACATCTTCTGTTCCTAATACGTCTACGAAGATAATAAGCAGCAATTAAATAATTTGTAAACGCGTCCATTTCGCATACGACGTCCTCCGGTCAGCTTGTTGGTCAAGCGTGAACTGACAGTACGCACCGACGGTCGGTCGGTGGTATGCGATCGTCAGGACCGACCGTACGCATGCGTATCGTCAGGACCGACCGTACGCACCGACCGTCAGTCGTGCACTGTAACCGGCCTTACCTGTTTATACCTGGCTACCCGAGAGTTGTGACCGGAATAGAATAGGCAACCTAACGCTTGCATATTCTATGGGCTTCATACTTTCGATTGGTATAGAATTTGTCTAATAATCAAACCGGTGAAATGTAAATTTTTTTATTTTTAAATTATTAATTAATCATACCCTGGACTAAAATTTGTTAGGCAACCCATATGCAATATATTTATTGACATATTAAATTAAATATAAAATATGTTTCATCAAATAAACATCTCGGTGAAGGTCGTTTTATATTGGGATCCTATACTATGTTTTATCTAATTACAACTACTGATAGTGAAAAAAAAAAATATTTTATGGAGCAAATGTATTATAAACATTATCGTCAAATTTGAATAATTTGCAGTTAACTTTTAGATTTGAATATGTAAGATCATATTTCTAACTGTGATAGTAAGGGAGACACAACGATTTCTATGAGACCAATATGAATTATTCTGAACACCAAACAAATTAGCCTGAGTGGTTAATCATCCTTGCAAAAATGTCCTCGAAGAAAAAGCAGCAAGAAGACAGTCATAAGCAAATAAAAATAACTGTAGAAATGAAACGTAAAACCATTGAAAAGCGAGAACGAGGTGTGAGTGTGGCTGATCTAGCACGCACATAAAATTGGTCTACATAAATGATTTGCACTATCCTCAAGAAAAGGGACAAGATGCTTTAAAGGGAGTGACAAAAATATCTACGCAATGGTCATGTATTCTCGACGATGTTGAAAGATTGCTTCTCATATGGATAAACAAAAAGCAATTGAAAGGCCACACTATTAATAAAAACATTATTTGTGAGAAGGCTACAGTAATTTTCGCCGACATCGTTAAGAAGATGCCAGTATCATCAATATCCGAAGAAAATGTATTTAAGGGAAGTCATGGATGGTTAAATGAAGCAGCAAGCTCCGACAAAAAGGCAGCAGAGAACTTCATCGGTGACTTCAAGAAGCAGGTATATTCAGAGGGTTACCTGCCGCAACAGGTTTTCAATTGTAACGAGACGGGTCTCTTCTGGTTAACCTCTTATTTGCCAGGGTAGGCCAGCAAAAAGCACCACCAATTACGACGCGGCACCCAGCGGCAGAAATGACACTTCGTGTCCAGCGATTCTGACACTGTCCTTTACAAATTTTGTACATAGAAGGGTCAAAATCGTAGATAAACATATTTTTCCCGCGCATGCGCAAGAACTGCGCACATTCCCGCGCTCCGGTAAATTATTAATATAAATTATTTGGAGTGACTAGGCGCATTGCAGGTTTCGCTATGGTAAAGGGCGATAATAGAGCAAGCGATTCTGACCGTGTTCTTGATACACTTTCTTTATACATAAGGGTCAAAATCGCGTGTAAAATCTCATGACACACCGGTGCACGAGCGGCAAACAAGGGATTAAACCAGTGGTTTTTAACCTGAATTAGATCCAACCCCAGGGGTTCGGTGAGTCTGTCTCGCGGGTTCGGCGGAGGTCAAGAGCATCAGCAGAAGTCACACTGATTTGCAGTAAATATTCATCATTGTGTTTTTGTGAAAATTATGTTTTAATAGTTTTGTTCATTTTGTGCACCTATGTACAAATATATACCTATGTTTTGAATTTGAAAAATTCGTATTTAATTTTTCCAATTAAGAAGGGTTCGGTGAATGCGCATATGAAACTGGTGGGGATCAGTACCTCCAACAAGGTTAAGAACCACTGGGTTAAACAATATATATAAATTCTTTTTTGTATTTTTTCTGCATGGAACACATTATAGTATTTTACATTAATCTATATGGGAAAAATTGATTTCGCATTACACGTAAGATTCTGGAACGAATTATGCTTGTTAAGCAAGGTTCCACTGCATAATAGAAGTTGTACATGACGTCATTTTTTGAGTATCTTTAATCTTTTTCATACAAGGAAGAGGACCATAGTCTTTTTTTTTACATTAGCTACACACAAAAAAATAAATCCTCTCAGGGCCTATGTCATCTTTTAGGATGTCTGGAGTGTCTTTTTAGGAAAGGAAGTTCTGGAAACAGAAAAGGTATGAGGGGTGGAAGAATCTGGGGGGGAAGTGTGTCCAGGAGTGACGGATGTATAAATCTATCACTGTGGTGCAAGGCAATGTTCCAATAGAGTTCTGCTGGAGAGGTCCAAAGATATCTCTCAATCAGTCTGTCACGCAGTTGGTGGACAGACATATCCGCCGCCAAGATCCAGACAAACCTCACCCCGTGAACCCGAGCGCCCCTCTAAAGTAGTGAACTACTTGGGGTGACATATGGCAGAGGAGTTGGTTTTTGAATAAATGGTGTCCAGGGCGGCGGTACCCATACCCGCCTCCCAAATTGAAAAATCAGGGACTACTTCTACATAGTTTTTTACACATACCAGTATGAATAACCAGTATCAAACACAAAAACCTGAATCAATGTATACATGCGTAAATTGATTGGTCCACATTTGGTTTGAATCACAGAAATGTTTAAGTAAAATAAAACTCGCATCAAACTTGGAAGCAATGAACAGCGAGGCAGCCCCGAGGAGCTGCAGGTCCTCCTTGCCGGTAACCTCCTTGCAGAGGAACAGGTCTACCACCTTCACGGCCAGGTAAAGGGTCTCGTGGTTCAGCTCAAAGCTCTCTTGGACCTCCACCATCCAGTCCACCAGCAGGGCACGCATGCCCCCACTCAGGCACTTCTGACGGGACATGTAGTCTTCGATGACAAAGGATTCCTGGAAAAATCAAGATGATATGAATAAAACTACACGATTGTAATTGACTATAATTTCAGCTTATTTATTGACACTTCTATATGAAATTGAGGAGCGTTTTCACAAAGACAAATATCCACAAAGTTTTAACCCCTCAGGCTAATTTACTCACTTTTCCAAACAACTCATATAGATCTCGTAGAAATCGTTTTCTCTCCCTTATTATAGTGAGAAATATCATCGAAACAAAACACCACACTTTATATTGAAGTCTAAAAATTAACCACAAAAGAAGTAAAAATGTACAACTTTATGAAACCAAAGTTTCGGATTGCAATTTGAAAAAGAAATCATGTAACTTTGGGAATGTTTTATTAATTATTTTTAATGGAATGACAAAAAAAAGTAAGCTATCAACAATGTTTATAATACATTTGTATAATAAAATATGCGTTTTTATTTCTTTCGTTATCAGTAATTTTAGTCAGAATGTAATTTTAGTTAGAAAAAACTTAAGGTGAGCCATTTTTAAACTTTTTAAACGACTTCAAAAGGAGGAGGTTTTCAATTTGACTGTATTTTAATTTTTTTTTTAATGTTTGTTACCTCAGAACTTTCGACTAGGTGAACCGATATTGATGATTCTTTTTTATTTGAAAGGTGCTTTCCGTGCGGTGCCATTTCAATTTGGTCCAGTTCTGATAATGGAATCCATGAGAAAACCATACAAGACTTAAATTTGCATTAAATGTGCGCGACAAATGGACAAATAATTCAATATCACGTCAACCGATTTCGATGAATCTGACAGGCCGGCATTTTACAAAGACGGGTAAAATACTGTAAATTTCCATTAAGCGGTTAGAAATCGTCCCAATTTGTATTATTATTTTGTAAATCTAAATCTGAGAAGCCGATGTATATGGAGATGTTATTCTAAAGAAAAAGCAATTATATTGAATATCAATATGTGAAGTTACGTAGCTGCGAAATTACGAGAGATATCGTTGGCAGAAAGGCTAATTGACGTAACCAGCACATCCTCTACTTTCGGGAAAGTCGAAAAAACAAAAACAAAAAATCAGAAAATAGTAATGGTAACCCGTATCTCGTTGATTTTTACAATGAACAACAGAATAATGTCCATGTTTCTAACAATATAATTATATCTATGTAATTATTTAAAAAAATGATGATTTTGGTGGTTACATCCATTCGTTTTTGTGAAAATTTTACGATTGCTTGGCTGTAACCAACAATATCTAGTACGAGAAGCTCGGTGTGTGATTAATTTACGGAAAGGCAAAAGGGCATAACCTCTTTTGTGTTATTTGTAGCTCCTAAAACTATGGTGTAAGCCTTTTCAAAGGGAATTAGACTTACAATAGAGAACTCCAGTCCAATTTTTTTATTTTTTTTAATGAATAAAGACCTTCAAACTTAAATAACTGCATTTTTATTTTTATAGTTTTAATAGTTAAAATAATTGTCAAAGTTTTAATTTTTAAAGACTCCCAGAAACGCACCGTATCTATGGTGGTCTAATTTTTTTACTTTTTAAGTTGTCATTTTGAATCAGTGATGTTATGTCGAGGGAAATTTCCCTAGATCTAGGGGAGAAAAATATTTTTTAGGGATAAGGGAAATCAGGACAAAATCTAGGGAAATTTCGAACTCTGGCCAAAATTTTATTACATATGACAGTATTACTGGTATTATTTATATATATACGTATATATATTTTTTGGAATTCCTATGAATCTTAATTATTTTTCATGTACTTACATGCCATGTTATTTTTAACACTGACAACTCAAAATGATATTAGGGAACGTACCCATACTACGTGACACGTTCGGGGGGGGGGGGGTCTTCAAAATACCACGCTTGGTACAAATGAGCGGCGGGTTGCTTATGATTTTTATTTTGCAAAGTGTTTTTTTTAAATTTGGAATTCAGTTTCTAATTCAGTGGTGAGTGTATTCGTACTTTTAAATTATTACTTCACGTAGCAAAAAGTGTTTTATTTGGAAAATCACGGTATTATTAGTATATTTACCAAGTTCCGATATCTTTCCAATTAATTATCATATTAATTAACATATAACAGGATTAGTGTTACACAATCAGGTGGCTACGTAGGTAATTGCGTAAATGTGAAATTATAGGGAAATTTCACTTCTAACTGTTGGCAACACTGTGAAGAACCCAGAATAATCATGGCAGATAATGACTTTTAGGTGTGAGGTGTGTTTTTTATTCAAGATTAACTGCTTTTAATATAGAAAAACATTGGTAAAATGTCCACATTTCACCGCTACTGTTATTGTATTTAATCAAAGTGCAATATAAAAACAATAAATCATCTCTTTCATTGCAAATACATGTGACATCGTGTTTTGTGTCAGGTGTTACTTTGTAGGTACATTGTTTTATGTATAATACATACAGAAACACTGGTATTTATAATACACTGATCATGACGAGTGTGTAACAACTTGTATAAAAAGCCCTATACTAAAAACAATTTGAAAATACATAAAAACAAACGTCAAAATATGACACGACTTTAACCTCAAATAGACAACATTTATTGCAGATTGTCCGCAAATATAGCCCTTTTCGTAAATTGTTGAGGGCCTAAATTATGTTTCAATAAACACAATAACTATTATTTATCTAAATCTCTATAAACAGTATGAAAATAAACCAAAAACACGAAATGTTGAATTGCATAGGTACGTGTGCACTTCAAGTCATTTCAAATGTCAATACAATACACAGGTGACAGGTTAACTGTGACGTCACGGTTAACCATTTCAGTAATGCCAACTTAACGCTGTATTTTCCGAAGAGGTTTAAAAATGCACTTTTTAATAATTTATTAAAAACTCTGCATTTAATATTATGAAATAAAACTTATATATTCAGAATCAGCGTTTCTTGGTCTATATGAACATATTTTTTTAAAGCCATAATATTTTTCACTGGAGTTCCTTATTAGTTGATGTAACCAAATTTAAATTAAAAAAATATTTTTGTAATGGGAGGTACGGCGAAATATTCTTTTAACAACCGTTTTTTTTCATATCGAAGGCAATAAGTTGACAGCTCGCAACTGACATTTTTTCAGAAATAGAGTTAACCCCTCCGAATTTTCGAGAATATTAGCTTTTGGTGTCTTAAACGAAATGACATTTTACATAAAACTTTTAGTTATAACGGCTTCACAATTAAAGCTCTATAAATGAAACATTTTTGAACGTAGCCGAATAGTAAAAACTGTTTTAGAAAGGTTACAAAATAGGGTTTCAAATTATTATATTACAAATAAATATTAGCATTTGAAAATATTAAAATTTAGAATGCAAACATTAAAAATAGGTAAAAATGACTCACGTGATATTTTTATGTGAAAACGGTACTAAAATCACAGATTATGCAAACAACAATACTTATTCTATTGTTTTTATTAAAATTTATTTATTAAAAGAAAATAACTTAGTTTACATCACTTTATTTTTTATATTTTATAATATCAACATGTTTCGTGAACCAAGTTCACTTCTTCAGGAATAAAAGTATACTGAAGAAGTATATTCCTGAAGAAGTGAACTTGGTTCACGAAACATGTTGATATTATAAAATATAAAAAATAAAGTGATGTAAACTAAGTTATTTTCTTTTAATAAATAAATAATGACATCACAAAGTAACAACCTTTTAGAAGAAGTTTTCTTCGAAAAATTATTTATTCTATTGTATATATGTGTAATAAACACTTTTGTCACCTCACTTTTTTATCATTTCATATAAAAATATTTAATAAAAATTTAAAATGTGGAGCGCGGTGGAGCTGCCGGTAGCAAATTTGCACGGGTAAATATTTTGTCAACTACACGATTGACAGCTGATTCCTGTTATCTATTTCCATATACAACTTGATAGAAATGTGCAGCTTGATCTACTATCGACTTTGACTTTTTGTTTTAGGGATGTAACTAAAACAATAACGGAGTTATAAAGGATTTCTATGAAAACACACGCGCTGACATATAAACACGCTTATTGTACTTGACTGCTGTCCTATTTTTAACGCTTATTGGGCTCTCCACACGACACTGCATGTAGTGACTGCGGCAGTGACTGCAGAGAGCGTAGAGTTGAGCAAACTAGCGCTGTCTCGTTTGTTAAAGAGCCGCTAGAACGAGACAGCGCTAGTTCGCTTAACTCCACCCTCTTTGCAGTCACTGCCGCAGTCACTACATGCAGTGTCGTGTGTAGGCCGCTTATATCTGCTTATGTTGCGGAGGGGTTAAGCGCATAATTTTTTAGTTTTTTTAAGCTCTATTTAAATAGCGATAACTCATAATTTTAAAAAAATACTCATCCTACTATTCGTTCCAAAGTTGGTAACACTAAGTAAGCAGATTCCCCTCCCCCCCTCCCACTCCACCGATCCGATCATGTTGCGACTGAGGTGAATACACGTCGCAACACGATCGGACCGGTTGGGATTGGTGGAGTGGGGGGAGAGGGATCTGCTTAGTCTTGTGCCAATCTCCAACCACCATCCGGAGAGTAAGGACAGGTATTTTCGTGAAGCTCGTTTAGTTTCTCGTTCAACCAGTGATGCAATGATGGGACGGACGGGGTTCTGAAGATACAGTGGCGGTGCGGCGGTTTTTCGAACTTCCAACACTATTTACTATTAGGCAATGTTACAAGGACTGCACATTATTTTTTATGTATTTATATAATGATATTTATGTTATGCAGGTGACAGCGGTGAGGAGCACCGCAGCCGGGTTCGTAAGGTAATTCGCGTCGAAAGGCTCGCCCGTCCGATCGGAGCACTCGGAATACTCAAATTATTTTTTGTTATCGCTATCGCATTTAAAAAAAAAAAATCTGATAATTAAGTTTACAAAATCATGCTGAAATAAAAATAAGAATAAGTAGGTAAATAATACATATATTTTTTTTAAATAAAAAAAACTTAAAAAAAACTGTACACCAAAAACTACCAGGCTGCTGGTCGTCAGACCAAGAAATTCTTCAATTGGATGATCTAGACTACAGTTATTCATTAGTTTCATTCATGTATTTGATATAGTAGATGCAGCGGGGCACGCGAAAGTAATATGGAACGGACGGGGTTCGGAAGATTCGGTCGTTTTCCAGACGAATGCAGCGCTTACGGAATCTGACAAGGACTATTATTATTACATATTTATACAATTATACAGGGTGTCCGGGGGTAAAGTGCATTAACTTCGGGAGGTGATTCTACATGATGGTATGAATAAAAAAGATTAACAACTTTTTCCAAAATTCTAACATTTTTTTTCCCATACAAAAAGACGTACCTACTAAAAATCTTTAGTGTGAGGTACCATTTTACTTGCCGAGCACCCGTTGGGCACGATTGTGGCAACATTGCACGGTTGTGACTGGCCCGTATCGTAACAGCGGAAAATAATAAAGCTGGCGGCACACGCTGGTCTATTTTTATCTTTTTACCACAAAACCAACCCCTAAAAGTTGGAATTTCGACAAAAGTTATTTATCTTTTTTACTTATCACATCATCTAAAATCACCTCCCGAAGTTAATGCACTTCACCCCCGGACACCTTGTATACTCAAGCGATAGGGGTGAGGGACACCGCGGCCGGCCGAGTTCGAAAGTTGGTTCACGTCAAATGGCTCTGCCGTATGATCGGAACACAATTTTTTTTTTTATACGCATCACTTATTTTTTTTAAATATGGCAATCGAAGTTTTTAAAAACATAATTAAATAAAAATAATAAAAAATATATAGGAAAAAATTTTAAAAAATTCAAAACTTTAAAAAATCGTCCACCAAAAACGTCCATGCTGGTGGTCGGTCAATCAAAGAACTCTTCAATGGGATGATCTAGACTACAGTAATTCGTTGGTTTCATTCATATATTTGATGTAGTCATTGCTAGCGGGGCACGCGAAAGCACTGTGGAACAGACGGGATTCGGAAGAATCTGTCGTTTTCCAGGCTGCCGGTCGGCAGACCTGCTTTTTTCTAATTTACTAGTCGACCCCTATCGTATGAGACCATTCACAATGACCATGAGCACAAATATTCAGCCACGAATTTACGTCTTCACGTTCACCCTGCATCGGTCGGATGCACACTGAACGCCGGAGCAGGATGCAATAACACGATGTTTGAGCATGACGCATTTTCGATTAAAACAGTGTAACATTCTCCACAAAATAAAAGTCTTCAAATCTGTGGTAGTATTGAACTTTTAATAAAGTTTTTAAACTTATAAAATGATGTTACTAAAAACTTTTCGATGCGGCACAACTTATAGGATTAATGTAACCAAATAAAACTTAAAACTTTAGTCAGCCGTTTGCCGTAAGCGAAAATGTTTCCTAAAACACGGAAAGGCTATTTGACGTAACCATATAATTTTTCATCTCTACATTTTATAAATTAAAGTCCCCCGCGTCGTCTATCTGTCTGTCTGTTCGCGATAAACTCGAAAAACTACTGAACGGATTTTCATGCGGTTTTCACCAATAGATAGAGTGTTTCGTGAGGAAGGTTTAAGAGGAACGCATGCATGGCCTGTTTCATACAAAATTTTGTTTTAGATTTACGGCAAAAATATCAAATTAATTGTTTTTTTCTTTTTTTAATTGATAAGTTAGGCATGTATACAGTTAGGATGTGAATCCGATTTTGGATTTTTGCTTTAAATTATAAAATATAGGCCCCAAAAGATGACGATTTATCTATGAATTTAGGAGGCAACTTTGGAATTTTTTTCTGGGCAAATGGACGCAATTAAAAAGAAAAATCCTCACATCCTGAGTCAGGAATATGATGAAGTATACGATAAAATTTTATTCTGCACTGAAAACAGATTTATTCGCATCAAAAACCGAATTTAGTTATGCGCAAATTCGTAGTAAAATTACTTAGGTTTTTTGTTGCCGTCTCATCCAATCATTTGCCAGCTGTACGGGGCTTGCGCGGGCCGGGGGAAGAAGTAAAAGACGCGCCAGACAAACTAATACACACATAACTCAATCGCCATACATTAACAATGGGTGTATCTATGTCTTTGTTTGTTGACAATATGCAATGCAGGTGTTCGTTGTTTTAGAATCATTTTAGAACTCTTTACTTTTAACCCAAAAAATCGAGAGGTTGGTAGGTAGTAAGATTAACACTTTTTTCAGTTCAGCTTTTATTTTTTAAATATTTTCTACGATATCGGGGTAGGTACCTACCTACCTAGGTATGTATGGCAGTGAGGCATGGGAACTGGCAGAGGAGAATGAAAGTAGACTGAATGCGAGGCGGGTATGGGTACCGCTGCCCCAGAAACCATTTATTGGATAACCAACACTTCTGCCATTGGTCATCCCAAATGGTTTGCTACGTTTGGTGACTTAGCAGGGTTGCCCGGGTTCATGGGGGTGAGGTTTGTCCGAGTCTTGGCGGCTGCCCACCAGCTGCATTGCAGGCCGGATCGGGAGAGAATGGTTGAGGGAGTCTCTTTGACTTCTCCAGCCGTAGGTACTCTCTCTGAACATCGCCTTGCACCGCAGTGGGAGGGATGGATTCTTGCATCTGTCACTCCTGGATGCACTGACCCACAGATTCCTAATCATCCCCAATACTTACCCTTTTATTTCTCAGAACTTCCTCTTCTTCCTTTCCTAAAAAGACTCCTTATTTTCCTCAGGGCCTCCTGTGTGGAGCTAATGTTAAAAAAAGCTGTAGAAGGGGATGCTGAGTGGAGGGTATTTTTAGGAAAGGAAGGAGAGGATGTTTTGGGAAATAAAAAGGTAGAAGGGGTGGGTTGGAATCTGGGGTCAGTGTGTCCAGGAGTGACGGACGAATGCGGTGCAAGGCGATGTTCCGAGAGAGCCCTATTAGAGAAATCAAAAGGTCTCCCTCAACCAGTCTCTCCCAATCGGGCCTGCCATGAAATTGATGGGCAGACGCATCCGCCGCCAAGACCCGGACAAACCTCACCCCATGAGCTCGGGCACCCCTGCTAAGTCACTAAACGTAGCGAACCACTTGGTGTGAGCTGTAGCAGAGGTGTTTGTTATCCAATAAATGGTTCCCTGGGCTGCGACACCCATACCTGCCTCCTAAAATGAGTATTAACACTCAAATTTTTATAGGCATTTTTATTGCTGTTTTTTTTTATTCCAAAAATATTATTTGTCTTCTACGACATTATATTGATAAACTTTTGCTTGGAATTAACTCGCTGAGCATTGAAATTGTTATTATTCTGAATTTAAATTTTCTAAAGGTAGGTACAATATTTTATTTCTTACTGGCGAGTTCCCGGCATGCATTGCAATGTCACTTAATAAAGACATTGTTTCTCCCTGCGTGTCCTTTCCCATTCGCCCCGTTCCCTTTCCTCTCTCTCGTACCCTTCCCCTCACGTTTTCCCACTCTGCTTTCCCTCTCCACTCCCCTCTTCCGCTTCTCCCGTCTTGCTAACTCCCCTCCCTCCTCCCGCATTCCATAAATTCAGTCCCGATGCATTCAGTTTTAAAACAGCTCACGTGCTACCTAAAGCATATATAGTATATTTGCGGCACGTTCCAGAGTGGAAGATACTCTCAGTATCGCCCTGGTATAAGACCACCATACAGAATTGAAACATTGCTTGAAATGGCATTAGCCGTGTTTGGTGACCAGATCTGAATAGCCAGGTACTTCCCCACCTTCCTCTTCCCTATCTCTTTCCCCTCCCCACTACCTTCAGCCTCACAGCATACCCCAATTGGGGATGCCGTAGTCTCACTGGCTTCAGACGGGAGCAGTTGGGACTCTTGTGCGGTATTCATATAAAAAAAAGCTCACCACTATATATACGAACCATCGCGGGCATGCGCACATCAAATCCCCAGAATTTCATCGCAATAGGATGATTGGTTTAGCTACGCATATGGAACAAACATACATACAAGCAAACATACATTGATTTTTATACATAGATGTTTCCTAATAGAGTTCCTTGCAGAATTGTATACTATTATCATTATTATTTCCGGAGCTCTTCTAACAATACATGTCTCAGCTAATATTGAATGAACTAAGCAAAAGGGTGATTTCTCGTTTTGACGAAAATATATTGACATATAAAATAATTTTTTTTTTTCGGTGGTTTCTCGCGTTTTTACTGTGTACACGTCGTAAACGCCGGACACCGGACACACTAACACGATTACGAAATATGTCGGGAGACTCCCGTATTATAGGTGTCGCTAAAGATATTATACTCAACAAAAGGGGCATTTAACCGTCTTCGTGCAAGTATTCGGGCATGGAAATAAATGCCTTATTTTGTTTAACGCTCTATTTTACTTATTTGCAATTTGACGTCATGCATCCGATTCCCGTATCTCCTATAACAACATAATATCTCCGTTAATTTCAAGGCATTAAACAAAAAGATCATTCCCCGTATTCTCCGATAAAATGATGTTACATAATAATTATGCGCCCTTTTCTTTAAAACTCTTTAACACCATATTTTGCTCGCTAGCGCTGCAGCTAAATATCACTATATAGAAATCTTCCCTTCCCGCCTCCCCGCTTCACACCGCAAATACAATATTTCGTTAGAAAGGGACAAACGAAAGATATGACACTATTGAAGAGCGAGTTTGGTCGCCGGAAAACAATGCTCTTAAGTATGTAATTTGTCAAGGATTTGTGTAAATTGGTTGAAACATAACGATAACACAGGTGTGCGACTGTTTTTTTCTCTTTGAAATAAGAGGTAATTCCCATGTATTTTTGGTTGTTGAATTCGGGAAAATTATCAAAAAAATTCCATCACATAGGATTTTTCCAGAAAACTCAAAATACTGTGGGATTGCCTATCTTAAGGCGCAAAACGGGGTTTATTGCCGAAATATATATTTTTTATTAATTCCAACTTATTATAAGATAATGTTATATTTTATAGACTCAAACAAAACATTTAGTAACTCTTGACGATAAAATTAGTCAGCGTTGAATCATATATATCGGGATTTTCCATAGTAAGTATGATGAGAGAATGCCGAAATTCCCAAGTAACCCACTCCCTTCCATTTATTTATTTCTGTTCCAACTTTCGTAACATGCATTTCAAAAATGACTTCAAGAGGTTGTGTAAATTTTTCTGAGAGTTTTTGCTATATTTGTGGTGAATTTGTAGTGAAAAAAGAATAAAGAAATATTACTGATTTTGTTAAAAAAGTGTATTTTGCGTATTTGGGGTGAAGATAGGGGACCAGGACAAATCTTGGGCCCAGCATGGAGTTTGTTCAGGGTGTGTTGAAGGATTTAGAATGTGGTCCAAAGGTAAATCTTTTCGTTTTGGTGTTCCCATGATCTGGAGAGAGCCTCGCAACCACAGCAATGACTGCTACTTTTGTTCGTGCAATGTGCAAGGGTATAGTACCAAAAATAAAAACAAATTTGTTACCCAAACATGTATTCGGCACTCCGCCCAGTCCTTCACAGACCTGACATTCCTACACCACAAGCACCTTAAAGCCTAGTCGATTTGCCACCATCAGAAAGTGAATCAGAAGAAAGTTCTAGTGACGAGTTTCAAGTAGGTGACTCCAGTGGATCTTAACAATTTTAATATAATGTCCCTCAAAAGAAAAAGCACAATATGAAGCTTCGAAACAAAAAAACAGATTTTATATAGATTTATAATTGCATATAATGTAAATAAAATATTTTGTGACTTAAAATTAATTAAATTTGTAAAATTTTATGATTTTTATTTCTTTTGATCATTCCCTACAGAAGTAGTGTAAGGCGGGTTTTGCCTATATTTTAATTTCCACTTGCGGAAAATCCTTACGTGATGGGTCGAAATGGATGGCATACTCGAATTCAGCATACCGAAATACATGTAATTCACCCATTACCATTAAAAAAAATATTTAAAAATGTCAATTTGCAGACCTGTGTGATTGTTAGAACTGTCGGAAAAAGTCAAGCCGCCTGGTAGCTTTCATCGAAAACGCTGCCTAATCCTTTTTCGATATAACAAAACAATGCATGGTGGGATATTTCTCTTTTATAGATCTACAAAAAAAGTCCGCGATGGCATATATCTATCTTTTACGGATAGCTTACTATACCCATCCTATCTTCTAAAAAAATGGTCACGTACATTGCAGTAATTGAAAAGTTATTTAGACGGATACAGTATTAATCCTTATTAACTTAAATATGTACTTTAGTTACCCCAAGCATTTCATGCACTTTATTATAATCTTTCACACCATCTCTACTCTACTAAATTAAAGTCCTCCGCGGCATCTTAAAATAAACTTAAATATCTTACGATAAACTCAAAGACGGCGGTGGTTATAAAGGTTGGATAACCATCCAGTAGATGACGTTGTGTTTTATTAGCCACAGCAACGCGTGGCCGGGTCAGCTAGTAGTAAATAAAAACTAAAACATCGGAAATGCCCGGGTTCAAGGGAGTAACCTGCATTTTATAAAAAACTTCGGATTTTCCATCACTTACGTCAATTTATGGTTGGACTTGGCAAAAAACAGTAGGTATTTTAAGGAGATATAAACTTTCAAATTTTCATAATATATAAGCTTCGAGTACACAGATCGACGTAGTTTTTTTTTCAAGTAAAATGGCATCAAAAAGTGAAAATCGACAAAATATTGGTTACGTCAATTAGCTATTCTGCCGTCGATATGTTATTTTTTCACGAGTTAACTTCAAGTATATGAATTTGAAGAGCCGACCGCGAGGGTAAACGGACACGAAATTTCGGTTTGCATGGAAATATATTTATTAAGAATATCTGTCTTTGATAGCCTGGCCGTAAGCTCCTGGGAAATTTTGATTTACACAGGAATAGTCACATTTTTACGAATTTAATCATGACGGTAATCGGCTATGAAATTTCGATTCGCAAAGAAATATGACGTGGTTTTTTTTAATGAATTAACTTTAAATATCTGTATTTGATGCCTGGCCGCGATAATCGCCCGGGAAATTTAACATTTACACTATTTATTTTGAATATGTGAATTCAAACAGCCGACCATGACGATGATCGTCTGCGAAATTTCGATTTATCTGCAAATATGTTCTAGTTTTTATGAAATTACTTTATCTGTTATTCAAGGGCCCCGATGCAACGGTAATTGATGTAGATTTATACGGAAATGTGTCGTTTCGGCTGCATAAATTTGATTTACACAAGAATAAGTTTTCTTATTACAAATTTATTTCGAATACCTACCTGAATTTGAAGGGGCACCTGCGGAACTTTCACTATTCGTGATTTTTTTTCTCTTAAAATTTATTTTTCGAAAAATAAAAAAATTCCCTTATTTTTAACAGATTGGTAAAACTCCTTCATAATTCCCGATTTTCCAAGTCTGTGGTCAACCTGCATGCAGTCATTGCTTGGAAGATAATTTATAACAAAAATATATGATGCTAAAAGTATAAAAATAAATATTTGAGACTAAGTTAAACTAGATTAACCTTTAAAAGCCCGTGAGCCAAGAGCAATAAAGGCAGAACCTTTAAAAGCCTGTGAGCCGCATGCAATAAAGGCAGTCCACTGCCCAAGCATTTTTGTGAAACATTCGCACCATAATCACCGTTGGGCATTGAATGCTGCAAATTCCACTGGGTATCTAAAGGTTCCTTTAAACGCTTGTACGACGTGTGTAATAAAGGTAGCCCACTGCCCAAACACTTTTGGTGAAATATTTGCAGCATAATCACCAGTCCCGTAAGGTACTGTCGAACGATAAAAATCCACAGTCCCGTATGGGACCGCTGGGCGTAAGGTTAATGCAGATGGTCGATCACACCAGTGAGCAACTAAAACAAAGGCTGAATAAATATTTGTACAAACCTCCCGGCTTTTTAGATAATTGAAAATATCCATTGCATAGTGAGACACCTGGAAAGGATCATTCCAATTTATCTTATCAAAGTCAGAGACTCCTTCGGGAACTTTTGAAATTTCTTCAATCTTGGGAATAGTCAGCTCCTTCATTTTGTTGGCAACCTTTTCTGCGCTATTTGTTGTAGTGTTAATAGTTGACCTGAGAAATACATTTTACTACATTAACACAATGTATAAATAATGGAATGCCTCAAAATAAGCAAAACTATTAGTCAATATGTGGTTTGTTGGATAATCTAACGCTGCCCAACCAGGTGGCGAAATAGTTCCTCTTTCTTTGTACCGTACAGTAAGTTGTGAGGTGTAAGATTAAAATGAAAATAAAATGGAGAAAACAAAAGCAATAGTGCCCTATTTTTATTTTATTTTTAAATGGATATTTCAAATCTACTGAAAATAGTTGACATAGAAATTGTAGACGAAGAAAACTGTACAAATTTCAGATGAATTTGGAGATTTTTGCTGTTTTAGCACATAGATTTAATATTCGTAGTTTAAGATTATTGAGATCAAATGTTAACCATAAAAGATAGTTGGCCATTGATAAACAGCGTAAAGGAAGACTTGTTCAAAATAGATACAAGTAAGACATTTGTATACTTACATGTCTTCAACAGCTGATACATATAGTGATACCTCGCTGAATTCATCACTGAGCCTCGAGGTTTTATTGGAGTAAACACTCTTGACAGATTCATTAGATTTGTGGGCCTTGGTATTGTTGATTTCGGCTTTGACATATGGTAAGGGCTGCAGTTTAGCAACCTCTCTGATGGGTGCGGGTGCGGGTGCAGGTGCGGGCTGCACGGTCTTGACATTGTTTTCTTTTTTAACAACTTTGGCACCGCTGAGTCTTTTGGTTAGTGGAGCTATGTTTTCTTGGCATTTTTGCTTCAAAACCTAAAAAAAAGAAGAGAATAATAATAGAGTACTTCTTATTCATTCTACTGAAAGCATCAATACCAATAAATAATGTGAAGAGAATGAAACCCCAATTCAAATACGGTGTTTATTCGCTGCCAGCTTCGTTACTATAGGTAAGATTGGCGTATGCCCCTTTTTGGTTCTTTTAATCCATTTACTTTAAGTTCTCACTACTAAATTAATATAACTAGTAAGTGGATAACATGCATGTTCACCGTCAGATTTGTACTGTTTAAGATTGACAAAATATGTCACACAACAGGCTTTTGGCCTGAGTGATAACAGGAACTATGCAGTCTAGCAATAATAAAAAATCTTTTCGAAACCAAAAGACTCTCAAGCAGAGGTGGAACACGATCTTTGACTCAAGAATTTCAAAATAAAAAGAAATTAAGTACTTACCTTCAATGAGGGAAGAGTTTTAGCTTCCACAGTCACTTTCTTAACAAGGATATTCTTGTTGTGTTTGTCGTTCAGAAGACCTTTGCCCACTGTGTTGTTGGTAATGTCTCCAAAAGCTGCCCTCTTGGCTGTGGTTTCCTTCAGGGGACTGCCGGCTTTTCGCTTTCCCACAGCCTTGACTGTCTCTTTGAGGATCTTGTTGGGATTTCCATTGCTACTCCGCGTGCTGACTCCATTTGTGAAGATGCCGTTGATGCCGCCCAGGGGAGCTTTGCTCACCAATTTGATTGGCGCCATCTCGTATTATTGTTTATTATAGAGTTATCTGCAAATTACCAAAAAAAATCTTTGTACAATTGCACTATTGTTAATAAAAGCAAGAGATGATATAAAGGTCTGTCTTCAGCAAGCTCTGCCATTAACATTTGCCATGATAATCCCCCAAATATCACTATTAACATGATAAATATTGACAATTTTTGTTGTTAACACACGTTGTCAAACTTAAACAAAAATTGTAAACATTCAACAAACATCCCATCCCGGGTGAAGCGGGAAGGCAGGCGGGAGGGAGAATAAACGGAACGGCTTTTTGTGGTTATGTGCAATGAGCGAGCACAATCACGAGCTGAAAATATTATTATACCTAAATATAATATAACTAGCTGACCCGACGAACTTCGTACCGCCTCAGAATATATAGCTGTTGAATTAAATTCAGTTTTTTTATTAAGTTAAAAATTACGCAATGAAGCAATTATCGATGCGCAACTGTCCGTGTTTTGTTTTTGTCGGTATCAGAGATGGCGTTGTGTACGGATTTATATTTTTGTGATTTTCTTACTTTTACAATTACTTACGGGAATTCGGGAGGCGGATACGGGTGCCGCCGCCCCGGGAACCATTTATTGAATAACCAACACCTCTGCCATAGATCACCCCAAGTGGTTCGCTACGTTTAGTGATTTAGCAGGGGTGCCCGGGTTCATGAGGTGACTTATGTCCGGGTCTTGGCAGTTGATACACCTGCCCACCTGCTGCGTGGCGGGCCGGATCGAGAGAGACTGGTTGAGGGAGGCCTTTTGACCTTTCCAGCTGGACTCTTTCGACCCATTGCCTTGCACCACAGTTGGAGGGATGGATTCATACGTCCGTCACTCCCGGACACATTGACCCCCAGATTCCTACCCACCCCTCATACCTTTTTCCTTCCCAGAACTTTCTATCCTCCCCATTCCTTAAAAAGATCCTCCACACAGCATCCCCTAAGATGACATAGGTCCTGAGAGAAATTTTTTTCCTCGGGGCCTCCTGTGTGGAGCTTATGTAAAAAAATGTGTTTCATTTCAGAGATTTATTATAATTATTGTATTTTTCCTTTGGAGGTGTGCAGACATACGTTCACCATTTGTCTCATTTTCGACTATTGACATTGAGTGTCTAAGAAAGAAGGGCAGCATTGTATGATTAAAAACAAATGCACAACAATCAACGCATTGACATTTGACGTTTTTGAATGTTTGGAATTCATGCACAGTTCAATATTATACCCCTCACAATATTGCTGCCGTCCTTTCAAAATAGGAGAATTCGTTCCATACAAAATGTAATGGGGAAAATAATTTTCTTTATAACTATTTATTTCGTTAAATTTTGTGATGTTTTAACAGTTATTATCCTATCCGGGGCGGAGACAAATCCAACAAATCAGAGATCATCAAAATCAGCCCAGCCGTTCTCGAGTTATAAATAGTGTAACTAACCCGACTTTGTTTTATATATTAAAGATAAGATAATAAAAATATTTGATAGTAAAATTATAATATAATATCAAATATTAAAATAATATCAAATATTAATATAATATCAAATATTAATATAATTATTCTGTTTTTGATGTAAATATTTACGTACTGGAAATTTTTAAAAGGTAACTTTAGGTCCTGCAATAATCGATATTAGTCGGAAATCTTTTCTGATACATATATCTGTGTTTTCTCCCTGATGTAGCACCATGGCGTTTGGATGTAGCATCTTTTCTTTATCAGAACGCATTTTAACATTTATGTAAACGACAAACGTCAAGTTTTTTGGTGTTATGTCAACTGCGCGGACCTAATAATACTGCTGTAATGGATGATTATTTCTTTCGTGAACTCATTTGTAAATAAAGTCTATTAATTTATAAATCGGTTTCAGAGACAAGGAAGAAATAGACCAATTATTATTTATTTTTATTTGTTATAGTGATACCTAACCAGAGTCTCTGCTGCTCCCTTCTGGAGCCAGTGAGACCATGGCATCCCCAATCGGGGTATGTTGTGAGGCTGAAGGTAATGGGGAGGGGAAGGAGATAGGGAAGAGGAAGGTGGGGAAGTACCTGGCTATTCAGATCTGGTCACCAAACACGGCTAATGCCATTTCAAGCAACGTTTCAATTCTGAATGGTGGTTTTACACCAGGGCGATACTGAGAGTATCTTCCACTCTGGAAAGTGCCGCAAATAAAATCGGTATTCTATTTTTGATGTCTATGTAATTATTTACATACTCTAAATTCTTAATAGTAACTTTAGGTCGTGCAATAATCGATATTAGTCAGAAATCTTTCCTGATAAATAAATATCTATTAAAATATCTGTGTTTTCTTGATGTAGCATCTCTTTTTCATCAGAACGCATTCATTGATATAAATGCCAAAAGTCAAGTGTTCATTGAGTACGTGTGGAGGTCCTTACCCCAGACCACTAGCCAAATTGTGTGGACCGCGCAAACCTGACCCCAATCTTTCAATCGTGTTTCAACAAACGGAGGAGGCGGAAAACCAAAAATGTTGGTGTGATATTTGAGGGATTGTCATGGCAAACGTTCATGGCGGAGCTTGTTGGAGACCCGTCTTAATATAAACATAGTAACAAATTGCTTTGCACATCCATATTGTGACAAAATTTTATTTATTGGTTTAGATTGGATTTTTGTCATCAGAAGAGATTTTAGGGAAATTTCTTATCATCCTTGGTTTGTTGTACATATAAAAATAATGGGAAAACTTTCGAAATCACTGGACACGAATATTTTTTAGAATAAACTTTTTGATCCACCAACTATGACAACGTTTCGCATTTTTTTCTAAAAAAATATTTGTATGCACAATACACAACAAAGTGTGTCCAGTGATTTCAAAACTTTAACAAATAATGTTATTGGACTTTGCACAATGTTCAAATTAGTTATAGAAACTTAACAGGGTATTATTATAATAGGAATACCTGATTCGCTCATGAGCAAAGTCAGGAAACAGAAAGTTTGCAAAAAATAATTATCATATAAAATCGAATATCCTGAAGTATATCAAAGCTCTACATTTGTAGCTAGGTTATAGACTGCTGATGATTTGGTGAGATAACCATTGGACAATAAAAAACAAAGTTATAAAACTAAAACTGCTCTTACTTCTTACAGTATAGAATTGTGCAATAATACTAAAAAAAAGAGCGAGTTATTGTTCGTACAACATATTGAGCGAATTCTCCATATTCTCGAAGTCCCAAACCTCCTGAGGGTTTGTAGAGAAAAATATTTACGGAATAACGGGCATCTAAATAAAATATGGCGGTAAACTTCATACCACTTCGATAGAATGTTGTTTATAAAGTTCCTTGCGAAAATATTTTAAAAATATATCATCTAAAGCAGCAGAGAGATGCTCAACGAGAAAAGTGGTGAAAGATCGACGTAATTAACTGGCTAACATATTTAAACTGTGGCGTTGCAAAGTTTGGTTAACGATTAACGGTCTACCTACATAATACGCACTTACAGGCTAAATTGTTGGTTATTATTAAAAGAAACCTCGTTTCGTTGATAATATTCCGAGAAAAATATTATTTTATTTTGGATAGCGAATCGTCAATTCTGAAACAAATGCAACCCATGTGATGCATCACCAAAATAATCGTCACCTAGGTATCACGTAAGGAGGTATTTGTCAGTTGCAAATAACAAAATACGGCCTTAATAATTTAATTATACGCCTAATTTCAATAAACGCACAGCACGTAGTACAATTTGCATTGTTAGTTATATTTGTTGGCGGAAAATAAATCTGGGCATTCTTCATAACATGGTTGTGTGGGAACTGTTTGACTCCAGTTTAAAACACTTATGAATGAAAAGTATCCCTGAATGGACTGTAATTATTATATTATATCATACAAACAATAATAAAGCGTACTTACCAAAAGGTTCAGGTTATTTACACATTAACTATGAAATAAATAACGATAAAATACTGTCTAAAAACCGTTTTTTATCAAGCGCACGTAAACTTCCGAATGTTTCAATGACCGTTGCTCTGAAACGATATGATTGGCTACATTCAATTTTTGTCCACCAATCATAGCAAGCTTTGTGTGACTATCTTAGAAAAATAAAATCTCATTTAAAGGTAGGCGTCCGGATTGTCCGAAAAAATATTTTATTTCAGCTAAAAACTATTAATTATTTTCAACCAAAGTAAAAATGGTAATAGTTCTTTTTCATAAAATTTAAAATCGCGAAATCACGTTGAATGAGAGAGTTAACAATTTAAAAAATAAAACATGTGTTTTCTTCGAAATGGTCACACCGACCACTGAGTGTCAAATGTCAAAATCGGTCAAGTCAAAAGTCAAAAGTCAAGTACCACAGGTGATGACAAATATTTATTTGTGCGTCCTCCAATGAGGTTTTAAGTCTTTGTTGAATTAAAAGTAAAACAATTGGAAGTATTTTACGAATTTCGATCAGTCAATTTGTATATATTTCTATTTAAAATGTACAAACGCGTTGCTGTTGTACAATTTGTGCCATCATACAATTGTTTTGCCCATATAAATCGAATGCAACCCGAACTACAAAGCTTAAATGTAAGTTCACTCGAGTTTACAGCTTACAATATCTACGCAATTTTATGGTTTATCATTTAACAATACACATTTTGCATTTAGTGCAAGTTTTCATTGCTAATATGTATGTTAGGTTAATTCATTGTTTTGTTTCAGGGTAAATGCATTAAGGTTTGGTGGGAGGATAAGACCGTCGTGCTATGGTGTGTTGAAAGCAATACCCTAGAAGGATGCATTGGATTGAATTCCTTATTTGCCCATAGAATTGGACTATCTGAAGGAACGGCAGTCACCATTACGACGTGTCCTCCCCCACCAGTTCTACGCCAAGTTGCCATTCATCCAGATTCGGAAGACGATTTGTATATTCTGGTATATATTTCAAATAATCTGGATTAACTTTTTTTTTACATTAGCTCCACGCAGGAGGCCCTGAGGAAAATAATTCCCCTCAGGGCCAATGTCATCTTTGGGGATGTTGTGTGGTGGGTTTTTTTAGGAAAGGAAGGAGAGGAAGGAAAAGGGGATTACGGGTGGGTAGGAATCTGGGGTCAGTGTGTCCAGGAGTGACAGACGTATGAATCCATCCCTTCCACTGCAGTGCAAGGAGATGTTCCGAGATGATAGTATGGCTCGGAAGGGATTTCCTTATTCGTTCTTTCCCGATCCGGCCTGCAATGCAGCTGGTGGGCAGACACATCCGCCGCCAAGACCCGGAAAAGCTTTACCTCTTGAACCTTATAGTGACCTATGGCAGAGGTGTTGGTTATCCAATAAATGGTTCCCGGGGCGGCAGTACCGCCTCCCAAATTGTGCAATAAGAAATTCCAGTAATTTTTTTTATGAATGTTCGGTGACCGGACAACTCAGTATCATGTATCTTCAACACCTCCTTTGAAAAGTCTTTAAAAGTGATGAAAAAAAAATGGTTTAGTAGGTTTTCGTTATTTGTTTTTGGGGTGTTATGCCGTGTTGGGCTACCTCTTTCTTTAGCCAACGTTTCGGACAGCATTGCAGTGTCCATCATCAGGGCAGATCCAGAGGGCTTTTACATCAAACAGTATTAAAAGCCTACGATCTGCATGTGGTTGAATTCCAGAACCCGAGTTCCAATGCATGTCCGACGTCACGCCTTATACGCCGCGCCACAAATAACATCTGTGTTCGTGAAATTTCAAGCAAAGCTACCGTTGTAATTCAGGTTTTAGTTCAAGAATCTGCCAAAAGATGTCGCTACTTCCGTAAGTAGCTTGCATATGGACGTGTATTACCTAGGTATAAGTACTAGGATTTATAGGCGGTTATAGGCTATATGCAATATACGAGTATATTAAATATTATGGTGTCATTGCGTGTTTCGGTTACTTAGTCATGGTCTCGCTGTCACTGGATCACAGTGGACCAAGGAACTGGCTATTTTTGGAACCAGTCCTACTCAAACTGGGCGAAGCCGAACTAAAAGCCGCCCGCAGGGCCTAGCAGCAAAAAACTGCGGAGCGGGTTTTTAACTGCTAGTTACAATTAATTCGTGACAGATAATTTTGAAACAAATAAAGAAGCAATAAATATAAAATTAGATAAAAAATGCTATATTTATTAAAATATCAATATCGACGTCGCTATATCGAGGAGAAAATATCGATGTATCGATATATTGGTCAAATTTTCAAAAGATTTTGCGTTTTTAAAATAATAGTGAATTCAGCTCTATATTATCAATAGTAATTTTTATATACAACTAGCTGACCTGGCGAACTTCGTATCGCCTAAGAATCAATAACTGTTGTGTTAACTTATTAGCTGAATTAATTTAATTTTTTTTAAGTTAAAATTAATACTCAAAATGAATTAAGAAATGTAATTCACGTGGCAGTAAGGCATTTGCTTTATTAAAGCGAATCGAAACGATTCACGTGGCATTATTGTACTACTTTCTGTTAAAACTATTTACTGGGTGGGTTGCACTTGGGTCGATTCCCTTCATTGAAGCACCTTGTGATATCCAACATTTTTCGTTTTGTTGTCGTTAGATATCTAATTAAATAAATGTAAATGTCTAATTATGAGATTTCATAGAATAAAAAATCCAATAATTTACGAATACTCCATCAATGATGTAATGAGCTGTAACCGAGGTGAATGATTTGGGTGTAAACTTTAAATTTTATAAACCATATTGAAATTACATCAAATAAAGCTTTGAAAATGTTGGGCTTTATAATAAGAATTTGCAGTCAATTTAAAAATATTCAAACCTATAAAAATTTGTACATGTCTTTGGTTAGGAGTCAAATTGAGTACAACTCTACAGTATGGGCACCTAGCTACGCTAGTCATTCGCTCACGATAGAAAGAATTCAAAATAAATTCTTAAGATTTATTAATTTTAAAATGGGTATTACAAGGGATTGTGTCAACTATGATTATCTACTATGCCAACTCAATTTATTAAAATTATCTGAACGTAGAATAGTTAATGACCTAACATGTTTATATAAAATCATAAATTCAATAATTGACAGCCATGAACTATTATACTTGATTTCTTTTCATATACCTCGCAAACCAACATCGAGGCAATATCTACCGTTCTATCGAAATAATGATAGCAAATAATGTGCGTATCAGACTGGAGATGCAGAAATAATTGCTTCAGTGATTGTCATGTCCCAATGAGTATCGTTTTCAAGCAAATTGATCTGCTGACATGCAACACGAATTATTGGGCACACTACACCATTGACTTGTGATTCAAACGATGTCGGCCCACGAACATTCACCAGCAACAACCGAAAGTAGAAGCATTCGTTACTTTTTACATGAACTGTGTAAATGTGACCAAGAGCATCAATATCAGCACAACCGGATGATCAGTAACCACATCGCCGTGCTTCCGACGTGGAAATCTCTTTGACAAAGCGTTCGACAAAGTGTAATAACGTGGCATCTCAGAGTAGAGCAACGTCCGGGCAAACAGATCGCATTGGCAAATCGAAAAGAAACTGGTCAATGTTGTTGCTGGAGGTGTTTCAGCACGTTTGGCAACAATCGATGTAATGAAATAAACTCGTTGATCATTCTCCAGATGCATCGCCAAATATACAACAATGGAATGTCGTTCATGATTGGGGAATGAGAATATTCGCCAAATCGCCTCATTGTAGCTCACAAACTTGATAGCGTGTGATTTCATCATTTTTTATTTGTAGTTTTAACGCCAAAAACCGCCATATTGCTGACTTTTGTAACAAATTTGCCGATGTATTTGATTGACTTCACCGAATTGCAATAGGTACCCCACGTCACAATGCGCCTTGAATGTTTTGAAAAGAAATGGCTGTTTTCCTGGAGTTGTGCAGACATACGTTCACCATTTGTCCCATTTACGACTGTTGACATAGTGTGTAAGAAAGAGAGGCAGCCTTATATGTTTAAGAACAAAAGAAAAACAATCAGCACATTGACATTTGACGTTTTTGAATTTTTGGAATTCAAGCAAACTTCAATATTATACCTATCTACCACAATATTAGTTCCATGAAAATTAGTTCCATATTAAATGTATGAGGAAATGAATTTTCGTCATAACTTTCTTTTTTGTGAATTTTTGCGATGTTTTAATAGTTATTATGTTATCCGAGGCGGAGACAAATCCAACAAATCAAAGATCATCAAAATCGGTTCAGCCGTTCTCGAGTTATAAATAGTGTAACTAACCCGACTTTGTTTTATATATTAAGATGTGCATTATTTTAATGTACAAAAATATCAATAAAAATGAAGGTATTTTTATCAGTAGGATTCATTTTTACTAGGTAATAATTACAAAAATATCAAAAACTAAAAAGCTGTCTTCTAACTTATATGTAAATTGAGACGCATATAAAGTTTGTATGCGTCTCAGTAACATTCTATTGGCGTATTAATCTGTCAAAAAGGCAAGGGCGGATTTAGGGGTTGTTTTTGTGTACTGTGGAGATTCCATCACAGTACATACTTATAAGCAAAAACTGTCTTTACTAAACATTTAATTTTTCTATTGTGTTGACACTTTCATAAACCTTCCTAAACATACTTGAACTTGTAAATTGTAACAGTAATTGTTGATTTTTTTACCCCTCCGCCCCTTGTGCACCCCCCAGAAAAAAATTCTGGATCCGCCTTTGGAACAAGGCATAGTCAATAATCATAGACAATTGGGTAGCAACATGTAGGAGTGGCTTAGAAAAAAATGGCGAAAAATAGCATACATTTATATGTATGTACCTACACATATGAGATAGTATTAGTGATCACAAATACTAATGCAAAGAATGGATTTGTAAGCTAAATATTTTAAAGAACAATATTTTAAACAGAGTAAATGTAATAAGAGATCTTGGAGTTCTATTAGATAGTAAGCTTCTTTTTCAATCTCACGTCGAGCATATCACGTCGAAGGCTTTGAAAATGTTGGGATTTATTCTTAGAGTAAGTTCAGCTTTCAAAAATCCACAAACATTTAAGACTCTCTACATATCCTATGTTAGAAGCCATCTGGAGTATGCTTCTACAGCGTGGAACCCTCATTGTTCTACATATAAAGCAAATATAGAAAGAGTTCAGAAAAAGTTTATGAAATATGTCTCTTATCGCGTGCAAAAAGATGAAAACTATGTCCCCGTAAACCTTAAATCTCTTGATCAACGCCGAGATATCAGAGACCTATTAATGCTCTATAAGATTATTCATAACTTCATTGATAGCCCGTACTTACTACAAAATATTCATTTCAGATGTCCATTAAGAGTTACTCGATCTCCAGACACCTTTTATATCCCTAAGAGCAAGACAAATTATCTTGAAAATGTATTTGTAAGAAGAAGCTGTAGCACTTTTAACAGATTATGCCCAAATATCGATGTGTTTAATACAAACCTTGATAAATTCACAGCATGCATAAAAAAATAACACTATTGAATGCCACATGTTTAACTAATAACTTAATATTTCATTGATTTCTGTATTTCTCTTTTTTATTTTTAGTATCACCATATTTTCTCTCCTACTTTTAGCAGTTCCAATTCAAATAAAATCACTTCCTGAAATATATTATTGATATGCATCAAAATTTAACTGTAATCCCTTGAAAATTTTCAGTTAATTACTTTTTGTAGATTTAAGTAAGAAGATATTATCATAATTGTTTATATCAGGTGTAGGTATTGTATATTTTTGAATTATGGTTCTAAATTGAAATTTGTCGTTATTTTATTGGTCTATGACATACTTATTTTTATCACTCTCATTTATGAATTTTGTACAGACTGTTTATAACGCTAATAAAAAAAAAAAAAAAAAAAAATAAAAAATTACTTAATAGTTAAAATTTCAACTGCCAGATGTCATGAACCAATACAGTTACTTTTTTCCGTTCGTTCCTATATGGTTTTGGATTTTAGTGACTTTAGTTACATAAATAAATAAAAATATCGATATATCGTATCAAAATATATCAGCTAAAAATATCGATGTATTGAATTAAAAATATTGATACTTCGATATATCGATACTTTTTCAATAAGCCTAAAATGCACCCAAGTCATAAAAATACTTAATTAGGAATAGTGCTGGAATAAGTTTTTTACAATATCCACAAAACTCGCCCAGTTGATATTAAATATATCAACATCACCTAAGTACGGATTGTCCATAGTGTGAAATCACTTTTAAAGGCTCCTATAGGTTGAGATATGAAACGGAAATTACGCGAGGTCTGCGCTCATTGG
This sequence comes from Limnephilus rhombicus, assembly GCA_929108145.2. Lineage (NCBI taxonomy): Eukaryota > Metazoa > Arthropoda > Insecta > Trichoptera > Limnephilidae > Limnephilus > Limnephilus rhombicus. Next base: position 16,257,238 of record OV815272.1, on the reverse strand, counting down.
TCGATTTGATTATGACCTCACTTTTCAAGTATTGGTTGAGATTGTTTTGGTAAAGTTTCGCTTCTACCACCTGTAAACTGCACTAGAATTTTTTTTGTGTTCGCTCAATGTTATTTATGTGAATTTTGTACTAACTACCGAGTTATGTACGTGTCTACTTACATGAATATGTATGTTTTAAGTGATCTCAAGTTATTTCACTCAAATTCCTCATTCAAAAAAGGTTAGGTTTAGTTATTTCAATGTGCGCTCTTCGTTGTAAATGTATGACAAAGCATTCTCCTGGGGCCAAAAACATGGTCATGTGGTTTGTTTCCCGTTCGTTGAATTTTATTTATTTATTTTGTTATAAAGAATACATTAACAGTATAAAGAAGCTTTGACTGTCCAACTAGGAAGGTCTCCCGTTTTAGGACAGTCAAATTGACAGGTTTCGTTTATATTGGGTATGTAGGTACATGATTATTCAATTGATATCCGAATTTCGTGTTAGGTATTAATTTGGATATCTATGGTCTTACCAGATGTGTTTATATTTTTTATAAAAACAGTGTAAAAAAACATATGTAGTTTCCCAGAATAGTTAGTTGTATTCAGTGAAATGATTTTTTTAAATGTATCGTTAATGATACGCTGGCTTTCAAGAAGTTAATGCAGGTAGGTAATATTACTTACCTATATGTAGGGCCCGGATTAATATGTAAATACATATTTTTATTTTTACCATTTTCGGTCTCGTATGTGTTCTCTACCTAGATTATCATATATAAATTGCGAAAAACTAATTTTTATTTTCCATATTTTTCCATATTTCATGGTTAAGTCCATATTTTACAAAAAATATCACAATCATCCATATTTTCGTTTTTTATATCATAAAACATGAGTTAGTTCACAAAAAATTATATAATTTTACGTGTTTGCATTCTCGCTACCACACGACCGCGCGTGTTTCATTTCTCTCGCCTATTATTCGTCGTAATTTGATTTTTGATTCCCTTCCTCTACGCGCGGCGGCGATCACCAATGACGAGCGACGTTCCTGCCGTGTTGCTTGCGCGTCTTTTTATTTTTACGTACTCAAGTCACCTACTACTACTGTCTAGGTGCCTATCAGTTTAATTTCAAAATGCCCAAAGATAAACATACTTTGCGTTTCAAATTGGAAAAATGTATCGAAGATTTCCCAAACCAAAAAAGTATATTTTAGACAAAAATAAAGGATTTGATACCCTAAAAACAATTAATAAAGTTCTGAGCGGAAGCTTTGTGGGTAATGCAGACGTGCCTTACACAATTTCGGAACTAGGCATCTTTAAGTACGCTCCCATTACATCATGTGACGTGGAAAGATCTTTCAGCCAATATAAGGCTATATTTAGACCAAATCGACAAAGTTTTAATTTCGATAATTTAAAAAAGCATGTGATTGTGTACTGCAATCAATTTAATAAGACAGATTTAGAGGGAGATGAATAAAACTTAATTTTTTTATTTGAATTACCTGAACATTTCGCCATATTTTTAAAATTTTTTTAATGTTACTGTTACTGCATAGTAATTTTTCACAATAAACAATGTTTAATATGAAAGATATTCTTATTTTATACTCCATATTTTTTCCATATTTTACATTTTTTAGTCCGTATTATATGTACATATTTTGAATTTTTTAATACATATTTTTCCGAGCCCTACTTATATGGAGTTTTCTTGTAAGGTGACAAATGTTTAATTTTGTGTTTTAGGAATCAAATGCGCATATGCTACAATCATGTCTACTGGATCAAATAAGGATAGTCACCGCCAATCAGAACTTGGTGATGTGGGTATCACCCTCCTTGTCTATCAATATCCATTCATCGGACTCTTGTTTGCTACAACAGCACACTGAAGTGATTGTTTGCCTCTCACAAGACAAGCGGGAAAAAGTATTTAATGGATTGGAATACATAGACATTCCTCCCGCTGCAATCAAAAACCCACAAAATAAACCTCACACATATCATATCACTGAAGTTAATAGAATTTTATCAAAATATGATACTGATAGTAGTGAAAAACAATCTTGTATGAGAGCGATTGTAATCAATAAGGCTTTTGAAAAAAAACTGAAAAATATCCTCAAACCTGCGCAACAATTTTTTGTCTATATTAAGGAAGGTACGCAAGGCTACCAAGAAAATAATATTTATAACTTAAGGTGCATGGATAGCATTGTTGTCAAAGAAGATAACCAGGAAAATACCAACGCCATTCCTAAATCTGTTTATGTAAAAGTTAAGTTCATGCCTAAAACTGTTCCGTTGAAAGAACTCGACGCTGATATAAAATACATTCCAGTTATTATTCCAAAGGGTTTGAGCGATCTGTTAAATATTGATTTAGGTCGAAAGATTATAATGACGAGTGTGCCTCAAACACGCACTTTACCAAAAACCATTCATGTCACTCTAGTTGAAAAAGATGATTTTGTAGATTTGGACGATATTTCGTCATTTTTCAAAGTTTACGTCTCGCAGTTTACAGAAGCAGAACCATTATTATTGAATAACGATTCAATAATTAACTTATCTCCGCTGGAAAATATTTCTTTGCAAGTTGCGCTTTTTCCTGAAACATTGAAGTATACTTTAATATGTGGCGCGTCTCTGTCAAGCTGTAAAGTTTATGTTAATAAAGAGATTTTACAGCCTTATACAAATAATGTCAGTACAAAGCAGTATATTGCCGATGTTGAAGACATCTCTAGAAATGTGGAAAGTTTTGAATCTATTGTAAAAAAGTCTATTGATGTAATTAAATGTAATACTCATTTGAAAGAAAATTTATCTGGACGGAATTGCGGATCAAACAAAAACCACATCTTTATTGCTGGTGAGTTCTATTTCATATTTTGTAACTTATTTGTAAGAAATAATATTAAATTATAATGATTTGAAGCATTGCCATAACCTTGCATCATTTTGGCACAACGCCATATATTAGTGCGGCGATATGATATTCATGCAGGGTTATGTAGCAGTGGTGGTCTGTGAGTTTTCAGTGAGCTAGAGTGCTAAGATTGAAAAATACGACGTTATTGATGTTGTAGCTGAAAATGAATTTAAATTTTTTTTCTAAATTACAATATTTTGTATGAAGATTTTCAGGATTCTTTAAGTTTGGGGATGCGCCGCATCCACATTTCAGTATAGCTTCATACAAAAAGTTGAAATTTTGAAAAAAAAAAAATTCGTTTTCGGTTACAACAACATCAATAATGTTGTATTTTCCAATCTTAGCGCTCTGGCTCACTGAAAACTGAAAACTGAAAACTTGACCGCCACTGTTATGTAGGTAAATGAATGTATTTCATATTACACAGGGTGTAATAGCAACAGCACTTACCTGAAGGATTTTAACCAACGATTCGCGAGCGTATTTGGAGTAAAAACTTTGCTGTTCAAGGATAATTTTTTTCAATTAAAAACAACTTTTTTTCATGCAAGTCGCATGATACCCACTCCACCTCGTTCCAGCAGCACAGTAACAGACAGAGCGCGTATAGCATGATCTCGTCGCGAGTGTAGCTGTGTGATCAGTGGTGATGTGATGGAAATTTTGGTTTTTTATAATAAAAAAATAAAAAAATCATCAGAAAGTAAAATGACATCCACATTTTTTACTCCAAATATGCTCACGAATCGCTGGTTAAGGCGAAACAATACCCTAAAATAAAGTGAGAATCTTAATGACACAAGTGCAGAAGGCGTGCGGCCTGGCGTATTGTACTTGAATTCATCCTAGCAGGCCTAAAAAATTGATATTTCCGCGTGGTTTATTTGACTTAATTCTGATAAACGTATTAATAAAATCTCAGATGTTTCTAAATGAATAGCTCGGTATGTTACTAATTCATCATGTAGAAATATAAAATCTATTGCTTTCAGCTATGTAATTAATTTTTTTTTCAACTTCTACAAATACAAATAACTTACATCCATCGGTATCAGTCTGAAAAAAATAATGTTATTGTTACGAATTCGTTGAAATGAATTGATATGTGAGCCCCGAGCAAATCCTCGTTATTACAGTATTACTTGTGTGCTGTTACACTCTGTATATAAAAATGTTTTTTCTTTTCTGGTAAAATTTACAAAATTATGATTGCTTGTTTAATAAAAATATGGTTAGACACTTATTTTAACAAATAAATTATAGATTTTAAACAAAATAAAAATTCAAGAACTAATGTTTGATTTCTTCACCAGGCCCACCGGGATCAGGGAAAACTACAATTTGCTCTACAATTGCAGCAGATTTAGGCATTTGGTTAATGAGGATAGACTGCCGATCAATTAAGGGAAGAAAAGATGTCATTGAGCATTTCCAAAAAATGATTCAACTCTGTGAAGAACACAGTCCTTCAATTTTGATTTGTGACGATATTGATGCTTTGATCCCTGCAGAAAATGAAGGTGCATCACACCAGGATACGGTTTTTTATGATATGTGAGTGGATCATTTTATACATTTTGTTTGATTAAATTAAACAGAAAAGTTATTATGTAACATGTTTGTGTAATTTCAGGTTAGTTTTCTGCATTAGAGAACTATTATATCAATGTGAAGGGGTCCATGTGTTAATAACTGCAACAGGATTAGATGCTGTAAACAGTGGATTCAGAATTACCAAAGGCCAAATGCTGTTCCCATTTCAGTTCAGTATTCCTGAACTGTCAATGGTATGCATTTTTTATGATTTCACATTTTATGACAACTCAACAAAGTGGCATTTTAACACCCAAAGTGATGAAAAAAAATAGCTCATTACCTAACCTAATGAACCTATTAGACCATTTTTTTTTATTATTTTTAATTGTTAAACTAACGTGACAAGATTTTTATGCATAGCACAAAGTGTAACAATTATTATAATCAATAATTATCAGCCTGAAACACTCATCCACATTGAAAAATCTTCCGAGAAAAGATACATGACGCCAACGGGACTTGAACCCGTGCCCTTCTGATTGTCGGTCAGCTGCTCTCCCAATTGAGCTATGGCGGCTTATCTTATACCCGCCAAATGATTCAATATATACTAGTGTTTCATTCAACAATTACTGCTTATTATATTTTTCCACCTGAAAACAACCAACTTTATTTTTGCGAGAGAGACACTGTTAGTGTTAAATCCGTCGCTAGGTGGCGTCGAGACAAATTATGTCTTCATTTATTGGGGAAATACTTAAACTTGTCAAATATTAATTATTATTTTTAATTGTTAAACTAACGTTTAAGACAAGATTTTTATGCATAGCACAAAGGGTAACAATTATTATAAACAATAATTATCAGCCTGAAACACTCATCCACATTGAAAAATCTTCCGAGAAAAGATTTTCAATGTGGATGAGTTGAAGTATTTCCCCAATAAATCAAGACATAATTTGTCTCGACGCCACCTAGCGACGGATTTAACACTAACAGTGTCTCTCTCGCAAAAATAAGTTGGTTGTTTTCGGGTGGAAAAATATAATAAGCAGTAATTGTAGAATGAAACACTAGTATATATTGAATCATTTGGCGGGTATAAGATAAGCCGCCATAGCTCAATTAGGAGAGCAGCTGACCGGCAATCAGAAGGGCACGGGTTCAAGTCCCGTTGGCGTCATGTATCTTTTCTCCGAAGATTTTTCAATGTGGACGAGTGTTTCAGGCTGATAATTATTGCTTATAATAATTGTTACCTTTTGTGCTATGCATAAAAATCTTGTCTTAAACGTTAGTTTAACAATTAAAAATAATAATTAATATTTGACAAGTTTAAGTATTTCCCCAATAAATGAAGACATAATTTGTCTCGACGCCACCTAGCGACGGATTTAACACTAACAGTGTCTCTCTCGCAAAAATAAAGTTGGTTGTTTTCAGGTGGAAAAATATAATAAGCAGTAATTGTTGAATGAAACACTAGTATATATTGAATCATTTGGCGCAGCTGACCAGCAATCAGAAGGGCACGGGTTCAAGTCCCGTTGGCGTCATGTATCTTTTCTCGGAAGATTTTTCAATGTGGATGAGTGTTTCAGGCTGATAATTATTGCTTATAATAATTGTTACCCTTTGTGCTATGCATAAAAATCTTGTCTTAAACGTTAGTTTAACAATTAAAAATAATAATTAATATTTGACAAGTTTAAGTATTTCCCCAATAAATGAAGACATAATTTGTCTCGACGCCACCTAGCGACGGATTTAACACTAACAGTGTCTCTCTCGCAAAAATAAAGTTGGTTGTTTTCAGGTGGAAACATTTAATAAGCAGTAATTGTTGAATGAAACACTGGTATATATTGAATCATTTGGCGGGTATAAGATAAGCCGCCATAGCTCAATTGGGAGAGCAGCTGACCGGCAATCAGAAGGGCACGGGTTCAAGTCCCGTTGGCGTCATGTATCTTTTCTCGGAACATTTTTTTTTTGTTATTTGCTTTTGCAGTGTTACACTGTGTTGCGCTACCTCTTTATTTAGCCAACGTTTCGGACAGCGTTACAGTTTTCATCATCAGGGCAGATTTTTTGTGAAATTTCAACAATTTTTAGTGGTGAAATTTGTGCTAATGTACTTTGAAGCGATACTGTGTTGCCAGCCCACTCCACTACAAGCTGGTATTACAGTAACTTCAAAATGGTTGTAGATTTCAATTGCCTCCGTAATCAGGCGTGCTCCAATAGGAACTGGTTCCAAAAAACTGTTCTTCAAATCCACTGTCATCCAGTGATCGCTAGTCACCGGTACATAGTAACCGAGACAGGCAATGGTGTTGGAACTGGTTCCAAAATATCCTGTTCCTCGAATCCACTGTCATCTAGTGATCGCGCATTTTTTTTTCATCACTTAATGACTTATCAAAGGAGTGATGAAGTTGCATATTGTTGAGTAGTCCGGTCACCTTTTACATCACAGGTTTAGTGTTGTAAATTATATCGAGGAATAACCTTTTATTTTTATTTTATTTGACAGGCTGAACGTGTTCGCTTACTGCAATGTATTACACAAAACAGTTTGTACTATACCGCACACATTAGACAAGAAAACTATAATCAAATGGCAAATGAAACAACTGGGTTTACCGTGAGAGACCTAGTGGACTATATGAATAAGAAAATTTATCGAGCCATTAAAGAAGCAGGTATGTTTAAAAACATATACCTATTAAAACAAAAGCTTACTAATATTATCAATAAAATGATTTAAGTATTTAACATTTTCTTTACGTGGCGGGTTGTGGGTACTGGTGGTTTTCACCTCGGAAACCACTTATTGGATAACTGACACCTCTGCCATCGGTCACCCCAAGTGGCTTGCTATGTTTGGTGACTTAGCAGGGGTGCCCGGGTTCATGGAGTGAGGTTTGCCCGAGTCTTGGCGGCAGATGCATCTGCCCACCTACTGCGTGGCAGGCCAGATCGAGAATTACGGGTTGAGTGATGCTTTTTGACCCATCGCCTTGCACCAACCACAGTTGCAGGGATGGATTCATATGTCTGTCGCTCCTGAACACACTGACCTCCAGATTCCTATATTTTTGCATCCCAGAACTTCATCTCCTTCCTTTCCATAAAAAGACTCTCTAAGCAGCTTCCCCTACGATGACATGCACTGAGGGAAATTATTTTCCTCAGGGCCTCCTGTGTGCAACTAACGTAAAAAAATAATAAAAATAACAAGTTAGATTAGATTAGATTAGAAAAGTGTTAATATTAAGTGAAATAAAAATCAACCAGAAAAAAGTGTGAATAATCCTCTATTGAATATTTTCCCCTTCAAATGACCATTTATTTCCCCATCACTCCTACCCTTTCATTATTACACCTATTATTCTTCTGCTGATTTGGGTATGCCCTTCCCCCGTCCTCTAAACCCTTTCCCAAATGTATATTTAACTTTAGTATAAAAAAAAAAAATTATCCTTATGTAGAGAATATTGTGCACGAAGCGTGTAGATTTTGTATCTAATAAATTGGTGTAAATATGTTAATTTGGCTTTAATTTAGTCATTAATTTTTCGTTGTGTTTTTCAGCATTGAATAAAAGCAAATCACTCTCTCTGGAAGGTAAGGAAGATCAAATACATAAAAGTGATGGCAGCAATAAAGAAAATGAGAATAAGCTAATGTGGGGATCTTTAGGAGGCATGGAACATATTAAAACAACCCTGGTAGAAATATTGTGTTGGCCTTTGAAGGTAAGCAAAAAGAAGTGTTGGATGTTTGAGTTCTTTTAATATATGCATACTTACATATATCTATTTACGTAAAGTCCAGGCAACATCGGTAACTTTAGCTATGATGATATAATAAATAATACCTTAACCCCTCAGGCCTCGACGATATTTTGACGGAGGGTCAAAATATTTCCGCTTTGCAGTAATATTCATATATAATGGAATATTTTTGAACGTATCTGAAAAATAAAAAAATGCTTTCGACAGGTGATAAAATACGCTTTAAAATTTTATGTATCGAGATGAACATATAATTTTTGAAATATAAAATTTTTGCATGCAAACATAAAAAAGTTTTAAAAATGGCCCACCTTATGTTTTTTCTATTTAAAATTACTGGTAACAAATGTTATTGTCATTTCACTTTTTTGTCATTTTATGTAAAAATAATTAATAAAAAAATCCTAAAGTTTCATGATTTCTTTTTCAAATTGCGATTCGAAACTTTGGTTTCATAAATGTCAACATTTTACTTCTTTTGTGGTAATTTTTTCTTTTTAACACCGTTTAAATCATATTTCTTACTATGATAGATAGTAAGGGAGACACTTTCATTTCTGTGAGACATATATAGGGTTGCCAGCCGTCCGGGTTTCCCCGGATTTGTCCTAGTTTAGAGGGCGTCCGGGGAGCGTCCGGGCGGGGTTTCATTTGATGTCCGGGTTTAAAAAAAATTTAAAGTCTTAAAATTTAAAGTCAAACGTATACGTTTGCCCTGAGGAAGGAACGGTCGTTCTGAAACCGGTCGGCTTTAAACAAACATAAAAGTGGTTCAAACAAAGTAAAATTGTTTCATTTATCTCTAATTAAAATTAAATTCAATTTCCATGAATACTGTTGCATTGATTTTTACAAATTCCTTTTAAAAAGTGAAGATATTCTAAAAGCTATCGGAAAGAGTGATAAATACAAAAAACTGAAAAGTAAAAAAGGCGAGAGGCTGAGGAAAAAGCTCTAATAGCTAGATAATCAAATAATGTACTTTTTTTGTTAGGTAGGTACATTTATTATTTATTTTATTTTTTTTTATTTTTAAAATGATGATGATGCAGTTAATTTGTAATAAACTGTAATAAGATTCTGTTTTGTTAATTACATTTATAATGATGATAAAATATGACTAAATTTAAATTGAAAATAAATAAAAAGGTTATTTATCACATTTTCAACGGTTTTTTATTACACTGACTATGTTTAAAAAAAACTGTTGACATGTCCGGGTTCTGGGCCCTAAAATCCGGGGTTTTGACGCGTCTTGTCCTAGATGCCAAATTTAAGAGATGGCAACCCTAGACATATATAAGTTGTTCCGAAAACTGAACAAATAAATTTTAAAGGTTAATAAATAAATTCTCGATTATAAAATTTCTCATTATTTCTCCATACACTTTCTTCTTTTTTAATGCTATTACTCATTAATTAGTTAAGTTTTAACAACCATTCACATCTCAGGAAAAATTACCTAATTATATTCTATGGACTTACATAATAGGTACTATAACCATGTAATAATTTAATTTAAATTGCCTATAACTTGCATCATAATGTACTGTGTATGACTTTATAAACGAATCAGTGGTACATAATGACTATACTGAGCAAAGATATTGAAAGATAATCAATGTGCCATCCACAGTTTTTACTGGGTGGGACTGTGATTCCTGGCATCGCCGATATTGTTAACCAATACTACCGCACACCTTAAAAAAATCCAGTAAATGAACGAATTCTTGCCGTATTCAAACTATATTGTTAACCAATACTATTGCAAACCTTAAAAAATCAACTAAATGAACGAATTTTGGCCATATTCAAAATGTATTGTTAACCAATACTACTGCACACCTTAAAAAAATCAACTAAATGAATAAATTCTTTCCATATTCAAACTATATTGTTAAACAATACTACTGCACACCTTAAAAAAATCAACTAAATGAATAAATTCTTTCCATATTCAAACTATATTGTTAAACAATACTACTGCACACCTTCAAAATGTCAACTAAATGAATGAATTCTTTCCGTATTCAAACTATGCCCATTAGGTAGTAGTCTGCTGACAATCGGGTGGCCATCATAGCATAACTCTTGTATTTCAATATCTTTGATATTGAGTCACCTAATTATATTGTTTTTCTTTTTTCTTTTAGTATCCTGGTCTATTTCCCAAACAACCAGGAGGCATCTTGTTATTTGGCCCCCCGGGGACAGGAAAATCTCTGATAGGATCCTGTGTAGCGAAATTCTCACAACTTACATTCATTTGTGTGAAGGGCCCAGAGCTTTTATCAAAGTATATCGGCCAAAGTGAACAAGCCGTTAGAAATTTATTTGAAAAGTAAGCATAATAATTTAGTGAATAAAAAGAACTATATTATGTAAGAATGACTCTTTCATTGAATCATCCATTTCTCTTGATCTTTCAGGGCTGAAAAATCAAAACCTTGTGTCTTGTTCTTTGATGAATTTGATAGTTTAGCTCCACGGTAAGTGCAATTTATTTAATTTTGTATGTTTAATCAATCAAAACAAGTTGTGTTTTATATTGTTATTACAAATTTTATTGTTATTATTTTAATAATACTTTGATTTTAATGAATTATAACACTGTACAAATCGCAAGTGCAACCCTTGGGTTGAATTTGGCGACCACAGCCCCAAAACACCTGAAAAACCCTCGACTCTGCAGAAACTGGCGGTACATTTGTTAGATTCTCCTATCTTAACAAACCGATTGCAATCTTTAGAGCATAGGCACCGAGTGGGAATGCTGTCCTTGTTCTACCGGTATTTCAATTGAACATGCTCTGAGGAACTAGCATCATTGATTCCTTCGGCCCAGTTGAACACTCGGGAACGCCAAACGTGCGCTATACATTTGTATTTTGTTGACATTTATCACATGAGAACGGGTCGCTTCTATGACTCATTCTTGAGTTCAACAGCTCGGCTGTGGAATGATTTGCCGGCCTTTGTGTTTCCCTCCTACAACATGAGTCTCTTCAAGAACTCCTTCCTTTCCACAAAAATACCCTCCACACAGCATCCCGAAAGATGACATAGGCCCGATGGAAATTATTTTCTTCAAGGGCCGCTTGTGCGGAGTAAATATAAAAAAAGAATACAGATATTTTTTTCAATAATTGTAAATTCGCTTAGTGGTATCATTTTAATAAAATAAGTTTTATATCTCTTTGGGATATCTATGTAGTGAAAAATAATTTACTAAAATATAAAATATTTTTATGGCTTAGTTTTTGTGAAAAATCACCTGAAGGTCGTTTTAAATAGAGTCAATTGACCCAAAGAAATTTAACTTCTGACTAGCAACTAATGATTTGTAATTTATAATTTGTGACTAAAAAACCCATGCATTGGCAAACCAATTGATGGCCTTTGTGGTCGAGGGGTAAAGATTTTGACTAGCAATCTGGATATCGTGGGTTCAAATCCTGACATACGCAATTAATTTTTATTTAAGCAAATTAAAGTTATTTTACAATTTATACATTTAAAATAATATTTAGTATATTTGCGGCACGTTGTAGAGTGAAAGATACTCCCAGTACCATGAATTTGAAATGGCTTTAGCTATGTTTGGTGACCATATCTGAATAGTCAGGTGATTCCCCACCTTTCTCTCCCTCATCTCCTTCCCCTCCTCACTACCTTTAGTCTCGCAACATATCCCTGTTGGGGATGCCAAATGCCAAAAATCACTGGCTCCAGATGGTTGGGAGTAGTTGGAACTCTTGTGCGGTATTCACGTAAAAGAAAACTGTTGCTCAACTTAGTTTTAAAATTTTTTGAATCGGTGTTATACCTAATAGGTAACCCAGTAATTATCAACCATTCGTATCATTTATACCTAAGAACTTTAACTATCGAACCTATAAGCTTGTTTTCACGATAATATAACATTACCATACATATGTATGACATATGAGGTGTATCAGACTTATTAAACTTATAACTAAGTACCATTAAAGTAAGGTTAAATCTTTTGTTTATAATAATTTTCTTATATCATCATCAGCCGTGGTCATGATTCAACGGGTGTGACAGACCGCGTAGTGAATCAGCTTCTAACTCAATTGGACGGAGTGGAGGGAGCCGTAAAGGGAGTCACGGTCATGGCCGCTACTTCCAGACCAGACTTACTTGATGGCGCTTTGTTGAGACCGGGAAGGTTCGATACCACCATCCATTGCTCCATGCCTACCTTGGTAAGAATTGTTACAAGTGTTTTTATTTAAAAAGATTGTATCTGTTTTAACCCCTCCCTTGCGGTGTTAGAAAATCCCTCGTGCTCCGGTGCTGGGTACCGTTAATTTGGATAAAAATGGGTAGTTTAAATTTATCATTTACGTAATTGTTAACATGTGGGGAGGTGCCATAAAAAAATATTTCACATGTAATTTATTACCTAATTGTACTGGATGGCAAAATTTTGATTGATGCAAGTGAAATAATTTGTTTATTATGATAAAATGCATTTTAGTAAAACTAAGTAACATAATTACAAATAAAAACTCTTCTAAACTTTTGATCTTATCTTTTCGCAGTCTTCAAGGCAAAATACTATATAAAAAAAAATACAAATTCAAAATTTTTATTTTGATATCTTGACGAACATACTTCTCATTACACCTATGACACATGAACGAATGTCAGGTGCTCGGTGCAGAGTAATTGACGGCATAAAGTATACACTTTTTTAGAGCATTTATTTTTCTTTCTGGGACACTTATTGGACGGCTTCGCTAGGCTCTGCTTGAGCGTTAGGAATTGGTACAAATGGTTATATAATATCAGATCAGGCAAAATGTTCTGCATGCAACTCCGTCGCGAAATATGTAGCTTTACCAAAAATAAATGGGAGTAAGTAAAATGTATTAGTGCTGAAAATGAGGAAAAAAATATTGGCCATGCATGGTACAATCATTTCGGCCGGTAGATCACCGGCTACTACTGGCATGGTGAGTAAAAACCCGATATCTCTCTCACTCACTGCTGCACCACTCGGCATGTTATCAATGCATGCAGATATATATAAATAGGTATATTAACATTTTTTTCCTGATTTTTCTACAAAATATTTCCTCTGTTGCGTTTAATAAACAATTTGTGTTTTTATAATTTTATCCAATACATAAATGTATTGTTGAGGATCATCTTAAATTTGAAATAATTATATACATGTCAAATCAGTACACAGAACTGGCAAGGAAGGGTTGAATAAAGTATATTTATATTATTTTATACAGAGTGTTAAGAAATATACTTGACCCACTTTAACCAGTGATCCCTGATATTATTTGGACTAAAAAATGCAAATGAAATTTTGGTCTCCGGTGACATTTTTGATATTTGTTTTTTTTCAGCTTAAAACATAAAAAAATCAGTACTTAGGTTCGGGGTGAGGGTATTTTTGGTTACAAGGCTAAGCGACCAGTGACGATATGTGGAATATATTTTTTTTGGTTAGGTTTTGAAGAATAAAAATTTGAAAATGAAAAAAATCACCGGAGACCAAAATTTCATTTACATTTTTAATTTCAAATAATGTTAGGAATCACCGGTTAACGTAAGTCATGTATCTCTCTTCACATACTGTATGTTATACTTGGGAACAAGAAATTACCAATTTCGAACGGGCCTTCACCTGGTGTTTTTAATACGAATTAATGTTTGGTTTTCCAGAGTGATCGTTTTGAAATATTTAAGATTTTGAGCAACAATCTAAAGTTCTCGACAGATGTTGATCTCCAAGAAATGGCAAGACTGACAGAGAGCTTCACTGGAGCTGATATCAAATCAGTGTTGTCTACAGCCCAGTTGCAGTGTTTGGAAGAACATTTGGTAAGTTTTTTTAGCTCCATAATAATATAAATTGACTCTAGATACATACCTAGCATTTATAATATCATATATCTAAAATGCCTTTTTCGTCGATGTCCCGATTACGTTTCACCGTTGACTGTCGAACCGATATTGACAGGGAATAAATAAGAATCGATACATGCTGGCATCACTGGCAGATTTGTCTATTGATTTACAATCCTTAATGTCAAACTGGTACGTAAAAATTAAAAATACTAATAAATACACAATTTCGGAATGAAATATTAACTTTAATGTACATTGGAATTCGCATATACTTTTTGGTACTAAATCGGAGTTAATTAGTTAAAGAGATCTTTAGTCATATTTGACCCACTTTCATTTCTCCAAGATCGAACGGAATAAATTGATTGCATTTAAAAAAAAAAAAAATAGATAGATGAATTAATTAACTCTATCTATCCCGCATACAATTTATTTCAATTTTAAGAGCTTCGTTAGTTATTAATAAGTCTGTTATTTTGCATAACAAACGACATTATTCAAAATGTTTTGTATATTGACAGCTTATCTGACACTCACTAGGCCGCGCTAAAACTTGTCAATCGTCAGTCGGAATATCTCTTATCAATTGTTGACCATGCTCGAATTGATAACTGACCATAGATAACGGATTTAGTCAATATCATATTGACATAGGGTTTTATCGATCGTCCATGCTCAACCTCGAGGACTGAGCTATTCGAGAACAATTTGAAGTTGCGGGGTGAAGGGGAATATGTATGAAAAATGCCTTTATCTACAATTTTTTTTTAATTTCCCATTCCCTGTCTCATCAAATACTTAAAAAAAAATCATAAGCCGTTATAATTGCACTGACAATATAAGAATGAAATTAAAATAATTAATTTTATACCACTTCGCATACAAATCATTCCAAAAGTTTGTTATACAAGATGGCTACAGGCAATTTTCCTTTATTCTAGGTTCAGCTTCAATGTCATTCATACAAAATCGCATTAATGCTATGTCCAGGGCTTTTTAGGTTCATGGTTTATATTGTGTAGGTACTAAGTTTTCAAATGATGTCTTGTTTTATATTTGAATTTTTGTATGAAAAAAAATTATACTAACCTAGTTATAATGATTATATGATATTAAATCTATTACAATGGTGCAAAATATAATTTTTTAGGATTGGCGTTTGAATCTTTCAATAATAATAAAGATGATAATAATTGTTATTGTCCTTTTAGTTGAGATTACCCGACTTACTTTAACCGGTTATTCTGGCGGTTATTTGGAGTAAAAAAAGTAGATGACATTTTGGTCTACGGTGACTTTTTTTTCAATTAAAAATATAAAACAATTGAAAGGTATTAGACAGTTAGCGTCGGGGTGGGAGTTTAGGTGGTTACACGGCGGAGTCACCAGTGATGACAGGTCTCGTATAAAAATATCAGGGATTTATTTGCTTTGGTGGGCCATTAAATTTGTGCATAAGATTTATCATAGTTTTATGAAGGAAGAAAAATAATAATTAAAAATACCTACTTATCATAAAATTAAATTTGTTGTATTTCTTATATATAATTTGGGAGGCGGGTATGGGCACCGCCGCCCCTGGAACCAACACCTCTGCCATAGGTCACCCAAGTAGTTCGCTAAGTTTGATGACTTAGCAGGGGTGCCCGGGTTCATGGGGTGAGGTTTGTCCGGGTCTTGGCGGCGGATGCATCTGCCCACCAGCTGCATGGCAGGCCGGATCGGGAGAGAATGTTTGAGGGAGCCGTTCTCTCCCGTTGTTCTTCAGCCGTACTCTCTCGGAAAATCGCTTTGCAGCGCACTTGGAGGGATTGAATCATATGTCCGTCACTCCTAGTCACACTGACGCCCAGATTCCTACCCACCCCTAATATCCTTTTCCTTCTGAGAACTTCCTCTCCTTCCTCAAAATCCTCCACACAGCATCCCCAAAGATGACATAGGCCCTGAGGGGAATTATTTATATCAGGGCCTCCTGTGTGGAGCTAAGGTAAAAATAATAATATATAAATGTATATGTAGAATATATACCTATATATATATATATATATATATATAAATATATACCTATACCCAAGACTACAGGTATACTATTGACAGATATAATATTGACACGGTGCAGACTAGCCATTGGCAGATTTATTCCCAGGAGTGAATTGATTCAGTCTGATTCTCCTGGCCTTTTGAATCGATTCCTTCTATTCATTCAATTAATTCCAAAAAAATTTTATCTAATTCAGAAAACAAAGAAAACATAAGTGGGGAGGTTACGAAGCACCACGAAGCACCGCACAAAGAAGAGACCGATTAGACTAAATCCTATTGTCTATTTAATGTCGTTATTTTTCGTTTCATCGAGTTTCAAAACACAACGGTGCGGTGTTTCGGTCCTGTTGAGATTGACGAGTTCATAGAGACGATGACGTCACAACTGAATTGAGATTTAATTCATGAATTAGTGAAAAAGACAACGCGGTCCCGACAAACTCGTTATCGACATACTATAAACTAGAGACTATTGTACGCGGGACGGGACGGGTACGAGACTGGGACGACGCGGCAGATTATGACTGGATCATGTACTGAATAGAACCAATGTATTAATTCTTGCGTTGTGAAATAGACAGATTCGGAACTAGTAACTCGGCCGATTCGCGATCGTATTTCGCTTGGGCTGACCACGATGAAGTTGATACCTACGGGTGTTTTACGAATGGCGCGCGGGAACGGGATACTTTACGTGTTTTGCACTATTATTTAAATATTATTCTATGGGTGCGCCGCCCATAAAATAATATTTAAATATTTACGAATCATTATAATATTTAAATCGTTTACGGTACACATCATTCACTGAAATAATTTAACAGTAAAATAAATGGAAAATAAAAACTTATGGTGCCGTTAAAAATCGTAGGATGCGAGGCCAAAGATGAGGAATGAAGAATCAATTCCTTTTAAAATTGAGAATAAGATCGAGTGTGTCACAAGATTGAATTTATTCATTTAATTCAGTCATTCAATTTTGCCCACGTCTAGTGCAGACGGCCAAAGAAGGAACTAATTAATCCACAAAATATTTTAAATCCATCATTTTTTGTATCCACAAAATCTAATAATATTTTTTTTTTACAAGAAATTTCACAGTCTTCAGTGTCTTCACACACACATGCATCAAAATTCCGGATTTAAAAAATAAACGAATATATATATAATCCATGTACATATAATATTCTCTGAAGTAAGAAAGGTCTCCAGTGTTCTATATGTCCTTTTCCAACTATGAACATGTCCCTTGTTTCCAAGTGCCTCCGGCAAGGTGCCTTCTGAAGTCGGTGGCTAATGACAATGTTAATTACACTATCAGATTATACTCCACCTTGCTTGAGTATGAGGCCTATAGTGCCGTGATTGGCAGAGGTGGCCAACTGCACTCAAATTCGTATCTCTCATCGGAAATAAGTGAATTTAAAAAGTTATTATTTTGTATTAAAGAAACAAACTTACATTGCACTTACGTTAAACAATTTTAAAGCTATTGAATAATATTTTATAGTTTGTACATGCGACCTAATGTTTCTTTGTAATGTCCTGGAACGGGAAACTTTCCTAGTTGGACAGGCAAAGCTTCCTAATTGTAATTTTTACTTTCTTTTGTATCTATAATAAATAAATAAATAAATGTCTTATTAGTGGTGTGTATATTAAGAAATCACCGGGCGATGTGCGTAGTGTATGATGTGTGTGTATGTTTATAGGTGTGAGAAGTGTTGATCTGTGAAGGGAAATGTTTATATCATTGACAAGATGCTCCTTTTAAATTTGGACAGTGAATCCGAGAATTGTGAAGGCAAATGTATGCGCATTGAACAGTTTGTATCATTGACAATATGGTCTTTTTAAATTTGGGCAGTGAATCTGAGAATTGTGAAGGGGAAATGTGTGCGCATTGGACAGTTTATATCATTGACAATATGCTCCTTTTAAATTTGGGCAGTGAATCCGAGAATTGTGAAGGCAAATGTATGCGCATTGAACAGTTTATATCATTGACAATATGGTCTTTTTAAATTTGGGCAGTGAATCTGAGAATTGTGAAGGGGAAATGTGTGCGCATTGGACAGTTTATATCATTGACAATATGCTCCTTTTAAATTTGGGCAGTGAATCCGAGAATTGTGAAGGCAAATGTATGCGCATTGAACAGTTTATATCATTGAAAATATGCTCCTTTTAAATTTGGGCAGTGAATCTGAGAACTGCGAAGGGAAATGTATGCGCATTGAACAGTTTATATCATTAAGGCGATCCAATAGTCCAGGAAAAAATCGAAATCGGAATTTACGCCCCTTTTTGGGAGGACCCTTGAAAACACGTGAGAAAAAGCTTTTGGAAAGGTTGGAAAAGGTATTTGAAATTTTTTTTACAGGTTGATTTCATAAAGGCCTGTAAAAACATTAACTCCTTTATTACGCATTGTTTATTACGATAACAACGAAATTTAAAATTGATTTCACGGAACCAAGCGACGCGGAGTCTAAGACGTCTATTCCCCGTCGCGGCCGGGGCGGAACTGATACAAAATGGATGTGTCAAGTCTGTAGTCCTTACCCAAAGGTTCACTTTGAAAATCCAAATTCGTCGACTGCCGGCCGTATTGTAAAATAACAACGCGAAATGCATATTTTATTTTATTTTGAGAAGGAAATAAAGTAAAATTTCGGACATAAATATATATATTTTTGCATTATTATAAAAGAAACTGAATTTGATACCTTGCAATAAAACCATACCCGAAAAGGGATTTATTATTAGGAGAGTTTGCACTTGAAAGTTCTTTTATAGACCTAATACTTTATTTTTTTCTAAGCTTATTAAAAACTTATAAAAAAAAACTGATCGATATTTTTAAGGGCGAGATATGTTCTACACGCAGTATTTAATTGAAGCATCTATAACATTTCTAAGCGATCTAATTTAAAAAAAAAATACATGATTTTGTATGATTTTGCATTATTTCGCATGGCTTCATCTTAAGGGGGCATACATTAATTACGTGAGCTCAAAGGGGGGGGGGGGGGGGGGGGGTCCAGAAAAATCACACCTTACTTGAAAAGAATATACGAAGTGGCCCAAATTTATCTCACCATCACACAAATCTGACAGGAGACCACGTCCGTTATCTCATAACGATTCCACAAAAGATATAGAATCGCTCGACAGGAGGCCTTGAGGGAAATAATTTCTCTCAGGGCCTATGTCATTTCACAGAATGCTGTATGGAGGGTCTTTTTATGGAAAGGAAGTTCTGTACGACAGAGCTGTTGGTTATCCAATAAATGGTCCCCGGGGCGGCGGTACCCATACCCGCCTTACAAATTATAAACTCTAATCAAATAAAATTTCGGGATTGAAACAGCTACCCCCGGATTCGTAACCAAGGATCGTAACCGCTCAACCATGGAGGCTGTCAATCGGTGTAAAAGTACCTAAACGCTTTCATTTATGATTTCGGACAAATTCTAAATGTTTAGGTATTCTTTATTGGATCGGTTGCCAGTTGCCAACCACTGGAAGTTTATATCTCCACCTTGTTTTCTCTGGGTTATCTAATCTGGGCACCGCAAGCTCGGCTTTAATTATTCTCCTCTATCCATTATTCTATCATGCAACTCTATTGGCTTCTGCCTTCTGCCTTCTACCTTCTGCCCTCTGCCCTCTGCCCTCCTGGCATTTCAATATCTTGATACTATCAGCCTCCTGATGCTTTATCTTTTATGTGCCTCACTATTAAGCCGCCGCTACCCTAATTTGAAGTTTTTAAGCTCTTAAAAAAAAGTTGTTTTTCTTAAGGCGATCCAATAGTTCAGGAAAAAATCGAAATCGGAATTCACGCCCCTTTATGGGAGGAGTTTGAAAATACATAAGAAAAAGCTTTTGGAAAGGTTGGAAAAGGTATTTGAGAAAAATTTTTTACAGGTTGATTTCGTAAAAACCTGTAAAAAACATTAACTCCCTTTTTACGCATTGTTTATTGTAATAAAACGGAAATTTAAAATTGATTTCACGAAATCAAGCGACGCGGAGGCACGCGTCCATCTCCCGCTCCGTTCGGGGCGTGACTGAGGTGTGGCGACTGTGGTGTGGAGTTGTGGAGAGTAGTTCTTCGGTGGACGCCATAGGGTTCACTTTGAAAAACCGAATTCGTCGACTAGCGGCCGTATTGTAAAATAACAACGCGAAAATGCATATTTTATTTTATTTTGGGAAGATCGGGTGTAAATATCAACTTTTTTTGCGATTATTATAAAATAAACTGAATTTGCCACATTATACAATAAAACCATATCCGAAAAGGGGTTTATAAATAGAAGAGTTTGGACTCGAAAGTGTGTTTTTTAGACGTTATACTTTATTTTTTTATAGGCTTATTAAAAGACTTATTTTTAAGGGCCAAGGTATGTTCTACACGCAGTATTTAATTGAAGCATCTATAATACTTCTAAGCGATAAAATTTTCAAAACAAAACATATGATTTTGTATGATTTTGCATTATTTACTATGGCTTTATCTTAAGATAATATCTAGACTAAGGATGGGAAAAAATTATCGATTATGAAAGAAATCGATTAAAAATCGACTTTTCTACAACAAAAATCGATTTTATTAAGCGATTTTAATTTTCTAAAAAATCGATTAATTAATAATCGTTTTTTATACACTGCCGATTTTTTCATTCGCAGCCCTGCTGCGTTTATTCATTAGTTCGGAATCCGGAGCGCGAACCTCTATGATGTTTATAAACAAAACATGACATTAACGCCATCTGTGCGTTAGACGCATGACATTTCTTTTGTGCTTTAAAGCAGTTTAGTTCAAGTTTCTAATCAAACGTGTCACTAGATGAAGTCAACGAAAAATTTGCAATTTGTGTTATTATGTTATTTGATTATTTTGTTATTTTGTTATTTTATTATTATGTTATTTTGATTATTTAAAAAACTTTTGTTTTCGGTTGATTATTTTAAAACTTATAATTTCTGTTGAATAATTTTTAATTAATATAACTCTGATTAACGATATTTTAAGCTTTTATTTTAATTTTACAAATTTGAAAAAAAATCGATTATTATAACAAATTTTCAAGAAAAATCGATTATTTATAAATCGATTTTTCATACTAAGAAAAATAATCGATTATTTATGTAAAAGTCACATCCCAAATCTAGACGTGATCCACGCCGAGACGACCTCGATAGAAAAAAAATCGCAAAGAATGCTCCGATTTTTTTTTTATAAACACGTTCATTTCACTTATTTTAGAAGTTATATGTATGAAAAAATTCACAGTGTTTCTTTAAATGCCATTTTAGAAGTTCCCCACGAGAATTTTGCTCTATTTTAAACGAGTCGTGTTTTATTAAATTTTTTTCACAATTTTCGCTTCAATTTTATCGTTTTAAATATTAGCGCGCTTCTCCAACATTCGTAATTACATATCTCTCCATATTCTTCTTTTTGAGCGGGGATACGGCGCCATATCTACGTACATTGTGTTTCATCCTTTGTCTCACCATTATTTAATGTGTAAGAAAAAGCTACCGGATTATTTGCAACGTTATTTATTGCCTTTTTTGTACCGTGGCCGTTCCGTAAACGTGAGAATATTAAAAGCGCCTACAGTTTGTAACATGACTTCCAAGTACACGAGTGAGTCAGGTAGATGATAGTGTTTTACACCTTTGTCATTGGAAGTCCTCACTCTCTCTTAGCTAAGCTCTCAGCTAGTCATTACGTATCGATCATCTTGTATTCGTTATATTAATAAATGTAATCTATTAAACTTTATTTATTATTTCTTATCAAGTATTCTGTAATACAAATATAACAGCTTCAAATTTAAGATGAATTAATTGTTTGCGCCAATTCATATGCAATATGAATAAACAAACTCAAATCTTCCAAGAAAAGCTTACAAATACAATATTGTATCGGTGATTCAATCCATAATAAGAAAAAAACTAAAGGAGTATTAAGCCCAAAAGAAATAAAATATTCGGACTCCACAGATAATATTTACATTAATGAAAAACTAGTCTACGAAATCTATTGGATTTAAATATATTTGGACCAAGAACGGGCATGTTTTGCTACGGAAAAGCGATGATTCTCCAGTCATTCGCATACAAGATAAAAAGGATATACCACTGCTATAAATATGTAACCACACAGAACAATGATACTCAAATATATATTTTAATCTCTTTTATTGAAATATTTACTAAAAAAAGTTTCCTTTTTTTAAAATCTGGGGGAAATGCTATTTTTTATTATTGTAAATAATATAATAAATCGAATATTTTCTGGTGTTTGGTCTGTTATGAAGTTTGGTTTGATTAGGACTTTTTTTACTCCTTTTTTGTTTTCACTTTAACAACTGTTTTCTAGCTCTTGAATCTGTTGAAATTTTATTTATGAATTAATTTTTCAAATTATGTTTATTACAGTATTAAAAAATTTGCCTTTCTATCTCTAATACGTAAGAATGTATATTTATATATACCTATAGTACTTTATTATTAGTGTATACACTTTTTACCCAAGCTTTCAGACAAAATGTAATCACGATTTTTCTTTATATGCCACTGTATTGTTTCTTTCTAGGTACAATAATATAATGCATTTAACTATATTACCCACGCACAGGCTGCGCCTTAGTGGGTTCCCATTATTCTTATGTTTTTTTAAAATAATATTGTATATGCCAAATGTAACAATTGGGAAAAAATAAAGGAAAAAAAAAAGTTGTATTTGCAAACCTTTCTTGAAAGATTTGATTTTGTTTATGGATTTATTCGAACTATTTATTCGTATCCATATTGCATACAAACGGGCGCAAACAGTTAAGTCATCTTAATATTTTAAAGCATAATTTGCCAAAAATTTTTTTTTCTGAAATAATGAAACTAGCGACATCTATGAAGGAGCAGATTATGAATTCTTTTGTATCATCTTAATGTCGCCGACGGGAAAAGAGTTGCTTTTGAAATGTCCGTTCGTAATTATATCGAAGATATTTTCTTAGGTACGAATTTTATTGTAAAATGGATTGTCTTCATTGCCATTAAAAAACGTCATTTTCACCGCTCAGCCTAGCGATTCCGTATTTTTTGTGAGATCGTTATTGGATAACGGACGTTATCTTCTGTCAGATTTGTGTGATTTTTACGTCACATATTTTAGTTTAGATCGATTTAAACATGAATTCCTGCAAGTACGCGTGATTATCTACTCATTTAATGGACGTTGTACATAGAAAACGCAAATAACAGTCATAAAAATCACACAAATCTGACAGGAGATTACGTCCGTTATCCAATAACGATCTCACAAAAATACGGAATCGCTAGGCAGGTAAATTCATAAATAAATTCTCACTTATAAAATACGGTTATTTTCAGACTTTCTAGTTAATAAATTTCTAATTCATATTGTTATTTGCTAATTATTAAAGAAAAAAGTTCACCCATTATAGGTACCCATTATAGTTTCCTAGAATGTTCAACGACTGCATTGTAGAAACATAATATTTATAATTTACTAAATTATATTTGCATAAAATAATTCGCGTAATTTAAAAATAATATAACTTATTTTTATTAAATTTCACAGACCATTTTTTCCCTCTAACTATTCTGAAATTAATTTTATTTGTATTTATTGTGCTTTTTCTCTCGTTTTTATAAACCTATAAAATATATTTTTTTTACTTAAAATATATGTGCGCTAAAGTTAATATGTGAGAAATAGTTAGGATGCAGGCTAATTCTATGATTAATATTTTATATTGCGTTGTTAAGATGAAGCCTTGCGACATAAGGCAAAATTCAAAATCATGTGATTTTGTTTTGAAAATTTGATCGCTTAGAAATATTACAGATGCTGAAATTAAATACTGCAAGTAGAACACATCTTGGTCTTTGAAAATATCGAGTATTTTTTTGGTAAGACTTTTAATAAGCCTAGAAAAAAAATATCCGGCCTGTATTTTGAAAAATGGTTTAAAGTTAAAAAATCTCCTACTTACAAAACATTTTTCGGATATGGTTTTATTGAATAATGTAGCTAATTAAGTTTCTTAAAAAATAATCGGAAAATATTTTAATGTTTGTTTCTGAAAATCTTCACAAAATAAAATGAAACATAAATTTTGGCGGTGTTTTTTTCCAGTGCATTGAAAGAGGCATTACCCAACTGCGAATTTAATCCTTACGCCATCTGCAGGAGGGCCGTTAGCGCGTAGTATGTTCGCACTCAGTCGCTGCCCGGATTTCGGGCCTAAATAAAAGAAGTGCTTTGCTCTTCGCGTCGCTTCGTTCTGTAAAAATGTACTTGCGAAATAACAAATCACCGTTGTTGGCTATTGATTATGGTTTTTATTGGTCAACGACGTCAACGCCCTAAAGTTGTTTACTACCCTCGATTCCGAATGGGTCTAGTACTAGGGGATCGTCTTAATTAGGGGATTGCCTCTGTGTGGGAGCATCGCCTGGAGAATGCACTCATACTCTCGGCGCTCAAGAGAGGCCAGCGACTCCCCTTGCTGGCGCTTTCGGGTGCGTACAGAACAGTCGCTTCGGGCGCTTTGCCAGTTTTGGCCGGCGTTTTGCCTATCGATCTTGAAATTAGGGAGGTGTTAACAAAGAAGCTTCTAACAAGAGGAAGAACTGCCACCCATCATGGTGTTGAGCTAATACCAGGTGGAGCGGTTTCCCTCCCAGGACTTCTTAGAGAGATGCGAGAAAGAACTTTGAGATAATGGCGGGAACGTTGGGATAGGTCAAATACGGGAAGGTGGACTTTCTCCTTCTTCCCGTCAGTTAAACTCAGAATGGAAGGGGCCTACATCACTAGGGATCATCATGTGACCCAACTTCTGTCCGGTCATGGGGAGTTCAGAGGGAGACTTCATAGTCTCTCTCTATCACCCCATTCTAACTGCGCTTGCGGTAATACTGATCAAACAGCCGAGCACATTCTGTGGCACTGCGAGATTTTGACGGATGCCCGAGAGGAAATGCTCGATGGCTTGCAAGTTACTACGAGACCAGCTTGGAACGCGGATCTCGTTTCGAATAAGGTGAACTTTGAGTGTTGAGGAAATTTATGAAAGTCTGGGTTGAGAGATGGCCTGATCTTAGAGTCGCTGACTAGCTGTACAATCATGTAGGTGCCAGGTGTATCTGCTCTTGAATCCACGGACATTCTCTTTACTTTATTACATCTACTGCTAGAATTTTATGTTTTATGCTTTATATCTGCATATTTTTTTTGTTATGTCATCTCTTTCATAGGTACTTTTATCTTATTCTATTATATACATTTTGTTCCTATTTCTTTTATTTTTGTGTGACTTATCTTGTTTTTTTGCTTATTTTATTTCTTTTCACATGGTTTATTTTAGATTTCACTAAGCTATGCTAGACGATGTTTTATCGAGATAGCTGTTTATTATTTTCATTATTTTTCATCATTTTTGTGTGATTTTTTTCCAGCTTCATATTCCAAGGAACACTATTGATTCAACTAACATACTCGACTTTGTTTTTTTTTTAGTTTGTGTTGGTTTCTTTGTTCTCTTTTTCTTAGTCTCACAATGCTACTTTGCTTCGCTCAGAAGGCTGAACTGAACTGCATCTATCTATTTTGTTATGTTTCTTTTTCCCCTTCTGGGGGTGCGCTAGACCTCGTCCTTGCATCAACAGGAGTCGGTCGACGATGGCACGGTGCCCTCTAAAATTAATTGCGCCACCCCCAGTGCAGGCTTTAGGTTTGGGGGGGCGACCTCGGCTCTCCTTCGCCTTGCCTCCGGCTACTCGACGCTGAATTCCTTAGGGTCGTCGGGTATTTCCCCCCAATCTCCCATTTACTTTTCTTTGAGGCATCACCGAGGAACTGGCTAAGGGGCGCGGAAGCTGAGTGTGGTTCACGACTAGACCGAACGTCACGCGCATTCTTGCTGGGACTGCCAATCGATTGTAGAGGACTCTCAACCGTTTGCCATACCCTTATTACTTATCTACTGTGTCTTCCTCCCAAACAGGTGCTTGTAGGATACGCTGGATACAATCACCCAGCGCTTGCCACCTCGTCGACTTTCACCAACCTGTCCCATTGTCTTGTCTATATTTTGTCATACTAACACATATTGTATCTGTATTTCCCGCTAAGCACTTGCATACTGCTTGCTAACAACGTATGCAGGGACATTGGAGGTTTAGTTTCGTTATCAAATGTAGAGTCGTTTTTATCAAAAAAATTAGAGTCCTTGCAAGAGCCTTGAAGGGGTAACCATCTGTTACCTATACCAGGGCGGGTAAGTGGTGGGTCCTCCAATGGATCGTCTTAATTATTACAGTAATGTGTCAGCTGTTTCGCCTTTTGAAGGCATTATCGGACATTAACAACAGTTTGATAATGCCTTCAGAAGGCAAAACAGCGGTTACGTGTAATAATGATAACTAACTAACTAACTAACTAACCATCACGCCGTTTCCCCGCAGGGGTAGGCAGAGAGGACGGACCGCCAAACAACTCGGTCTTGGCACATACTCTTTGCCTCACTCACATTCATACATCGTCTCATACATACTCTTCTATTATTCTGACTTTTGACATGGCCCGTCTCAAGTATCTGATTTACTTGATCGTGCCATGTCTTCCTCGGGCGTCCCCGACTTCTTCTACCATTCACATTTGCATCATATATTCTTTTAACACTACTTTCTTCGTTCATTCGCTCTACATGCCCAAACCATCTGAGGGTCCCTTTCTTAATTTTGCTCATTATACTTACATCAGCCTTACATTCTTTGCGGATATCCACATTTCTAACACGATCATACATGGTTTTACCACACATACGTCTCAGGGATCTCATTTCAACAGCATTCAGTTTACTTTCATCCTTCCTCTGCCAGTTCCATGCCTCACTGCCATACATCAGGGTAGGTACCAGGACTCCATTGTGGACTGCTAGTTTCGCTTTTATTGAAAGTTTTTTATTAGCTCCAACGGCATTCAGTCCTCCATTAATGGAGTTACCGGCATTTACCCTAATAATGATAATAATTACCCTAATAATGGTAATAATGGTAATAATAATATAGTACCATATTATGAATATGAACCAAATTCATTTTTAGAAAATGAATTTTATAAAATATATTATGATAAAACTATACTAACAGACAGAACAATTGGTCATAATAGACCTGATATAGTTTTACATGACAAAATTAAAAAAATAACTTATATCATTGATGTAGCTATTCCAAATTCCTGTAATATTCAAAAAACTGTTTCTGAAAAAATTAGAAAATACACAGATTTAGGAAATGAGATTAAAAGAATTTGGCATTCTCGGAATATAAAAATATTACCATTTGTTATTTCGGCTACTGGCATTATACCTAGGTCTCTGATTCAAAATTTAGGCGTATTAGATTTGTCAAAGAATTTATACATAAAAATGCAAAAATCGGTAATTTTAAATACATGTAGGATTACAAAAGATTTTTTAAATATTTATATTGAGGGATCAGTAGGATTTATAGGTTCAATTAGGAATTCCACAGAGCCGAACCCTCTGATATGAAAATATCTGGAGTCGGTGAATTATTTTCCCATCTGGTCTCTGGTAGGTTGACATGTTGTTCTTGTATTGTTTTGTAATTATAATACATATAGTGCAATTGCATAACGTGGATTGACCAGATGATCATTTGGGAAGTGTGTGAAAGGGTTTAGTTTTTCCTGTTGGGAAAATTAAACCCGGACATTTAAATCTGGTGCGTAAAAAAAATATTTCTCGGAATATAAAAATATTACCATTTGTTATTTCGGCTACTGGCATTATACCTAGGTCTCTGATTCAAAATTTAGGCGTATTAGATTTGTCAAAGAATTTATACATAAAAATGCAAAAATCGGTAATTTTAAATACATGTAGGATTACAAAAGATTTTTTAAATATTTATATTGAGGGATCAGTAGGATTTATAGGTTCAATTAGGAATCCACAGAGCCGAACCCTCTGATATGAAAATATCTGGAGTCGGTGAATTATTTTCCCATCTGGTCTCTGGTAGGTTGACATGTTGTTCTTGTATTGTTTTGTAATTATAATACATATAGTGCAATTGCATAACGTGGATTGACCAGATGATCATTTGGGAAGTGTGTGAAAGGGTTTAGTTTTTCCTGTGGGGAAAATTAAACCCGGACATTTAAATCTGGTGCGTAAAAAAAATATTTCTCGGAATATAAAAATATTACCATTTGTTATTTCGGCTACTGGCATTATACCTAGGTCTCTGATTCAAAATTTAGGCGTATTAGATTTGTCAAAGAATTTATACATAAAAATGCAAAAATCGGTAATTTTAAATACATGTAGGATTACAAAAGATTTTTTAAATATTTATATTGAGGGATCAGTAGGATTTATAGGTTCAATTAGGAATTCCACAGAGCCGAACCCTCTGATATGAAAATATCTGGAGTCGGTGAATTATTTTCCCATCTGGTCTCTGGTAGGTTGACATGTTGTTCTTGTATTGTTTTGTAATTATAATACATATAGTGCAATTGCATAACGTGGATTGACCAGATGATCATTTGGGAAGTGTGTGAAAGGGTTTAGTTTTTCCTGTGGGGAAAATTAAACCCGGACATTTAAATCTGGTGCGTAATAAATAATAACTATAATACAGTAGAATGAAGTGAAAACTTTTTTAGCATCGTTGTGATTTGAAACTCGATGAAACGAAAAATAGCGACACTAAAAAGAGACAAACACGTACATCTAAAGGATTTAGCCTGCGAGAGAATGAGATAGTATAATCGGTCTCCTCTCCTCTCCTTTTTCTGAAGGTTTTATTTCTACCCCGTGTGATTTTCACACTATTTTTTGAAGTGAAAAATTCTTTAGCACTGTTCTTAATTGAAACTCGTTGAAACGAAAAATAGCGACAATAAAAAGAGATAAACACATACATCTATCGGATTTAGTCTGCAAGGGAATGAGATATGTAGTATAATCGGTCTCTGTGCGGTGCTTCGTAGCTTATCGGTCTCCTCTTTGTGCGATGCTTCGTAGCCTCCCCACTCTACTTTAGTTTTCGGAAGGTTTCACTTCTACCGCGTGTGAATTGCACATTCTTATTTTTTATAAATAAACTGTAAAAATTGAATAGTAATGGAATATTAAAAAATAAAATAAAACGTGATTAAATCGCCGCTACCCGAATTTCTACCGATTTCTTACATAATATATCTCCCTTAAACATTTGAAGTTTTTAAGCTCTTAAACAAAAATGTTATTTTTGTAGATAATATCTAGATGCGTTCCACGCCGAAATGCAAATTATATGAAATTCCCTCGATAGAAAAAAATCGCAAAGTGTGCTCCGAAAATTATTAAAAACACTTTTGTTTCAATTATTTTACAAGTTATAGTTGTGAAAAATTCATAGGGTTTCTTTAAATGATACTTAAGATGCCTTCCATGAGATTTTTGCTCTAATTTAAACGAATCGTGTTTTATTACATTTTCACAATTTTCGCTTCAATTTTATCATTTAAAATATTAGCGCGCTCTGTCCAACAATCGTAATTACATATCTTTTTATTTTATTTATTTAAAAAAATACATACGTATACAGATTCATAGTAAAACATTTGATTCTTAAAACTAATAACAATGTATAAATTTCTTTTCAATGAAACTACCTAATTCAAAAGAGAAAACATTTCTCGTGCTTGAATTTTGGAGTGCCATTGTAAAATGCATAGGTACACAGAGTATGTTATTACAAGTACTTATATTAATAAAATATATATTCATGAAGACAAGTGGACATAATGAACTAGAAGTAAATAAGAGTTAAAATTGGAATAAGATGCAATATAAGATAATACAGGCATAGATATATTAGAAATAAAAATATTATTATTGTATTTATTCAATATGTATGTAGATTGTAAGTAGGTAGTAGGTACATATCTCTCCATGTTCTTCTTTTTGTGCCTTAATAAATAAATAAAATAATTCTATTAGAAAGGTGTATCTAAATTCGAGAGAAAAATTATGACACTTAACTAGAGTTTTCACAATAAAGGGGTAGGTAATGCCTTACTGTTGGGTTAAGAGTTACATCAAACAAAATTCACCAAAATAAAGCAGTAAAATTCACGCAGTTCACAAGCAAATAATAGGCAGGTACCTAAGAAACCGAATAGCCCATAATTCTTTCCTTTTACCCTTTCTCCAGGAGGTCCTGACCGCCCATGATGCCACGGAGGCCCCTCCTGAGATTCTGGTAACCAGGAGCCACCTGATGGAAGCCCTGGAACACACGAGACCATCCCTCACTCCCCAACAACTAAATTTCTATCACAAAATGTAAGTACCTACCAACGTACCTTTTGATAGAAAAATCGATTTTGAAGTTTTAAAGCTTTTGCAAACTACACAGGTATTAAGGTGGTGCGATTTTTTTTTATTTTATTATTTTGTATTCTGTTTATTGTAAAAAATATTGTGGTGAAAACATGTGTTTCGTGTTGAGGGTTATTGTTAATGAAAATCAAAGAAAATGTATTTTTTTATCGTTAAGCCAAAATAATGAGATTGCTTTTTTATTTGCGTCTGGTTGACAAAATAATTTTCGTTAGTATGAAGTATGAACGCACCCCCACTTTCCAAATGTTTTTCCAATACGCGCTACTACTATTTGCCGTGGTAAGTAAAAACACAGTGTCCTCATTGAGACTCTCAAGGAAGACACTGTGTTTTTATTTATTAGAAGATAGGCTCACACTAACCTATTTCGATAAATTAAGACGTTAAAATGAGAATATTAAATTAAATTAATTCAGACAAGCGATAAAGTAGGTACATGTGATTTAATATTTTTAACGGGAAAGTATTTTAATAATAATTTTCAAAATAATTGCAGTTGATTTGTCGAGAATTTAGACTATACGTGATTTTTCACGGGTCTACGCTAGTATTTGTATACTCGGAGTCCGGAAACTCGTAGTACAAGGGGATGAATCTACATCACATTTGAATTCGATTTTGTGGCATGGCATTACTTTTTTGATTTAAGCTTTCGTTTTCGAGTAAAGGTACGAATTGTTTAGGTTAAATTTGAAAACAATCGGCGGCCAAGGGGTTAATATCAGCTGTTTAATGTTTTAATGGGCTGAAAAGTTTTTTTAATCCTTTAGTTACCGAAAAGAAGGGAATTTAAAAAAAAAATCGAAATTTTCAGATCGAAAATTAAAGAGGTTATGGATAGGTGATGATGTAGATTAGGGGTTCCCAAACATTTTTTTCTCGTAGACCACTTTCAAAATTTTGCTGATTTCGGTGGACCTCCTGCTGCTGCTCCATTTCTATCATATTCCCAAAACTCGTCAAAAATGTGAAGATTAGATCTAACTATGGAAATTTTCGTCGCGGCTGAGTTCCAACCCTAAATTCAGAGTGGTAAAATAAAAAAGAAAAATAGTTTATTTTCTTGGGTTCTATTTAAAATAATATTATTTCAGACTTAATAGAATTAAAATCAAACATTAATAACGTACCGTAACTTCAATAATGCAAATCAAAATTTAAAAAAAAAATCATAATTTTAATGGGAGGGATGTTCTTGATGGATTGACAGCAAATTTATCAATATTTGGTTTCAGCTTTTGTTCTTTAACTATCGAAACCAGATACATTTTCGTGGACCCCCACTTACTACTTTTGAAGCCCCATTTTTTATCACGCCAACGTAGGCCCCCGTCGGGTCTCCCGTGGACCCCTGGACCACTTTGCGAATCACTGATGTAGATGCTTCTGTTTCCCGCTACCACTAGTTTCTGGACACTGCATTAAAAAAAAGTTTTGAATTGTTGTATTCTAAAAAAAAATTTTTTTTTCTTTTCTTAGATTGTCTTAAACCTTTCTCTTAAAGACGAAATTCCTTTTTATTTACTTGTAATTTTCTCTTAGATACGCCCGCTTCCTGGACCATACTGAACCCGAGGAAAAGCAGCCTTCGGAACAAGATTTCGGTACGCGCCTAAGAGCCACGTTGGCGTAACTACCAATAGTGAATAAGAAAATATTTTTAATATTGTTTTGCGTCAGACGGTTCCATGTCAATTCAGAAACATGCAATTTCAACACCCCTTTGAAAAGTCATTAAAAGTTACGATTTTTTTTATTGAATAATGGCCCATAACCCAACCTGACGTAACCTAATTAACATTTTTAAATTTTTTTTTCTTCACTTTTAATGACTTTTCAAAGGAGGTGATGATGTTAAATGATTCTGAGTTGTCCGTTCACCGCGTCAGACATACGCACGTGTGATAAAAGTGTTTGTTATTATCGTAGATTAGAATGAATTTATATATTTTTATTGAAGTTACTTACGTTTATATTTTTTTAAATGGTGGAAATAAATATATTTTTAGATAAACAAAATACCGCCTCATAAATAATTATTGAAGAAAACAGTGGAATCGTTTACATTGCTTTAAATATCAGCAAGAAGATGGTTAGGGGGCATACATTAATTACGTAAGCTTAAAAGGGGGGGGGGGGGAGGGTCCAGCAAAATATCACGTTACTTGAAAAGAATATACGAAGTGGCCCAAATTTATCTCACCAAGGGAGGGGGTCTGAATTTGTCTCACCAAGGGGGGGGGGAGGGGGGGGGAGATTGGAAGAAAAACTGCTCACGTTATTTATGTATGCTAGGGCTTACAATCCCGCAGCCTGAATTCAATGTCGGTATTTGCGGGACTACGAATTTTCAATCCCGCGGGATTGAAAATTCGTATTGATTGAAAATTGACTGACACCGACTCCAAAAATAACAATCGTACCTACATATTGATGAGTAGAAAAAGTAAGTTGATTATGAAGTTGTAGAAGAATACGAAATTATTTTTTTACTTTTTAGTGCATTTTTTGAAGTCGTTTTTTTTTGTTTTGTTAAAATTTTTGTGTATTTTTTTATTTTTAGTGAATCTGAAGTACACTAACTAATTTGTTTGAATATGGGTAGACCTACTAAACGTGCTGCTCGTATGAGACAGACATAATTTGACCATAACGACGTTAGGGTCAAATTAAGAGATTCGGCCGAGTATCGTTAATTTACTCCTAAGAACTGAAGAGTTCCGTTACTTTGTCATGGATCCCATAATCAAAAAAAAAGAATAATCAATATCGGTTCACCCAGTCGAAAGTTCTGAGGTAACAAACATAAAAAAAAATACAGTCGAATTGAGAACCTCATCCTTTTTGAAGTCGTTTAATGAATCACCGCTTCCCTTGGTCACGCCATAACTTCAGAACGACTTTACCTATTTCATTAATCTTTTTTTTAAGCTTTCTAAAATACTTTGTAGAATGTTCTTACGGAAAGAAAAAAAATAAGAAAATTGGATAATTTCAGAAAACTTAAAAAAAGGAGGGGGAGGGGTGACGAGTGATGGGGAATGCGAGGAAGGTGGAAGGGGAACGCTGGAGGGGCGAAGGCGGGGAAGGTAGAAGGGGAACGCGGGAGGGGAAGGGGACTCGGAGATGAACGGGGACGCACGGGAAAGGGAGAATCAATTTTGCTTGTACTTATGTATATACTTATATTTATGTGTGTTACTTTTAATAAATTGTGAAATTATTAACTCCGATACAGGCGAACCCCAATACAAAAAAATCTATTGAATAAACGTTTTATTATTATCATTATTAGTTGCATAATGTAAATTCGGCCTAACGGTTTGCAGCGCAGTCATTGTGGGACATTTCTGGCCAGGGTTTTACATTTTGTATCGATTCCCTATCCCTCCCTATTCCCTTACCCTCAATCGCCCACGGAACGACGTGCTTAAATGCAGGAGTCAATTCTAAATATACCTACTGTAAAACTTCAAACGAAGTCATAAATATAATTGACGAACTCAAGTCATCGAATGCTTGTGGTCCTGATAAGGTTTCATCAATTCTGCTAAAAAGTATTAAATCCTTCATAGCAACTCCAATCGCGTATATTTCCAATCTAAGCTTCGATTCAGGAAAATTTCCAAATCATTTAAAACACTCTATTGTTATACTGCTTCACAAAAATGGAGATAAATCGCAGATACACAATTACCGGCCAATATCTTTGCTCAATTCTATTTCGAAAATTATTGAGAAAATTGTAAAGAATCGTCTCAGTCATTACCTTGAAAAAAACAATATCCTTTCCAATAGACAGTATGGCTTCAGACCAGGATTGAGCACTGAAAATGCAATTACAAACCTGACGAAAATCATCTCCAACAATATCGATAGAGGAAGAAAATGCATTGCGCTCTTCTTGGATTTTGCCAAGACACTATCTCACACAAAATTCTCTTGAAAAAACTACAGCGCATCGGCATTCAGGGTCAGCTACTTAAGTGGTTAGGTAGTTATATAGAAAATAGGAGCCAAAGAGTGAATATTAACGATACTCTAAGTGATCCGGCTGATATTAACTTTGGTGTACCTCAAGGAAGCACTCTAGGACCTCTTTTGTTCAATATCTATATAAATGAATTATGTAACAGTTCATTTGCCGATCATATTATCACCTTTTGCCGATGACACAGTATTATTATTTGAAGGCAAAAATTGGAATGAAGTTCATAATAATTCAGAAATTGGTATCAACAAGGTAAAACAATGGCTAGATAATAATCTTCTCACTATCAACACTGACAAAACTAAATTCATTCGCTTCAGTGCAACTCAAGCGGGACAACCAAAAGAAACTCAAAAAATTATTATACACCATTGCAATGACCCAAACACTTGCAATTGCAATACCTTAGAATATGTGGATAGCATAAAATATCTAGGAATTATCGTAGACAAGAATCTTAGATGGAATGAACATATCGATTCAATCTCCACAAAGATCAGAAAACTCACGCATCTTTTCATGGCTATTAGAAATATTCTATGCGCAAAAGATCTAAAACTAATGTACTATGCCATGTGCAACTCATTACTTGAATATGCATCTTTAGGATGGGGAGGATGTACCAAATCAATACTGGACCCCTTAGCCAAAGCACAGAAATCACTACTAAGGGTCATACTTAAAAAACCATTTAGATACCCCAGCAATGATTTATTCAAAGAGATAGGAGTTCTGGATGTGAGGCAACTATTTATAAGAAAAGTTATATTATACACACAAAAATATCGTCACCTCTTCCCCTCCGTAGAACATTATCACAACACCCGACATGCAGGGAGGAATCCAATAGTTCCACTTGCTACTATGACATCCCTTGCTCAAAGACAATATTCTTACCTAGGTCCAAAAATGTTCAACCTTATACCCGGTTCTTGGAAATTGAAAAGTGCAAGCGTCCTGCGTAAATTAGTCATTGATTGGATTCTGAACTTAGGGAGAGTCGAAAGTGAACGTATGCTGTATAACTGGTAAACAAAATCACTTAACTTTCCTGATCACCAGACCAAAATTCCGACCACACTTCATTGAGTTCAATGTTTCGACATCCTTTCTGATGTTTTTATACATGGGATTGATGGTTATGCGCCCCTGAAGCCTGTCTGCTCCGTGTTGGTGTAGGTATATCATCGCTGTAAAGCGTTGACATGCACGTCGCTAACTCTGTGTGAAACTTGGTACCTTACAATGGTAATGATTTATGATAAATAAATAATA
This sequence comes from Limnephilus rhombicus, assembly GCA_929108145.2. NCBI lineage: Eukaryota > Metazoa > Arthropoda > Insecta > Trichoptera > Limnephilidae > Limnephilus > Limnephilus rhombicus. The sequence continues at coordinate 16,221,278 of OV815272.1, read as the reverse complement.
CCTACATAACACAACATGTATGGCGTACGAAGTAATGCACCAATTTCACCAAAGTAGCACTAAATTTGGTACTATTTTATTATTATTCATAGTTTATATTTCTATCTACATTTATAGCTATTGTTTTTATATTTTAGCAGGAGTAGTTCAAGACACGAGCGCGGTGTATATTCATACTGTCGTACTAATAATATAATACTATTCTTAAAACATGTTTTAAATCAGTGAAAATAATTTGTAGTTACAAAAATCATTGTAAGTAGTTACATCGCTAAAAAAAAAAATCATATAGATTATTACGTTCGTTATTATATCTAATATTGTAAATTTTAATATAGTTTCTCCTATAAGTGTACTATGTATTAAAAGTTCAAACTCCTAAACACATAACTTAACATAATTTCATTTCTTTATGTTGTAAATCTTTTGTAATTCCTCCATCTTGTAAATCTGAATGTATTATACATATGTTACCAGGTTAATTCGGTAAATACGATTATAATATATGCTACCAGATTACCTTTTCTACTTTGTCACAAAAAATGTATGTGTACTTATATTTATATATTTTATATACATTTTCTTTATTACACACCTTAGCTTCAGAAAAAAATGAAATTTTCTGTTTTTTTTTTTGGTTTTGTTTTTTGTTATGTAATTTATGTACATTTCAGGTATAATATGAACTATATTTCAATATCTTTGATATGAACTAAACATGTCAATTTGTCTATCCTGGAACGGGAAACTTTCCTAGTTGGACAGGCAAAGCTTCCTAATTGTAATGTGTACTTTCTTTTGTATCTATAATAAATAAATAAATGTTCCAAAATCAACATCACTCGACGTTGCCACAGAAATGAAAAAAAGTTTCACTTTCTACAATTTATTGCCAAACTTGTTCTTCACATTTTATAATTAGGGTGTTTACCATCCACCGAATCCACCCCACCTAGTTTCTCCATGTTCTTACATCCAGCCAATCACTCGGCAGTTCATATTATGAATACATTATGTGTTGTAAACTGGCAACATTATGCCGCATCCACAATCTGTTCATTAAGATGGCAATAAATTAGGCAACCTTTTCCGACAGAGCGCCGTTGATAAGTGCTCTTCTGGTATGAAAATTATCCCGAAGTTTGCGCGCCTCTCGGGAAATTCGCGAACGGAATGTATCGGAAGCCGAAACTTTCGGTGAATAAATCAAGCCGATTCAGCCGATTATCTCGCCATGTTTAAAGTGTGTGAACTCGGCTTTAACTTTGGACGGCTTTCGATCGACTGCCGCGATAAAAATTATTCCGCCAAATTGTCAGGTTTGTTTGTGTTGGGATCTCAGACGGAACTAACCAGGGCTTCTTAATTTGTTCTAAATCCTCAAAATATGTTTTTACACCCACCGAATCTACGGGTTGATTATCATTGAAATATTATTTTTTTCTAATTTCTTTATAAGGTATGCTATGTTAGACTGAGTATTTCGGGGCTTATTTTGAATTTCTTCAAAACCTGTTATATCCACGGAACCCACGTTTTCCTTTAAACGTAAAATGTATTTGTTCATTTTCTGTATTATAGGTTAGATGGAAAATTCCAAATAAATATCTTCAAAACCAATGATTACCCCCAATAAATTAACCGAGGGGCGACGTGTTAATTTATTGGTAAATTCTATGTTTTCTATTATATTTCCTCTAAGGTTAGACGGAATATGTCGGGGTTTATTAATTTTAATTTTTCCGAACATTTTTGAATTAATGGGCTCATGTATCGGTTAATTTTATATTAGACTAGCTGACCCGGCCAGGCGTTGCTGTGGCTAATAAAACACTTTGTAAAATCCATTTGTAACCACCGCCGTCTTTGAGTTCATCGTGAAGAGATCATCAGTGCGGTTTGCACGTGAGGTACTCGTAGCTCGTTGCCCATTTGATTGACTTCGACGATCTATGTCAGCTCGTCTTTTCCTTGGCATATTAAAACAGTAAATAAAGTTCTCACGCACTGACAAACTGATGATAGAAGATTTTAAATGGTAACAGAATGACAGGTAACGTTTGACAGCGACTGAAGTATGACAATCGGAATTTTTTTTGCATTCCAATTCTAGATTACGTTGTGCTTCTGAAAGTAGGTAGAACAGTAGAACTGTTTATATGAGAAAATGAAATTTTTGTTTTTACTATCTTCCTCACAATTTGTTCATATTATCTCACCGTTTAAACCTTCCCTGTACTACGACAAACATTTCAAAACCAAAATCACCTAAATCGGCCCAGCTGCTCTCGAGTTTTAGCGAGACAAACGAACAGCAATTGATAAGAATAATAAGATAAGAAGATATAATGTGTATAGTAAGCTATCCGTAAAAGATAGATATGCCTTCGCGGACTTTTTTGTAGATCTATAAAAGAGGAATATCCCAATGTGATGTAGAGTAATTAAGTATTTCATATGGAAAGAATACGATAGATGGCGGTAAGCATGTAGCTTGCACCATAGCTCGCCAGATGGCATTGGCGTACAAGAAGCAGTCTCAGCGATAGACTTGACGAGCTCCACTGGCAAGGCCGCAGAGATTTACCTACCCCCGAATAGTAAACAGTCGTAGCTATCCAGCTAGGTTATTCCAGTAAATAAACACTTTTATATTCAAGAACCTATTGTATTTAATAATTACTATCTGCCGAGGAAAGGGCAGACATAACAATTGGCGCAGCCGGTAGGATATAATTGTGTGGAAGTTACGCGTGCGAATAATAATTGGTGCTGGACACGGAGGACTAAGTCACTGCTGGAGTGACTTGCAGTTTTGGCAAGGAATCGGAAGGGATTCTGCTCGAGATTAAGGAGCATTTGGTTCCGTGGCTACGGGCTGGATAAGAAGATTTTTGTTTTAGGAACAGAAGTGAAATACCGCAAGGAGGCGATCTGGTTGTGGATCAGTGGATTAATCAAAAGTTTCAAGGTCAAAACGGATCATTGGGTTAATAGTTTCAAGGACGAATCATTGGATTAATCAGAAGACAAGGATAAAACCCAGAGGGAGACCAGAAGAGTTCCTGAGATAAGTATTTTTGCTTCTTTGAGAGGGATTATTTGTTATTGTTTTCTGGTTAATTGTTTTTGCCGATTTATTTGTTGGGAGTTATGGAATCGGGTAGAATACCACCGTTTTGCCATCTCTCCGGAGACTGGGGATTGTTTCGACTTCGGATAGAGCAATTTTTCGTGATCCATGATGACAAAGCGTCTGTGGAGAAAAAACGGGCTTTTTTATTGAATCTCCTAGAATCAGAAACGTTGACCTTACTAATTAATCTGTGTTTTCCAAGTAAAGTAACGGACTTATCTTTTGATAAACTTTTAGCGATTCTCGACAAACATTGTAACAAAAATCGTTCAGTTTTTAAAGAACGGGAGAATTTTTTTTTAGCAAGACAACAACAAGGCGAGACGATAAAAGATTTCGCGGTTAGACTTCGTTCTTTAGCAACGTATTGTCAATTCGAAACGAGGCTTGAAAAAAACCTTATAGACATGTTTGCAATCGGGTTGTTACCGGGGCGCGCGAAGGAGAAAATTTTCGTAGAAGGGCAAACGTTGTCGTTTAATGAAATAGAAGGACTTGCAGTTAGTATGTCAACTTTGGATAGTACTAATACAGTTAAATCAGAAGTAAACCTAGTAAAAAAACGAGTTACTAGCGATGGGTTCAAGCGAGATCAGCGTAGGGAACGATCGACGAGCCCCAAGGGTAGTTTTAACACGAAACCAGCTTATAGGTTAGGATCAAATACAGGTACGATTTTTAGATCACCCGTGGGTAGTGTTAAAAAAACAGTGTTTTATTTGCAAAAGGAATGATCATCTTTCGTTTGATTGTAAATTTCGTAATGCGAAATGTTTTAAATGTAAGGGCGTTGGGCATTTACAGAAATTTTGCAAGAATAATCCGATAAATCCCATTTTTGAAAATCACAGGGATAGTAAAGTTTTAGTTGCGTCAATTAGTCCGATTACTGCTGAAATTGAAATTAATAACAAGAAGTTTACGGCAATGATTGATTCCGGTTCATCTTTATGTGTGATGCCGGAGGGTATTTTTAAACGACATTTTAGTTCAATCATTTTGTCACAAGACAAGCGGATTATTTCAGGTTATGGAAATAATCGTTTAAAAGTCGTAGGAAAGGCGATTTTTGATGTGAAATTTAAGGGTAGGAACAAAAATATTAGTTTTATTGTAGTAATTAAAGGAACAGAATTAATTGTGGGTAGAGATTTTATGGAATGTTTCGATCTTGGGATAACTTCTCAGGAGACAATTAATTTAGTGACGCCGCAAATGAGGAATGGAGAAAAGTTTATTCAAGATTACCCGGAAGTGTTTTCGCAAAAGTTGGGAAGATTTAACAAATATAAAGTCCATTTTAAAGTAAACCAGGAATCGGATCCAATTTTTTTCAATGCAAGGCCGGTTCCTTTTTCTATTAAAGGGAAGATCGAATCCGAATTAAGATCGATGGTAGAAAAAGGTATAATCTCCCCGGTTACAAGTAGCGAATTCGCTTCACCGATTGTTCCGGTGGTCAAGAAAAATGGAGATATAAGAATTTGTGTAGATTATAAAAGGAGTCTTAATTTGATTTCCAATTTAGAGAAATATCCGATGCCAAAGATTGAGGAGGTCATACATCAGGTTAGTTCGGGCAAAGTTTTTGCAAAATTAGACCTTAAAGAAGCATATTCACAGTTAGAATTAGCGGATCATTGTAAAAAGTTTACAACTATTAACACACACTTAGGTCTGTTCCAATATAACAGGTTGGTTTTTGGGTTTAAATCGGCTCCGGCCATCTTCGCAAGAACAATATCAAGTTGTTTACAAGGTTTAAAAGGCGTAGCCTTTTACCTAGACGATATTATTATTTCAGGGGTCGATGAACTTGATCTGTATAATAATATTTGCGCGGTCTGCGAGCGGTTGAAAGATTGTGGTCTATGTGTCAATACTGGGAAGTGTCAGTTTTTTGTTAAATCTATAGAATTTTTGGGATACGTTATTTCGGGAAGGGGCATTGAACCGCAAAAAGATAAATTGGAAGCAATTAAGAATGCGCCGTACCCATCCGACGTGCATCAATTGAGGAGTCTTTTGGGATTTTTTAATTTTTATCGGAACTTCATACCGAACATGTCATCAATTTTAGAACCTTTGCATAATCTTTTAAAGAAGAATGCAAAGTTTGAATTTGGGAAGTCATGCATTGACGCAGTAGATAAAGTAAAGGATCTAATGGGTTCTGATAGAATTCTCACTCATTATTTTCCCAACCTTCCTCTTAAGTTATATACAGACGCGAGCAGCGCAGGCCTCGGGGCCGTGTTATTGCACACATTTGCGGATGGTTCAATGAGACCGATCGAATTTGCATCAAGAAGTTTGTCTAGTGCAGAGAAGAAGTACAGTATTCTAAATTTAGAAGCGTTAGCTATTGTGTTTGGTTTGAAAAAATTCTTTCAATACCTATTCGGTCGGGAGTTTACTTTATGCCTTTGATGAGGATTTTAGGGGAGCACAAGAATATTCCAGTTTTGGCGGCTAACAGATTGCAGCGTTATGGCATTATATTAGCCGGATTTGCGTATAAGGTAGAATTTGTTAAGTCATGTCATAATCATGCGGATTTTCTATCTCGGCTTCCGGTAGAAAATTCTCAAGAAGAATTTGAAGATGATTATGGATCAGATTTTGTGTGTTATGTAGATAAATGCGAGCACATAGATATCAAGCTCATTTCCACAGCTATAGAGACAGACACGGTTATTCAGGAAGTTTTAACGTGTTTGCGTAAGGGCTGGCCAAAACGAGTTGGTCGAGATGATGTACTGTGGAGATTCTGGGTTAAGAGAAACGAAATGTCCATAGTCAAGGATTGCCTTTTCTGGCAACATAGAATTGTCATTCCGAGTTCCTTACAAGAACATGTGCTAGAGTTATTACACAGATCTCATTTAGGAATAGTTAAAAGGAAGGGCCTAGCAAAAGCTTATTTTTGGTGGCCATCACTGAACAATGACATTGAAAAAATGGTTCTAAAATGTGATGATTGCGCGGCTATGAGGCCGGCACCTTCTAAGAGTCATTTGTCAGTGTGGCCGAACCCTGGGGCAACTTGGAGTAGGGTACACGTGGACTACTGCGGGCCGGTAGCAGGAAAAATGTTTCTTGTAATTTGTGACGCTTTTTCCAAGTGGATCGATTGCTTAGAGGTTCCAAGGGCGGATTCGTTTAACACGATTAAGGAATTGAGAAGAATTTTCTCTAATTTTGGTAACCCTGATTGCATAGTTTCGGATAATGGAACAGCATTTTCTAGTGTAGAGTTTAAAGAATTTCTTAAAGAGAATAACATAGAATTTTTAAATTCACCGGTCAAATTCCCTCAGTGTAATGGACAAGCTGAAAATTCAGTTAGAACGGTAAAAAAATTTTAAAAAAAAATTATGGTTAGGAATAATTTTCCAGTAAATTATGAAAGTAGATTATGTGATTTTCTATCGGATTATCGAAATTCGCCACATTGCACAACGGGATTAGAACCGGCAGTCTTGATGTTTGGTAGGAGACTGAAATCAACTTTCAGTAGTTTAATTCCTAAAACCACTCAGGAAGATGTGTCAGAACAGAGAAAAATAGCTAACGATAATATAAAAAGGAGTCAAGATAATCAAATAAGGAATTATGGGGGCGTAAAAATTAGGAATTTACATGTTGGACAAAAATGTCTGGTCAAGGACTTCCGTCAGGTGAATAAAGTTGGTTGGGTTAGAGGTATTGTAGAAAGGAAAGTGGGTAAAAAAGTTTATATCGTTAGGATCTGTGGTACTCCGTTGACTTGGAAGAGGCATATTGATCAGTTGAAGAGTTTATCTGTGAAATGGGAAGAGGAGAGTGAAGATAATAACCCACCTACCGCGTCTGAGGTCACGAAATGCGCTTCAGACGAGTTGGGAACCTCAGCTTTGTTGAAGGGGCTAACGTGGAGTTCTCTTGATTTCAGATTACCAGCGGATGATCGAGAGCAAACTACTCAACTAAGACCTTGGGAAGGAAGGCTCCGTTCAAAGCGTTCATAAAGGTCCCTCCCAGAGAAACAGAAATATTTTAGTTGAAATATTTAAAATCATGACTATGTTGGGTTGAATTTAGTGTATAAAATCGTGTATAAATGAAATATTTAAAATCCTATTTTTTTGTTGTCAATTGTATAACTTCTTTGAAAAGAACATGTCTTGTATTTATTGTAGCCAGGGCTTGAGGTTAGGTGGGGGAGGGTGTGATGTAGAGTAATTAAGTATTTCATATGGAAAGAATACGATAGATGGCGGTAAGCATGTAGCTTGCACCATAGCTCGCCAGATGGCATTGGCGTACAAGAAGCAGTCTCAGCGATAGACTTGACGAGCTCCACTGGCAAGGCCGCAGAGATTTACCTACCCCCGAATAGTAAACAGTCGTAGCTATCCAGCTAGGTTATTCCAGTAAATAAACACTTTTATATTCAAGAACCTATTGTATTTAATAATTACTATCTGCCGAGGAAAGGGCAGACATAACACCCACCATTAATTGTTTTCTTATATCCCAAGAGGATTAGGCAGCGTTTTCGATGAAAGCTGCCAGGCGGCTGGACTTTTTTCCGACACTTCTAACAATTATCGTTATGTTTCAACCAATTTACATAAATCCTTGACAAATTACATACCTAAACCTTCCTCACGAAACAATCTATCTATTGGTGAAAAGTGCATGAAAATCCGTTCAGTAGTTTTCGAGTTTATCGCGAACGGACAGACAGACAGACAGACAGCGCGGGGGACTTTACTTTATAATATGTAGAGAAGTTAGAATTTGTAAGTCGGAGTTTGTTAGATGGAACATGCCTCAAAACATTTAAAATCCATTTTTGGATGGAATCGATGTTTTTTATGACATGAACTCCACACATGACATGAACGGAGGCCCTGAGTAAAATAATTTCCCCCGACGCCTATGTCATCTTTGGGAAAGCTGTGTGGATGGTCTTTTTTGTGGAAAGGAAGGAGATGACCCGTTGAAAATGCCCGGTTTGTAAGAGGGAGGAAACACAGAGGTCGGCAAATCGTTTCACAGCCGAGCTGTTGAATTCAAGAACAAATCGAAGAAACGATCCGTTCTTATGTGATAAGTTTTTCGACTGTGCGTTGGAGACGAAGTGGGGTTCGCGGGGCAGGGGACGAGGGGAGCGGTGAACAGGAAAGTGGAAGAGGAACGCGGGAGGGAAACGCATTAATGAGAGGGGTTTCGCGGTACGGGGGGACGTGGGAGGGTGGAAGATGGGGAAGGTGGAGGGAGAACGCGGGAGGAAAGTGGGACGCGGGAGGGAAACGCATGAATGAGAGGGGTTTCGCGGTACGGGGGGACGTGGGAGGGTGGAAGATGGGGAAGGTGGAGGGAGAACGCGGGAGGAAAGTGGGACGCGGGAGGGAAACGCATGAATGAGAGGGTTTCGCGGTACGGGGGGACGTGGGAGGGTGGAAGATGGGGGAAGGTGGAGGGAGAACGCGGGAGGAAAATGGGATGCGGGAGGGAAACGAGGAAACGGAAACTGGGACGCATGTGAAAGGACAGGCAGGGAGAAACAATTTCTTTCTTTATTGTGGCATTGCAACGCAAGCCGGGTAATCGCTAGTATCAATATAAATATCCTTTTATCTACATTATTTATGACAAACAAAGGAATCAGCGACGCTGGTTTCTCGGAGCATCTTCCATTGAAGAACCGGTAGAACAAGGATAGCATTGCCACTCGACGCAGTTTTAATATTAATGTAAATTTATTCCTTTATTTGTTAGACGGAGCATTGAAATATTGCTCATTATCTTAAAACAGTATTTGGAAATGTCTGACTAATCAACTGATATCGATATAGTAACTGTTCTATGTCTGACTGTCCTTCTCCCACGATGTTTGGTTAAAGTTATTTGACAATTTATCCATTTTTCGTAATGAATCATGAACATTCCCTGGCGCAAAATCTTCATGCACAGTAGTTCACAGTACCGCGATTATTAAGCCTTGCAAACTTTCAAGTTATAAACTTTGGTGCTTTAAATGTGAAGAACACAATTTATAACAGATGTAGGGGTAATATATCAGAATAAAGATGCTAGCGGTGTGTTCATATTCATAAGGGGGAGACAACCCCCTCCCCCTACCCTCCCCCCGCCTTCCAACTCCCCACTCCACTCGGGGAGGGGGGCCTCTCACGAGCCGAGATTAATTTAACCGTTAAATTACTTTTAATACTTCGGTGAGATAATCAAACATTGCTAATGCAGTAATCACTTTTGATTATTAACTGGCTGAGTGGGTTTCATTTTGAATGCTGTGACTATTATACCGAGTTTAGAAGCGTTTGTTACAAATGTAATATAGTTTATATAATTTATAGTTTATATATTTATCATGTAGCAAATACCATTTCCGAAATGTTAATACGTTATATTCAGGTAGAGAAAAAGATTTTTTGAAAAACTTATTTTTTTACATTGTCTCCACACAGGAGGCTCTGAGGAAAACAATTTACCTCGGGGCCTATGTCATCTTTGGGGGTGCTGTGTGGAGGTTTTTGAAGTGAAAACTTCTTGTTGTTATTTGAAACTCGATGAAACGGAAGCGAGCGACACTAAAAAGAGACAAACACATACATATACAGGGTGTTAAGGGACGTACTTGACTTACTTTAACCAGTGATTCCTGACATTATTTGGAGTAAAAAATGTAAATTAAATTTTGGTCTCCGGTGACTTTTTTTGACGTCTTTTTTTTTCTAAATTTTTTTCTTCAAAACCAAACAAAAAAAAATTCTTCCGCTTGTCGTCAATGGCCACTCAGCCGGGTGTCCGACGAACCCCTCACCCCGCCTCCAACTGTTCAACAACTACCATTTTTTTATGTTTTTGTAGAAAAAAAAAAACATCAAAAATGTCACCGGAGACCAAAATTTCATTTACATTTTTTACTCCAAATAATGTCAGGAATCACTGGTTAAAGTAAGTCAAGTACGTCCCTTAACACCCCGTATAGGATTAATCCTGCGAGAGAATGAGAGAGCAATAAAATATTTATTTATTTCGCGGGTACTCGGTTCCATATAATAGGATAAATCCACGGTCCCGCGCAGTCTTGTGGTCTAGTGCTATGAAGCGCCTGACGAACCAAAAATATTTAATATTTGTATTTTTGTAAAATCAATATACAATCGTAAAACCACTCCAAAATGAACAGGCAAAGACAACACAAAAGAAAGCGACATCTGGCGACTCCGAAGAAGAAAACACAAATACTAATAAGATGACCAAATGTATAGGAAAAGGTGTACCGGAATTCGACGACAAAATGATGGAAAAATCACCCTACACATTGATAAAACAAAGTTCTTCGTAGTCTTCCCACTCTTGTCTATTTTAGTTTTCTGAAGGTTTCACTTCTACCGCGTGGGAATTGCACTCTTTTTTTTAGGGAATGGAAAGAGAGGAAGTTCTGGGAAGGAAAAAGGTATGGTAGGTGGGTAGAAATCTGGGAGTAAGTATGTCCTGGTATGACGGAGGTATGAATCCATTCCTCCCACTGCGGTGCAAGGCGATGGGTTGGAGAGGTCAAATGATCTCCCTCAATCAGTCTTTCCCCATCTGGCCCACCACCCAGTAGGCGGGAAAAAGCAATCGCCACCAAGACCTTGAGAAAACCTCACCCTTTGAACCCGGGCACCCCTGCTAAGTAACCAATCGTAGGGAAGCAGTTGGGGTGACCTATAACAGTGATGTTGGTTATCCAATAAATAGTTATCCATACCCGCCTCCCAAATTATAAAACTTAAGAGGAACAAGGGATATGACACCAGAATATCTGATATAGTCGATCGATAGGTTTTATCGACAATGTCGGTCACCTGTCATCGTTTCCGAGCATGACTGCAAATCACCAACGAGCAAACAATAGTTCATAACCAGTGTTCTTAATTTATTCGATGTGAGATGTTGTTTGTACTTAAGCGATCTGCAGTCGTGCTCAAGAACGATGACAAGTTATGATCGACCGTGCTGCATTCCCAGGGGATGGTTGGCGGAAAAAACTAAACTAAACTTTTTGAACTTAAGTAATTAATGGAAAATTATTAAGCAATAATAAGGAGAAGAATTACTCTATCATGTTTAGTTGACGATTCCAATAAATTAATATTGGATGAAAAATATATTTTACAAACATGGGAAAAGTATATTCATGATACATTCAAAGATATTAGACTTGACATTATTATTCCTAATGATCAATTGCATGGACCATCGATTTTAAAATCAGAAATTCTTCAAGCGATAAATACTTCAGACAATAGAAAAGCGTGCGGACCATATTCCAGTTGAGGTGTTGAAGCTCTTTAATGATAAAAATGTTGACTACCTGTTGAGGTTATTTAAATCTATATATGACACAGGGAATATACCCCAAGATTGGCTAAAATCCACCTTCGTGACATTGCTTAAACAACAATACCCTAAGAAGTGCAGTGAATATCGATAATAATAAGCCTGATGAGTCATGTCCTTAAATTATTCCTTAAAATAATACATGCCAGGATACACAATAAGTGCGAGCAGGACTTGGATGACACTCAGTTTGCCTTCAGAAATGCGTTTGGGACGCGTGAAGCTTTATTGTCTATCGATGTACTATTGCAAAAGTGTCGCGACCAAAGAAAGGAAGTCTTTGCATGTTTTATTGACTACGAAAAGGCATTTGACAGGGTAAAACATGCTGACCTAATGAAAATGCTTGCGGATTGAAACGTTGACACCAAAGACCAGAATTTAATTAAAAACCTGTATTGGTCAGCAGAAATAAGACATGGGAATGAGAGATCTAATGCAATTACCATTCAGCATTGAGTACGACAAGGCTGTATCCTGTCGCCACTATTGTTTAATCTCTATTCCAACTATGTCTTTAAAAGAGCCCTAAGTAATATTGAGAAGGGTCTTAAGATAAACGGAGTTGTCATTAATAACATAAGATACGCAGATGATACTGTATTACTAGCTAACTGTTTCGATGACCTCCAAGACCTATTAAATCTTGTTAATAATGCTGGTGAGCAACTGGGCCTAACAATCAACGTCAATAAAACTAAATGGATGACATTTGCACGACTAGATCACTCTGAATCAGTGGTTGCAATGCCGAAAAGGTGGAAATATTTAAATACCTTGGCAGTATTCTCACGGAGACTCTTGACCCAGGTGTAGAGGTTACATAGAGGCAGATAATGCTAAAATGTTATGTGTGGTCGGTCTTGCTGTAAGGATGTGAAACATGGAATTTGAAAGTAAATACCATGAACATGTGAGGTATCACCGCGGGCCGCACACTTATGATTTCGGGGGGGGGGGGGGGGGGGTGTTGTACCTTTTTGTTTAGCAAGTTACAAAATCACTTATTTTGCATTTAAGTACCGGGTTGCTACTTCCTTCCTTCTCGTGTTCATGACATAGTGTCAATTCTTGATAATAATAATACACGTAAATTCATAATATTACATAAAAAAAATAATTTGTTTGTATCTGTAATGAAATCTTTCGGTTCAATTTTCAACCACTTCGGGAAACTATCGAAAGGTGTGAATTTTCGCACACGTGATAAAAATGATATCAATACATACAATAACAAAAATTAACCAATACTAAAGTTTATTTTGCTTTATTAGTACGTGATAAGCGTGATTTTTTGGTCTTTTTTTGAATTTTTTTTTTTTTTACCTTCCTACACCCTCACCGTGTCATCTCCACGCTCTCTTTCTCTGGGTCTTCTACTGCCCCCCTGAAAGTCTCAAACGACAATATAATTAACTGTAAAAAAACGGATAGTATATTTAATTGTACGTAAAAAAATATATTTTAAAAGAAAACGGCAGATATTGCGGGCCGCAAAAAACCGGATAATATAATTTGTACATGAAAAAAAATATATTTAAAAAGAAAACGGCAGATATTTGTGCGGGCCGCAAAAAAACTGATATAATTAGTATAATTGTACTTGTACATGAAAAAAAATATAGTTAAAAAGAAAACGGCAGATATTTGTGCGGGCCGCAAAAAAACGGTTATAGTATAATTGTACTCGTATATGATAAAAAATATAGTCAAAAAGAAAACGACAGATTTTTGTGCGGGCCGCAAAAAATCGGATACTATAATTGTACATGAAAAAAATATATTTTAAAAGAAAACGGCAGATATTTGTGCGGGCTGCAAAAAAACGCATATAGTATAATTGTACTCGTACATGAAAAAAAATATTGTTAAAAAGAAAACGGCAGATATTTGTCTGGGCCGCAAAAACGGATAGTATAATTGTACACGAAAAAATATATATATTAAAAAAGAAAACGGCAGATATTTGTTCGGGCCGCAAAAAAACGGACAGTATAAATTGTACTTGAAAAAAAAATTAAAAAGAAAACCCCAGATATTTGTGCGGGCCGCACAAATATTCGTCGCGGGCCGCAGTTTGACGACCACGGGGTTAGAGGCTTTTGAAATGTGGCTTCACCGGAGAATGCTCAAGGTCCCATGGACCGGCATGATACACAGAAATTCTCAGGCGGGCTAGAGCAGATAGAGAACTGCTTTCATTAATAAAAATCAGGAAAATTTCATATCTAGGTCATATACTTCGAGGGGAGAAGTATCACTTGCTCCATTTAACATTGAAAGGCAAGATAGAGGGTCGCCGAGGGCCTGGTAGGAGACAAATGTCTTGGCTGCGAAATATACGAGAGTGGACCGGCATTAGAAGTGTGGAGGAGCTATTCTGGGCAGCGCAAGACAGAGAGACATTTTCAAGAGTGATCGCCAACGTCGGTCGGGGGGACCTGATAGGGCACACAAAGAAGAAGAATAATAAGGAACTCCAGTATTTATTTATGAATATTTACCTAAAATCTTAAAAACCTTTTTTAAAAATTTATTAATTACGTTTTCATAAAGCTAAAAAAAATTCATAGTTTTGAATTTTTCGAAGCCTGTAAAAACTATCGAAATTCGTCGGGGTATGTGTGACGTCATACTTACCTCGGTCTAGTCGGTTAGGCCACGGGTCGGTATGAAATGCAAATTAAATTTTGGTCTCCGGTGACATTTTTGATGTTTTTGTAAAAATAAAAACATTAATAAAACAGTAGGGATTGTAAAGTTAGCATCGGGGTGCGGGGTTGAGCAGTTACTCAGCTGAGTGACCAGCGACGAACAAACTTGACTTACTTTAACGTGATTTGAGTGATTCCTGAAATTATTTAGTTAAAAAATGTATGTGAAGTTTTGGTTTCCGGTGACATTTTTGATGTTTTTATAAAAATAAAATCATTAAAAAAACCGTAGGTATTGGAAAGTTAGCGACGGGGTGAGGAGTTGAGCGGTTACTCAGTTGATTGACAGTGATGAACTAACTTGACTTACTAATAATAATAATAAAAATAATAATTGTATAGTTCGTAGAGCGCCGTTTTTGTGAAAAATCGCCTCAAGGGCGCTGCACAATTTATTAAGAATTCTAAGGTTCTATCTAATTTTACTGTTTACAAATGGATACAGAAACGTACTTACCTGGCAGGTCACTTCCGATAAACACACTTTAATTAGAAAGTGATTCGAGTGATTCTTGGCATTATTTGGAGCAAAAAATGTAAACGAAATTTATATCTCTGGTGACATTTTTGTTGTTTTTGTAAAAATAAAAAAAAAACATTAAAAAAACAGTAAGAATTAGACAGTTAGGGTCGGGGTTAGGGATTGAGCGGTTACTCGACTGAGTGACAAATGGAAGATTTTTTGTTTAATTTTGAAGAACAAAAAAGACTTTAAAAAGGTCACCGGAGACCAAAATATAATTAACTATATAATATAATTTTTTTTTTTTTTTTTATTATAATAATAATATTTGGATGATTTATATATCCCATATGCTTTAAATTGTGTGTGTGTTTTTTTTCTTTCATTTCTGTTGTATTGTTGTATATATATATTTTTTTCTTTTTTTTCTACCACTTTATGTTTTCTTTAATGTTTTAATCCATGTTTATATATTATAAATTGTAGCGGAAACTTCGCTGGTTAATGCAATTATGTAATATGTTACTTTCTTATAAAATATGTATAACTGTTTGTTTCCTAAATAAACTAAAATAAAAATAAAATAAAAATAACATTTTTTACTCCAAATAATTTCAGAAATCACTGGTTACAGTGGCAACCGGACAACTCAGAATGAAATCAACTGAACATCTCATTTGAAAAGTCATTAAAAGTGATGAAAAAAATATATAAAAAAATGATTAAATAGTTTACGTTAGGTTAGGTTATGGACTATTTTTCAATTATTTTTTTTTCATAGCTTTTAATGTCTTTTCAAAGAGATGTTAGTTGACTTGATTCTGAGTTGGCATGGAACGGCTTAAAGTAAATCAAGTACCTAAGTCTCTCAACACCCTTTATAAATAATTCAATGTGTTTGTTAGACTTGTTGCTTATTCTGAGGCTGTTATTTGGCGGAAATCGTTAGCAAAGAAATCGTTAGCAAAGAAAATCGTTAGAAAAGCCTCGTTAGACGAATGCCTAAATTGAGTAATTCCAATATATGGTTAAACTAAAACCCCCCACAATGTCTGCGGAGTTGATACACGTGTAGGAATTTTAACCCTCCCCAGAAAGATATCTCGAGTTAGCAACTTTTAAAATCTCCCAAGAAAGGAGAGCCCCGATTATAAATAAGCCACTTTTAATCAAATAATTAAATCAGAAGGGAATATTTCAGAACTTTAAAAATTACTACTCGTGTCTAATGGAGAATTTATCGTTATCTTCAGGTTGTTAAATAGATAATTATCCGTCGTTTAATTAAATAATATTCTGATTTCGGTTGTCGGTGAATGGGTGCATTCGAATTCATTAATTTTCAAAATTGCAACTGATAAGTATAAATCATACCAAGCAAGCGATAAAGCAGGTAGGTACCATTTTTTAATTTTTTTTATATGAATACCGCACAGATACTCAGTGAGTGAGCCCAGATGTGGAGGTTAGATGCAGAATTGAAGCAGCAAGAACTGCGTTCATTAAAATGAAATCCCTCTTCTGCAATGACAATATCAGCTTAAAACTAAGGCAGAGAATGCTAAAATGTTATGTGTGGTCGGTCTTGCTCTATGGATATGAAACATGGATCTTGAAAGTAAATACCATGAACAGGTTAGAGGCTTTTGAAATGTAGCTTCTTCGGAGAATGCTCAAGGTCTCATGGACCGACATGATCACCAACACAGAAATTCTCAGGCGGGCTAGAGCAGATAGAGAACCGCTTACATTAATAAAAATCAGGAAAATTTCATATCTGGAGGAGCTATTCCGGGCAGCGCAAGACAGAGAGACATTCTCAAGAGTGATCGCCAACGTCGGGGGGACCTGATACGGCACGCAAAGAAGAAGTCAGTGAGAAAATGGCATCCCCGATTAGGGTATGTTGTTATGCTGAAGGTAGTAGGGAAGGGAAGGATATGTGTATGAGAAAGGTGGA
This sequence comes from Limnephilus rhombicus, assembly GCA_929108145.2. Lineage (NCBI taxonomy): Eukaryota > Metazoa > Arthropoda > Insecta > Trichoptera > Limnephilidae > Limnephilus > Limnephilus rhombicus. The sequence continues at coordinate 16,204,602 of OV815272.1, read as the reverse complement.
GAAATACCTGGATATTCAAATCTGGTCACCAAATACGGCTAAAGCCATTTAAGCAACGTTTCAATTCTGAATGGTGGTCTTTCAAATTAATCAATTAATTTTTTTTTGCTCACGCCGGGATTTAAACCTGTGACCTCCGGACCACGTAGGCTGTCAAAATTAATTATTTAATTAATAATAATTCTTTATTTGAAATGCGTATTTCTTTTGTTTAAATGTTTGGCAGATGTCGTAATTTTCAAGTTTACTAACATTTCAACGGTAAATGTAGGTTGGGACCAACTCAGCCACTGACCGGTTTTTTTTTTGTTTTGTTGTTGTTGTTTTGTTATTTTATTTACGTTATTTTGTTTTGCTTGTCTCCTATTGTACTATTTATTACCTGCATTTAAACGCCCAATGTAAAAGTACACTTTTCTGTTTAGAATAGGAACTTTGCCCCCACTTTACAATGTGAGCTAATTTCTCACAAACTTGCACAAATTGCTTCTAATTTTCTCATCTGTGATTCAACTAGCATTTATTTCTCGGCTTCTAGAAAATGGGCTCTGTCTCACTTTCTCCCGTTGCAATACTCTTCCCTCCCCCTCTTAGAATTTCTTCGTTTGAAACGCTTCGAGGGAAACTCATTTTCCAGCAGATTTTATTCCATTATAAGTGAGAAAAAAGTAGCAACCTCTTATGAAATGAAAATTTAAAAACCCTTGGAAAATAATAATGCAAGGCGTGGAAGTTTGCCAGCTTATTCGCTTATTTTGTAGCGCGTTTACTTTATAATAATGTTAGACTGAAACTTTTTATAAAGCGATTGATTATTATTATTTTCTCAGAGGCGACATTCGAACGACAAATTAGTCAACTAGTATAAATATGTATGCCTTTTTATCATATTTTTATGTGACTTTTTGTTCTGATCATTATTAGGACCCACCTGTCAGTCCTGGATTTGTTACTAGGCCGTATTGGCCGCGACCTAGGGGCGGCAGCCTGCAGGCAGTCTACAAGTGAATGATTATGACAGGTAGTAACTTCTAAGAAGGAGGAAGAGGGTGCGCAAATGAAGTGGTCTAAATTTATGAAAAACTAGCTGGTCCCGGCATGCGTTGCTATGCCATTTAATAAAGAAATTGTTTCTCCCTGAGTGTCCTTTCCCATTCGTCCCGGTCCCCTTCTTCTCCTGCGTCCTCTTCCCCTCTCGCGTTCCCACTCCGTCACCTCCACCTTCCCACTCCCCACTCCACTCTCCCCCCCCTTCCCCCGTCCCGCAAACCCTTCTCCCGGGTTCTCCTCCCCCCTCCCAGGTGCCCCTTCCCTTCCCAGGTTCCCCTCCCCCTCTCGCCCTCCCCTTCCACCTTCCCCGCCTTCCCTCTTCCCTTTACCGCTCCCTCGTCCCGCCAACCCTCCTTCCGCGTTCCATATATTTAATCCCAGTACATTCAGTTTTTAAACAGCCCGCGTGCCACCTTTTGCAATTTTTATTCAAATTTTCATTTTTCATGTATATTAAATTTGGTACCTAACATAGGTACCTATTTAAAATATCTAAAATTCTTGATTGTTGACTTGTTTTTGAAATGTTGACTTGAAACAACAATTAACATCTACCTACAGACTAGATGTGTCATCTTTGCTCATACGAATTTAAAGAAATAAACACAAATAAAGCTATATTTAAGCAATAAAAAATGTGGAATATATTGATTTCGCGATTGTGCGTTGTCTGTGCGTTTTTAAAATTAAAAAAAGCGACTCTGTGCTCTATTTCATAGTTTGTGAAAAAAGGTCAATAACACACAACAATATACCTAGTGAAGTAAATAAATAATAATCAGTGAAACACAACGAAATATAAAGTGTATCCTAAATAATCTAGAACCTCAATAAAAACAGTGATTTTTTTACTTGAGAAAAAAGGCGATAACTTATAAAAAAATGAACCCACATCAATTTATGGATTCTGCGAAGGAGGCAATTGATGATTTGCTGAATTGTGTTCAAGATAAAGTTTATAAATTTAATAAGGAACAAATTCACCTAATTACAACGAAAACAAGTGCTATATTAAACTGGATGGGACATTTAACTATTCAATTATCTGAAGCAAAAGAAAAAATAATTGAACCAACATTTGGATACGGGAAAGTAGCTGAAAACCAAAATAAAATATTGAAAAGTGATTACAAATTAATAGTTTCATCGAACAATGCTGAAGAATCTTCAGAAAATATACAAAATAAAATCAGGAAGAAAATTAACTTAAGTAAGATTGGTGCCAAAGTGATTGGTGTTAATGCGATATCTAACAATAGAATACTTATAAAATGTTCGACAAAGTACGATGCGGAAAAAATGAGTAAAGCTATTGGGGACGAGTTCAAAGACATCAGTGCTACAGAAATTAAAAAGAAAAGACCAACTATAATACTTAAGGGCGTTGCTAATGACTATAATAAGGATGATATTTTACAAGATATTATCGAACAGAATGAAGATATCAAGGCTGTGATGATAGATAAACCAGAAATTGAGATGACGTTAAAAAAGATCTTGAAAAACAAATATAATAACACTTCTAATTACATAATAGAAGTTAGTACTAAAATATGAAGATGGTTAGTTTCTACCGGTAAAATCTTTTTGGGGTACCAGAGAATACAAGTAGAGGATGCCCGTCCTGTGGTTCAGTGCTTTCACTGCTTGGGCTTTGGACATACTTCTGTCAGGTGTCTTCATAAAGAAAAGGACAAACCGTCGTGTACACACTGCGCTGGTGATAATTCCTACAAAGATTGTGCTAACAAAGATAAAGAACCTAAATGTAAAAACTGTGATAGCAAAAATTAAAAAATGAACTGGAATATTGACATCAGGCATTCTGCAAACGATAATACGAAATGCAATGTGTATAAAAAAATGAGCATTTTAGCAAAAGAAAAAATAGAATATTGACTAGAAATAACATTAAACCTGTCTCAAAGTAGATATAGTGCTATTATAATACTATGAAATTTTCTCGTAGAATTTGCTACATTTCAATAAATACAATTTACGTTATTATTGCTAAACATTATACATTTCTATTTCTATATTATATTGAAGAAAAAATACATTGTATAAAAACACTAGATTTCCAAACGTCGTTATATTCTGTTATTAAAAATTCATTTTATTACTTAAATATTGTTATAAAAATTATAAAAGATCACGAAATAACTAACAAAAATAACATTATTATTTTACATTATTTTTTGAACAGTAATATCATAACGATACATTCAATAACTTTTTTTTCTTTACTTAATCATGCATATATTCACTGTGTACTATATTTCTCATTCATAAATATAACAGATTTTACAAAAATCTTAAAAGATCATAAATATTCTAAAATAACACTAGATGTGAACATACTTATTTTATATTTATTAAGTCTTTATCAAAAAGTACTTGTACCAATTAGCTCTAGATACAATCACTTTTATATTGTTAAATATTTAACATTAAATTCCTCAATCTATACTTAAAATACTTCTGTTGTTAAACAAAGCAAAAAAAAAAATTCTTACTGGTTGAAACCTACAAAATATTTTAATTATTGTATTGGTTTCATAAATGAAGTTATTCTATTTCGCTCTTTTTTCATGTTTACCGGACAGATAATAAAAATATGTGTTAAATTCTTTACTTATGTATGGGATTTAACCAACCTAACAAAAATATTAAATTTTATTGTTTTATCTAAAAATAAAATATTTGTAATATTATGTAAGGTTAAAAGCATGGAAAACCATTTTGTATCATTATATTATACTAAGGGCTTTTACTTTAAGAAAAAGAATTGTGGTATCTTTGATAAAAATAAATGCTTTATCATATTTTATATTAATCATTGCTGTATTACGCTAAGTATAAACACGGATATCAGAAAAAATATGTATGTAATTATATCAACTATTAAATTGAAGCTTACACTTAATTATGATATAGAGTTATTTCTTATAGAAATATTTCAATATATAAAATCAACCAAACTTCGTATCACAATCTTATTGTGTTGCATCAAATTTAAATATGAATTAAATGGCTCAGAATAATTTCTCGTATATAGATAATGATAACGAAATAGAATGTAGTACAGTAAATAATTTAGAAGATTGGATAAAAAAACAAAACATAAATGCGTCTGACAATCTTGTTTGTATTCAATTAAATATAAGATCTATACAAAAATATTGGAATATATTGCATATATATTTACTTAATTGTTTGAAGCATATTGACATTATAATGCTATGTGAAACATCTATTCAAACTGAAAGTACGTGTTTGTACAATATTCCCGGATATAATGCATATAACTACTGCAGGACTGATAAGTCAGGAGGAGGGATTATATTATATATAAGAAATAAATTTGAATTTAGACCAACATCGTTCCAATCACTTCATTTTGAAAATATAACGGGAAAGCTCATACTCCAGGACAAAACCAAAGTTAATATAGTAGCTATCTATAGACCTCCTAATTTGAGTAAATCTTCTTTTTTAACGGAATTATCATCGTATCTTGATACAATTAATAGTAAGGAAAATATGATCTTACTTGGAGACATACATTTAAATTTGCTTAATGACCAAGATTATATCATAACTTCATATGAAAACTTACTTACTAATCATTATTTAACTAAATGCATTAATGTAGTAACCAGAGAAGCTGTATTAAATGGACAAATTAGTCGCACGTGTATTGACCATATATTTGCCAAATTTAGAGGCAAAAAAATAACAGCTTGCGTCTGTGAAAATAATATTGCCGATCATTATATCACTGCTATTAATATAAAATCTCATAAACGTCAGGTAGACTTTTCAAATAAGTATATTCAAATCATCTCACAAAAGGTTATTGATCGGTATATCAAAGATTATAACTGGAGTAAACTTATAGAGGAGAGGGATTGTATTTCATTATATGAAAAAATAAAATCTTTATTTAACAATTTTTACAAGAGTAGTTCTAAAACGATAGTGCAAAAACCGAATACACGACCTTATGCAATAAATGAATGGGTAAGCAGTGAATTATTATGTCATATAAATAAAAGGGATAAACTTTATAAAAAATGGAAAAGTACACCAACAAACAAAACATATGAAACAGAATATAAAAAAACACGAAACCTTGTCAATAAACTCATAAATAAAGATAAAACGAACTACTATAATAATAAATTTAAAAACTGTTTTAATGATACAAAAAAAACCCGGGACGAGATAAATAATATTTTAGGACGTAAACCCAAAAACGATTGTGATCAAACTATAACACGATATATGTTAAAAGATAGAACTGAGGATTCTGTGTCAAATGATTTTGTGAATTACTTCTCGGATAGCATCAGCAACATGTTACATAAATGCAATCACAAAGCTACTAATATAGTACTGGAAGAACTACCTCACAGTTTATATATACCAAGAGCTACTATAACCGATATTGAAAACATTGTTAAAAAAATGAAAAACTCTAAAAGCACAGGTATTGACAATATAAGAATGTTTGATTTAAAAAGAAATATAAAAACTCTTGGGCCAATAATTACTCATTTAATAAATATGATAATAAATCAATCAAAAATTCCACAAGAATTTAAATGTAGCATTACTAGACCAATATTTAAAGGTGGAAAACACATTGAACTGGGAAATTATAGGCCTATTAGTATTCTACCAGCATTAGAAAAAATTCTTGAAAAATTTTTATCAAATAAATTAAATAATTATATTGAAAAATTCTCTATCATTGATCCAAGTCAATATGGTTTCCAAAGAAAAAAAAATACTGAAAAACTACTGCAAGATTTTTCCAATTACGTAAATAACCAATTGAATAATAAATTACATGTTATTGTTTTATTTATTGATAACTCTAAAGCTTTTGACACAATTAACTCAAAAAAACTGCTTAAAACTCTAGAAAAAATTGGAATAAGAGGAAAGGTGTTAAATTTATTTAAAGATTATCTTAGAGATAGAAAAATATGTATCAAAATAAATAATACTTTTAGTAAAACAAAAAATGTATCTGCAGGAGTTCCACAAGGTTCCATATTAGGACCTACACTATATATAATTTATGTAACCATAATGAAAAAACTTTTCTCTTTTGTGAAACATTTTGTATTCGCAGATGATACGGCATTGGTCATATCACATAAAGATCTAAAAATTGCAATTGAACTCATGCAAATTGACTTTAATCAACTCTGTAAATGGTCACATGATGCAGGACTATTAATAAATGCTAAAAAAACCAAAGTAATGCACATAAGATCACCTAATGCCAAATTTCAACTTAATCCTAATATTATATCTCATAATTTTAATTGCATTCATAAAAATATTCCAACTAATTGTAAATGTGAAAGCTTAGAATTAGTTTCGGAATACGTGTATCTTGGTGTTACTGTAGATTGTTTTTTTAAATGGGACAAACATATAAAAAAAAACCTGTAAAAGACTCAGATCGATTGCTGGCAGAATGTACACATTAAATTTTTTTCTATCAATAGAAACACTTAAAATAATTTATATGTCACTAGCAGAATCTATTATAAGATATGGATTAACAATATGGGGAAATACTTCTATAACCAATCTGAAACAAGTGCAAGTTGTACAAAACGCAATTGTAAAATTATTGGTCGTCCCTAATATTTTCAATCAGAGACAAAATAAACCGTTGCTGTTTCAGAGTGCCAAAATTTTACCTTTTAAGGCAATACTTTGGCACAAAATTATAATTCAACATATATTTACCCCGCAGCATAAAGAGAAATTAGAACATAAATACAGCACTAGATTCACGCGTAACGACGGGTTAATAGTTTCGAAATTTAACAATAAGTACGGACAGAGAACGTTTGAATATATCATACCGAAGATATTTAATTTATTACCTGACACTATAAAGCAATGTAATTCTATGAATAAGGTTAAATATATGGTGAAAAATTGGCTATCGGAAAAAAAGATTTATATTGATTTTGATATGTATGAAAAAATGTTGTATCTGTAGATATAAGATGTAAATTTTAAATTTTAAAAATGTATAAATGTGTAACTAAAATATAAGCACCTGTAGACAAGCCGATTCAATTGGCTTAGCAGGACTTGTTTGTTGATTATATTATGTATTATCTATTATTTCAATAAAAAAAAAAAAAAAAAAAAGATTCGATTCAAACTATTAGGGGAGTACCTACTTTAAATAAATTTATCAACTTAAAGATTTTAAAAACTAGAATTTTATTTAACAATCATTGTTTTGCAAAATGTCATTCTCAAACACGCGTAGGTACTGTCAAACGTGCGATAGTCGTTTAGGTTAGTATAGGTTTTCTGAAATTATCCAATTTTCTGCGCAATTTTCTTAATTTTTCTCTCCGTAAGAACCATCATCGTACTTCAAGGAATATTCTAAAAAAAGAATTAGCGAAATCGGTTCAGCTGATCTCGAGATTTGCGCTTAGCAACACATTTAGCGATTCATTTTTATATATAAGAAGATATAAATCCGTCACTACTACCTGTGCCGAATATATAATCAGCATCGGCCCCGTGAGAGATCATAATTTCAAAAGGAAAATGTTTATGGGTTCGAAGGTATTATGAATTATGAGTACATAAGCGTTAATTTCACCTACTACATTGCCAGAATTACAAAAAAAACTAACGATGTACCAAATTACGCATGGAAAGAATTACACCTACTGGAATGGTGACCGGACAACTCAAAATAAAATCAACTCAACACTTCCTTTGAAAATTCATGTAAAATTGATGCAAAAAATACATTAAAAAATTGGTTAAATATATTACGTTAGGTTAGATTATGGGCTATTTTCCATAGCATTAATGATTTTTCAGAGGTGTTGAGTTGACTTGATTCTGAGTTGGCATTGAGCCACTGGAATTGAAATGTCGAAAAATCCTATATTCGCTTTTGTTTTTTTGTTCAATTATGAAATTTATTTTAAACTGACTGGTTCCCGGCAAGCGTTGCAATGCCATATTCAAAGAAATACATTGTATCTCCCTGAATCACCTTTCCCGTGCGTCCCCGTTCCCCTCCCGCGGCCCCTTTCTAGATAGCTTTATAAATTATAGCCTATATGTTATTATGATGTATGAGCTATATTATTGTAAAGTTTCATTAAAATCCATTCAGTAGTTTTTGCGTGAAAGAGTAACAAACACACATACATCCATACAAACTTTCGCGTTTATAATATTATTAGTAAGGTTTAAACCTAATTAAAACAGATTTTGAGGTATGTAATTCCAGTAGGTGTAATTCTCTCCACATGTAACACTAATGGTGGGTTGCTACACAGAATTTGAAAGGTTCATCAAATTTCAAAGATTATATTCAAATTCTGTGAAAGTCCCTTTCTGTTACTATCCAAGTACCTACCTACGGTGAAACAACCGGCTCGTGCTGAAATAATAATTATAGAACTTGAATAGAACTTTCATAGAACAAGAATTTTAACTTTTAAATTTGATGAGTTTTGAAGAAAAAGAAAATCAAAAAAAAAAACATAAGATATATAACAGTGTGTAGTTCACACGCGGTAGAAGTGAAACCTTCAGAAAACTTAAGTAGACAAGAGTAGGGAGGCTACGAAGCACCGCACAAAGAGGAGAACGATTATCCCTTCTCATTCTCTCGCAGGTTAAATCCTATAGATGTATGTGTTTGTCTCTTTTTAGTGTCGATTTTTCGTTTCATCGAGTTTAAAATCACAACGGTGTTAAAGAAGTTTTTACTTCAAAAAGTCACCGGAGACCAAAATTTCATTTACATTTTTTACTCCAAATAATGTCAGGAACCAATGGTTAAAGTAAGTCAAGAAGTCTTTTAACGCCTTATATAGTGTTTATGTTACAAAGTACAACTTTTCTGCTCATTTCGACTGTAGAAAAATATGTTATAATCAAATAATTGGAAACAAGAGAGGTCCATTGGCGTATGAAACGACAAATTTAAGGAAAGGAAAATATTAAAAGTGTAAAAGGCTTCGAAACAATCGAGCATAATGGCGAAGCAACGTCCCTTTCACACTTTTTCTCCGCTGAATGTGTGACTGATTTCTGAATTTGCATTAATTCTCCCCTGAATACATTAATTAGGAACAAAAATCTGAATAAGCGAACTTCAGCAGGGATGAAAAAAACTTTTAGTTCTCATTGCGGACATTGTCGGGGAGTGCGGGAAATCTCTTTAGCTGACCTATTCTAACAGGAAGGAATAATTTGTTTGCGATGACGTGTTCTGCGTAAAGATTTTCTAAAGCCGTATTAAATTTATTTTATTAAATTATAAATGATTAAAATAATTCTCGTAGGATTGATTGAATTGCTGTCATTCAAGCTCAGTTTGTTCATATATTTTAATAATTATTTAATGCGTAATTGATCTTTTTTTATATTGGGTCTCTAACCACTTATACATTTTGCTTTTGAAGAATTTTGTTTTACAAGATACACTTGTTACTATACATGGTGTTCGGAAACTCGTAGTGCAAACGGGAATCTGGTGAATCCACATCACCCTTGGAGTCAATTTTGTAGTATAACTTTTTTTTGATTTGAGCTTTCGTTTCGTTAACAGTAGCTACTTGATTCAATGTCTTTTGAAGTGCGTCGAAGAACCGGATCCAAGTTTTTTTAATCTTTAATTGCCGAAAATAGAAATGCTCAGATCGAAAAAAAAAGTTTTTTAAGTCCTCTATGTCTATGTGATGTATTTCCAGCTCATATTACAAGTTTCCGGATACAACCTACTGTAAATACATATATACAAAGAAATGTGGGTTTTTTTTTTAAACAGATCTATAGCCTTATTCTGATTTTGATGAAAATTTGCACATTTGACCTTAAAACAAGGGGAAGGTCTACACTAGATTCCAAAAAACCACTCCATCACTCTTTCCCACCGCTTAAAGCGGAATAAAGTCCGGACAACGCTGGCTGCTTCACCTAGTTGTTAACAAAAACGCTTTAATAATAATAAGTAAAAAATTCAAAATTTTAAGTAACTCCTGACACACAAAAGAGCTGATGACTTTGAAACGCCTGAACAGATTTTCATGAATAGTAGCTAAGAACCATCTCGATCACGACAGCTTTCAAACAAAAAAAACGCTTCATAATCGATCCATTTGGGAGCTACGATGCCACAGACAGACACACAGACGTTTTTGCATCAGGGTTAATAAAATAAATTGTTAAATACTCAATGCCGAAGCAATACAAAAAAATCAACCTGTGGGTGAAAGCAAACTCGCTTTCCGAAGGCGTTGTCAAACTGTCGTGAACCCAATAATAAAAATATCTATTAAAAATAAAAATTTTCACATTAATAAGTGGCGAATCGAACCCGTGACCCTGTCTTCTGCTCATTCGATATTGGAAATCTAGGCAATATTTTTTTTTTGTTTGTCCTAGCTTACAATTTTTCTACTTTAATGATGTTCACGGAGTATTGACACTTCTCACTTAACTATGAAAACCAATAAACGCACCTAAAGATTTAATATATATTTTTTTTATTACTAAAATTTGTTTGATACCATTGATATTTTTCTTGTACCTTAGAGTCACTCTAGTATTTGTTGAGAACGTTATTGTGACAATTTCAAATTCACTCGTATACAGGGTGTTAAGGGACGTACTTGACTTACTTTAACCAGTGATTCCTGACATTATTTGGAGTAAAAAATGTAAATGAAATTTTGGTCTCCGGTGACTTTTTTTGACGACTTTTTTTTTTTTCAAAAATTTTTTCTTCAAAATCAAACAAAAAAAAAAATTCTCCTGCATATCGTCACTGGTCACTCAGCCGGGTGGCCGACGAACCCCTTACCCCACCTCCAACTGTTCAACAACTACCATTTTTTTTATGTTTTTGTAGAAAAAAAAAAAAACATCAAAAATGTCACCGGAGACCAAAATTTTATTTACATTTTTTACTCCAAATAATGTCAGGAATCACTGGTTAAAGTAAGTCAAGTACGTCCCTTAACACCCTGTATTATTAGCCGGAGTTCAAACGCGAATTTATTATCATTATTTATCAAACAAAAATTGCTGAAGAATAATGTACCTGCCTATGTAACTGTAACTCGCACAAAAAAAACCCTGTAAAATATTATTCTTATATCATTTTTTTCTTATTGGCTACTTAGTATATAGTACTTACTTTGATTTTCTATATTTTTAATATCTTAAATTCTATTCTTCTTATATTCCTTTACACTCCATACTTTTTATATTTCGTACTAGATATTTTCTTTTAAATTATTTTAATGCACTATATACAAAATCGACCACAACAACTGGGGTAGGTACGAGTGCCAAAAAATGGTGGTCGAAAAATTGTCAACTACTGTTGACAATTTTTGAAAAAAACAGTGTGTGCAATTCACACGCGGTAGAAGTGAAACCTTCAGAAAACTAAAGTAGACAAGACTGGGAAGGCTGCGAAGCACCGCAAAAAGAGGCGACCGATTATACTCTTTCGCAGGCTAAATCCTATGGATGTATTTATGTGATCATCTCTTTTTAGTGTCGCTATTTTTCGTTTCTTTTTGTTTCAAATCACAACGGTGCTGTAGAAGTTTTCACTTCAACAATTAATAAAGTAAAAAAGATAATGTTGCAGGTAATGTTATATAGTATGTAAATATTTATGTATAATGAAAATAAAAGGCTCCGCGATTGTAATAGATGCAATAAAGGGAGGTTATTTAAATGGGGAAGTTCGTTTTCCCGTAGACCGTTGTGTTTCGATTGGAAACAAAGTTGGAAAGCTGCCATTTTACTGCCGGACATTTTCCTTATCGCATCGCTCCAACTTATTATGGGCGCATTCAAAATTCTTTAACGATTATTGCTTCTTATGTAAATTTTGTTATTCCAGAAGTACTCAACTCCGGGGGCTCGCGGGCTCCCATTGGCCCCCTGTTATAAAGTCAACTTTACGACTAAATGCGATAAACTAGACGCGTTGTTTGGAAAGTTATTTATTTTATTCGAGCTGTCGTGAGTTAATAATGAGTTTTTTCAAGTAAGTACGGTGAGCAAATATTAAACTTGGTAGTAATAATTTTGCACTGGTTACTATAATGTTTCTTTTCTTCCCTGTTTTACAGTGTAATATAATTATTAATTAATTAACCATTACTCAACGCATGATGATAACATTTTTATATTATTTGATCACCCCAAGTGGTTCGCTACGTTTGGTGATTTAACAGGGGTGCCCGGGTTCATGGGGTGAGGTTTGTCTAGGTCTTGGAGGTGGATGACCAGGACACACTGAACCCCAGATTCCTACCCACCCCTTAAACCCTTGTCCTTCCCAGAACTCTCCTCTCCTTCGTTTCCTTAAAAAACCCTCTACACAGCATCCCCAAAGATGACATAGGCCCTGAGGGAAATTATTTTCCTTAGGGCCTTCTGTGTGGAGCTCATGTAAAAAAAAAAAACCTTTCAATTTTTATGACCATATTCACCGTTCAATATTACTTATAAATAATCCCTAATCATTGCTGTAGGCTCGGCAAGCGGACGGCCTCCGTGGTCGAGGGGGTCGAATCCCGGTGTGCGCAAATAAATTTTATTTGATTAATTGTAATATTTCACAGTTAATTAATTAATTTAAAATAATGTAAGGTAAATTTGCGGCACGTTCCAGATTGGAAGATACTCTCAGTATCGCCCTGGTCACCATTCAGAATTGAAGCGTTGCTTGAAATGGCATCAGCCGTGTTTGGTGACCAGATCTGAATAGCCAGGTACTTCCCCACATTCCTCCTCCCCATTTCCTTCCCCTCTCCACCACCTTCAGACTCACAACATACCCCAATTGGAGATGCCATAGTCTCATTGGCTCCTGAAGGGAGCAGCTAGAACTCTTGTGAGGTATTCACGTAAAAAAAGGCGGACCAACTTGGAATCCTTCAGTGGTTAACTAGACATCTATAACCACCTATTACCGATGTTTTCTCATTAAAAAGGGCGTTTTCATTACAAATCGATTGTTTTATAAGATTAGTTAATTTTACTTCCCGGTTTCATCCAAATTTCAACTTTTTTTTGAACGCCATAAATTTTTCCCAAACAATCTGTTATTTCTAATTATGAAACATTTAATTCATGGTGGAATCCAGTTTAATTTTACTTTTTGGTAAAAAGTTTTAATGGTTTTTAATCAAATAGTCATATTAAAAAATTTGTTGTCCTGCCGTTAGGGACCATCCATAAATTACCTCAGACCTTAAGGGGGGGGGGGGGAGTAGAGAAGTGTGACAAGGGGTATGGGGGGGTGTCATCAGCTCTGTGACGTCACATGTAAACATTTAAATTTTTTTTTTTTTTACAGTGAATACCGCACAAGAATCTCAACTGCTCCCGTCTGGAGCCAGTGAGACTATGGCATCCCCAACTGGGGTATGTTGTGAGGCTGAAGGTAGTGGGGGAGGGGAAGGAGGTGGGGAAGAGGAAGGTTGGGAAGTACCTGGCTATTCAGATCTGGTCACTAAACACGGCTAAAGCCATTTTCAAGCAACGTTTCAATTCTGAATGGTGGTCTTACACCAGGGCGATACTGATAGTATCTTCCACTCTGGAACATGCCGCAAATATACTATATATTATTTTTAATTAATTAATTGTGAAAACACAAACTAATCAAATAAAATTTATTTGCGCATGCCGGGTTCGAACCCGCGACCTCCGGATTGTGAGTCAAGAGTCTTACCCACTGGACTACGAATAAATATTATTATTAAACCGCAAAACTTAAATGGTAAATGAAAAACTAAAAAATACTCCCAACTCTTTCTAATATGTGACGTCACACTAGGGGGGAGGGGGTCTCACAAATGTGACGATATGTGTCAGGGACGGGGGAGGGGTAAAAAAATCATAAAATTCGTGTGACGTAATTTATGGATGTCTTAATATTTCAAAGTTCTAGAGTTCATTAAAGAAAAACGCTACGCGTTGAAGTTAGTATTGTTTCGAACCAGAAACTACACGATAAAGCCATTTTTGCCATTTTTGCCATTTTCGTGACGCTAGAGCTCTTCGTTCGAGACCCGTTGGACGAGTTTTTCTGCTTCATTATAGTTATGGTATAGAAAATCTCCCAAACATGTATCCTAGATAGTAATATGAACTAATTGTCGGCCTAAAGAGAAGTAAGTAAAAGAAGAACACTTTGTCATAAAAGAATTTTTTTGTTTTTGTTTTAGAGTAAGTACCTAAAAAAAAAAATTCTTCCGGCAGCTCAGGACATTTAGTTCGGGGTCTATTTATAGAAAATGAAACACTTTCTTTTAACCATTACTTACATTAATTTATTTTTAAAAAAATACCAACCGGTTTCACCTGACTCAAGTCCCATCACGGTTTCATTCCATAATATGTCAAACCACAAAGTGATTACTTTCTACGAAAACATTTTTCTTTTCATTTCGCATAAAGGTTTGAATGTTTGTTTTCCCGAAACGCGACCTCTACCCATTTTCTTTTATTCGGTACAAAAAGGAAAAGAAGGCGGTTAATATCTATTCCGTTATGTCACGTCCCCGCCACCCCCGCACCCGGGCCGCAGCCCGCAGGAAGCGGAGCTTGATAAGCCCTTCATAATGGCCCCGCGCGCTGATAAAGACCCTCCTTTCTCTCCAGTCTTAAGCGCGCCATCACCTTTTATATGCCAAAGAATGGAACTATATTCTCCCGAGTTCCGAACCAGAACGGCGCACGTGCCGCCGCAAGGGAGCGAAGTTCGCAACCGAAACAGCGCAAGAACCGTACCCCGAATCGAGCTTTACCGCGTTCCGTTCTGGAAGCTTGGCTCTGTGTTTCGGCGTTTGGCTCGGGCGACTTTTAATGGCGGGAGGCGTGATTTTTGTTTTTACGTTCTTACCGCTCCTCGGAATAGAATGAACGTTCCGACGCTCTTGTTCGCGATAAAGAGAGAAGACACAGATAGGTCGTCTTTGTCGGGTACAAAGGGTGAGTAGATATCCGTGCTCCCGGTGAGGGGGGCCTTATCTGTGCGGGGGTTGCGTTTTTGTGATGGTTGGCAATTTTTAGTGGCTCCCAGTTCCCAGTCATCGCGGCCCTTTCATATAATTGACATTTTGACAGAGCAAACAATAAAGAGGAGCAAATCGTATTATTATCGGTGGAGCGAATCGGCCTTTTGGAAGGTCGTTTAATTTAATATTTGATTTCATTTGCGCGGGTATTGAGATATCAAAATAAAACTGTTATCAATGGAATGGTGAAACCATCAGTATTTTTCCTGAAAATGTTTTTCTTTCAGAATTTGACTCGATTTTCTTTGATATAAAATCTGGTTTCTATGTGTTTTAAAGGTGTTGTAGTTTCACGTGGACGAAACACTTTTTAATATAAATATTTTTTAATAATCAATTGGTAAATATGCAGTTAGTCCACCTCACGGATAATACGGAACGTTCGTGTTGTCGAAGTTTGATGCACGGATAATACGGAATGTTCCTTTTTTTAACTAACAGACAATCAAATATGACATTTGCCGGAAGTACCTATCTTATAAAATAAATTCTCTAAAATAAACTCGCATTTCATCATACTTTTAAAAAACATCCCAGGTTTTGAATGGTTTGTTGGCAAAGCAGGGTTTGTCTAGCGGGTTTGTGTAATTATTTTAATACATTTCTTTCCATGTTCTACTGTTATAAATACAGGTACAAACTTGTCAATGATGCATTCACTTTGTTTTATGCAAAAATATTTTTTCTATGATTGGCAGCATTGGTGAAGTGTCTATGAAATGTTAAAATAAAATGTTAAATATTAAATAAACCATGGCGTTACCGCGCGAGTGAATTAATTTTAACAAAATGAAAATGTTAAATGCATATTTTTTGCATGTTTTTTGGTCTCCCCCGACATAAATACTCACTTTTCGTAATAATACAGCTAAATCTAACTGTTTAGATAAAAAGTATTTCTTAGTATTTCGAGTAAGCGGTTTTATGACTGGTCAGTGGTTGAGTGGGCATAGCGCTTGGGTCCCACCCGAGCGTCGCGTGTTCGATTCCTCGGCTGGCTAAATCCTCCATCACAACACAAGCAACATTTTCGGCTTTCTGTGGTGGTAGTAGGAGATTTTCAAACATTGTTGGGTTATTCATAACCTGGGAATGTTTGTCTTTCTTTAAAAAAAAAAATAATAATTAAAAAAAAAAATGCATAAATAATCAATTTTCATTTAGATAATAAATTTTCCAAAACACTGGACACGCTTAATACAAATATTTTTTGTGAAGAAATCTTTAGATTCACCTTAATTACTATAAAATACAACTGTTTGCATTCGGGGTGATGGAAAACACTGCATTCAAAATTTCAATTACGAGTAAGAGATCGCGGCCGATTGCGAGTACCTATGTTAGTTGGCTTTTACAGTAATTAAGGTTTATCTAAAGATTTTTTGTAAAAAATATTCGTATTACGCGTGTCCAGTGATTTCGATAGTTAACAGTTAATCCCAAAAATATTAATAAATAGTTAATACCAATTAACTATTTAAATTTGTGAATCACTTCCTTTTACTACCTACTTACTTCGACTTTTTAAATAAGAGTTTTTTGATTTTAAAACCAATACAAATAAATTAATTACGCTTTTTGGATAGACATAAATTGTTAAAAATAATATGATGAAAAATTTATTCCGGATTTTTTTTAACATCAACCCTACAAGTGAAACCCACGAAGAAAATAATTTGCGTCAGGATCTCTGTCATATTTGGCGATGCTGTATGGAGTGTCTTTTTATGGAAAGGAAAAAGAGTAAGTTCTAGGAAGAAAAAGGCTTGAGGGGTGGGCACGAATCTAGGGGTCAGTGTATCTAGGAGTGACGGACGTATGAATCTATCACTCCCTCTCCGTTGCAAGATGACGGTTGAGAGAGACCAGCTGTACAGGTCGGAGGGTTTCAATTTGGGAGGCGGGAATGGGTACCACCGCCCCAACATCTCTGCCATATGCCACCCCCAGTGGTTCGCTACGTTTGATGATTTAGCAGGGGTGCACGGGTTTATGGGATGAGGTTTGTCTAGGTCTTGGAGGTGGTTGACCAGGAAACACTGAACCCCAGATTCCTACCCACCCCTTTTTCTTCCCAGAACTCTCCTCTCCTTCCCTTTCCTAAAAAAACCCTCCACACAGCATCCCCAAAGATGACATAGGCCCTCAGGGACATTATTTTCCCCAGGGCCTCCTGTGTGGGCTTATGTAAAAAAAGGATCCCCAAACCCAATCAGGCCCGCCGAGCAGTTGCGCATCCGCCGCTAAGACCTGAACACCTTCCCCCGATGAACCCGGAAACCCGTGCTAACTCGCCAAACGTAGCGAACCACTCGGGGTGACCTATGGCAGAGATGTTGGTGATTCAATGAATAGTTCCCGGATGGCGGTATAAACAACCGAATTTACAGTGTTGGTATAAAAATATACTTTCATTAAAAACGATATAATGGTTATTAAAAAACATGGATTTACCTTATAAAACAAACTTTCGTCACCCACTTAGGAAGCAGTGACACCAAATGTTTTGAAATTCGAAAAATTGACGGAGAACAGCAATTTAAGCGAAACCGTTTGAAACAGTTTGTATGTTGAATTATCTATCCTTCAGCATAACTTTGAATGCGTTTTTCTCAAAACTTTTTTAACACGTTTTCAAGCTGGTTTTCAACATATTCAAAAAAACTATTCGTCCGATTTGCATGCCCCAAGTCTTAAACTGTTCGAAAATCCAGTATCTATGGCACCACGTAGGGGGATTTTGATATCTAAAAAAAAGTAAAAATGCGGGACCTGCGAATTTTATTTTCGAATTTTTATCGATAATTTTCATCGTTCATAAAAAAAAATAGAAGGAGGCCCTTTATAAATAAAATTCCAAATGCATCTTTCATTTGGTGAAAGCAATCTTTCAGAAAACGAAATAACAAAAAATGTCAATTTTTTTATAGTGTCCTGGTGCCTTAAAGCCTTGTTTAGGATTTGATCAAGAGAACGTGGTGGCGTTTGGAGGCCCCCCCAGGACCAGAGGCCCGTGTGAACTGAATAAAAAGCTTGTAAAATTACATCCACTTCTTAAACTAGGAGGGGGGGGGGGTGGGGGCTCATTCAGCTTTGCCACCCCGGGCCTCTGACGGGCTTAGTCCGCAACTGTTAGGACGGTAGGTACTATTTAAAAAGAAAAATTCGAAATGAAAAGGAGGCACCCACAGAAAACTTCATTATTCATTTTTTATGTATAGAACTAGCGCAGAACGTTGAAAAATCACTGGAAATTAAAAAAAATTACATCTGAGAATCGAACCCCGTTCAATTGCTTGGACTTCAACTAAGCTGGCCATTACACGACTAACTATCTTGTAAGAACGGCGGCATAAATCAATTGTACAGGATGTCCCGTAAGCTATGAATCAAATGAATTTGGGTGATAGGGGAGGTTTTTACAATCAAAATGATCAAACGCGTTGTGAGCAATTCTTAATCCTTTCAATGATTTTATCAATTCATGTATTTTTTTTATGAAAGTTTTTTGGGTGGCATTTTGGAAACAAAATTGTTATTACATTTGAAGGGTTAATAATTTGACCCATTACCTCACTTCGTTTGATCCATGTAGTTTACGCGACACCCTGTTATGTACTGAAAAACATAAGAAATTATATTACTTAATCAATAATAAATTTATAAAAAATGGATTTGTGGACCTACATAATTGTATTAAATGAAATGAAACAATATTATGTCACTTTAAGCCACCATATTTTTTTTTAATATTAACGCCGACCGGTTTCGGAACAATCGTTCCTTCCTCAGGGCAAAATAATACTAACTTAATATTACAAAATTATTATGGGTGGACGTATATCAGGTGTTGAAGTGGGGAGTGGAGGTTTGCCTAGAGATTAGTGAAGAGTGGGAGGTATTTAATTGCTATTATTTTTGTAGATTTTTTATAACCTTTATTTTCTTCCAGTAGAAGGTTAGTTTACCGTTAGTAAATTAACAAAATAAGATTCGCTTTTGGCTAGGCAAAAGAAATAATACATCACGAAATGAATGGGAAACCAAAAATTAGAATTCACAAATTTTAATATGGTAATTAAATACCAAATCATTACCAATAACAACGAATAATCATTCATTTTATAATCGTTCTTGAGAGGAAGAAAAATACTCCTTTATAAAGCTCCTTAGAATGGGTCGAATTTATGCGGTAACACGGCATGGCGGAATGTAAAGAAAACCAATTAATTAACAATAGGAAATTGATTGCGAAAATGTAGGTTTCTTGGCTGAGAAGGAAGGAAGAAAGGGAGCTGCCTTCAGGTGGTAGGTTCCTACGAGGAAAGAAGTGTACACGATATGTCACAAGGTACCCCTTGTAGCGTAGTGGAGAAAATCGTATTATAGATTTTAAGTGATTAAAAAACTGCTTTCTGTACCTTTTCCTCTGTAGTTTTAAAGAAATTATTTGTTTTCTTTTGCGTGAATATTGAGTTCCGGCGCGGCGTCCCCAAATCAGTATATTTCATGTCATTTAATTATTGTATTACCGTATTTTTGTGCGGTCATACTAGTAATCCTCGACTATTTTTCACAGCGCCATCTTTTGTGAAATTTCACCACAAATTGAAACATGTTTGGATTTAGGAAATTAAGTATATAATTTTAATAGTAGGTGATTAATTTCCTGAATACATTATATTATAGTTTTGGTGTGTAATAGAACCTTAAAATTATTCCCTTTGATAACCAATACCTCTGCCACAGGTCACCCTAAGTGGTTCGCTACGTTTGGTAACCGAGCGCGGGTGCCCGGGTTCATGGGGGTGAAGTTTGTGAGCAGATCTTGATAGCGGATGCTTCTGTCGGTTGAGGGAGACTATTTGACATCATCAGTAAGACTCTCTCAACCCATCGCAGCAGGAGAGGTGGATTCGTACGTCCATCACACCTGACGCACAAAGCCCTTTATTCCTTCCCATCATTCGTACCTTTTCCTTTCCAGAATTTTCTCTTCTTCCATTCCTTAAAAATACCGCACACACGTTTCCCAAAAACAATTTTTGGAGATGAAAAGGGACATCTTAGGTTAGCTGCATCCTTATAACATCTATATTCTCTAATTGTCGGTATTTAGCTACCCATCCCCGAGGCGGTAATGAATCAGATTGACTGTGATTGTTGTGTACAAAATGGTCGGGTTACCGCAAATATTTGCCTCATTTACCGTTAAGTAACGACCGCCACGGCTGCCATTGTGGCCAATAATTGGATTGGATTTTGTCACTTTCGTCGCGAGAAGAAAGGCAACCAACCCTAACTCTTAGGGTACCTACCGTGGGGTGGTTGAGATTTTATGACTGAACAAATTAATTAGACAATAATTATTTGTTAGGTTTGTTGTTCAAAACAAGCATCCATTTATTTTATTATACTCATTCCAAATCACTGACACTGTTTATATTCTGTCAAATTCGACATTATTATCAATTAAGATTAACGTTCACAGTAATCACTTTGTGATTAGTAATAAATATAATTTTTTAAAAATGCTGTGATTGAAAAACACTTATTTGAGTACATATAAAAAATATAAAACACCAACCGGTTTCAGCTCAACCTGAGCCTTCCACAGGGAAGTTTCAATACATTAAACCCCAGGCTAATTGGTTCGCTTCTGGGAACAGCTCACACATGTTATTACTGAGAAATATGATCTAAACAGTGTTAGAAAGAGAAAACGCCACGCTTTATATTCGAATCTAGAAGTTAGTCACAGAAATATTAAAATGTGCATCATATGAAATCAAACTGCGAATTTTTTATAATTTTTTTTTTGAAACGACGAAATAACTAACTTATAAAATATGTATTATTTTTTATTGTTTTTCGTTATCAGTAATTTTAGTTAGAAAAAACGTAGGGTGAGCAATTTTTAAAAGTTTTTTTGTTTGTATTAAAAAAAATTATATTCCAAATATTATATTTCTTAATATAAAATATGTATTATATAAAATATATAATTTTTATAAAAAATATTATATTTTATAAAAAATATATTTTTTTTAATATAAAATGTATATAAAGCATATCTATATCATCTCACCAAGGTTCAGGTTTAACCGAAACCCGCTGTGTTTTATATACAACTCAAAAATGTGGTGCCAAAATTCAAAAAAATATTTTTATCAAAATAACATTGTTATAAGGTAATTAAAAAAAAATTAGTAGATGTTTTAAGTTAAATGGGTGGAATTATGCTGGTAGCTAAAAAGAGTTGTAGTTTTTTTTACAGTTCGAGATTACTATGGTCATCTCTTGATTTTGTAGTTTTATAATTTTTATTCACGGATAACGAATTGATAAATGTGGAAGCAAATCGAATAATTTCATTTATATCTATAGTCTAACTAGCCGGTATCCGGCAACGCCATTCAAAGAAATAGATTGTTTCTCCCTGCATGTCCATTCCCATGCGTCCCCATTCCCCTCCTGCGTCCCCTTCTCTTCCTGCGTTCCCCTACCCCGCCTTCCCCCTCCCTCGTCACCCTTCCCGCCAACCCCACCTCCTTCGTTACCCTTCCCCTGGTGCCTGCCCTCCCTGCCGCTAAAATAGAAATATACACATTTTAAAACCACTCGCGCCCCACCTGTGGTAATTTTTTTAATACAAATTTCATAACGCCAGAGCTTACCATTATGTACAGAAACACTCTTCTGCAAAATGCAATGTTCTGTAAGAATTTTGAGTCAA
The DNA here is from genome assembly GCA_929108145.2 of Limnephilus rhombicus. NCBI lineage: Eukaryota > Metazoa > Arthropoda > Insecta > Trichoptera > Limnephilidae > Limnephilus > Limnephilus rhombicus. The sequence continues at coordinate 16,182,687 of OV815272.1, read as the reverse complement.
TCCATCGATTACTTTCCGAGATTTGCGGACACAAACTGGATAGGGACACCCTAATCAGGTATGAAATATACTTTACGACCTATTCTCATACCTACCAAATGTACATATTTTGTAAAAAAATTCAGTCAATCCATTTTTGCGGATACAAACATACGAAACCTAAATTTTTATATATAATTGGATAGGGACACCCTAATCACCTGCGGTATGAAATATACTTTACGACCTATTCTCATACCTACCTAATATACATTTCAAAAATCATAAAAATCGGTCGAGCCGTTTCGGAGGAGTGCGACCACAAACACCGTGACACGAGATTTATATATATCTCTACATCTCTATCTCTACATATTATAAATTAAAGTCTCCCGCGTTGTCTGTTTGTCTGTCTGTCTGTTCGCGATAAACTCGAAATTACTAAACGGATTTTCATGCGGTTTTCACCAATAGATAGAGTGTTTCGTGAGGGAAGGTTTAGGTATGTAATTTGTCAAGGATTTATGTAAATTGGTTGAAACATAACGATAATTGTTAGAAGTGTCGGAAAAGCCGCCTGGTAGCTTTCATCGAAAACGCTGCCTAATCCTTTTGGGATATAACAAAACAATGCACGGTGGGGTATTCCTCTTTTATAGATCTACAAAAAAGTCCGCGAAGGCATATATCTATCTTTTACGGATAGCTTACTATACCCATTCTATCTTCTAAAACAATGGTCACGTACATTTCGGTAATTGAAAAGTTATTTAGACGGATACAGTATTGATCCTTATTCGCTAAAATACGTTAATTACCCCAAGCATTTCATGCACATTATTATAATCCTTCACACCATCTCTACGTATTATAAATTAAAGTCCTCCGCAGCATCTGTCTGTCTCTTCGCGATAAACTCAAAGACGGCGGTGGTTATAAAGATTGGATAACCATCCAGTAGGTGACGTTGTGTTTTATTAGCCAAGGCAACGCGTGTCCGGGTCAGCTAGTATATATATATATATACATATAGATAATGGATGATAATGTTCTAAAAAGTAGATCTATTGGTAGGCTACTTTAAAAAATCTTCGTGTATTCAATATGGTAATCCCAGAGTTGTAGTACCTATTTACATATATATATGCTTTATTTTCGTTTTCATACAAGACGTGTGAGACGGAAGATTTTTCTCTGGAACCACTATAATCTTCCTTAAAACTATAGGTACTGCCAAGGTATTTATTATTTTAAAAAGCAGACTTATTTTGAGTTCAATCACACATTAAAAGTTTCAGATCGACAATTAAAAACAAAGTCACGAAGTAGAGAATTTGAAAAATAAATTATATATCTATCCATTTACATTATACCCAATATGTTTTAATTTTAATTAAAGTCCTATTTTTTTTAAATTAAAGTCCTACATACCTAGTAGAAATACATCAAAGTAAGTACTTTTATGAATGTAAATAATTTGTTGATTATTATTTATTGAATACCCTGCAATTAAGTAGGGCTGCCCCGCACCGTGGGATGACATTCTATTAGCAAATTAAACGTTTTGTCGCGTTATTGAATTAAACAGATTTTTAAATTGATTGGAAGTGAAGTGGCTGATTTTTAAATGAGTTTGTACAGGAAACATGAAAGTGTGATTACCTGTGGCATTCAGCGGTTTACAAAGTCAATTTAATCGACTCTTAACGGAATTGAAAAATGTTTTTTAATCAAATTGAATTTAAATACAAATACTGATATGATCAAAACACCTTACAGTCGTTTTGATTAAATTGTTTTCTTTTTGGATTCTTGATTATCTGGAAAATCTTAAATTGTAGCAAGCATTCGATTAATTTTGCGGAAAGTTGAATGTTTTTTATGTACATATTTGTAGGCCCAGTAAATTCAACCGTGCTCCTAGATAATTATTGCAGACCAGATATGTAGCATTTATGTTATGCATATTGCTTATTTTCAAAGGAGCATATTTATTCATTTTTTTGGAGTCCTTTATTTTAAATTTTGTTGTAAAAAACACATTAATTTTCAAAGAAGGTAGATGATGCTATAGTTCAGTGGTTAAAGCAGATTCCTATATAGCTAATTATTCTGAATTCAAATTCCAGTCGTCAATATTTTTTCTCGGATTATTTAGAATATCTTAACAATTTTTGACGTTTAATACGAATGCCATTTAAGGTGACCCACAAGTCCTTTAAAAAGAAATCGGAAGGGCCCCGCCTTTTTTGGGAGGGATTATAAAATTCGAAATCCAAATTCATTGAATGCCTCCCATTTGATTCGTGCCGAATAAAACAGCGTAAAATTGCATCGATTTGTTTTATTTTGTGAAATTCAGGCACAAATATTAAAATCTTTTCAGATCATTTTCTGAAGAAACTCATTTGCCACGATTTTTCGTGTATTTTTTGAAAGCCTGATACTATATTTTTTCGCACTTATTGTTATTATTTCCAGACAAAATATCTTAAAAAAATAACCAATTATTTACAAGGTCAAAAATATTTCTAAGAAATCAAATTTTCAAACCAAAAACACAGGATTTTATACGATTTTGCATTAATTATCATGGCTTCATCTTAAGGCGATCCAATAGTCCAGGAAAAAGTCGAAATCGGAAATCATGCTCCTTTATGGGAGGAGTATAAAAATACCTGAGAAAAAGTTTTTGGAAAGGTTGGAAAAGGTATTTGAGATTTTTTTACAGGTTGATTTCGTAAAGACCTGTAAAAAACATTAACTCCTTTTTTACGCATTGTTTATTGTAATAAAACGGAAATTTAAAATTGATTTCACGAAACCAAGCGACGCGGAGCTTAACGTCTGCTCCCCGCTACGGCCGGGGAGGACTGAAAATTGGTGTTGCGAGTCAGTAGTTCTTCGGTGGACGGTATAATATTCACTTTGAAAAACCAAATTCGTCGACTAGCGGCCGTATTGCAAAAATGCATATTTTATTTTATTTTGTGAAGTTCGGGCGTAAATATATATATTTTTTGCGATTATTATAAAAGAAACTGAATTTGCCACATTATACAGTAAACCATATCCGAAATGAGGTTTTTAACAGGAGAGTTTGGACTTGAAAGTGTTTTTTATAGACCTTATACTTTATTTTTTTATAGGCTTATTAAAAGACTTAAAAATTGACAGATATTTTTAAAGGCCAAGGTATGTTCTACACGCAGAATTTAATTGAAGCATCTATAATAATTCTAAGCGATCCAATTTTCAAAACAAAAGCATATGATTTTGTAAGATTTTGCATTATTTAGTATGTCTTTTACAGCATAAATGTACTAGATGCTATTTGAAAATTAAATAAATTGTAATCAGAAAGTATATTAGACAGTTCTACATAAATGGCCTGAGTGAATTAAGTTTCACTGTGTTTTTAATTTAATCAAATTTTTAATCATTGATAAAAGTACGTATAATATTACAAGATCTTTATCAAAGTGTCTGTGTTTCGTTGTGTAGGTATCGAAGTGTCTGTGTTTCGTTGTGTAGGTATCGAAGTGTCTGTGTTTCGTTGTGTAGGTATCTAAGTGTCTGTGTTTCGTTGTGTAGGTATCGAAGTGTCTGTGTTTCATTGTGTAGGTACACAGGTCCGATCATATTTGCTTTATGCCATTATAATAAAACCATTTTTATTTTATCTAAACGCATTTTAATATTACATTAAAGGCACAGATCCATAAAGTTTCCCGGCGCCGAATATAATATGAAGTATTTTACCCGTGACTAAAGTGATTTCGCTTACATTTATTTTTAATGGATTTTCCACCCGACACTGGATGTAAAAATAAAATAAAAAGCTACATCAAAAATCTCATCACACAAAAGTGTAAAGGGTGCTTAAGAAAATAATTCGTAATATTCTAAAGGTTTTTTATTAGATACCTACCTGGTGCCTATTACGCATCTTAATACGTACCTAAACTGGTAGATTTGTTAAATTTAAACCATTAACTTTAATTATTGCCTATTTATGGAATATGAAAATGCTCAGGAACGCTACGGAAAAGTTCCTGGAAGGACGAGTGCATGCCTTCAGAACACTTCTCCACCACCGCATGGGAAGCTTATGACGCAGAATACGTCAATCGAAGAATACAATCATCACTGCCGTGGTAGCCTGGATGGTCCCCCCTGATGGCACTCTGGAGACGGGAGACAGTCAAATATCCTCCTTAAAGCGCCGCATCCCCGCTCAAAAGAAGAAGATGGAGAGATATGTAATTAAGAATGTTGGACAGAGCGCGCAATATTTTAAACGATAAAATTGAAGCGAAAATTGTGAAAATGTTTAATAAAACACGACTCGTTTAAAATAGAGCAAAAATCTCGTGGAAGGCGTCTTAAGTATCATTTAAAGAAATACTGAAAAATTTTCAGACATAATATTTAAAATAAGTGAAATTAATGTGTTTATAATAATTTTCGGAGCTACATTTTGCGATTTTTTTCTATCAAGGGAATTTCATATAATTTGCGTTTCGGCGTAACACTTATTTTTTTAAGAGCTTAAAAACTGCAGCCTTACTAAAAAAAACTTTTCACGGCAGATAACCTGTGTTATTGCAATAACATAAATAAACCCCGTGTACACTAAACACGTTTTATTACCAATAACCTTTCTTACGTGATCACGCTGTTAAAATGCATTGAAGATCTGACAACGTTGTATATGGTTTTAATTTACTAGGAAACAATGTTGTTTTAATTTTTCTCCGCAAGGGGCATTATTGGCGCGCCCATGCATTAGTTCTTAACGGCCCGCGATGACAAAACAGCTCGGTGTGTTTTATGGCGGGATATCGAAAATTTTGTTAATACCTAAATGTTGTGATTTTACTTCATAATTTCTATTGTAGTGACGAATTTACTCTTCTGTTCACATAATTGATATATGTACCATGTTATTTGAGTGGTTTACATCAGTTTAATCAAGTTATTGTACAAACGCCGTACTTTCAAAGTTGAACTATCAGAATATTGTTTTATAGGTTACTTAAAAGATAAAATTTACATTTTAAGATCTTTATTTTAAGAGAATTTCTTAAAAGTGATAATTTTTATAATATTAATATCTAATACATGTGTTCGTAAACGTATCAAAAAAATTAACCTCTTTAGAGATGCAAGAAATCTGTTTTAAATTTCGGTATTATTTCTAAGTTATTTTTTTGGCAATAAAAAAAACTTTGAAATTTTTTATTATTTTTTTATTGTATGCACGACGAAAAAGCGAGGTGATAGTTTCCTTCCAAATTTATTGTATAAAAGGACTGTGTTTTTTTAATTTTGATTTTTTGTAAATTTCTCTACATTTTGCTCAAAAATGTTGTGGGAGGAAATTTTTTTCCATTTTTTTCCGAGTTTGAATCTTAAAATATGGCAATTTTTGAAAAGTAAAGTGTATTTCAAATACACAAATCTAAAAGGTAATTTTATCTAGTTTTCATAAATAGTATTTGTTTTTACGACACCTTCAAAAATAAGAAATATATAGAACATTCAAAATACTTCGGAAAAATTCCAAATTTCGTTCCCACATCATTAATAAAACAGAGATTAACTACCCCCTCAGGCCGTGTAAACCATGTGTATTTTTTCCATGAACAATTTTTTAATTAGTAATGTTTTGACATCCGCGGCCGTTTGTCAATTGAATAAAATTTTCACTGGGTTTTTTAGTAAGGCTGTTATGTTTAAGGGAGATATATTATGTAAGAAATCGGTAGAAATTCAGGTAGCGGTGGTTAAACGGCTGCTTGCATACATTTTTGGGTTTTTTGTTTAATATTTTTGAGTTTCACTTTTCATATTTTTAGTACTTATCCGTTTTTATTTTTATTTTATCTAATATATAAAATTCTCGTGTCACGGTGTTTGTTATCATACTCCTCCGAAACGGCTGGACCAATTTTGATGAAATTTTGTGTGCTTATCTGGTAGGTCAGAGAATCGACCAACATCTATTTTTCATACCCCTAAAAGTAAAGGGTGTTCCACTCCGAATTTTTATTTTATTTTTTTTGGACAATTTTTTTATTTTTTTTTTATGGTGAGGCATTAAAAAATACATGCAGCCCTAAATTTTCACCCTTCTACCATTAACCCCTATTTTTTAAAAGTGATATTAGTAATTCAAACCGGTGTCACTTCTGACCCGATGAGAACGAAGCGGGCCTCTTTCTCTAATTTTAATTTTTTTACTAATCAATTACTGTTTGATATTGTTACTACAAACATGATTCACGGTCCATGCTGTAATTTGAATCGTTCATCGCCTTGCATGGTAGACGGAAATTGTACAAAGGGTTTTATTAAAGATTTCACCAACGATACGGTCACACAAGGATATAGTTGAAGGATATGCAATATATCGTCGAAGAAATATCGATAATGGCGGACAATCATTCATTAAAAATATCAGTAACGTAGACATTGACATTGAAAATCGTTGGGTGGTACCAAAGATATTGAAATATAAGTAGATGTGCTATCTGCTGTTTTTACTATGTGGGTCTGCGCTTCCGGGTCTCGCCGATATTGTTTACCAATTAACAAATAAACTAAAAGAACAAATAATTAATGAATAAACCAAACGAACATTAAACTAAATGAACGAATTCTTTCCTTATTCAAAATATATTTTTAACCAATATTAATGCACATTTTTAAAAAATCAACGAAATGAAAAAAATCTTTTTGTATGAAAACTACGGCGACAGTTGCGCGGACACCGTAGCATATCTCTTCTGTATTTGAATATCTTTGGGTGGTACCATATGCACCTCTGTTGAGTAAAAAAGTGGGAAGGAAAAAGGCATGAGGGGTGGGTAGGAATCTGGAGGTCATTGTATCCGGGAGTGAATCCATCCCTCCAACTGCGGTATTTTTCATACCCCTAAAAGTAAAGGGTGTTCCACTCCGAATTTTTATTTTATTTTTTTTGGACAAATTTTTTTTTTTTTTTTTTTTTATGGTGAGGCATTAAAAAATACATATAATAATAATAATAATAATATCTTTATTTTACAAAAAATTTTAAGATTTATAACAAACAAGAAAAAAGTACATCTTACAATATTTTAAAAGTAACATTAGTACAAAAGTTAATAACAAAAAACAATATACATATAAACAGTAGTTACTTAGAAAGTAGAGATTTGTAATTATAAATTTAGATTTCTCGTAACCTGCCTCACTAGGCTAGCCTGTGTTGAGGCAGTTATTTTACATCAATTTATAATGCTGTGAACATACCTACACTTATATTAGAATGTAATCACACAATAGATTGGTTGCATTAATAATAACAATAACATTGGTACAATAATAACAGCATTGGTTCATTACTAATTTCGAATTTGGGTGAGTGCACCGGTAAATGCTCTATCATTATTTTTTATCCAAATTTTTATGTTTTTTTTGAAATTTTTTTGTGAATCACATTTTTTTATACTAATTGGAAGAATGTTGTAAAGTCTTGTTGCAAGGTATCTAAAGCTTCGTTGACCAAAAGTAGTATGAGTTATGGGAATTTGTAGTAAATCTTTGTTATTGTTTCGAGTATAGCGAGAATTTAGTCTTTTTTCATAGTATTTATGTATGTTTGTGTATAAATGAGTGAGGATTGTTTTTGCATATATCTGACGAACGTCAAACACATTCATAATATTAAAGATAAAGTTCGAGTCCGTAATTAGGGGTAATCTAAGAATTATTTTTATAATCGTTTTTTGTGCCTTTATGATTGGATCTAGTGCTGATGCAGTACCGCCTCCCCATGCTATGATACCGTACTCAATAACAGATTGACAAACTGCAAAATAAATCATTTTCAAGTGTTGCAAGTCGAGAAAGTTTCGTATCTTTCTGAAAAAGTGCATGGTTTTTCTTATTTTGTTTGCAATTATTTGAGTGTGAAAATTCCATTTGAGATATGGATCAATTGTGAGGCCGAGATACTTCATCTGTGTAGTGCGCTCAATGTAGGGACACTGACAATATTCATCGCAATTCATACATGTGTGTATTCTAATAGTGGCATCATCATGAGGTTGACCTGTTATATTTATGCTTGATGTGACATATTTAGTTTTCTCGGTGTTCAATGTGAGTGTATTTGTATCTAACCACTTTTTTACAATGTTTATTTCCGTTTCTGCTTTATTGTAGACAGCTAGCCAAGTGTCAGCTTCAAACAATAAAACAGTGTCATCGGCAAAACTAACTATTTTTCCCTGAATGTTAATGTTACATAAGTCATTGATATATAAAAGGAACAAAGACGGTCCTAATATGCTACCTTGTGGTATACCATAGTTAGTTGAGCCCTGATTGCTAAGTGTGTTCATTATTTTCATTAAAGGAAAACAATCACTTTGTTTGTAACCACGATTTATTGATTTAATTTTTATTTACCGACCGGTTTCGCTTAATACAAGCATCATCAGGGTATAAATTAAAACTGGTGAAAAAATACATTGTGTGAGCTTATATATACATACAGACAGAGACAAAACATAATATAAAGTAAGAGTGAGAGATTGTAATTAACATCCTACATAGTGATAGAGAGAAAGAGACGGGTATATCTAATGAATAATTACATTATATCTACCGGGACAAAACGTCATTTAAACAGGTGATTAAGGAATAAAGTGGCTACGGGTTTTTTTAGTTTATGGGAAATATTCCTAATATCGGACTGTTGGACACATTTAACTGATTATTAAGGATTTGGGTTTTTGTTTTAACGGCTTTCTTTATTTCGAGTGCTTCTAAATTATTAAGCCTGTTACCATGACTATTTCTGTGTAAAATCTTAACACCGGTGTTTTGATTGAAGGTATGATCTTTATCAATAAGGTGATTAGCGAATTCCGAAAATCCATTATTATTTAAGCATCTAAGATGCTCTTTGATTCTAATATTGACATTACGCGTCGTTTTACCTACATAAAATGATGAACAATCATTACAATCTAATTTATATATTCCGGAATGACTTAGTTTTTCGTCCTTATCTTTCGAATTAATTAAAAACTTTCCTAAATTATTGTTTGTGTAAAATGATATTAAATTTACACAAACAATAATTTAGGAAAGTTTTTAATTAATTCGAAAGATAAGGACGAAAAACTAAGTCATTCCGGAATATATAAATTAGATTGTAATGATTGTTCATCATTTTATGTAGGTAAAACGACGCGTAATGTCAATATTAGAATCAAAGAGCATCTTAGATGCTTAAATAATAATGGATTTTCGGAATTCGCTAATCACCTTATTGATAAAGATCATACCTTCAATCAAAACACCGGTGTTAAGATTTTACACAGAAATAGTCATGGTAACAGGCTTAATAATTTAGAAGCACTCGAAATAAAGAAAGCCGTTAAAACAAAAACCCAAATCCTTAATAATCAGTTAAATGTGTCCAACAGTCCGATATTAGGAATATTTCCCATAAACTAAAAAAACCCGTAGCCACTTTATTCCTTAATCACCTGTTTAAATGACGTTTTGTCCCGGTAGATATAATGTAATTATTCATTAGATATACCCGTCTCTTTCTCTCTATCACTATGTAGGATGTTAATTACAATCTCTCACTCTTACTTTATATTATGTTTTGTCTCTGTCTGTATGTATGTATAAGCTCACACAATGTATTTTTTCATCAGTTTTAATTTATACCCTGATGATGCTTGTATTAAGCGAAACCGGTCGGTAAATAAAAATTAAATCAATAAATCGTGGTTACAAACAAAGTGATTGTTTTCCTTTAATTAATATGTCAAACCACAAAGTGACTGCTTTCTACCAAAATATCATTATTTTCACTTGTTGCTTGCGTTCATCAAGGTAGCTCTTAAAAAAGTTAAGTTCATTGCCTGTAATACCGATTGTTTGAAGTTTGTTTATTAATTTACTGTGTGATATTGTATCAAAGGCTTTAGACAGATCTAAAAAAATTGAAATACATTTTTTGCTTTTGTCAAGGTTTTTTACAATAAAGTCAGTTACGGCGGCCATAGCATCTGAGGTACTCTTGCTTTCTTGAAACCCGTATTGATTTGCTGAAAGTAGTTTATGGCTGTCTAGAAATTTTACTAACTGAGCATTTATAATTTTTTCAAATACTTTGGATAGACTGGTCAGTAGAGTTATTGGTCTGTAATTGTTTATGTCTGTCTTGTTACCTGTTTTATGTATGGGAATAACAATACCTTGTTTCAGGTTTGAGGGGAAGTGTCCTTGACTGATACTAAGGTTAATTAGGTGTTCTAGGGGCAATGTAATTTCCGTAGACAGCGTTTTCAAAATCTTGGTTGTTATTCCATCAACCCCGGCAGAAGAAGTGTTTTTAAGGGAATTGATTATTTTTAGAATCTCTTCCCCTGAAACAGTTTGGAGATTGAATCTTCTATTGGGAAATTGAAGTTCTGTTTCAGCAGGTAGAGCATTTCTACAATTTGGTAGACGAGAAGCAAGATTTGAACCAATATTTATGAAGAAGTTATTGATGTAATCCGCAACGAGCTTGGGGTTTTTTGAGGTGTCAATAATTTTTCCGTCAATACAAAGTTTACTAATGTCCTGTTTGTCTTTGGTGTTTTGTGTATTTGTGGCTTCTCTTAGAATTTGCCATATTTTTTTGGGATCGTTGTTACTTTCTTGGATTTTGTCTCTGTAGTAGATTTCTTTCGCCTTCCTAATGACTTCGCCGCATGTATTTCTATATCTTTTGTAGATGTTTATTGATATTATGTCATAAGGATTTTCTTTCACTTTTTTTGTGTAATGCGTTTCTTCTACGAATGCAGTTGATAATTGAGTAGTTTATCCATGATTTCAAGGGTTTAATTTTGTTAGGATTTTTTTTTGTTAAAATTGTTGTATTATTAATTAATTCATTTTTCAAAAAGTCAACAAAATAATTCCATGCATCCTCTGAGTTTTTTATTTGTAAAAGCTCTTGCCAAGATTTATTTTTAATTATATTTTTTAAATTCTCAAAATTAATATTATTGTATACGATTGACTGATCTCTTCCGTTTTTTGTGGTGTCGGATTGTAATGTGAAAATTGTTGAGTAATGGTCTGTAATTGTTGATTTGTAAACAATACTTTTGTTTTGTTTATTAGTTTTGACCATTACGTGATCAATGCACGATGTTGATTCATTAGCTATTCTTGTTGGTGTATTGATAGTACTAATTAATCCATGAAACTCTAATATGTTCAGGTAGTCGTGACATTGATGGTGAGGGTTGTTTGGAAGTATGTTGATATTTAAATCTCCCATAATTATCAAGTTTTTAGTGTAGGAAAGACTAGAGAGTATGCTATTTAGACTGTTAAGAAATGGTGTTATATTGCGAATAGATGGAGAGCGGTATATTGCTAGAATACACGTATCAACCCTATGTTTTCATAATTCTAAAATTAACTTCTATTTTTTAAAAGTGATATTAGTAATTCAAACCGGTGTCACTTCTGACCCGATGAGAACGAAGCCGGCCTCTTTTCTCTAATTTTAAATTTTTTATTAATCAATTACTGTTTGATATTGTTAGTACAAACATGATTCACGGTCCAATCACGGACAATCGTTGGGTGGTACCATATGCACCTCTGTTGAGTAAAAAAGTGGGAAGGAAAAAGGCATGAGGGGTGGGTAGGAATCTGGACGTCATTGTATCCGGGAGTGAATCCATCCCTCCAACTGCGGTGCAAGACCATTGCCTTGAGCGGAATTGACCTTTTACCTTGACCTTTCCAGCCGGACTCTTTCGACCAATTGGTCGAGAGAATCCGGCTGGAAAGGTCAAAAGGCCTCCCTCAACCAGTCTCTCTCGATCCGGTCCGCCACGCAGCAGGTGTCAATTATTAAAAAGCTGGTCAATGTATTAATTTACTTCCTTTATACGTCATATTGTGTATATTTAGATACCTTTACATCTTTGGAGAAAATGCAGTTATTTTTGTGTGTATAAGGAAGCAGAAATAAGTTTAAAAGTACGAAGAAAACTCACAAAATAATTTTTTTAATTTTATTATTTTTTTTTAAGTGTGTTTTACACTAATCAGGTCTAATACATGTGTCAAGACAGATGTGGATGGTATTATCTTCACAAGTTTATTATTTTATACAAACAATAAATTATTTAGGTATACCTACCCTTATGACAAAGTTCAGAGACCTAAAATTTAAATGCAATTTTTAATGATTTCTCAAAAAATGTATAATTGATTGAGCGTAGTGCGAAGACTGACTTTACGGCAATTTAGCATTTCATCTATCTGTAAATTTCTTTGTTACGTTCCGGTTCCGGTTCATGATGGTAGCCTTGTTAGATACTACCTTTTTATCCCGCCAGATTTCGCGGCATAAATATACCAAAGTGATTGGCGGTCGTACTACGATTGACATTTTTAATTTCTTATTTGAAATAAAAAAAATGTTACATAAAATATTTATGATTTATGTTTTAGTAGGTAGGTATTTAATTACCTACTTAGAAATCTTATGATTTCGGAGGAAATTTTGATTTTAATATGTATAAAAACTGAGAAAATTAGAAACACACTTTTTTGGACACGACGCCGACGTCTACAACTGTTCACAGAACTACTAGTTTCATTAAGGTAAGTATGTACTTGTGAAACGAAACAATTAAATTGATGGAAAGCATATTTTAAACATAACAAAAACGAACACATTTTATAAAGGGCTGTCAAATGAGTTTACCTTTTCAGGCATACAACGCTATAGCAAAAGTACTAATTCAACCTTGCACACCTTTCACATAATCTGTCAAAAAATGTCATTTTTCCGGCTAATTTTCAGTTTACGAACCCGCCGCTCGAGCCGCTCGAGCCGCTCGGGCCGGGAAGCCCCAATGTTCCGGTCCGCGTATTATGACATTATTGGATTGTAGCGTGTTTTGAAATTGGGCCCAAATAAGCGTTAAATGCCCCCGCTCTCCGGCTTGTAGCGTTCGCCATTTTATAATGCGATTTGGACCCGATCGCTGCGGGGATGTGTATGGTGGGACGGTGGGATGGAGTACGGGCGCCGAGCGTCGCTGCCCGCCGGCGGTCTCATTATCATCTGCGATGGTCGTTTTGTACCTCCTCCCCATCATTGGCGCCTGGTAGCCCAAATTTGTCAGCGGTAGTGTTGTCAGAAAATATGTCTTTTATTATTATTTTCGTGATCTATAACGGACCTAGATGATAAAATTAGGGTTAGAAACATAATCTTATTTATAGGTATAGTACCTAAACACATTCAACATTTGAAAAAAACCAGAACATTGAAGAAAAGTGCGATGGGTCGTACTACAATACATAGATGGCTATAGTGTAAACAGATCTCAGAGTTCGACTTATCCGACAGATGTCGGTAGGATGTAGGGGCGCCCTTTCATGGCGGGTCCGAAGGTACAGGGTAGGGATGTGACTTTTACATAAATAATCGATTCATTTTCTTAGCATGAAAAATTGATTTATAAATAATCGATTTTTCTTGAAAATTTGTTATAATAATCGATTTTTCCCCAAATTTGTAAAAATTAAAATAAGCGCGTAAAATATCTTTAATCGCAGTTTTAATAAATAAAAATTTTTAAACAGAAATTTTAAGGTACGTTTTAAGATTTTCACGGCCAAAAGTATTTACATTATTTGTTTTTGGGGTGTTATGCCGTGTTGCGATACCTCCTTCTTTATCCAACGTAGATGTATTCACATCTACCGGATCTGCCCTGATGATAGACACTGCAACGTTGTCCGAAACGTTGGCTAAAGAAGGACGTAGCGCAACATGCCATAACACCCCAAAAACCAACAACGAAAAGAAATTTTAAGTTTTACATAAAGCAACCGAAATTAAAAGTTTTTTTTAAATAATCAACACAAATTAAAAATTGTTCGTTGACTCTGTTGACTTCATCTAGTGACAACTTTGATGAGAAACTTCAACTAAATTACTTTCAAACCACAAAAGAAATATCATCGTAGACGCACAGATGGCGTTAATGTCATGTTTTGCTTATAAACATCATATAGGTTGGCGCTCAGGATTCCGGACTAATGACTAAGGGGCTAAAAAATCAGCAGTGCCAAAAAACATCGATTACTAATTAATCGATTTTTTAGAAAACAAAATCGCTTAATAAAATCCACTTTAGCTGTAGAAAAATCGATTTTTTTCATAATCGATTATTTTTTCACATCCCTAGTTTAGGGAACCGTGAGGTTTCGACAATCAGAGATATTTTGAGAGCTTATTAAAGAAGTTTTTGCCTCCAGGCCGTCCTATATACTCGTTTCTAATTATAAGAGTTTTTAGTCTAAATAAGTGTTTTGTCGTGAAGAAGGTATGTTTATTATACAGAATCCATTCACAACTAATAGTGGTGAAAAATAAATAAATAATGGAAAGGAATAAACAAACAACAAACCTAACCTAACCGAAATTCCACTAATCTAACTTATAAAGTAACCGAACCTAACCTTACGTCTTATTTTATCACAACAACAACATAAATAACAACTTGGGAAAGATTAAGGAGAATAAATATTCCAAATATAAGAACTTTTATTATTTTCAGAGATTTTTCTTATTATAATGTGTATGTATATAGTTTGTCGTTAAACCTACTTTTTTAAAAACCTTTTAAACATAAACCAACTATTTTGAATGCTTTTTCCTATCCTAGATCAAGAGGTTTTGCTATAATACAATGCATACATCCATAGACAGATTATATACGAGTATTTAACACAGTCAACATTTTCGGTGACCAGACAACTCAGAAAGTAACCAACTCAGAAGCACCTCAGATAGGTCATTAAGAGTGATGATAAAAAAAAATAATGGTTAAATAGGTTAAGTTAGGTTAATGTTACCGGCTATTTTTAAATTATTTTTTCATAGCTTTTAATGACCTTTCTGAGGTGTTTCTGAGTTGGTTTCATTCTGAGTTGACATGGAACCAACATATTCATAGGCATACACAAACTTAAAGGCACACAACATACTTAAACTCAC
The DNA here is from genome assembly GCA_929108145.2 of Limnephilus rhombicus. Classification (NCBI taxonomy): domain Eukaryota; kingdom Metazoa; phylum Arthropoda; class Insecta; order Trichoptera; family Limnephilidae; genus Limnephilus; species Limnephilus rhombicus. Next base: position 16,167,605 of record OV815272.1, on the reverse strand, counting down.
TCATAATAAGAACATATATATATACATACGATCAATGGATGCTCATGCACAGGTGCTTAGAAACAATATCAATATAAAAAGATCTAATAACCATTTTTTTAACCTTTTTTTAGCTCAGCGGTGAAATTTGATTTGCTTTTTATACACATTTGCATCTTACTAAATATAGTAGATACACGATACGTGAATATTCGTTGCCAGTATTTCTTTGTAATTTTTGCAATGGAGAAAATTTCATTTTGACTTAATCTTGTGCTGTGTGGATAATCCACTTTTTCTTTATAAATGGAATCCGAAAATTGATTTAAAAAAAAAGAATGTGCTTTAGACCACACGACTGAAGTAAAACTACAAGACAAACCTCGCCCAATGAACCCAGGTATCCCTGCTAAATGACCAAACATAGCAAACGGGGTGACCTACGACCTAGGGGTGACGTATGATATTGGGTTGAATTACGACCATAGGGTAACCTACGACTTTGGGGTGACCTATGACCTAGGGGTGACCTACTCCCTAAAATAATGCACCTTTTAAAATACTTAATATTCACATTTAAAGACATAATATCAAGATTTTTCATTTCTTAAAATCCCTAAATGAATTTTTCTTTTGGCTCACATATTCCACAAGTGCCTTTTGGCTCACATATTCCACAAGTGCCTTTTTGGTTTTGGGGCAATTTTATGACATTCTGAAGTTTTTATAGCTTCTATTTTTAAGCAAAGATGTCAACGAAATATTTATTTGTGAATATAATTTGACAAGCCGTGCTCTGTACACTGGGCAAATATCCGAATCGTTCCATCAAGCGCTACCTGTAATACTGTTAGGTGCGGAGTAAGCATACAGCGTACAGTGAGCCAATTAGTTATGCGATACCGGCGATCTAAATATCAATATCGCAGTGCATTCCGTTTGACCTGTACGTATGATTGGATTTCTATTTGGTATTTGTAAATCTTTTGAAAAACATTATTTTTAATTTATTGTATCCTGTCGAATGCTGCCTTCGTAGATGTATGTACCTATTAGGTAGGGTGACCCGACAGTTGAACCCCCGAAAGTTGGTCCCCCGAAATTATGATTATTGTAAAGTTATAGTTTTTTAGTTTTTTATAGTCAATAAAAAAAAATTCTAAGAACAATTGTTAATTCGTATAGGACAATCATCTTACACTTCGGACACTATCTTCAACCTCACAACATATCCCAATTCGGGATGCCAGAAGCGCACTATATATACGTTTACGAGCAGTTGAGACTCTAGTACGTAATTGATATAAAAAAATTATCTTATTTATTTCTGTTGAATACATGATTTGATTACATTGTTTACTTTCGACCATTTTCGTTGGTTGTAAATTTGGGTAGGTACCTAGGTATATTAATTTTTAAATACATCAATGGCAATCATATACGACTTCTAAACGTCGACCGTAATACCTACCTACATTAAAAAAATCTAAACTATTTGTGATTCTACATTACTTTTATATAATAATAGCTGGTCCCGGCATGCGTTGCTATGCCATTTAATAAAGAAATTGTTTCTCCCTGAGTGTCCTTTCCCATTCGTTCCGTTCCTCTTCCGCCTCCCCTTCTTCTCCTGCGTCCTATTCCCCTCTCGCGTTCCCACTCCGTCACCTCCACCTTCCCTCGCCCCACTCCACCCCCCCCCTTTCCCCGTCCCGCAAACCCTTCTCCCGAGTTCTCCTCCCCCCTCCCAGGTTCCCCTCCCCCTCCCAGGTTACCCTCCCCCCTCTCGCCTTCCCCTTCCACCTTCCCCGCCTTCTCTCTTCCCTTTACCGCTCCCTCGTCCCACCAACCCTCCTCCCGCGTTCCATATATTCAATCCCAGTATATTCAGTTTTTAAACAGCCCGCGTGCCACCTTTTACAATTTTTATTCAAATTTCCATTTTTCATGTATAATTTGGTACCTAACATAGATACCTATTTAAAATATCTAAAATTCTTGATTCGATTCAAACTATTAGGGGAGTACCTACTTTAAATAAATTTATCAACTTAAAGATTTTCAAAAATACAATTTTATTTAACAATCATTGTTTTGCAAAATGTCACTTTTGTACTGACAAACGTGCGATAGTCGTTTAGGTTAGTAATAGGTTTTCTGAAATTATCCAATTTTCTGCGCAATTTTCTTAATTTTTCTCTCCGTAAGAACCATCCTCGTACATCAAGGAATATTCTAAAAAAAGAATTAGCGAAATCGGTTCAGCTGATCTCGAGATTTGCGCTTAGCAACACATTTAGCGATTCATTTTTATATATAAGATTGGTAGTATTATTTCGTCTTACAAGACCAACGTCTTCGCTGCATATTATATAAATTTTTTCAGCAATTTAATTTAAATTTAAAATAAAACAATAACTTTGTAAACACCACTTTAATTTTTTATACTTTATTCCGACTGGGTTTCGCTACAAACGTAGCTTCTTCAGGGCAGTAGGTATAATACTCTACGACCGAAGAAGCTACAGTGTAGCGAAACCCGGTCGGCATAAAGAATAAAAAAATAAAGTGGTGTTTCCAAAGTTATTGTTTTATTTTAAATTATAATGTTACATATTATTTGCTTCATATGAACAAATTTAATTTTAACCACTGTTAAGCCCTTCTTTAGAAAAAAACCCATTAAGATTACACTAATACAAAGATATCCGTTATAGCATTTAAACGCTGCTTCATTTGTACCCAGCTAATTCAGGTTCTTGTGTAAAAAAAAGAAGCACATAATATCATCTACACAGTAAATAGACCAATAGACAATTTTTTCGATACGACGTGTTATTTCTTACAAAATCCACAAAAATATTTTAGAGTGTCGCTTGAAAAGAAACTAAGACGCGTATATTTTGGCATTTCCGGCTCCGCTAGAATGGCATACCGGATATTCGATGGTCCTCCTCTATTTCCCCCACCCTCTCCCTCTCTCCACCCCCCCCCCCACAGATAATCCCGAATCCACCCCTTCAAGGATCAGTAAACCCCAAGTGGACAAATCCTCCTTTTACAGTTTATCATAAACAGCCGCTTTGTTGAATTTGTTTTGTGTCTGCTTTGTAGGCACTTTGGGGAAAATTATCCTAATTTTGAGAAGGTTATCAATTTAAATGTAATAATCTCGCGTTTTGCACTTTATTGTAATTTTTATTTTCCTTATATACCTTAAAATTACCAAACATTGAAGGATAATAAGTATTTTTAGTTTTTTATTAATTTTTTTTTAAAATTATTGCCGATCTAGAAATTACAAGCAGACAAAAATTGTACAAAATTTCGTTACGCTAGCGAATAATAGTTGAACAACACATTTGTACTTTTTAGTTTTTTTTAATGTTATTTTTTTTTGTTTAACTACTAAAACAGGGGTGCTCAAACTTGAACTGCGGCGATCTACCTCAATATTATTAGACTCCGATCGATCGACTCTAAGAGGCTGCAAGTATGTGTGACGCAGGATTGTCATATAGCTAGGTAGGGCTAGATAAAAATTCTCTGTGTAAGCGTTTGTTAAGATCATTTCATGAACATTTTCCAGCCCTAAAGAGTCCTAAACTCTCCAGTCTTTCAAAATAAATATCAACTATACTTTTGCCACTTATCTTTTCATAAATGCAATACTAATAGTGATAGGGGTAGCAAATGTAAAATCGTGCAATGACCAGTGTTTTAAATATAATGTCCTCCTATAAAATTTCTTATTAAAGTGTGTTTATCGGAAGTGACCTGATGTTTCTGTATCCACTTGTAAATAGTAAAATTATATAGAACCTAAGAATTTAATGAATTAGATAAATTAAGGTGATTTTTCACAAAAAACGGCGCTTTACAAATTATTAAATTATTATGATTATTAACTGTACGGCGATTTGCCATTGATTCAGATATTTATGTTTAAATAAAAAATACCAAAATTTTGATTCAGATGCTGTGGTTTTGAAATGTATATCATTTTCAACAGAAGATGAGTCAAATTTTTCTCGAGTTCGACTCAAAAAGAACTCGCGATCGACTGGTCGATCACGATCGACCGTTTGAGCACCCATGTACTAAAACTTACCAATGTCTGCGTTCCAATAACACTTTATTTCATGAGACCAAATTAATCAGAAAAAGATTTCACTATCATTAATAATCTCTTTTCACGTACAAATACAACTACTTACTTTTCGTTCCTTTATCTCACATAACTTGATAAAAACAAAACAAAATGGTTCTCAATTTCGCCAAGATAGAACGTAAAAACAACATAAAAAACAAGAAAACATACTAAAAAAATAAAAGTAATACTGTTGATAAAGCTCGCATGTGGAACGTGTTGGCTCCGTGCGATCGACTTCGCATTTCCACCGAGCGGGATGTATTTATTTATTCAATAAAAAAGCCTCTTTCAAAGTAGGTTCCGTTCTTTATGTAAGCATAAAGCTTACGAATTGGTGGGAAGCGCGGAATGTTGCGCGTGCATTCGTGATGAAGCTTTTTTCCCGAGCTTTTGTGCCAGCAGACCGGAGCTTTCATGGAAGATTTTGTTTTCGAGTGTGAGAATGTGTGCAATTGAATTTGCGGCAATGGGATTTCGCGCAGTGCGAACATTTTAAATCTCTTGGCGCAGGATTAATTATTGTGTATTTTTGTCTCCACCGAAGCAATGCCTTTTTTCCTTGGAAGGGTAAAAGACAAAGTCGCTTTAATTTTAAAACCTATGGCGCCATTTAATTAATTTCATCAGATTGTTTAATATGCTGTGATATTTTCATTGCCCATTTCCTTGGATACTTATACATGGCTGGTATATCTATAGTAGTTTCAGAGAAAGGTCGTAAGTGACATCATCGTTCAAGGATCTTTTGTCTTTTTCTTTTTCTTACAAGGCTTGTGAAAGGGGAGAGGACGGTCATCGATCACCTACGTACAACCTCTTTCTGGGATTTATTCGTATAAGAAAGTTTCATTTTTGCTAGGGTCGCAACCTAATATTTCTCCTATCTAAAATTCCAAGGGTATCGTGAGTAGAGGAAATCACTGCACCTCATTAAAGTGCAGTTCTGTTGAGTTGTTGCGGGCCGCAGTCTATAGCTGATGACACCAAAAGAAGAAAATGATGTTAAATTTAAAAGTTTACTGAGGCGCAACATTATGAAGTTGTTTCAATAATCCCTTAGAGATACATCAATAAGAACCTAACTAATATATTTTTTTAATTGTCAACCGGTTCGTATGCTCAAAGGGTAGTTAAAACAAATCTTTATTTAATGAAACTTAATTGGTAGGTACATATCCGCAAAAATCCGCATATTTTGTGTTTATTCCATTTGGATCAACAGTGAAAACATTTAATTTATAGCCGTTACGTACCTAATGTTTAGATGGATCTTCCTACAAAACGTCGAATATCAATTTCCACCCCTTTGAAGGTCAATGGTCACATTTATGGGGAAGCACAAAGTAGGGGCGGAAGGCGCGGCTCTATGGAAAGGTTTAATGGCCACTGTGGTCGGTTCTCACCAGTGCATTTAAATAAAGCCCACACTATCTAATAATAATACATATCGTGCGACACCGGTTCTGTTCATATGTTATTACGCTCGGTCCTGGCTATTAAATCCTCTGTCCCTTTTCACTAAGGTTCCTCTTAAAAAGCCTCTTTTATACTAATTTATAAAAAACGTAAGCGATTCAGGTTCATAGAACGTTATGCTTCCTGATTTTCAAAACCTTCTGTTGTTTGTTAGAATTCAAAATATAAGTTCGATGTTTCAATATAATCTTACTAATATTATAAAGGCGAAAGTTTGTATGGATGTATGTTTGTTAGCCTTTCACGCAAAAACTACTGAATAGATTTTAATGAAACCTTAGAATAATATCGCTCATACACCAGAATAACATACACGAGCTCTGGCATTATGAATTTTTTTATAAAAAAAATGCAATGGGTAGCAGGCGAGCTGTTTGAAAACTGAATGTACCGGGAATGAATGTATGGAATGCGGGAGGGGCGGGGGGAACCCGGGAGGGGGTGAACTCGGTAGGAGGATTCGTGGAAGGGGGGAGGCGAATATGGGAGGGGGAGGGGAACTCGGGACGGGGTAAGGGGGAGTGGAGAGGGGAGAAGGAAGAGGACGCAGGAGAAGAAGGGGAGGTGGAAGGGGAAAGGGAAATGGGACGAATGGGAAAGGACACGCAGGGAGAAACAATTTCTTTATTAAATGGCACAGCGACGCATGTCGGGAACCAGCTAGTATAATTATAATATTATGCACCACGTTAGTTTCAAAACCTCAGATTAGAGAATAATTTTGGAATATTTACGCTTGGCATTCAATTTCAATTTTTTTTACTGCTAAATGGATAATTTTGCCGAATGTTTGGTTGTTCCCGGTTTCTAAATTTTTTTATAGCATATTTATATTTTATGAGAACGTGTCAATTGGTTACAGATGCAGCACAACGTAATATAACGGCTTTTGATATGACGTGACAAATACAGCACGAGGTGGCCCGAGTGGTTAATGGAATTTATACTACTAGCCATCACATTTCTCAGCAGGCATTGATGCATATCATGGAACGTCACATAATAAAGTTTTCCTGTACGTTCTCTTACAGATAGGCAATTTACAGGAATCACTTGATGGTGTCACGTTTTGCGGGGGCGTCGACGAGCTTTATCTCGTCGGCACTCCATATCCAAACCAGCTAAATATCCATTTCTAAATCTTGTTCGATACACTTAACCCATTGGCCACAGAATTAATGAGCAAAAAAACTGCCCTTCACCACTGAATTAATTTTGTACCAAAAAATCAAAACCTGCATTGGTGTACTAAATCTATTGTAACTATTAAACCATAGATATATTCAAATGAATTAATTTCTTTAAATTTATTTACATATTCGATTAAGGTAAAGAAAAACATTAAAATAAAATTTAAAAAAATTTACTAAAATATGTGTAAATAAGGATACAAACATAACCTTCTCTTTTTTCGTAAGTTTTTTTCCCCATTTTTATTCAAAAATTCAAAAAATTCAAATTCAAAAATTTTTATTAAAAAAGTTACAAAAAAACATAATATTCATAAATCGAACAAAAATATATTTTTTTTTACATACATGTATACCAGGGATGCTCAAACGGTCGATCGCGATCGACCGGTCGATCGCGAGTGCTTTTTGAGTCGATCTCGAGAAAAAATTGCCGATGTAAATTCTATTCACAGTTTTTTTGCAGTTGATCCTCAATTAGGCCTCAATAAGACCGCACACTTTTCATACCTTTTTGTTTATTATTTATTTGTATCTTAAATTTGTCAATGGTCGCGCCTTTTTTTGTTGTTCACTCTATCCTCATCTATGGTGTGTGACTTCACAAGTCCCCATAGGAAAAAAAAGTCTAATTATTGCATATTCATGGTGAAATATTGTCGAAAATTGCCCCCTTAAAAGCCCGAAGTTATCGATCTAGTTTCTAAGTGTGTGGTTTGGTTTATTTACGAGTCGGTCAGTCCGAATTTTAACTGAAGGCGATATGAAGTTTATTAATAAATAATACAAAATGCGGTGAAGAGAAGTAAACCGTTTCATTTTAATATCGATTGGGAGGAATAATTGCACAATATTACAAAATTTCACAATAAATAATAATATTATCTTGTAAAATTTTTAACCCGTTTTAATTCGTATTTTTGTCGCACCTACGTTTTGGACATGCGAACATTGTTTTCCATGATAAGTTTCTACGTTGTATTCTCGAATGCAAGTACGAAAGAAGTTCATCAGAAAATCATCAAAATTATACTGTTGATTTAATACCTATTGCAATCTGTGCACAGTTGAAATATTTTTATTTGAAATGTGAATCTGACGTGGACGTCATCAATCCAGCCTGCTACATCAACCAATGAATTTAACGCTTCCTTATTTCCTACCTTCTAAGAAAGTTCCTTACATACACCATTTTTTACCATTGAAACCATTGAACCATGAAACCATTTTCATGTACTGAGTGTAGTTTTAATTCGCCACATACAGATTTAATTTAAACCAGTTTTGTGTTCATAATGTAAAATTCCAGTTCTTATATTCGAAGTACGGTGTTAAAATTCTGGCTGAAGACTGTGTATGTGCAGCCAGAATCAAAGAAAAAAATGGATTTCTACGCAACCCCCCCCCCCCCCGGCGCTTGAAAAATCTGCGGTTGAGTCGATCGATCGTAGTCTAATAATATTGAGGTAGATCACCAGCAGTTCAAGTTTGAGCACCCCTGATGTATACTAATAACTAATAAAATATTTTGGTATTATAGTCCTCAAAGCAATCATGGACGTTCAGGGTCACTACCAAAAGCATACAACCACTCGCAATTTTGAAGAAATTAAATGGCGGCTGGCAATTAAATGGCGGCTGGCAGCACACAAAACTTGGAACACAAATATCAGGGAAAAAACATAAGAAACATTTTATTGCCAATTCTACGAAATGAATGATTAATTACTTACAGAATGTTCGGCATTTAAAATTTTATTCAAAAATGTCATTGTTGAGCTCGTTTTTCCGTTTTTTGGCGGACCTACTCAGCCCGTCAGCGTGCCGGGGTTTGTGTGTGGTTAAGTACCTGAGTTGCACACAATGCACACCCGGCAGGCTGCCGGGGTTTGTGGCCGGGCCCGAAAAGAAGAAGATGGAGAGATACGAAATTACGAATGTTAGAGGAGAGCGCTAACATTTACACCGACAAAATCGATGCGAAAATTGCGAAAATGTTTAAATAAAACACGACTCGTTTAAAATAGAGCAAAAATCTCGCCGGCATTATCTTAAACAGCATTTAAAGAAACACTGTGAATTTTTTCATACATATCACTTGTAAAATAACTGAAACAAACGTGTTAATAATAATTTTTGGAGCATACTTTGCGATTTTTTTCTATCGAGGGAATTTTATATAATTTGCGTTTCGGCGCGGGCAAAGTCTAGATAGATATTATCTTCAAGAATAACATATTTTTTTAAGAGCTTTAAAACTTACCGTGTTTAAGGGAAATGTTAAATAAATCGGTACAAATCCGGGTTGCGGGCCCTTAAAACATGTTTTATTAGCTATATTTTAATATAAAGGTACATTCTCGAATTGAGTAGGATTAATAAAATGTGATAAGTAAGTAGATATAGCGAGGAAATCAATATATTTTGACATTCTCTCTCTTTGCGGCTTAAGTGTATGAAAAGATACAATTTCGTTTAGTCGCGCCTTGCAAAAAAATCACCCTTTATTGTCAATTCATGTGTGGCGCAGAGAGTACGTATTGAAGAGTGTCTTCCCATACGATCGTCTCATACAAAACGGGATATTTAGATGAGGCATTTATTTGGGAACATAAAGAGCCTTTAAAGCTTTTTATGCTGCGATTTATTTGGTATTATGCGGAATTGATATGGCGCTTTGTCAAAAGCCTTTGAGTGGTGAGCCTCCGAGGGACGTTTCCCCAAAGGTATGCGATAAAGATGTCGTCTTATAGCTTTTCTGTACAATATAATGTCATAGTAAAGTTACCATTGTCGAATTGAATTTCTTGCGGAGATTGGAGAGAACAGAATCTATTGACAACGCAATTTTGATGAGGATGTAAAAATATTCCCGGTCCCGCGCTGATGGCGGGTTTATTCCAAATCTATTCGGAGGGAATGGCTCTTCTGTAATATTTTAATATGTCATCAATAACCATCATCATAAGTTTCAAATTCCCCGAGCTTCTTCCAGATTTTGAGAATAGGTGGAGACTTTTTACTTGTATTCATGATTGCATTCGCAACTCCAAAATCTAGTCAATTATTTTAACACAGTTTAGTACATTTTAATTAAATATTTTGTTATTGTACATAGTATGACCACATTAATTAATTTGTTATAAAAGTATCGTTCATACGAGTATATTTAGTATGTAGTGGCCAGGGCTGGGCATTATTTGAATTACTTGTATTTGAAATACGTATTTGAAATACAAATACGTATTTTGTATTTGTATTTCAATTACGTCCTAAGAATGTATTTTGTAATTGGTATTTCAATTACCTGATGCTGAGGTATTTTGTAATTTGTATTTCAAATACTCATGGCTTCAAAATACATTTTCAAATACATTTAGCGATCTTAATAATGATAATGAAAAATAAACTGACATAGATAATACATAGAATAAAAACGCTAGAACCCAGAGCAATATATTATGTTAATATTTAGAGTTGGTAACATTGTAGGTACGTTAAAGCAAGTATCTTGTAAATTGTTGTTTTTATCGTTCCGCGGTATTTATTCGTGAAGACGTGAGTTAATTGATAATTTATAATGGATGATCAAATTCCGTCATTGCTTTGTATGTACATTTTTGTGTAATAGAATTTGATCAAGCACTATAGGAATAATTTGACTGAATACTAGATTATTTTTAAGTTAATTACAGTAGAGCGGACTTGAAGTAAAATAACACGAAACCTCGCTATACAAATGTTATTTTTTTTTTTACATTAACTCCATTAACAGGAGTTATGTCATCTTTGAAGATGCTGTGTGGAGGGTCTTTTGGAGGAAAGGAAGGAGTGAACATGGGTCTTGAAGAGTCCCATGTTGTAGGAGGGAGGATACACAGAGGCCGGCAAATCGTTCCACAGCCGAGCCGTTGAACTCAAGAACGAGTCATAGATACGACCCGTTCTCATGTGACTAATGTCAACCGTGTACAAATGTTGGACGCGTGTTTGGCGTGTTTCCTGACTATGCACCGGTGCCGAGGGGATCAATGACGCTAGTTCCTCAGAGCTTCTTCCATTGTAATACTGGTAGAACAAGGACAGCATTCCCACCTGACGCCTATGCTCTAAAGATTGCAGTCCGTCTGTTAAGATGGGAGAATTTATCAAACGGACCGCCCGTTTCTGCACAGAGTCAAGGGTTTTTTTTAGGTATTTTGGAGCTCCAGACCACAGGTGGCTGCCAAATTCAACCGTGGGGCGTACTTGCGATTTGTACAGGGTTAGCAGTTGTGTATATTATTTTATTTGTTAAGTATCTGCGGGCCCTGTACAGTACGCCCAGTTTCTGAGAGGCAAACTTTACTCTGGTTTCGATGGAGCCCCCGTACCTGAGCTAGTCACTTAGAGTTACACCAAGCATATCGATGGAGGTCCTGTCGGAAGATTGCTTCCGTTGAAGGAGACTAGATTTTCACGCCGCGCCACATATAAAATCTGTGTTCGTGGATTTTCAGACAAAGCTACCGTTGTAATTTGGTTTCTAATTCAAGAATTCGTCACAAGATATCGCCACTTTTGTCGGCAAGACGCAAAGGGACGTGTCGTTCCTAGGTAAAAGATCTAAGAATTTGTGAAAATGGAGTATCTCCCGGATTTCGAAAGATTGACGGTAATATTCAGTTGTATCAAGCGGCTGTATATTACATATGACGTCATCGCCCGACCCGGCTACTTTGTCGCGGTGACTAGCTATCACTGGTTGATACGTTAACAGTGGACACGAGGAACGGGCTAATTTTGAAACCAGTTCCTATTGGATTTATAAAATGATCACCAACACTAACGGGGCGAAGCCGAACTAAAAGCAGCCCGCAGGGCCTAGCAGTAAAAACCTGCGGAGCGGTATTTTAACTGCTAGTAATAATAATTATTATTATCTAACACCTCGGTGTCTTCTGAACAATATGATTGGTCAATTTTTGCACATCTCTGTTTCACTCTGCTCAGCTTGGCGTCTACGGAAATGCACCCTTAAATAAGGGCACTTACGACAATTTATTGCAACCAAAGGTTCTACCAAAACCAAATGTATTTTGTAATTTGTATTTTGTATTTGAATTAAAAAAAATGATTAAAATACTGTATTTTGTATTTTGTATTTCAAATATAACATTTGACTTGAAAGTATTTTGTATTTCGTATTTTAAATACATTCGAAAAAGTATTTTGTAATTTGTATTTTAAATACAGCAAAGCATGTATTTTGCCCAGCCCTGGTAGTGGCAAAGACCTTGCAAACTCGTATTAGGGATCGTCATCCACCTTATATCGGATAGGGATGTCGAAAGGGAAAAAAAATCGATATATCGATATTTATTAAAATACCAATATCGACGTCGATATATCGGTAAAATTTTCAAGAGATTTTGCGTTTTTAAAATAATAGTGTATTCAGCTCAATATTATCGATAGTAATTTTTGTACACAATTTGCTTTTTTTTTCATGTACAAACATCTGAATAAAAATGATGGTATTTTTATCACTATTCATTTTTATTACGTAATAATTACAAAAATATCAAAAACTAAAAAGCTGTCTTCTAACATATATAAACTGAGACGCATACAAAGTTTGTATATCGTCTCAGTAACATTCTATTGGCGTATTAATCTGTCAAAAAGGACTTCGTGTTTGGAACAAGGTATAGTCAATAATCATAGACAATTGGGAACCAACACACAGGAGTGGCTTAGAAAAAAATGGCGAAAAATAGCATACATTTCTATGTATGTACCTACACACATGATATAGTATTGGTGATCACAAATACTAATGCAAAGACAATAGATTTGTAAGCTATTAATAGTTTAAATTTCAACCGCCAGATGTTATGACCCAATACAGTTACTTTTTTCCATTCGTTTCTATACGGTTTTGGATTCTAGTGACTTTAAATACATAAATTTAAAAAAATATCGTTTTTGATACAATTTTCGATATTGGATATTTTGTATCGATATATCGATATATCGGATCAAAATATATCGGCTAAAAATATCGATATATCGATACTTTTTCAACAAGCCTAATATCGGATGTTAGCTCTCCCCAAACTATTTAGTTGCCGTTTTGAACAACATTACAAGTTGTGGCGACGTTTCCGAGTTTGAGACTCCGGCACAAACAGATTGATTTGTGCCAGAATCTCACCGGTGATTACAAAAAAAATTAAAAATATATATATTTTTTAATTAAGCAAAACATCTGCTTATTTCTAGTGAATGGTAGATAGTCATGTATAGAATAAAATAAAATCGATATAAATAAGAATACGTTCTATGGAGAAAAATAAATTAAGATGTTTTAATGAATTTTTTCATTGTTGAAAATGTTCTTTTGATAATTTATGCGAATCCCTGATTATAAGTATAATAATAGCTTACACATTATGATATTATAAAACAAGTGAATAACAGGAAAAACAATATATGAAAATACTAATTTCGGTTGTGGGTTTGTTTGTGATTTTAACTGTGGTTCAATGAATACGGATTTGTTTCATGATTTAAGTGTAATTTTCAAAATTGGAACGATATCTACCTAAAATATAATTTATTTTTACCAGAAAATTATTTTATTATTGCTTTTATAATGAGTATTTATTTTCTTTAAATTTCTTAGGGTTTATCTGGAGATGTAAAGTCAGATTTCGTAATTTTTCAATGAATCCTTCAATTATTATAATACCTCGTGATTTTTCACAGATTAGCGCTAGTCTTATATATAAAAATGAATCGCTAAATGTGTTGCTAAGCGCAAATCTCGAGAGCAGCTGAACCGATTTCAATAATTCTTTTTTTAGAATATTCCTTGAAGTACGAGGATGGTTCTTACGGAGAGAAAAATTAAGAAAATTGCGCAGAAAATTGGATAATTTCAGAAAACCTAATGACTATCGCACGCTTGACAGTTCGCGTGTTTGAGAATGACATTTTGCAAAATGTTAAATCAGGATTCTATTTTTGAAAATCTTTAAGTTGATAAATTTATTTAAAGTAGGTACTCCCCTAATAGTTTGAATCGAATCAAGAATTTTAGATATTTTAAATAGGTACCTATGTTAGGTACCAAATTTAATCTATAATATAAAAATGAATAGCTGAATGTGTAAACTTTCGAACGACTGCACCAAATTGGATAATTCTTTTTTTTTGTGTGTTCGTTATTGTCAGGACAAGGTTTTTATAAGACTTCAGGTGAGCTCTGGCATTATGAAATTTGTATAAAAAAATTGCTATTGGTGGCACGCGAGGAAGCGGCTATTGCTATGGAAAGCGGGAGGGAGGGAGAGATGGGGGAGGGGAACCAGGGAGGGGGAGGGGAACCTTGGAGGGGGGAGGGGACCTGGGAGGGGGGAGGGGAACTCAGGTGGAGGGTTCGCGGGCCGGGGGAAGGGGGGGGGAGTGGAGTGGGGAGAGGGAAAGTGGAGGTGACGGAGTGGGAACGCGAGAGGGGAAGAGGACGCAGGAGAAGAAGGGGAGGCGGAAGGGGAACGGGACAAATGGGAAAGGACACTCAGGGAAAAACAATTTTTTTATTAAAACCTAGAAGATGGGCAGGGTGGTACACATATGTAGATATTTTTTTTACATATTTATTAAAATATATGTAGTATATGGTAATAATGTCACAGATACACATATATTTAAATATATAAGTTGTACCACTTAATACACACAAGCCTAGCTTTATTATTAAAGCTGGGCTTTGCTTTCTGTAGTGCAGCGTATCACTTCTGAATGGTGGTTTTTCAATGAGAATACACGAATTAATTGAATAAAATTTACTTGCGTACGTCATGATTAAGATATTCGTCGAGAATCTTACCCATCGACCACGGAGGCCATCAAATATTAACATTCATATTTTATCATTATACAAAAAACTTATATCAAAAATGGTTCGAGTGGGTTTTGCTTGACGCGCATCGAAAACAAGTATTTATGTATTGTATATGTATGTATAGCGATTGTACCGTTGAACTTCAACCCTGTATTCTGTGTACCGTACACCATGGAGCATCCCCTACCGCCCCCCTCCCCCCCTTCCACAACCCAAATCCTTCGAGTCCAGTGTCCGTTGATTGGTAATTTAATTACGTTGCTTTCTTTTCATCTGACCAGCGCTCACCGCCGCGCCGCGCACCACCCCAGACAGATCGACCATACATACAGTCACAATACCTACACACAGCCTCTACCGTTGTGTATGGGGAACGAACAAAGTATTTAAAGATCGTTTTGACCTTTTTAATAAAATAAAATAGAACGTATTTGTTTGGAATAACTAAATGAGTAAAACCTTAAATTGTAATATTTAATCACTGAAGACAATATTGATGACTCTCAAACGAAAATTTGGAACAGAAAAATCAGAAAAAGATTCGGCCGCAACTAGGAATCCAGGACTTTAGCCTGGGCTCTGCTCTAACCATCGAGCTAATTCGACCCTATCTCCTTCAGTCACATTTAACTATTTCATTATTCGACTAACATTATCTTCATTTTCTTAAAGCATATTATTATTAGCTGCTATCTTCATGTATGATTGCAAGATTCTTCCCGAACTAAATAAACAGTATCATCTGCGATTGTCGTCCTTTAGAAAAAATAGACCAAATAAAGTATCTAGGATTCATAATTGACCATAACCTTTGCCTTAGATGAACACATCATATCAAATAAATCACAAATAAACTCCTCAAAACAATACACATTTTCCTAAACATAAAATAAAACAAATGAAAACAATATATTTTGCACTTTGTCAATCAATAATAGAATATGAAACAATTGATTAGGGGGGAGCAATAAACTCAGCTATCGATCATATAGAAATCGCATAGAAAACTATCTTAAAGGTAATTCTTTGATACAGACCAAATATTCAACTGGTTTGACGTACTAGACATAGCCAATTATACGTTAAAACATTACTAAACAACATTTTTGAACAAAAAACAAATTACAACAAATAGAAAATATACAAGTCTTTTAAGAAAACCAAAAAAACTCCGACGGTAAACACAAGCTTTGGACAAAGACACCATAAATACCATGAAATAAAAGCATTCAACGGTCCATCATTTGATAGGAAAAATGAGGAAAACAAAAATAAATTCAGATACAAAATTAAAAGATGGATTAAAGAACAAAAAAATAATATAACCAAAATTTTATGAAATAAAATAATAAAACATATTATACACGTAACGCATAATTCCATTATAAAACACACATAATTCACAAACACACAACTCATAATATACCTATGCAGATTTTTATTTATGTTTTCTTTACCGACTTACACACGTTATTAAAATTTATTATGTTCTTTACCTTATTAGGTTAACTGGAAGAAATAGGATATAAGTACCTATAAGTTATACCTTTTGTACTAAATGTAAATTTTGTACAATAAATGATTTTGATTTTGATTTTGATTTTGAATTATTGCATTTTTGTATTTTAAACGGGGGCCTCAGTAAGGGTAAAAAGCCACCCATATTAAATTATGAAATTAAATTATAATATAAAATGAAATTTATTGTATCAAACAAAATAAAATAAAATAAACCAAAATGCTATCTAGATGGGATCGTGGATAAATATATCCATTTTTATAATTGTAATGCGCGACATTTATTGACTTTCCTACGAGTCAAGGATGAATTTCAATTGAACAATTCCTAGATGGGACCGAATCTTTTTCTGATTTTGCTTGAGAGTAGCTAATAATATTGTCTTCAATCATCGACCAAGTAAATACTTATACTTGGTCGAAGTCTTCAATGATTAAAATTGAAAATGATATCTTCTTCTCGTTGTTCCTATCTCGGAGTTTAAAATCATCCAAAACGTCATCAAAAATACTAATTTTGGTTGTCTGTAGGCTGCGTGAAATCTGGTACAATAAACTCAAATTTGCTTAGAATTTATGCACTTTTCAAAATTGAAACTGATTGTGTGAAGAATTTGGACAAGGAACCCTTAGGCATAGTTGTTTTGCGAAAGTTCACATGTGAGGAGGTCATCAAATGCCCATTCAGCGCCATTTTGTTTTTTTTTATGATTCTAATTGCATTTCAGCTTTTATAAATTATTATTTTAAATTGTGATCAGCAGAAGAGGATAACTATCACATTTTCAAGCTCGGCAGCTAATTACAATTTGATAGTAAGGTGAAATGCACAAATGCAATTCAAATGTTAAAAAACAAAATGGCGCTGAATGTCATTTAGAATTTTACAGTTGAATTTCTACGAAGCAAGTTTAGTAAGGAGGACTAAGAAAAAAATATTATGAAT
The DNA here is from genome assembly GCA_929108145.2 of Limnephilus rhombicus. Taxonomy (NCBI): domain Eukaryota; kingdom Metazoa; phylum Arthropoda; class Insecta; order Trichoptera; family Limnephilidae; genus Limnephilus; species Limnephilus rhombicus. The sequence continues at coordinate 16,150,455 of OV815272.1, read as the reverse complement.
TATATTTTATCCTTATAATGCGTTATTTTATTATTTAATAAAAATATACGTATGCATTGAAATTAATATTAATTAATTTGGTTATGCTGAATGGAGAGTCTTTTTAGAGCAAGGAAGGAGAAGAAGTTCTGGGAAGGAAAACGGTATGAGAGGTGGGAAGGAATCTGGGAGTCAATTTTCCTTAATATGTATGCTGTATTTTTGTTATTAGTTTTTGGGGTATTATGCCATGTTGCGCTACCTCCTTCTTTAGCCAACGTTTCGGACAGCGTTGCAGTGTCCATCATCACACATCTGCCCTGATGATAGTGTAACACGGCATAATACCCCAAAAACTAATAACAAAAATATTTTTGGCCGTGAAAATCTGAAATCGTATCTGTATGCTGTATGTTTGTACTTTCTATCTACATGTATGGATGATTATACTTAATATTATATACTTAATTATAACATCTTATGAATATCGACTACCATAATACGGGCGTTTGCCTAGCTTGGTAGTCGAAAAACCATGTAACAAACCTGTAACAAACAAAAAGGATTAAAGAAAATTTAAAAATAAAAATGAGTTCAGGAGTGATAAACGTATGAATCTATACCTTCTGCTGCTGTGCAAGGCGATGGGTCGTGGGGGTTCGGCTGGAGAGGTCTAGATTCTGTATCCGGCCCGCCTCGCAATAGGTGAGCAAACGCAATCGCCAACAAGGCTTAGACAAACCTTACCCCAACAACCCGAGCACCCCTGCCCAATTACTAAACGTAGCGAACTACTGCAGGGTGCGGCAGCATAACTTCCTTTTTTCAAAACTTAATAAAACCCATCGTATGAATCATAAATTTTTAATTTATTTTTTACAATGTAGGCACATACGTAATGTTTAGTTTTACTTAGTTTTGAAGATCAAATCAGGTAGGTAACGTCCCCCATTCTTCATACACTGAGTAAACCTATTTCGAGTTTGTCGTGACTCTTGCCAGCATATCAGGCGTTATCCTGGCTATTACTTCCTGGATGTTGGTATTCAAATCTTGTAGGGTCCTTGGACGGTTCACATTAATACGGGATTTCAAAAAACCCATTGAAAAAAATCACAAGGGGACAAATCGGGAGAGCGGGCCGGCCACTCCAAATCGCCCCTAAATGAAATGAGGTGCTCTGGGAAGTGTTCCCTCAAAACAGCCATCAATGCTCGGTGATCTAATGGGACAAGGGACTCCAGTTCTTCTTCTTGTCGCATTTGCAGTTTGTCTGAGCGTAGTGACCCATATAACAATAGATTTCCGGTCCGGGACAGAGGCTAAATTAAAGCGATTCCGAAAGGCGCGCTGGGTTGCGATCACAGAACATCCGTTCAAAAAGTAGGCCTCATCGGCAAACGTACGCTCCGCACTGTTCCAACGCACGATGGCGACTAAACTATGTCAGGACAAAACTTTAAAGTTCCGCCTCTTGAACGAGATGACTAGCACTCCGCTACGACACGAACCGACTGAATGGCGCGCATTTAAAAAAAGGAAGTTATGCTGCCGCACCCTGTACTTGGGGTGACTGATGGCAGGGGTGTTGGTTATTCAATAAATAATTCCAGGGGCCACAGTAACTATATCCACAAATTGTAACCTATTCACAAAATACATTTTTTAATATACATATTTTCAAACTTGGAACTGATTTGTCAAAATTTCAGATTTCCCGAAATTTTTTGTGGGTAGGTGCTGATAATACAATATATTTTTTTAATTTTCGTGCTAATAATACAATATTATTTGTAATTCGACATTGCCAAATATTGCTTTGTAAGCAACGCAGGATAATAATACTTTGCTTTATTAACAAGATTTGTACAGGTTGATGAAGCCCGCAAAGAGGAGGAGAGACTGGCTTCTTGGAGGTAAGTCCAGCAGAAGCGAAGTCGACTAGCAAATCGTTAGCAAGTCGAACGATCTTCAGGTAGCAGGTTTTTTGATGGTATCGTTCCGACCACTGTTTTTGATGGAAAGAAGCCGTTGCCTTCTTGGGGCCCTCTTTTCATAGTGCACTTGAATGACTTCAATATTTGATTTGTCCTACTCTTTTATAGATTATCCTCAGAATCATAATTATCTTCCTTAACTTTTTCGGCACAAAGCACTTTTTTAGAGTAAATTGCCTAATTAAAAAAAAATCTATTTTGGAAGTATAAATCATCTCACGTTAAATGTGTTGCGAAATTGATATTGAAAATTGAAATTGATACTGTGACGTGCCGTTCAAATGCAGAATTTTATCATCGATAATAATGCATGATATGAAGAGTTTGCCATGTTTCATTTAATCTGCACAATGCATTAACGTATGATATAAGATTGCTCTGAAAACAGCTTTGTCCCTTAATACTCTACTACTTAACACAATTTGTCTATTCCTATGTAAATAACTCATTCCATCGATTCTTCGCTAATTTTAAACTTTTTATTAAAATTATTAAACTCTAAATTCGACAGTCGTGAACTCCTGGAATTAATAAATCTACATGTACCTACACGAACAACTAGAATATACGTACATCTCATTCGAACTATGATTTACATTCTCCAATACAACGTTTGCATAGTCTTGGTAACAAATACTTAAGCAATCTGGATGTATTTGACAATAATTTGAACTTAGCAAACTTCAAACGCCATATGTGCCAACTATTTATTTCTACCTATCCCGTAAACTAATGAGAATAACAATTTTAAAAATTACCTACTTTATGTCAACTACTATATTTTATGGACTATATTTTGTTTCTTGTATTTAATTTACCTGTATTTTGTTAACGCTTATATTTTATGTAACCTAAATTTTTTATTTTATTTTTTTTTTAACCCTTATATTTAATGTAACCTATATTTTGTTTTTAACAAATATTATGTTACTTGTATTGTGTATTGTATTTTGTAAACCCATTCTTTTCACTGTAATTAAAAAAATGTACTGCATTCTATGTAAAAGCCCTATGGGCGTTTAAATAAATAAATAAATACATAAATTGTAAATTATACCTCTGTAAACATTTCGAAACAAACCATTCCGTTAATACTCTACTAACGCAATTGCCATGTATTACGCTGCAAATAACCCATTTCATAATAACACATCCCATAATACTCTACTACTTAACACAATTTGTCTTTTCTACGTAAATAACTCTTTCCATCACAAAACAATGTAACTTATTCCTCTGTAATAATGTAAGTTATTCCTCTGTAATAAGTTACATTATGGAATAAGTTACGTTAGTTAGTAAGCAGTCCATTCCGTTAATAGTTTACTAACACAATTGCCTCTCATTGCTCTGCAAATAACCCATCCCAAAATACTCAACTACTTATCACAATTTGGCTATTCCTATGTAAATAACTCATTTCATCGATTCTTCGCTAATACAATACATTGTAACTTATTCCCCTGCAAACAGTCCGTTCCGTTAATACTCTACTAACACAATTGCCACTTATTGCTCTGCAAATAACCCATTCCATTGATACTTGCTTAACGCAATTGTCAACTTCCACTTCTCTACTGGCGACTGGCGACCGAATGTCTCTCAGCGGAGGCGGAAATTCCTTCGTTTTATTCGGGTCTCAATACACTTTCATAGGAAATAACTTTACTTAGGCTCATTCTTCCCCAATAAGGAAAAGCGATATCTCTCTAAGTCTTCGATTTTTCTTTACGCCCCCATCAAGTTTTCGTGCTGTATTTACCGAGAATAGAGGAAAATACTTTGGAATTTTCTTATTATATCTTCTTAACCGAATATTTGTCTTTTTATGTTTCTTGATCTATCGAAGCTTGAAATAAATTCGGTTTTGAATTCGAAAATATTCATTTCGCTGTGTTGTTTTTGCATTTTTATAATTTCAGTGCCGGCAACTCGGGCGTTGATTTTATTTTTATTTATGTTCATGATTTTCTTTATCCGCCGCACTAGAAAAATCTTTCAAAATGTTTAATTAACATTTTATATTTATAAAAAATATACCCGTATTTATATTAATTATATTGTTATATTAAATATTTCTATATATTATATTTTGTATATACCATTTAGGTCACCACACGTAATCAAAATACTGTACGTCTCTTTTGTTTGCTCAATATTAGAATTCGGATCAGTCATATGGAATCCCCAATACAAAGTAAATATTGAAAGGTTAGAAAGAATTCAAAAAAAGATATTGAAACACCTAGACTTTAAATCCCTTCGAACTTCAGAAAACCTAAAAGACTCATTAACATTCCATAATTTATCAATTTTAGAAGATAGAAGAAATATATCCGACCAAAAATTTTTATTCAAAATCATTAACAACGTTGTTGACAACAACTATCTTCTAGAACACATTAATTTCCACTGTCTAATAAGAAACACAAGATCAAACCAACTATTCCACATCCCACACTCAAAAACAAATTACACACAACATTCATTTCTCCGAAGGACGTGCACAAAATACAATGATATCTTTTACGACGCTGATATTTTCCATTTGTCCTCAGGCCAATTTATTAAATCCATAATAGAAAAAATTAAAACAAATTGTTAATTACGAACTCTCCACCCCTGCTGCATGTTATTTTTTTCATTCTCATTATGTTGGTTTTCCTTCTTTTTATTAAAATAATAATATTTGCTTTATTTTAATATTTGTCCTCCTGCAGTGAAAGGCGATGGGTCGAGAGGTTAAAAGGTCTCCCTCAACCAGGCTCACCCAATCAGGTCAAAGTCACCAAACGCAGCAAACCTTTTGGTGTGACCTATGGCAGGGGTGTTCCCGGGGCGGCGGTTCACACACCCGCCTCCCAAATTGAGGTATTGGTGTATTATAGGTTGGATATGGATTCGAGTCCTAGGTGAAATCGTTATCTTTGTTAAATTGTTTTTAATATATATATTTTTTTAAATAAATAAAATAATATAAAATAGGTAGTTAATAATGATAAATTATAACATTCTACTTTAAATGTGATTAATAAAATTGTTAAATTTTGTGTGTTCCTAATATCTAATTTCTAAAGCTTTTATTCCGCTATCACTATTTGTTACGTACGTCACAAAATATAAAACTACTTATAAAAATAAATGAAAATTTTATGAACTTACCGGGACACCAAAAGAAGAGATGATAAATTTTTGCCCGTGAGTAATTTTCACCAGGTTCGGACTAGACTTTATTTAAAAACATACCTACCTATTTTTATAGAGGTGATTTTTTCACACTATGTTTTATTTGCGATGCAGCCAAGCACTGCAACATACATTTTAATTTTAAAATCATATTAGTATAATACACAGAAAAGTGTAAAGCAAATTATATTGAAAATTAAATTAACAACATAAGATTTTTATTTCAGTTATTCTTTAATTACCGATAAAAAATATTAAATTTTTAACCACCGACGCAAGGAGCGGTGTTATAGGTTTGACTTTCTGTGTGTCTGTCTGTGGCATCGTAGCTCCTAAACGAATGGACCGATTATGATGTAGTTTGTTTGAAAGCTGACGTGATCGAGATGGTTCTTATTAAAATTCATGAAAATCTGTTCAGGCGTTTCAAGGTTATCAGCTCTTTTTGAGTCGGGGGTTGCTTAAAATTTTTAAAATTTTACTTATGTACCACACAGAGTCAAATTTGTTGTTATGGTTCGAGTTGTTACTTATTTTAGGTTAGGAACTTTTTTTTAAAAGCCAAAAACTCGATTAAAAGTTTGACTTTCTACAAGTTTTGTTAAAATGTTATGAAATAAAACAATTAGTTGGTTTATAACAAGGAACATATTTAATTTATTACAACCGATTGGCTTCAACAAAAACATCATCAGGGGTATCAAATTAAACTAATTACGGCGGTACACAACCCTGATAATTTTTGTTTGCGCAAAACTCACATTTTAATCATTTCCGGCGAATTCTTTTTATTTCCATGACGCACAAGGACGAGTTATTTATATTTAAGATTAATAAAAACAGTATATTACCATTAATATATTTTAAGCACAACGATTTTAAAACTTTATAACCCGTTTTTCAACTAGCGGTAAGCACCAACATTTATTTTTCTAGATTATGAATTAATAACTTCGGGAGGACAACATGGAGACACATTTTAAATATTTGTAACACGTTCTTCAGAATTTATTAAAATGAACGCGGCAGAAAGGTCGAATCTCCAGGCCTGCTAGGGTGAATTCGACCGGACGTTCGTACAATACGCCGTGCCGCGGCGTATATTTGTTTGCACGCTTTCTTCACTTACGTCGTTAAGATTCCCACATTATTTTTCTTCTTCTTCTTTTCTTTGATACGGCAAATTCGACAGTAGGTCTGTCCAATACACGGGTCGCGAGTCGCAATTTGTATACACGGCTTCTTTACTTACGTCGTTAAGATTCTAATATTATCGTCTTAAAAAGCGTGTCTTATATACACATATAGAATGAGACAAAACAAATTATATAATAAAGGAACAGTGAGATAGCATTGCTATATATACTGTCAGTCGAAATTTATTTTTTGTTTTATATCATTAAGGGTTCCATGACAGTCAATCCGCCGACAATTGGTACCTACTTATGTACAATGTGTAGTCGCTTTAGGACGATTCTCGACATTAATTTTTAAATCTCAGTATTTGTTACTTTTTTTATATCAATGCAAAGAAGAAAGTCAATATTTATTAATAAAAAATAAAAAAAATGGATTTTACTTCATATTGAAATTTTTGGGGCGCTTGGAAACATTATCATTCGAAGAATCGATATATAAACTGCAAAATCACACCATACAACACTGGCGCGAAACAGAAATATGTAAGTACTTGTTGTTATTTTTTAAGCATCATTCACTACAAGAAGTCACTGTTAGCTTGTTGCACCCGCTATGCAAAATGATATAAAAGTTTGTGTTCTTCATAGAAATAAGGTACTAACGTTTTGAAACTTTGTAAAAGAAAGAAGAAATCAAAAGCAAACTTAAATCAATCATTTTTACGAGTATAATATTAGCTGAATTGAAATAAACGTTGACTCAAATTGGTTGCACCCGCGATGTGATGTTAGAATCGCGGGTGCAACTCTTTGACAACTGCCCTTATTGTGTCATTTATCTTACATTTTATTGTTTTGTTACGTCTTGAATAATAATACATGCTGTGTATGATTGGTAATTTATATTTAATAAGGGTGTTTATATTATATACCCCTTTTTATAGAAACATGGGTTAAAATGACAGAAGAACAACAGAAGAGACAGCGAAAATTTAAAGAAAATCCCTCTTCATATTAGTAAGAAAAGAAGAAGTTAAAAGGTCATATTGGATGATAAATAGAAAGGCTGAAAAATATACCAGGCATTCAATCAAAACATTTCATTCAATCTGAAGTCCGTGATAGCATTTCCGTGCCGCGAACCTCACTATCTCATCTCAAATGCACATTGGTTTTGAAATCTCCAAAAACCACCACTTAAACAGAAAGTGATTGGGACGATAAAGATTTGGAACTTCTTACAAATTACAAAATACGAAAGAAAATTCTGTGTCCTGATGTATCTGTACCTTCAGTATCAAATCAGATTAAATCCTTCGTGTCACCTAAAAGAAAATTGCGCATTTCTGATGTTTACAGAGATTCAGCCGACGAATCCTTAAATGACGAAGCTCTAACGTCTCTCAACTCTCAAAATTACCACAGACCCTCCACACACATCACCCCTAAAGATGGCCCCGATGGGAATTATTTTTCTCAGTGCCTACTGTGTGGAGATAATGTAAAAGAAAAATTATATCTTAAATTTATTCATTATTTAAGATAATTAAGATGCCAAAAGATATTAATATTAATTAAATAATAATGAAAATCGTAAATCATGTAGCAGACGTGCATTTTGAAGACTTTTTCGAAGTTGGAAATGCCAGAGGAAAAGATTGATGGAAATAATTTGTTCACGGAATTGTCGGCGAATATTGTCGTTTTCGTAAAGAAATAATTAACATAAGTGACAAAGAAGTGTACTGATTAGTCAAAAGCATTGTTTGATCTTTAATTTCGTTCCTCCTTAAGTTTTTATTGATGTTTATATCCACTTAAATTAGACAGGTTGCACCCGCGATCATTTGATGTTGCACCCGCAATTGCTTCAAAAGCGAATAATTCATTGTTTATTTTTTTTTCCGTATATTTTTTTAAAATTTTGTAGTCGATTAGTTTAACGACTAACAAAATATAAAGGCATAAGATAATAAATATTTCACAATTAACAGACTTTTGTGTTTTTGTCTTACGATCTGGAAAGGTATGTCCAAAATTTGTTCCACCCGCGATAGCACTTTGAACCTCCCTCTTTGACTATTTAAATATTTCAATAAAATTCTAATGAACGAATACAAAGTGAACATGTTAAAATGTATCCTTTCCAAGAATAATTTAATTTAAAATGTTTTTTATTTTATCATTAGGAAGCTTTATATGCGTCTAAATGTTGCATCCGCGATTGTGGAATCGCCCTTTATGGAAAATACGTTATATCTAATTACCCAAAATATAATTAAGTGACCTCGTAAGGCTGTGCAGAGAGGATGTACCGCCGAATAACAAAGTAATAAAACATATTTTCATTCAAATGCATCAAGGAAAAATCTGCTTCCCTATTTACTGTAGGTATGTACCAGGTACAAAAAACGACATTGTGTATAAATTCGTTTGATATTCATACCAACTTATTATTAAGGGTATTTTTGAAGTCGAACGGAATATCTTTTACGTTTGAAATTGGTAAATAATGCACAAAAAATTATAATTTTATAGCATATACTTGTACATATCATTTCAGGGGATCAATAATCGGGGGATCAACTGTCGGGTCACCTTCATTAATACGTCAAACCACCTGTTTTGTGACTGCTTTCTACCAAAATATAAATATTATGCTTTACAAAATATTTAAAAAGTTCATTGTTTGGTAAACAATATAATTGCTTTGTTTTTTCATAATTTCTCTCACGTTCTCATTATTATGGTTCGTTGGTAACTCGCTGGTATTTATATTTATATTAGGTAATTATTAATTGTGATTAATTTCGTTCATACTAACTATAATAAAAGAAAATTGGTTGATTTCTAAGTATATACATTAGGTAGGTACTGCAATATTATCATAACTCATAAAAAGAGAGAATATCTTTAATATATAAAACAAAGTCGGGTTAGTTAGACTATTTATAACTCGATCTCCGCTGGACCGATTTTGATGATCTTTGATTTGTTGGATTTGTCTCCGCCCTGGATGACAGAATAACTATTAAAACATCGCAAAAATTCACGAAAAAAAGTTATGAAGAAGATTATTTTTTTCATACGTTTTGTATGGAACGAATTCTCATATTTTGAAAGAACGGCAGCAATATTGTGATAGGTATAATTTAACTGTGCGTGAATTCCAAAAATTCAAAAACGTCAAATGTCAATGCGCTGAATGTTTTGCTTTTGTTCTTAATCATACCTATAATACTGCCCCTCTTTCTTACACACTAAATGTCAATAGTCGAAAAATACAATAATAATAAATCTCTGAAATGAAACGCATTTTTTTACGTAAGCTCCACTCCGGACCTGTATCGTCTTAGGGGATGCTGAGTGAATGGTCTTTTTAAGGAAGGGTAGGATAGGAAGTTCTGGCAAGGTAAAAGACATGAGGGCTGGGTAGGACTCTGGAGGTCAGTGTATCCGGGAGTGAATCAATCCCTCCAACTGCGGTGCAAGGCCATTGCCTTGACCGGAATTGACCTTTTACCTCGACCTTTCCAGCTGGACTCTTTCGATCCATTGGTCGAGAAAATCCGGCTAGAAAGGTCAAAAGGCCTCCCTCAACCATTCTTTCTCGATCCGGCCCGCCACGCAGCAGGTGGGCAGACAAATCCGCCGCCAAGACCCGCTCAAAAGTCACACCATGAACCCGGGCACCCCTGCTAAATCACCAAACGTATCGAACCACTTGGGGTGACCTATGGCAGAGGTGTTGGTTATCCAATAAATGGTTCCCGGGGCGGCGGCACCCGTACGCGCTTCCTTTCAAAAATTTCCGTAAGTAAGTGGAAAAGTAAGAAAATCACAAAAAATATAAATCCGTACACAACGCCCTTTCTGATACTGACAAAAACAAAACACGGACAGTTGGGCATCGATAATTGCTTCATTGTGTAATTTTTAACTTAATAAAAAAAACTTATTTTAATTCAACAGTTATTGATTCTGAGGAGGTACGAAGTTTGTCCGGTCAGCCAGTTTAAATATATTTTATACCCACCATCAAACAATTTTGGTGATGGCTTTATTAAGGCTCAAACAGAAGACAATATGATAATAAAAATTATGCAAATTAACTCCACAAAATAGGTTTCTATGGTCTTTGGGGATAGATACTGTGTATAAAGTCAAGCAATCAAGAGCATGTGACATGTGAATCTCTAAACAGAACTGATAACGTAAGAATTCCATTTCAAGACGATCACCAACCTCAACCAAGAGGAAAATAATTGTGGCGTTAGAAAGTCGCAAAGTTAATTTACGATGTATAGACGACAATAGGTGATCCTTCAATAAGATTAGAGCAGGGGTTCCCAAACTTTTCCAAGTCGTGGCACACTTAGAAAATTTGAATTTTCTCACGACACCCTAGTCATATAATATCTATCTGTGATAGCTTTATTTCATTTACGACTACGAAGAATAAACTAGGTAAAAAACTAATACAACTCGTTTTTAAAATAAACATATTCAACATTTATTCGTAGGAAAAAATAGGTGAAATACAAAGAAAATGAAAATATAATTACAAAAACCACACACTCTTGAGGTGTGTGTGTGTGTTTAGTGCGACGGGTGAGCACAGTTTTTCGAATCGGGGAATAAAGCTTGATATAGCTACTCTCATTTTTCTTTTCCACATTTATTTTCGAGCGACATTGGCTTTTTTTAATGGCAACCGTTGAAAATCCAGCTTCGCACAGATATGAAGTCGCAAAGGGATTGAGGACCCTTATAGTTTTTGCATTTAAAATCGGATACTCATTTTCGATTTATACCCAAAACTCCGTCAAATCCGAACAATCGTGTTTTATTTTTAGACTGTTGTCGCTCGAGAGGTCAATTAGATTGTCTTCTTCTTGCGTAGTAAAATCTTGTGGAGCACGGAATGGATTTTGGATTCACACAAACTTCTCCACTTGGTCTGCTGTGAAGTACTTTGCAAACCAGTCAGTTACCAGAGCGCGAACAGGCCACGCGGGTGACTTTCCATTCCATAAAATGTTCGTATTCATGTCAATTTTGATTTTTAGTAGAGAGAGATCTCTCTCCGTGGCACACCAGAGTGCCGCGGCACCCACTTTGGGAACCTCTAGATTAGAGCATTATCATTCAGCCTCTTTCTACACCAGACCATTGAGTTAAATGTTATCTCGGTGTATTTTGCGGATTCAAAATTAAATTAAATCAGGTGAATCAATTCGATAAACGACATCAATATTAGGACTATATATTATCATCGAAGAACTTACTGTTGTAGAACCGAAGAATCTACCTCTCATTAAATAATAAGTAATACTGGCGCAGCCGGTAGTAAATAAAGTAGAAGAAGATACAGGAAACTAATTTTATTTCCATCCCTTCATCCTCTCCTGTCAGGTTGCAGCATCTTGATAGGAGCAGGCAGAGAGTAATTGAATTGCCGGGAGATGCTGAAGAGGAAAATGATCTGCCGCCGGCTTCGTCTAGCGACAAAGATTAAAATTCTAATATTAAATAATAATGTAATTAAACAGCAAAGGGCCATTTTACCTGCGATACAAGGTGCCTTGCATCTTCACAGAGGTTATACAACCTGACTTTTGCAATTAAATGAAACTCCCAGCCAATTGAAGATGCAAATTATATGGACTCGTACAAGTGCACTTTTGTCTAGGAAAAAGTGATGTATTCTTTTCTAACCATCCTTACCAAAATTTTACTTTAAGGTAATTTTTGAGATTTAAGAAGAAAAAGAAATAAACCAAATTTAATATTGCTATTATTAAGTTCTGCAGATACGTTAGTCTATTTATTATTGTGATAGCTGTTTCGGCGTTCAAGCCATTGGTTACACGAGAGCATAGCGTACGTATGTCAGCAATATTAATGTGATTGATTCATATTTTGGGTAAAAAACGACTTATAAGAAGATACTCCCATTATCGCCCTGGTGTAAGATCATAATTTAGAATTGATACGTTGCTTGAACTAGCCACCCCACCTTTCTCTTACCCATCTACTTCCACTCCCCACAATCCAACAACATACTCTAAAGGGAGCCACTGAGAGTGAGAGTCATAGTCTCGCTGGCTTCAGACGGGAGCATTTAAGAGTCTTGTGCTGTATTCATAAAAAAGTATTAACATCAGTTTGTTATATAATGAGTATACATATTTATTTTTAGCTTAACTAACCGTATACAAATATGGATTATAAAGTCAGATTACCTTCATAGATAATATTACTATAACACATATCTACTGTAATCATTTCTGCGATTTTGACTGATTCTAAATAGTTTGGTCCAACTGAATGCATAAGAAGATTTCCATCCCCATTCTCAGTCAGGCGGACTACTTAATGTTCCTCACGTACAGAACGTCATTTCGTATTCTTTTGCCGGCTTTCTTCTTTGGGTGTTAGGTATCGAATTGATTCAGTCCCGCCTACGGATATTTCCCATCTCCTCACCGTAATTTGCTCGAACAGTAAATGGCTTCACCCAAAAGAGCAAACAGAACGTATAAATCTCGTAAAGCTCACCTCTGGAAGGAAGTATCGCTTTCGCTGATAATATTAATTCTTTTATACAAATTACCATAAGACCTAACATGTGTGTATTAAAAATTAAACAGAAAACCTATTTCGGATGATGGAAAATACAACATTTCTATGCAGAGCCTCAAATTTCTTATAAGAAACGTGTTAGTTCCGTAATGTCGTGGAACATTATACCTATAAGTATATCTTGACACTTTAACTTTATGAAAAGGGGGAGAATCTTCCGCTCGATGGTAGAATCGAACGAATCAAATAATTCAATGCTTTTTGTGAGTTTGTTTTACTTTATTTTCTAAATTTGGTCTTGTCGATTTCCGTTTATATCTGGGAGGGTGGAGGGGATGGAAAGGGTAACAGAACGACGTGCAAATTTACACCCTTTTGTGAGGGACGTGTGTCAGCCGCGATTTGTGATTGTTCCCTCAGGAGCGTGCTCCGCATCCTGAAAAGGATTTCCCTGGTACCAGAAGCAGGGTGAGGAACTGGGTATCTAGATCTGGTATCTAGGACTTGTTACTGGTGGACGATTGTGACTGAAGGGCGTCACATGAACATGCATTGATTCTGATTAAATGTATCAAGCTCTACGCCAACTTTCGAATTTGTTTACGTCCCGAAAAGAAAAGTTTTTTTTAATGACGCTTTTAATTGTAGCTTAACAATATAAATAGACAAAACACATACCTAATCAAAAAAAAACTTTAAATTTTCTTATATCACTAAGAATTTAGGTACCTACACTTTTTAACAATATAATTATTAAAACACTGTGTCGATTATTAAAAGATGTGTCATCTTTTATTGCTCAATTTTTGTATTAACCTCCTACGTACGTAGGTAATGATAAATTTTTGAATTTTTGTGCACTTTTTTCAACTACAACAAATCTCAACAAGTCATCTTCAAATATTGTAAGAACCGAAATGATCGTGCGAAACGAACCTGTAGAGAAAGAGAAAAAACAAACGTTAAAGTCTGCAAACAATTCATATACTCGAGATACCTGTTTTTTCTACCAACTATGACTTTTTCTACATGTGTTTTCGGAATTATTTTGGCGTCAACATATCACTTATAACCAGAGGAAAAGGGATTTTAAGTCTGTCAAATGTGACTTATCGAGAATATTTTTCTGAATCGTTTTCACGCCATCAAATATCAATCGAAATTTTTGAATGATTTGGATTTCATAACCTAATAAATTTAAATCTTGAAGTCCGAATTTGCTGAATTTTGAGAATTTGTCAACACTCTTACTCTATGAATTCGACTACACAAAAAAATTTAAGTTGGGCTAATCAAATTTCCAGAGGAAAAATTATTTAAAACCTTGCATTGCAGAGACTGTAAAAAACCCATAGACAATGAACCCGTTTTTTATTAATTACGGACAACACGATAAAAAAATTTCAGAATCATTTTCAGGCCTACATTTCAAATCATATAAAACCCCCAAAATTTTGGATGAACTTTTTTTGTGTGACGTATATCGAGAAACCTTGAAAGAAACCTTTTTATTAGAACTGTCTTTATAGGCCTTAAAATAATGTAAAAGCTAAACTCATATGTTAAGTAGAGATTTTTCAAAAATAATTATAAAATATATTACTGTGTTTTTTATTGCAATTGAGGGGTTTCGATTTCAGTCAATTTAATTGTGTATTTTCTGGTAATACATATAAATCTTGTAATGTTGTTGTGATTTTTTAATGAGAGTGGGATTTTATTGAAGAGTTTAGTACCATAGTATGAGAAGTTTTTTTGTCAAAATGTAGCATTTGTAATGGTAATTAATTACTAATTACTAGTAATTACTTGTTGATTAATTCATTGGTTTAAATTCAAGGTCCTAGGTCCGGTCAGTGGCTGAGTTGGCATCGCTTTTGGGTCCCACCCAGGCGTGGCGTGTTCAATTCCTTGACTGGTTAAGTCCTCCATCAAGACACAAGCAACATTTTCCGCTTACTTTGATGATAGCAGGAGATTTTCGAATATTGTCAGGTAACACGGAAATGTTTGTCTTTCTTTAAAAAAATACATATACATATATGTAATACACTTATATATACATTTCTTCCCTCTCTGTTCAACAAACTAGTATTATTGCTTAAAACTTCATAGGTTATAAGAAAGTATAAATGAATTATGGTTTTGCAACACCAAGTGTTTTATTTTGACAAAGGAAATTTGAACATAGTGGATTTATATGGAAACTTTTTGTATCTAACCCAACTACTGTATATTTTGTTGTGGAATGTATACACTATAAAAGAAGGTCATCACGATACGAAGGGTATGTTCCAATCTATATTGTTACTCTGAGGTTCCAATGGACCAATAACACAATACGGCCTCTGTCTCCACGAGGTGTTACACACGCAATAAAAACTGTACCGGGCCATTCATTTTCGGCCGCGATTGTCGCCCGAATAATAATGCCACCATGATAAGTGACGTAATAAAGGGTCGTATGTGCCCTGTCAACAATGAGACTTTCATTGTATCTCCCCAGCTTTCAATTTCACTATCTCCCCGAAATACAAGCACAAACGACACTAGTCAAAAGAGTAACACTAAAACTTTGAAAATAACTAGCGTAGGATTAAAAAAATATTGTTTTTTGATGTGGTGTCTTTGGATTCTTTGTTAAAATGTGAAGGGTATTTGCATTGTTTTCTGTATCCTGGTCGCTTTTTGTGGCGCTTATCAGCACAAATAAAGGCAAGGAAGTTGTTTTTGTTCCTTCATCCTTATCACACCTCCTGCCCTCGTTATACAAACGTGTCCTTTGTAAGGATTTTTTTTATCTCGCTATGTTTAAACTTTAGGAGACAATCGATTGTTCCTCCCTTACTTCGTAGAGTTTTGTAGATTATTATTTGCATTTAGTAAACATTTTTAGAGTTTATTTAAAGTAATGGTTTGCTAAATTTGATTATTTATTGTTGAAATTAAATTTTCACTTGTTCTCTTAGATAGGTGAGCGAAAATTTTCTTAAACTTTTTAACAATAAAAAAATAGTTCAAATAGCTTACAGGGGTTGAAAATAATATCGTATTTGTTCACTAAACACGAATCAAAACATCTTAAGCGAAGCGCAGCGTTTTAATTCTGAATATTGGTCTGTCACCAAGGGCTCGATTCTCCAATCGAGGACGCTCGTAATCGTCGTCGAAAGTGCATATATTGGTTGACTTTGTTATTCTCAACTCTCGTCGAAGGTATATACTTAGACGCCAAACGTCAGAAGTCATTCCACTCGAACAACGAGATGGTCGAACCAGTCGACGCCGACAAAACCTAGCAGATTGTTTCCCGAACGCTCTTCGAAGGACATACGTTGTATATTTATCCAGAGTTGTTTTAAGGTTCTATACAGAGGCTGATACACCGGTTTACCGATAGTGTCTGCAATATATAATGTAGAGCAAACTGAAGCAGATGCTTTGCGACCAACAAGAAAGTTTCGCCGGAGGGTAGATAGTTTTCAGATGAAAATTAAATACATAATTAATCGGTCAGAATGTCGTTTTGCGGGTGTTAGCAGCTTTCATTTTCTTTTCCACGGGTGGTTATCAGCTGTTTTTGATATTAAGTAATATACCCGCCAGCCATTTCTAAGAAAGTGCGGTCGTAATTTCAAATTCACACCATAGAAACGTCAAAAACATCAAAAACCTATAATATTACACGGCTGCAAAAATAATCATCGGTTCAACCCTTCGACATTCATATATATGAAACATTCGAAAAAGTTCGTCGAGACGACGGTGATGGGTAATCTTTCGTTCGCAGATGGCGCATAACGAATAACTCTTGATCGCTATAGGAGAATCGAGAACTTGGGCAGTATTAAGAGAGTTGACCTCTGTGGTTATAAGTTATAACAATATGTGATCGTATAATCAATGGTAAGTCGAAAAATATATACTGCATATTCCCATAGTACCTTTTTCAGGAGTCCTCTGTCTTTCACTTTTGGCTCGTTTCAAATTTTCCAGGTCTGCTAATTATAGTCGGCTCTCATCCATCCGAAACCTACGACCCTCTTCAGAACGCCTGCCAATCTTATCGATGGGTGGCCTCTGCTCCTCTTTCCCATCCAAAACCTACCAATATTAGTTTTCTTATTAAAATATAATACATACACCTAAAGCGTCCAATCTAATGTGACGAAATCGTTTTCACACTACATTGCAGGCTGTAGGGTGTAGGGAGAAGGACATACTGCTTGCGCCCCCGATAGAGTCGTCCTTCCACAAATGTAACGCAAATAAAAACAGCCCTTAATCCAATTTAACCATCATAAAGGAGAGTCACCCCACGGGGGAGGGCTCGGAGGCAAATTTGTAGAAGAATCACTCTACCAGTGCATTTATAGTGGGCACGGTGTTCGACACGATTGAAGGAGTGATTTACCAAACTGTGGTACGGAACTTCAGTTAATTAAATAAATAAAGTAGTTATTTGGAATTTTTTCTGATGTAATATGAATTTCGTAATCCTAAATATTGAAAAATCATGACCCACATTATGAACGTTTGTTTTAGCTTTTGGTTTCAATTAATTTTTTTGTAAGTGTGCAATTTATAAAAGAATCAAACAATTTTTATAAGAAAAACTCTCTTTTTATAACTTTTGAAAGTTAATCCCATCAATGTAATATATCATTGATGATGAAGATAATAATAATAATCTAAACGAAAATATGAAAGAGAACAAGACACAGAAAAATAGAAAAAGGTAATGGCCGCAACTGGGACTCTAACCCAGAACCTTTCGTCTATCCGGGAGGTTCTGGGTTAGAGTCCCAGTTGCGGCCATTACCTTTTTCTATTTTTCTGTGTCTTGTTCTCTTTCATATTTTCGATTAGATTATTATTTTTATCTTCTTCTTCAATGAATAAAAAACAGTTCATTAAAAAAAAAACCTGCTGCATAATTTTTATTACGAGTGACAACTGTTTCGCCCTCTGAAGGCATTATCAAACCGATTTTATCTTTTTTTAAAGTTTTATGATTACACAGCGGAACTTTTTTCATAATTTTTTTTCACCATTTTTTATATATAAATTGATAAATAAGATAATACCACGGTAATACGAACGGGTTAGGTGAAATTATTATACAAATTTCACCTACCGTGGTATCATCTTATTCTGCGATTATGAGTAAGGGGGGATAACAATAATGAACTTTCGTGGTGGCAATGCTTAAAAAATCGTTACCTTTTTTAAAAATAACTAAAATATTCACTGTGATTAATGAAATAAGCGAGAAATTGACTGAAAAGTGGGAAAACAAGAAACTGCAACTTAAAAAAAAAACGTAGAAATTGAAAAGTTGTTGTAGAAATGTACAAACCGTTGTCGACATTGAAAAGTTGTTGTAGAAATGTAAAAACTGTTGTAGACATTGAAAAGTTTTTGTAGAAATGTAGAAACCGTTGTAGACATTGAAAAGTTGTTGTAGAAATGTAGAAACCGTTGTAGACATTGAAAAGTTGCTGTAGAAATGTAAAAACCGTTGTAGACATTGAAAAGTTGTTGTAGATGTGGCGGCCACTTGTGCCACATTAATTGCGCCGCCACTGGACTCCGACCGAACGTGCTGGAAACTACGAAATACCTACATTCAGTTTCTACGGCCGCGCCGCCTCCTAAATAATAATTCCGCTACTTACGCGAAAGGCCTAGAACGTGTGGCTGTACCATACAAGTGCCCACAGAAGGTTCGAGCGATTTCTCAGCTTTGCGTGAATTCACCCAGCCTTGCCTACAGTGAGAGTAATTACTCGCCGCGAGTATATAAGCAAGCGCTCGCTCGCTGAGTCCCAGTCAGTATTCATTCATGGTTCGACATTTACACATCGGGCAGTGATACAACTAAGTGCAGTGTAGTAACTATTTAGCTGCCCGCGCGGGGCAACAGCCCGCGCAGTCAACCGCAAGTGAACAACATTTGTTCAGTGTGACACCAGGAACATTTCCAGCACCTTCGAGGAACTTCACCAACCAACAACTTGCAACGAGCCAGGAACCGGCAACAAGCCAGCAACCACAACCAGCAACCACAACCGGCAACGAGTCAGCAACCAGCATCCTCATCGCCTCTCAAGGTTCCTTCCTGCGTCACGTGTATGTGTCGACTCAAAGGCCACACAGCCGCCATATCTCGTCAACACGACGACGGTCGACCGCCTGGACCAAGGTCACTTCTACACCGTCATGGTGTAGAGCAACACGCCGGCTCCCTGAAGACCAGTGATCTTCCCCGCCGTAGTCTCCTGACCTTCTTCACTCATCATCACGTCGGGGTCACCAGTTGAGGGAGCGGGCCGGATCGGTAGAGACGGGACGAGAAATAAAAGGCGTCAAGGCGACTGACGCCTTTTATTTCTCGTCCCGTCTCTACCGATCCGGCCCGCTCCCTCATAGAAATGTAGAAACCATCGTAGACATTGAAAAGTTGTTGTAGAAATGTAGAAACCGTTGTCGACATTGAAAAGTTATATTGATAATTTGGTAATTATTTGCTTACTTACTAAATGCTATACCTACTAATTTATTTGGAAGTCATTTTTCATTAGTAGACTTAAAATTAGTCGTTCGATACGTTTTTAAATCTCTATTATTAAGTTATTACTCGTATTTTCCCTGCATTCTTTTTAATAGTTAAAATCCTGATATTTTTTAATATTTTTTTTGTTAAAGCATCCAGTTACGATCTTTTAACAAAATCGATCTTACCCAAAAGTAATATCTTCAAATATTCGAGTATATCTTAGCATGAACGGTCATACAAAAACGCAATTGCAGCGTATATATTTACGTCTGCAGAAAACGAAAGAAACAACAAAGTTTAAAAAATATATATTATGCGAATTTCACACAAGAGTTGCAGTTACTGGGGCCAGTGAGGTTATGGCATTACCAATTGGGGTATGTAGTGAGGCTGAAGATAGATGGTAGGGGAATGATAGGGAAAATCTAGCAATCTTTTAAATAGGGTAAATGAAATTAGAGATCTTGGAGTTCTATTAGACAGTAAATTTCTTTTTCAATCTCACGTCGAGCACATCACGTCTAAGGCTTTGAAAATGCTAGGATTTATACTTAGAGTAAGTTCTGTTTTCAAAAATCCACAAAAATTTAAGATTCTCTACATATCATACGTCAGGAGCCACCTAGAGTATGCTTCAACAGTATGAAACCCTCATTGTTCTACATATAAATCAAATATAGAAAGAGTCCAGAAAAAGGTTTTGAAATATGTTTCGTTTCGCATGCGAAATGATGTAAATTATGTCTCTATGAACCTCAAAACACTTGATCAACGCAGAGACCTAGTAATGCTTTATAAGATAATCCACAATTTTATTGATAGCCCTTACCTATTACAAAATATCAATTTCAGATGTCCAATAAGAGTCACTCGATCTCCAGACATATTTTATATTCCTAAGAGCAATGCTAATTATCTTCAAAATGTGTTTATAAGAAGAAGCTGTAGCACTTTCAATAGATTATACACAGACATTGACATGTTTAACACGAACCTTGCTAACTTCATAAAATTCGTAAAAAGTAATATTCAACGGAAAACTTAATGTTTCATTAATTCCTTATCTTTCTTTTTCATTTTTCATTTTCATTTTCATTACATTTTCTTTTTTGATTTCAGCAGTTTTCATTAAATAACCTCTTCAAAAATGTTACAGTATATATTACCCTTGAAAATACATTTTTTGTAGATTAAAGTGAGTAGATGCACTTTTTCAGAACGGTTTATATTACATACATATATTGTTTTGTTTGTTTTTCTTTTTATTATGGTCTCAAATTTTTATGTCGTTATTTTAATGGTCAATGATATGACTTTCTCTAACACTGTTATATATGAACTTGTAATGACTGTTTATAACGCTAACAAATAAAATAAAATAAAATAAAATAAAAATAAAAGAGGAAGGAGAAGTTTCGGGCTATCCAGATTTGGTCACCAAATAGGGCTAAAGCCATTTAAAGCAACGTTTTAATTCTGAATTTTAGTATCTTCCACTTTGGAACGTGCCGCAGATATACTACGAATTATTTTTAATTAATAAATTTATTGAGAAACAACACGAATTGATGAAATAAAATTTCCTCGCGCCGGGATTTGAACTCGAAATCGCTAGTCGAGAGCCTTACCCTCGACCACAGAGGCTAATAATTACTAGATACCGGGTATTTTTTTTTAATAAATCAAAGGCATTTTAATATAATTAATTTTTTCTTTCGTCATTATTAATTGGTGCATTTATTAAAAAGCGTTATGTAGCTGGTGAAAATTCGTGTGAAACCCGCGAATGGTTCGAAGTACTGAATTATGAAACGTTTTTATCTTCTTTGTAATGGTCCAGCTTAGTTATCTGTTGAGAACCGTAACACGGAGGGTGTCCATAACTTGAACGCAACATTATAACGGGGGGGGTATATTTATTCATGATTATACTTTATCAAGTGTTTATTGTTTGCACCCCATTGTGTAGCTTTTATATTATGTCACTCTTATTGGGGGGGCGTTTTAGTCCGCAGGGGGCGACGCGGTCTAGTAATTGAATTATAAAACGGTAGGAAGCCGATTATGCGACTTCGCGGATCAAATTCCGATTATCCGCTGATTTCGAGATTCTGGAATTTCACCTTTTTGAGACTTTTGTGACGTGTGGTGACTTCTCCTGTCGGAGCCTGTTTATCATCAAGACAATCATCATTTAAGCTCGAAAATCAGCTCAATCTCTAATCATGTAGGTATTTACTATTATTTTACTTTATTATTATTATTTTTTTAAACTTTTTTTTTAAAGTGATTACCTCACAAGAGTCCCATCTGCTCCCGTCTGGAGCCAGTGAGACTATGGCATCCTCAATTGGGGTGTGTTGTGAGGCTGAAGGTAGTGAAGAGGGGAAAGAGATGGGAAAGAGGAAGGTGGGAAAGTACCTGGCTATTCAGATTTGGTCACCAAACACGGCTAAAGCCATTACAAGCAACCTTTCTATTCTGGATGGTGGTCATACACCAGGGCGATACTGAGAGTATATTCCACTCTGGAACGTGCCGCAAATATACTATATATTATTTTAAATTGATTAATTGTGACATAGCACAAATAAAATTTATTTGCGCACGCCGGGATTCGATCCCGCGACTTTCAGATTGCAAGTCAAAAATCTTACCCATGCTCAGTTTACAATGCTCTCGAACGATGATTGTCATTCACGAAACTTATTTTTTTAAATTAAATGTAAATAAATTATAATTTCACCCAACGAACCCGGCCACTATTGCTTAGTCACCAAACGTAGCGAACCACTTGAGGTGACCTATAGTAGGGGTATTGGTTATCCAATAAATTATTCTATGTTATGTGCGGCGGTACGCACACCCCCTCCCAAATTGTCCCTTCACGGAATGGAAATTACAATCTGATTTTTATTACATACGCTGACGACCTTCGTGGTAGACCGGTATGCTCTTAAGGTAAGTTACCCAATGTTCGCGGGTTCAAAACCAGATATGGGCAAAAATAGCACATCATTGAAGACAATATTAGCGTGTTTCAAATGAAAATTTGAAACAGAAAGATCAGAAATACAAATAAATAATATTCTTCTTAATATTTTTAAGTATAATTTTCCAAAAGGGCTTTTTTTAAATAATTAAATTAGCATGGTCTACGAAAGAGCAGGACATGAATTATTTTAAGTATACCCTTAACATAATTTGGGACGTGGTAATGGGTACCGCCGCCCCGGGAACCATTTATTGGACAACCAACATTTCTGCCATAGGTCACCACTGTTCCTTAGCAGGGGTGCCTAGGTTCATGGGGTGACACACTGAACTACAGATTCATACCCATCCCTCATAGCTTTTCCTTCCCAGAACTTCCTCTCCTAACTTTCCATAAAAATACCCTCCACTCAGCATCCCCAAAAATGACATAGGTCCTGAGGAAAAACAATTTCCTCATGGCCTCCTGTGTGGAGCTAATGGAAAAAAAACTAGTGCATGCAGCTCACACGCGGTACAAGTGAAACCTTCACCTCCACAATCTCAACCAGTAGGAGCCTTGAAAAGTGAGCTCACAATCAAAGCGGCCTATGCGCCCTGCTTGACGGAGCGCGACGCTTTGTAGGTACGTAGTTAACGTTTCATTCTATCCCATTCTCTCGCAGGTTAAATCCTAAATCCTGAAGACGTATGTGTTTGTCTCTTTTTAGTGTCACTCGTTTGCGTTTCATTGAGTTTTAAATGGTGCTATAGAATTTTTCACTTTAAAAAAAAAAACACAACACGTGTGCGCTAGGCCATCGATAATATGGATATATTTGAAATCCGCTGGTATGTAGGTACACATCGATTATTAGTACCCACCAACAAATAGAACAAAGATAGTTTCCTTGCAAGTTATGCGCAGTAGTTTCCTCTCCCAATCTTCCTTCTAACCGCCCATCTCCATAGTGTGGGAGAAGAGTGCATATAGGTACACCTACACAGCTTCAGTACTTTAGCGAGTGAAACGATTTTCCAACGTTTTGATGCTTTGAGCTTCATTGTGGGAGGAAGAAAGGGAAGGAATTCGTACTACAGCCAAAGCTCATCGAAATTTCGCCGAGAAAATAATTTTAGTTTCAAACTAAAGAGGGAGTAAGTTTGTGATTTAATAACACCCTTTCAGATTTTATTTTTGGCCGTGCTGGTCTCAGCGTGTAAAGAGAATTTTCAATCCGATTTATTTTGTAATATGTCAGGTTTTAAGTAATGCATAGGTCGGTAGGAAAAATCTTTCGCTAAAAAAAACCTAGTAAAATATAGTATAATAGTTCTTATCGAGAAATCTGTTATTTCAAACCGTAATAACTGCTAGCGCAAATGAAATAATAGTAAGGACCGACTATAAATTTCTATAATTTTTCAATCAAAGTCCCATTCAAGTTCTAATAATGATATAATAACAGACCTTGAAAATTAACATTGAAATTTGATGAATTGTTTAAATTCTGTGAAACAATTGGCCCTTAGTGTTGGAGAGTTGAACAACATATAAGAAACTGTTAAAGAATAATTACATTGCTAATTTTTCCATGAATCTTAATTTTGAGAAATATTTTCTCAGCAGCACCTAACGAAGTCCTAAAATATCTTTATTTGCAGGTAAAATTTCTTTAAAATGTTTACGTTATGGCAATCTATTTGGTTTTCTAAAACAATATAATATAAACCTTACGATAACACGTAACCTATGTATATGAAATTAATAAAATAAACAATACATTTGACAAAATTTTTGGATAAAAAGCAGTTAAGTATAACTTTATTAAAAAAAAACTGGACTTAAAACTACTCGGCCAGCCAAATCACTAGCCCTGATAAAACGCGTGCAATCTCCCTTTCTAGTATGGTCAGCCGTATAATATAAACAGATTCAAAGAGAGAGAGAGCAAAGAGCTTTCTCTTTGCATTTAAAAGTTTACCAAAGACACTTCCATATAATTCAAAATAATTCTATATACAAGATGGGGCAAAAGTAATCACCCTATTGGAAAACGCTATAACTTTTGCAAATGGCGCCAAATGTCAATTCGGTCAATGCTAGAACCTGTCGCCCGAAGTTTTGGCAAGAGTGACGGAAAATGCCATAAAACGGGCCCGTATGGTCATTAATCTGCCGGCGGCCAATTGGCCGATATCATTTTCTCGACTTGATGGAATAAATTCTAATGGATTAAATAAACAAATTACAGGAAAAGAACATCGGTGATTACTTTCGCCCCACCTTGTACGACAGAAAACCACCAAATAGTTCTCCCGGTCAAGGTTTTGCCTATTTGCTTTTATAATACGTTTGACTAATTATGTTGTATTTTTTAGTTTCGTATATATTGGAAAACACAGTTTACAAGAAAAAAACATCGGTAAGCGATAAAAAATTTTGACTTTGTTTGCGTTCAAAAATTTCAACACTGAAATTTTTGAAAGCAACACTTTCTTTCAAAAATAGTAGTCATTTTGGGATACGTTCGATTTTGCGAATCTATTAAAAATTAAATGATTTTTTATGTCATGATGCTTTTTTTCATTTCAGGCCCGGGGATTTAAAATAATGGTATTGTGAGGGAGTTCCACTTTGAAATGAACGAACTAGAACCAAATAGGAAGATATTATCTTAAAGTAGCAATCTTTAGGATCCTTTAGAGTTTAGAGGACACGTGAAGATGCACTCGTTTGAAGAATATATGAGAGATTCTAAAGAATTGGAGAGACGTCGAATTAGAGGACTTTCAGGAGAAACGTGCTTGAATATCGACATACCATATTGATGGTTATTTTCTAAAAATTTTTTCAAATATTACTTTTGTCTTTAATTTGTCATTTGCATTCTCTAGTATGACGAACTCTGTGGTCGAGAGGCAAGGCTCTCGATTAGCAATCCGGAGGTCACGGTTTCAAATTCCGGGTGCGCAAGAAAATTAATTAATTTGTGTTGTTTCACAATTAATTCATTAAACATAATACGGAATAGGTATATTTGCCCTCCGTTCCAGAGTATAAGATGCTCCCAGTATCGCCCTAGTGAAAGACCTCCGTCCAGAATTCAAACTTTGCATGAAATGGCTGTAGCTGCATTTGGGGACCAGATCTGATTAGCCAGATTATTTCACACCTTACTCTTCCCCATCTTTTTCCACTCCACATTACCTTCAGTCTCACAACATTGTTACCCCGAATGGGGATGCCATAATCTCGCTGGTTCCAAACGGTGTGGAGCAGTTGGGACTCTTGTGCCGTACCTTTTTACATAAAAAAGAAAAAAGAACTCACGCCGTATATGCATCAAATTTGGTTATTTTGTCTGTTAAATCATTGTTAAAACTATATACGAGTACATATAAATCTAGTGTCACGGTGTTTGTGGTCGCACTCCTCCGAAACGGCTCGACCGATTTTTATGAAATTTTTTAAGTATGTTTGGTACGTATGAGAATAGATCGGAAAGTATATTTCATACCGCTAGGTGATTAGCGTGTCCCTATAAATAATTTATATATAATAATATATTATAAATACATGTACAACTAATTGTCTCTCCGTCCATGTACATTCATCCCCGTTCCCCTCCCGCGTCCCCTTCCCCTCCTTCGTTCCCCTTTCATCTTCCCCACCTTCTCCCTCCCTCGTCACCATTCCCGACACCTCATCTCCTTCGTTACCATCTCCCTCCAGCCTTCCTTCCCTGCCACTAAAATATATGAAATACAGACATTTTCAAACCATTCGTACACCATTTATAGTATTCTTTTAATAGAAATTTCATAACGCCAGAGCTTACCAATACATATAGAAACTTCTGCTAAAATGCTTCGTTTTGTAAAAAAATGGGTAAATCCCTCGAATACTTTCCGAGATTTGCGAACACAAACATACGGAACATATTTTTTTATATTTATATACATACTAGCGAGTTACCGGCATGCGTTGCTATGCCACTTAATAAAGAAATTGTTTCTCCCTGCGTTTCTCCCTTTCTTCTTTCCCATTCATCACGTTCCCCTTCCGCCTCCCTTTCCTTTCCCGCGTCACCTTCCCCTCTCGCGTTCCCTCTCTGCCTTTTCCGCCTTCCATCTCCCCGTTTCCCTCACCCGCTTCCTTCGTCCCGCGAACGCCCCCTCCTGACTTCCTCTCCTCCCTCCCAAGTTCCCCTCCCCCATACTGGGTACCCCTCCCTCCTCCAGCATTCCATACATTCAGTCCCGATATATTCAGTGTTCAAACAGCTCGCCTGCCACCTATTGCAATTTTTTTATACAAATTTCATAATGCCAGAGCTCACTAGTATACAGGGTGTCCGGGGGGTAAAGTGCATAAACTTCGGGAGGTGATTCTACATGATGTTAGGAGTAAAAAAGATTAATGACTTTTTCTAAAATTCAAACTTCTTTTTTCCCATACAAAAAGACATACTAAAAATCCTCAGTGTAAGGTAAAACTTACTCGGTAAAGTTGCTATTAGCTTGCCGGGCGCGATTGTTACAATGTTGCTTGGTAATAATAATGCTGCCCGCACACTTTTTACCACAAAACTACCCCTAAAAGTTGGAATTTCGAAAAAAGTTATTTATCTTTTTTACTTATGCTATCAGGTAAAATCACCTCCCGAAGTTAATGCACTTTACCCCCGGACACCCTGTATATAGAAACCTTCGCGGGCGTGCTCACAACAACTCACCAAAGTTTCCTCGCAATCGGAAGATCGGTTTAGTATAAGATATATAATATTTGCCCGCGATGGTTTCTATATTATAGCACGCATAAAATCCCCAAAGTTTCATCGCATTCGGATGAACGGTTAGCAACGCATAATTTCATGATGCCAGAACTCACTAATAATAATATTAAAAATATCTTATGTATAAAAATCTCGTGTCACGGTGTTTGTGGTCGCACTCCTCCGAAACGGCTTGACCGATTTTTATGAACTTTTTAATATATATTTGGTAGGTATGAGAATAGGTTTTAAAGTATATTTCATGCCGCTAGGTGATTAGGGTTTCCCTACCCAGAATTTTTTTTTTTTTTTTTATCAATTTTTTTATTTTGTATTTTTTTTTTGATTTGGCATCAAAAAATACATATAACCCCAAATTTTAACCCTCCTACCCCCACCCTTACATTTTAAATCACGATTTAAATATTTTTTTATGAAAAATTTAACCGTCTTTCGTATTTCAAACAGAACGAAATTATTTAAGTTGTTGAATGACAGATGGCGCTACGTCCGCCTCATCGAACTTTCATTCACACATGCGACAGACATTCACGAGAAGCGTCGCGTCATTTTGATATTTCATTCGGCATCATGTCATCGCGTGGGCAAACTATCGAGCTTATTTGTTTTGGCTAATGACGGACTGACAAAAAATATCGTACACTCAATTGCTCTTCGAAATTCATATTGATTTTCTTTATTTCATTTTCCTACTTTAGTTGGTGTGATTTTGTTTTTATCGGCGGTCATCGTCTACAGCGCTCCATTCCTCTTTCTGTCATAGATCCCATCCCCGCACACTTACAATACATTCGTTATTTTTTTAATTAACAACCAAAATATTCACTATAAATAATTTATATGGCAGAACAACGTTTGTCGGGTCATGCATAATTTCATGATGCCATAACTGACTATTGTATGTAGAAACCATCGCGGGGATGCGCACATCACATCCTCAAAGTTTCATCGCAATTGGATGAATGGTTTAGCAACGCATAACATCTCACACATTTTCAATTAATATATAATGTATGGACAGAAGCAAAGATATTTTGATTTTTATATATATATATATATATATATATATATATATACTTAAGATTAATCTTGAGGGTACCTGTTCAAGTCAGTTCGATTTTCTTTACACCTGTGTTTATCTCGCTCTTCAGATAAGAGTACGCGTGTTGTATTTGATATAGTCGAATTAACCGTTTGGCTTGTTAAGTGCCAATCACATCTACTCTTTCTGGTTCATCTGATCTTGTGTACAAAGCCGATTCTTCGAATGCACCAATTCAGCCTCACAATGGCTGAAATCACCCCCCATTCTTCTCTCTCCCCATCCCATCCCCGCCACGCGACTAACTACCCCCGACCGGTTTTATTACCTACCGATATGTTTTCAATAGACACATGCGCGTAACTGGCGGAAAGAATTGCGATTGCTTTTTAAGAAGCCAGGTGATTGCGATTGGTGCCTACAAAAAATTGTCCGAGGAAGCGTAGCTAACAGTCCACAATGGAGTGCTGGTACTTACCCTGATGTATATGGCTGTGTGGCATGGAACTGGCAGAGAAAGCAAGAAAGGAGACGGAATGCTGTAGAAATGAGATCCCTGAAGCCTCGATGACACACGGCGAGTTTACAAGCTACTATCTGGGAAATTCACTATCTGTTAGTAAACTCGCCCAGTGTCATCGTGTTACTTGCTAACTAGCAGCGACTAGCATTGATTTCGTAGATTGTTGACAATCTACGAAAAAAAGTTGAGAGGTCGTCAACTTTACTCGCCTACACGCTTGCTCCGCTTGCTCGTGATTGGTTTATTTATGTTTCCAACATGGCTTCCGATAAACAGCTGATTTCGACTGTCAAACATCTGAAGAATTAGTTCACGCAGGCGTCGTTATTCTTATTACTGGCGCAAGCAGCGGCCTCAGTTTCCTACGCTTCTGAGCGAGTGGACAGCTTTGTGTGTCATCATGACAATCTCATTCGCCGATTTACCCGCTTTTAAACTTAGTAGATAGTAGCTTGTAAACTCGCCGTGTGTCATCGAGCCTTGAGGACGTTATGTATTTTTATTTATTAATTTTATTTTAGTAATTTGTACATAAAAACTTACAAAAGGCTAATTAATTATAACATTACATATTGCATACTATATTTTTTTCAGTTTTGTAGCGAGGCAGCGAACAGCCATAAAATATCATTGTTGTTAGATTTTCCACTGTGGTATCACCGGTCACCACTCGCCAGTTAGGTTTCTAGTGTTCGCCCTCTCTACCTGCTTTATCTCAAAGCAAGAATAATATTAAACTTGTACAAATTATTGTAACAAAGTTTCTGTTGTAAATACATTGTGACTCGCGTTAATATCAAGAGTTATTATTTAAACACCTCCGCACATATTTAAACACGCATCCAGTTTACAGACGTGGGGCAAGGTCTGTAAGCTGCCAGATCTGGATAAAACAATACACCATATTCACCAAACTGGTGACCCTATATTGCCCGTAGTTTGATGTAACTTCTACAATACATCTTGAACCTTCCAATTGGGCCGGACTTTAAATTTTCTGGTAGCGTGTTATAAAACTATCCGGTTGTGCAGTAAACTATTCTTCGTACTCGTTTTGTCCTTTTTTGTAGCCTGATTTCCTCGCAGGTCCTTGTGTTAAGTCTGTGAATGTCCTTGTTGTACATAATTTTATTTGAAAAGTATTTTGGTAACAGGTTGTTGACTATTTTATGAATAAATATTATCGTGTTCGATGTATAGTAGATGTATCTGCCGGATCTGCCCTGATGATGGACACTGCAACGATGTCCGAAACGTTGGCTAAAGAAGGAGGTAGCGCAACACGGCATAACACCCCAAAAACAAATAACGAAAATGTGATTATTATGTTTATTCTTTCCCTTTATTTCTTTATTTTTATTATTGTTCAAAATATGTACGCTAATTCACCCAAATTTGACTCTACACTGAAACGGGAATTCTTCCTAGTTGGACAGTGAAAACATTTAACAAATATATAATATGTAGACACTAACTACTAAATAAATATTTTTTTTCTTATTAGGTAAAACGAATTTATAAGCCAAATAATATAAAAAATTTACAGAATTTGCTGTCGTTAACGCACATATATAAGTATACGGTTACAGTGGAAATTTTAAATTATTAATTCATAACAAAAATGGTTAAAGAAGATTAATTTACTTAGTCATTAATCACCTTTGCAACATCTTGTACGTTATCTGAAAACGATCCGTGTACAACTGCTACGAAAGTACGACTAACACTGCCGAGTAGAATAAATCACGAAGTTTCCCCATCACCATTTTAAACCCCGTCAGATGCTGCATCACCCTATGCCTGTGGACTGGGACTGTGGAGTCGAGAGTAATCTCGGAGAGGGATGCGATGCGCCCCACTCCACCAAGTATCAAGAGCTCTTCAGTAATCGTTCAACTTAAACTGTAATTAACTCACAATTTGCTTAAACTTTCATTTCACGGTTGCTTCATTTATTCACAACTTATTGTGGGGGCTTGCTGTGTTTGGCTAAGATTTATTCTTACAAGTTCTATTTGTATTTTAAATATTTTGTATGTAATCGTGGTGAATAAGATTTAAGACCAGCTTTTGCCTCCGGCTTCGCTCGCGTAGTATTAGGGGGGTACCCACAGCGCCTCCTCCACCTTCCCTATCCCCACTCCCCCCCCCCCGCTCCTCCTCACCCCCGCCCCCTCTCACCCTCTCCCCCCCTCCCCCACAAATCTCCCCTCACCCCTCACCATCCCCCTCCACCCACCGCCCTCCCCAATCCCCGCCCTGCCCCCACATCCTATCCCCCCCTCACCCCTCCTCCATACCCGTTACATTCATTTTTCAAACAGCTCGCATGCTACCTATTGCAATTTTTGAATATAAATTTCATAATGCCAGAGCTCGAAACTATAGCCTATAGCCTATTCTGATGTATGAGCTATATTATTGAAAAGTTTCATTAAAATCCATTCAGTAGTTTTCGCGTGAAAGAGTAACAAACATACATCCATACAAACTTTCGCCTTTATAATATTAGTAGGATTGATATTTAGAAAGATCAACAATAATACTTGGATGATTTATATAGCGCCGTTTTTGTGAAAAATCACCTCAAGGGCGCTGTACAAACTTATAATACATTTCTAAACTTTAACTAGGATTTTCCTTTCGGTGTTAGTATTCAAAGATCTTCTGAAAACATCCCCAAAAATATAAATTATAGGCCACAAGGTTTTCACTAAGATCTCCCTTTTGCATTTTATACAGGGTGTTAAGGGATATACCTGACTTACTTTAACCAATTCCTGTCATTATTTGGAGTAAAACATGTAAATAAAATTTTGATCTTCGGTGACATTTTTGAAGGTTTTTTTCAATAGAAACATTTAAAAAATCAATAGATTTTGGACAGTTATGGGCTCGGCTGAGTGACCAG
This sequence comes from Limnephilus rhombicus, assembly GCA_929108145.2. Classification (NCBI taxonomy): domain Eukaryota; kingdom Metazoa; phylum Arthropoda; class Insecta; order Trichoptera; family Limnephilidae; genus Limnephilus; species Limnephilus rhombicus. The sequence continues at coordinate 16,118,762 of OV815272.1, read as the reverse complement.
GGACAATTTGTGCAAGAATTTTTTTTTTAATTTTGAAAAAAGAAGACATCGAAAAAGTCACCGGAGATCAAGTACGTTCCTTAAACATCGTCGTCCATTAATCACGTGATGTTTTTTAGCAACTTATTAACCCCCCCCCCCCCCCTGGTGATATGTCCAATATAATATCCATGTCACTTTATTTACGAATTAAGAAAATAACTGTAATAAAAGAAACCTAAAAAACTTATTTATTATTTCTTTAAGTGTAGGTATTATTGTTTATATTTCAATATTTATGTTACTCGGACAAGCCTATGTTGATGGTTAATAATTTCATACAGTAATAAAAAAACACAAAATAATATATCCATTGAAAGATCAATATTGTTACATTGATATTTCTAGGTACCTACAAAGCTGAAGAAAGCTAATAAATTATAATACAAACAAATAAACACGTAGAGTGACCATGTGTTGAAATTTGATTTGAAATATCATAATATTTTATTAATTAAAAAAAAAACCGATGATGATGAACAGAAAAAAATATATGTTTATGAAATACTGTGCTATTAATTTAAAAGGACGAAAACGAAAAATAAATTATACGTTACAATGTTATTTTTATTTTTTTCATATAATTTAAAGTTTTATCTATCTATACATAAAAATATATATACCTATCTGCGTAATATACGAGAGTGGACCGGCATTAGAAGTGTGGAGGAGCTATTCCGGGCAGCGCAAGACAGAGAGACATTCTCAAGAGTGATCGCCAACGTCGGGGGGACCTGATACGGCACGCAAAGAAGAAGATACATAAAAAAATCTAAAAATGTTTGTTTGTCCGCTATGCGTTGCTAAACCATTCATCCGATTGCTATGAAACTTTGGGGATTTGATGTGCGCATGCCCGCGAAAGTTTCTGTTTAAAATAGTGAGCTCTGCCACCATGAAATTATGCATTGCTAAACCGTTCATCCGATTGCGATGAAACTTTGGGGACTTGATGTGCGCATGCCCGCGATGGTTTCTGTATACAATAGTGAGCTCTGGCATCATGAAATCATCAGTCAAAGCCGCCCGCAGGGCCTAGCAGCAAAAATCTGCGAAGCGGGTTTTTAACTGCTAGTAATTAGTAAAAATTCACCAGCTGAAAAACAGTTTTGGAAGTTTAGCGGGTGCTTATAAGGAAGAATAAAAAAGTATGGTTTTCTGATTTTTTTTAATCCTTCCAGTTTGATCTCAGGTCCTCTTTATGCCGTGCAATTCATTAGTTTTTTAGTTATTGTTCTTCTTTCAGCTTATCTTTGGTTTATTTACTTTTAAACTATCATAATTTCTATTTGTTCTTACAACTACTCCACAAGCTTTTTATCTAGTACGTTTAAAAATATGCACATTTTTAACATAAACAAGTTATTTACTCTGTACCCAAAATCAAAACCCCCCGTTGCACCATTACTTGCATGCATTGCATCTTCATCGATAATAAAAGGGATGCATTCTGTTGAAGCCCCAAATAGTAACACCTAACCAACGTAATACAAGTATGGCTTTGTATCGGGATGGGGTATGGTTATGTTGCAGTGACCAGTGACCACGCAATGTAGATAAGGCCTTGGAACTATAGTAGCTACTTTTATTTATGGCTTCTCTTTGGTTCTCTCGGACAGGAAATGTGGTGATCCTATCTGTAAACTCGGGTCCAAGAAGTATGGCTCAGTTCGCGGCGCCATATTTAGGAATATAGTGGGAGACGTAAATCACAGCGTGGAAATAGAATAACATTAAGAAATGCTTTAGATTGTGTAAATGTGAATAAATTCAGTATTTACGACCGTTTTGTTGACTGTCGGCGTAAGGTGCAAAAGGATGAATAAATAATATGAATCTCATAAAAATGTTAAATATATTATTTAGAATTGAAAAGTACATAAAAAAACTTTCACGTACTTACCTATATTTACCGAATTAAGTTTGTACATGTGATTTGTAGAGCTAATTTTATCCTTTTCTCTAAAACGTATGTGATGTACCTATACAAGTAAGCCAATAAGAAAATAACCCATTAGTTTCAAAATAGCAAAGCGGTTGGAGGTTACTTCTATGTGAAGTTACCCTAAACTAAATTTTTCAGTTTATTTTACATTTTAATGCGAAGTAAAAATAATTACTTCATTAGAAATCAAGAGCGATTTTTTTTAAAGAAGTTCAAGAATCCACAAACTTACAATATTTATGATTGTATGAAGGTACCTATTGTATGACAGGGAAGAGACGAGTAGAGGAAATTGCTGCAAACCAATCCCAGGATTGAAACCAGAGAGAGAGAGAGAGAGAAGGTAACTATATCATAGGCTTTAATTATTTATGAAAAATTTATTTTAATTGAAGAAGAAGATAATAATAATAAATCTAAAGGAAAATATGAAATATAACTTATATCATTGATGTAGCTATTCCAAATTCTTGTAATATTCAAAAAACTGTTTCTGAAAAAATTAGAAAATACACAGATTTAGGAAATGAGATTAAAAGAATTTGGCATTCTCGGAATATAAAAATATTACCATTTGTTATTTCGGCTACTGGCATTATACCTAGGTCTCTGATTCAAAATTTAGGCGTATTAGATTTGTCAAAGAATTTATATATTAAAATGCAGAAATCGGTAATTTTAAATACATGTAGGATTACAAAAGATTTTTTAAATATTTATATTGAGGGATCAGTAGGATTTATAGGTTCAATTAGGAATTCCACAGAGCCGAACCCTCTGATATGAAAATATCTGGAGTCGGTGAATTATTTTCCCATCTGGTCTCTGGTAGGTTGACATGTTGTTCTTGTATTGTTTTGTAATTATAATACATATAGTGCAATTGCATAACGTGGATTGACCAGATGATCATTTGGGAAGTGTGTGAAAGGGTTTAGTTTTTCCTGTGGGGAAAATTAAACCCGGACATTTAAATCTGGTGCGTGAAAAATAGACACAGAAAAATAAAAATGTTAATGTCGTAACTGGGTCTCGAAGGATCTCTAGTCTAGAGAAACTACAATTCGGCCATTAGGACCTCTCATTTTTAAGTAAGTATTTTAAATTCAGAATTAATAATGTTATTTTCGACTAATTTTATAGATATCCGAGATATTATAACAAGGGCTTTTCCAATAAAAAATGAATATTCGTTTTGACTTTCAGGCAAAATAATAGTTGTCCCTAAATAAATAAATACGAAATATGTTTACCCGAGACACTATCTAGGTTATAAACCCATCATTTAAAACTTTATAATAATTTAAAAAATGTAACAGTTTTCCATTTGGGAGGCTAGTGTGGATACCGCCGCCCCGGGAACCATTTATTGGATAACCAACACCTCTGCCATAGGTCACCTACGTTTGGTTACTTAGTGGTTCGCTACGTTTGGTGACTTAGCAGGGGTGCCCTGGTTCATGGGGTGAGGTTTGTCCGGATCTTGGCGACGGTTGTGTCTGCCCACCAACTGCGTGGCAGGCCGGATCGGGAGAAACTAGTGTAGGGAGACCTTTTGACCTCTTCATCAGGACTCTCTCGGAACATCGCTTTGTACTGCAATGGGAGGGATTTGTCCTACAATCCTGGACATACTGACCACCAGATTCCTACCCTCTCCTCACACCTTTTTCCTTCCCAGAACTTCCTCTCCTTCCTTCCCTAAAAAGATCCTCCACACAGTATCCCCAAAGATGACAAAGGCCCAAAGGGGAATTATTTTCCTCGGGGCCTCCCAGGCGGATCTAATGTCAAAAAAGCAGCCCAGAATATAGAAAAAAATAGTCGAATTTAATATTTAATTTGAAAAATAAGATCGACAAAAATGACTTAAAAAGGGGCTGCCTATGGCCGAGTTGGTTAGGGCGTTTGTCCCAATAAGAGAAGACATCCTGGATTCGAGTCTAAGCTACGACCGTTACCTTTTTATTCTTCTGTGTATTTTGTTTTCTTCATATTTTCGTTTAGATTTATTAGTATTGTCTTCTTCTTCAATAGTGTATTACATTGATGGGTATAACCTCCAAAATTTTTTATAATACGAATTATTCCAATAAATTTGAATTTGTTTTCAATAAGTACAACAATGTTTCTTTACATGGTGACAGCCATCTTTTCACTTTATGTGAACGAAGTGAAAAATCGTTAATAAAAAAATGTAAAGAAAGTATCAAATTTCAACTGGTATCTTCGTCATACTGTATTAGATGCATAAAAACTGCATCATGTTCGGTAAGTATGAAATGATTCTCCTTTTTCATATCACCCCATTCTCCCCTCTCTGTAACGGGGTTTGACCCTCCCCCTTCACTCATAATATTACAATCTTCAATCTTGAGAGGTAGACGTAGAAGAGGTTAGTGGATTGAACATTTAAAATACAAACACGAAATGATCGTGATTATTTTTTGGGTTATTATGCCGTGTTCTGCTCCCTCCTTTAGCCAATGATTCGGACAGCGTTACAGTGTCCACCATCGGGGCAGATGTGTAGATTGTGGTGCTTTATGTGCAAAAGTGATGCCATATTATAAGCATTAATCCTCTTAAGGCTGGTTTTTCAGTTTAATAAATGGAGAAATCAGTGTAGTTTTTGGTGTTTAGTTTTGGTGTAACCATCACGTTACGGATAACAAGAACTATTAAGCTTAGTCAAATTGCTCTTATTGAAACGTTGGGAAGAGCAACACGGCATAATAGCCCAAAAATTAATCACAATAACACGAAATTGTTCAGTAGTTTTGCTTTTCTATCTCTTCTCATGTAAACGTTTCTTAAATTTCAATTATCATTTAACAAACGAATATTTTAATTAAAAGACATTTTTATTTTAATAATTGTTTTTATTAATTCACATTTTAACATTTACCTGAATTTGTCGACAATAAAAACAAATAAAATTAGTTCAACGAAACAATAAAAACTTAAAAATACATACATATTTAACAAAATAACTAAATCAATAAAACCTAATAATTATAATAAAAAGAAACACGACAAATCAACAATTTTAAAATATAATACATAGTTAAGTCTCTTTATGGTTTAACAATGTTGACAATATTACAAAATTTGTAGATTGGTTTAAATTTTCAACTTTTATCATTTTAATGAAGACGTTGATACCTACCTTCGTAATAAATTAATAAATAGTTGAAAGAAAATGAATTCTGATAAATTCGTTTTGTAAATCACATTGTACAAATATACATTTGAAACAATTAACTAACATCCAGGGTGCTTTATTATTTTTCACAAATATATTACAATATTAATAAATGTTATCTACAAATAAGCTATATGCTTCGGACTTAAACTTACTATTAAATTATACCGTTATGGTATAATATATTTTATTACACGATTAAGTCCATAAAGTCTAAAACTAGTTGACTAAGTCTTAATAAATTATTTACATTTGCATTCACAAGTGATCAAACAATAACTTTAAAGTTGATCTTATAACAACGTCTCAGGAAAAATAACATAATTAACAATACTATTTCATTTGAAAATAGTTCATCGTGATGTTTTTATTGACGGTTGTAAATAGTTATTATATGTGATAAGACCTCAATTTATTATTACTCTCTGAAATTCATATCAATAGCTTTTCCCACAAGTCACGAGAATCACCTTTTTTTCTTGTTTATGCAATATATTTCGGACTCCACCAATTCACTCAACACATTTTTTGGTTCACAGCTTTTTATATATTTACCTTATGCGTTTTAAGCATTAAGATGATTTCATAACGTAGTTATTAAAAGATCTTTGTGTCATATATTTTACATGATAACTTATTACTTATTACCACATATCGAAATCAGAGAGCGTTTGTACGTAAATGTACTGAAAGAAGAAATATTGATCGTGCAAAGAAAAACCTCTGTTATTGGTACATAAAATCCACGTAACTTAGAATATGTGAATGATCAAAGTAGTGTTCAGTTCGCTTATAACTAATGACATTGTTCTTCTAAATCGACTATCACTTATGGTACCCGAATGGGTGTCTGCAATAACTGCAGAATGAATCATTTTAAGGTAGACTCTCAATTTACGTGGAAAATGATGTTTAAAATCTAGTTTGGTTTTCCCTGAAATGCTTCCAAATAGGTGACTATGTACATAGAGATGTAAATTTTTTAAAGACAGATTTAGCACGCAAGTGCCCAAAAATGCATAATATTTTTCAAATCACACATATTTTGCCTAAAAAATCCCTTCTCAGACACAGAATTACAGTGCACGGATTTGAAGAAGTTGCGGAATCTTTATTGGCATTTACCTAATTGACTTCAAAAGTGGTGGTTAAGACTAAACCGGTAAATCGAGAGTCCTTTGAACTTAAACGCCGTATTGTGATGTCTAGTTGCTGTCTCTGGAGGGAGACCTCTCCAGGGAAGGTCCCGCCCTGTCGTAGCAGCCCCACATGCCCAGCGCCCCCCGCGCGGGGAGCACCGGGAGCGGCCTTCATATCACGTGCTGCGGGGGCTCCTGTTCTTGTCCTTGCTCCTGCCGCACCACCACCACGGACCTCTCCGCGGTAGCTAGAGGTGCGGGAGGGGAGGGCGGACTCCTGGGCCTGCAGCCGCAAGCCCCGCTCGCCGCGCTCCACCACCCGTTCGGACACAGCGCCCCCAACTGGGCGAGCTCAGCGGCTAGATCTTCTCCTGGTAACTTAGGTCCGAACGGATAGAACGGGTAAGGGAACGGTGGGAAGAACGTCCTTGAGAGATCCAGTTTCCCGTCTGGATTAAACAGAGGGTGGTGAGGTGGAGGGGCTGGAGCAAGCAAGCGAGGGACGGGAGACAGTAGCGAAGACATGGGGAATCCAAATTTCGGTTCCTTTTTCATCAAAGCTTTGGGTTTGCGTCTCGGACGGTATTTATAATCTGGATGCTCTTTCATGTGGAGTGCTCTGTAAAAAAAAGAAAAGGCATTTCGTTAAAAAAAAGAGAAAAATCAATCGATTTTGGAGGTACCAGGAAGGCAGATCGATACGAAGCCTGAAAAAGCTTCTAATGCAGTTATTATATGTCACCAGCTAGTAGGTCTGACAATGGGACACTCACACAGAAGGCTCCTTCCCTTTTGACTTTTCCCGCCTTGTCTATTAGGCAGAACAATGAATAAAAATTAAATGAAAATCGAAATGGGATTATTCGGCGGAGCGGCCGCGCTGTCAGGCAATTGTTCCCGTCACAATGCAATAATCTGGCCATTGTTGTTCCGCTGAACAGAGAACAGAGAACACAGCGAGTGTAGCGGGCCCGGCTCGGCGCTCGTTGCTCGTTGCGACAAATACTCCCTTTATTGCGCAAATAATACCTTTGTTGTTGTATTATTCACTCGAAATGGTGTATTTTGAATAATATTCCGATAATAATAATAGGACAGAGTTACGGGCATGACTTGTTTGCAAATTTCGGCTTCCGTATCGCCGTTTTAACATGCGCCCGGCGTGTTCGCTCCAATATTCCGATTGTGTTATCACGTTATTTTGCTACTCCCTTTTGCGGTTCAAACAAATTACCTTTCAATTGTTATTGGAAAAATATTTTACTATAAAAAACGAAAAAACTCGAAATTACATTGGATTAATAATAAAAGTGCATTTTATACAGAATCTTTCCTGTTTTCCATTGTAAGAAAGCAGGATAATATTACAACGTATGTGTTTCATAACGCTGATGGATTTCATTCGTTTTGTGCTCCGATTATCATACGGGATCGGAGGAACCCTGATTTTGGACTTCCGCACAATAAGGGTGCCTACCTACACGGAAAACAAGTGTCAAGCGCTTTATCGTGTGTCCGTTGCTAACCACCGACCGTATCGTGACATTTCGCACCACGCCGAAGTGTTATTCATCATATCGTCACATAAAGTGTAAATCCTACCGTCTTATTTCGTATACTTTGTGTGAACTCGTGACTCAAACTTTACCGAAGTTCTACCAATTAAATAGAACAATCTCGAACGCTTATGGACATCTATGACTGTCACCAAGCCAGAAGACAACAGATGTGAGTACCACTTAATTGTGATATACCTTTCTTGTTTGGTGGTTGGGCATAACTTATCGAAATCCATAAGCGACTTAGCAAGAGTAGCCGCAAGGTTACCCTCATCACCATGCCCCGTGCGTGATCATTTTTGGTGCCGGAAACCAGCGAACCTTTAGATAAATTCTCATAATAAATTCTTTCTTTGGCAAAACGAAAGAATGCTATGAAATATTACGTGAATTGAAATGTCATTTCAAAGAACGAATTCAAACAGTGAATCGTAGAATTAGTTTACACAGTTCTTAATTATTAACGACCTAACGGGTATTTAAATTATATCGAATTCTACTTTTTAATTCATAAAGTTTTCCTGATTATTTCGTTAGTACATTTGTTTATTAAAAAAAAAAATGGCTAGTACTTTACAAGGCTTGTGTAGAAGACGGAACGTAGCCATAAGCAGATTGAACAAGGTGTATGAGGTCGGTCAAAGCGTTTTGCAAGATGAAACCAATTACCCATTATTTTTAGCGTATTATACGAAGTTGCAAAAGATTGTTAATGATTTTGAAACCGTTCACGCTGATATCTTAGCTTTAGATGAGGCAAACAAGGACATTGAAGATCAAGTTCGCGTAGCTTTTAATAATTTTTATTTCAAAATCGTCGTAATTCACAAGGAATTAACGAATCAATCTTTCGAATCGGACCCCGCGAATATTATCTTACCAAACCAAAACATTTCAACATTTCATGATCAAGCTATCATAACAAAAACGTCATCGCTTATTTGTGACACGATGAAGGCAAAACCTGAAATCAAAGGGTCCTTGACTGCGTTCACTTCAAAGTGCGCGTTTTGCAAGGGTATTCACCATATCGCTAAGTGCAAATCATTTGCACTCAAATCGGTTCAGGAACGTGCTCAATTCGCAAAGGCACACCGTTGGTGTCTGAATTGTCTCACGCCTTCTCATTCTCTCACGAATTGCAAATCTGTGTTTGATTGTCAGAAATGTCATCGTAAGCACCACACTCTTCTTCATAGGGAAGACAACATTTCTGCTGAAGAGGAGTACCAACGACCCACCACATTTGCCATTCAAGGAGCTTCTATTTCAGATCCTCCAATTCTTTTCCTCGCTAACTTCGGTGACAGCTCGATCGTACGTTTGCCTACTGCTCATATTAGCAATCGTGATCCCTCCGGCAGTTTTCAAACATTTCGTGGGTTGACCGATTCAGACAGTCAAGCACACTTCATACCCAATCGCACTGCCGAGCGTCCAGTCAGCTCTCAGAAAATCCGTGGCTTAGGCCAATCTTCTACAACCGCGTCAGGCGTCACTAATTTCGATGTCGATGTTAAGGGACAAACTATCTTCAACACGAAGTTACTTCCATTGCCAACAATTCAATTCGACCAGTTATCTTATCATCTGTTCCAAGACATACTTCATGCCAACTCTGACTGTCACAAACTGACAACTGACACAAGAGCGACTGACCTACTTCGAGATGTTGAGATCTTGCCATCTTTACCGAGACCCCAATTAACGAGTGATCTTGACCAGCCTTCAGCTATCAATTTACCATTCGGTTGGCTTCCTCTGGATTCGGTTGGTTTTGCTACCGATCGTCAAACAAACTCCTTCATCGAAACCAACCAGTCTCGTCTTCCAGAAGAAGTCAAGAGACTGAGGGAGTTGGACATATTTCCTCAGTCTTCACAGCCCACTAAACAACGTAGTGATCAAGTGTATCGCATTTATCGCTCACGTGACTTTTCTAGTCAATTTATCGAAACCAACCAGTACCGTCTTCCTGAAAAGTTCAAGAAACTGAGGGAGTTTGACACATTCCCTCAGTCTTCACATCTCACTCCTGAAGAACAACGTGATGAGCAGGTCCATCACACTAATCACTCACGTGACCCTTCGGGACTATTCATCGTAGCCTTACCTTTTGGCGAAAAGGATAAGGATATCGCTTTCCCAGGTTCGCGCGAAGCCTCTTCGCGCATTATCCTTTCACTCGAACGTAAACAGACATTAAAGCTCAGTTTACGTGAACCGTACTTCGCTTTCATGACTGACTACTTGCACAGTGGTCACATGACACGTGTTCCTGGAAAAGATTTACTCAAGGAAATGCATCACATACTTCGTCATTGCATTCTTCGTCCGGGCACCGTTACCACTATGTTGCGAATGGTCTTCGATGCCTCGGTGACGGAGGTGAATGAATCATCGTCAAATGATGCCTTCCTTATCGTTCCCAAGCTCCAAACGAACATTGCTGAACTTCTGCAAAACTTTCGTTCACCATCTGTGGTGTTCATTGCTGAGGTGCGGCAAATGTATCGCCAAATATTTCTTCAAGAGCCAAATCACGCGTTCCAAAGAATATTTTGGCGTCATCAATTATCGGAATCTACCCCGGATTACCCATTACACCCTGTGACTTCTGATATCTCTGCCTTTATTCTGTCCTATCGTATTGTCAGATCGTTGACAGAAAAGAAAGGTTACGGATTATCACTCACACGCCACGCGATCACTTCGGACTCAAATATCGATTCTATCGTCATCGGCTGTTCCAGTCTGGAACAAGTTCAACTAACGCAATCCGAAGTCATCGAACATACCAAACGAGGTCAACTTGAACTGCAGAAGTGGGATTGTAGCAAACCGAAACTTCGCGCCTTTCTACCGTCGGACTACTATCTCACTGATGTAATCTTAAAAAATGTTGATCATTCTTTTACTCTCAGAGTATTGGGATGGAAGTGGAGGCCACCGGATGATTCACCCGATGATACTCGTCACGGGAATCGTTACACCGACCAATTATCGCTTTTGACAGTTATCGCATCTAACCATCGGCGTCAAGCATCATCGGTTGATAATTCATCGGATACCGCTTCACGTGGTCATTCTCCGGCCGATCTAAACCGTAACGTGTTATGGTGGGCGGAGCCCTCCGGGTTTGTCCAGCCAAACGACTCTTGGCCCATTTTAGATGGCCATGTTAACAAAACTGAACTCCACTCTGAGGAACGAATTCAATCGTCATTAGTCCAACATGATGATATTCTGCTGGACTTTTATTAAAAAAAATATATCGTTTTCGGAAACTCCAACGCCTTATGGGTTCTTGTTATCTATTCGTACACAACTTTCATAACAAAGCCTCTCGTCGTTCGGATTTTCTGCTTAATCATTTCGAAATTCGTATTCTATCTTTAACCAAACATTGGACATCACTCTCTGCGGATGAGGTGATTAGAATCATAATTAAAAATCTTGTGCTTATCGCTACGTTTCGTACTTTGAATGGATCTTCTCTTACAAGACCATTCACCAAATCGTATCCATTGCCTAAGCAATGTGACTAATCATCATCGTTTCGCGGTTCGTTTTATTCTTTTTTACGTCTATGTTAATCGTATCATTTAGTTTCTTATCGTCTAGCTTGTCTATATCTCGTTATCGTTTAAAATGACTTCTGTTGCTTCGTCTTCCTTTCATCTACGTCACGTTTCATGGCATTCTGCGTTTCGCTTAACGTTCAACTTTTCTTTAAAAATACAATTAGCTGTATTTTGGTGGGCGGAATGTTTCATAACGCTGATGGATTTCATTCGTTTTGTGCTCCGATTATCATACGGGATCGGAGGAACCCTGATTTTGGACTTCCGCACAATAAGGGTGCCTACCTACACGGAAAACAAGTGTCAAGCGCTTTATCGTGTGTCCGTTGCTAACCACCGACCGTATCGTGACATTTCGCACCACGCCGAAGTGTTATTCATCATATCGTCACATAAAGTGTAAATCCTACCGTCTTATTTCGTATACTTTGTGTGAACTCGTGACTCAAACTTTACCGAAGTTCTACCAATTAAATAGAACAATCTCGAACGCTTATGGACATCTATGACTGTCACCAAGCCAGAAGACAACAGACGTGAGTACCACTTAATTGTGATATACCTTTCTTGTTTGGTGGTTGGGCATAACTTATCGAAATCCATAAGCGACTTAGCAAGAGTAGCCGCAAGGTTACCCTCATCACCATGCCCCGTGCGTGATCAGTATGGGTGACAGGGTGACAGGGTGACAGGGTGGGCGGGCCAAGGAACTCCGTTTTTTGTTGTTGTTATTATTATTATTTTTTTCCGTCAACTCCACACTGGAGGCCATGAGGAAATTGATTTCCATCAGGGGATTTATTTGATTGATTGTCATCTTAGGGGATGGTGTGTAGAGGGTCTTTTTACGGAAAGGAAGGAGAGAAAGGGTGGGTAGGAATCTAGGGGTCAGCATGTCCAGGAGTGAACGTATGCATCCATCCGTCCAACTGAGGTATAAGGCGTCGAGAGAATCCGGCCGGAGAAGTCAAAAGGTCTCCCTCAACCAGTCTCGATCTGGCTCGCCACGCAGTAGGTGAACAGGCCTGAGACATCCCCCCTATGAACCGGGCACCCTTGATAATTTAGCAAACGTAGCGAACCTTTTGGGGTGATTTATGGCAGAGAACCTATTAGTCGGTCATCCAATGAATGGTTCCCGGGGCGGCGGTACCCACACACGCCTCACAATTTGGAAATTATAATGAGGAGAATAATATTATAATGCATAAGATTGTTTTGTTTACCGTTTAATAAGCTTTAACAAAATGTATTTGATGAAAAATTTTCTCGATTCGTGCCTAAGAAATGATAAATTGAGATAAGACATATAATTTTCTGTCAATATATCAAAAATACACTATGTATATCATAAATATCATTACGTACACAATGCAGTTTCAGCGGCGTAGTCTAAATTTTTTTTAATTTTGTAAAAATACCTGAAAAATTGATTTAATACAATGATTTAATGCAGTATCAAAACATAATTTTATTTCGATGTTAATTATTGATATTTTAATGAAGCGTCAAGCCACGACAGTTAAAGGAAAATTAAAAACAAATACATAAATAACTGTTTTGCATCAAAGTACCTACCTAACGTTAACATTTTGAACAATTCAAAGAATAACTGTTATTTCTATCATAAAAAAATTCCATTAATTTTTAGCTATTTGTCCCAGTCTTAACTCATAAAAAACGTAAAAAGTAATTACTCTTCATTTTGTAGAGATAAAACTAGTCGAGAAAACTTGGCCAAAACCTCTCATGACTTTATGGCTACCAACATAATTGAGACAATTGTCTAGAATGAATAATATCCAGACACTGAAAAAAAGTTTGTTTATTCAATAAAATTATAGACCCTTTAAAGCTTAACTGGAAATGTTTACCAAAGGTTCGATAGATAAAGCGCTGTTATAGAATATTGTAATACTGATTCCACTGTAAATAAAGGAATACCGTTAAATAAATACCTAATCGATAATGTGAACTCCGAGATAAAGTTTCCTTTTTGAGTTTTACAATCAGAATAAAGTTGCCCATGATGTCAATAATACAGGGGAATTGCGTGTGACTGAACAATGTGAGATTGTTAAATCCTTTTAGTATGGATTGTTGTTCCTTGTATTATGTATTTTTCTTCTACCATAAACTATAAATATGGCAAATACAGAGTCATAAGTGTGTGTGTTGCAAACTGATAATGCAATATCAGGAAGATAGGGTTTTCACCAAATTGTTTCTATTTCATTTATTGCTATAATGACTATTTTTTTGGATTTTATGATAGATATTCAAAATGGTGTTTTCACAATAAACCTAATGTAGATACAATAATTTTTTGTCCTGATTTCATAAAAAATATTATATATATTCAAGGGTAGTTGTTAAAAATAAGATTTCATTAAGATTAGTTTTGTTCAAGATTAGGTTTGATTATATATTTTTTAAACCTCATAGATAATGTAGGTTTCCAAAAAGGTGGTCTTTCAAGGTTGCAGCATAGCTGCTTGTCTGCAGGTTTTCACTTAAAATATTTTCTTAATCAATTAAAGAATAATAAAATTACGATTTTTTAGGTATGATGATTTCTCTTTAATTATCTGCATCTTTAGAGTGTATGTGCTAAGTTTCCCATTTTCCTCAATGGCAAAGTTCTTTTTTAATTTATTAAAAATCACTGGTACACAATATCTGGCGTTAGGCTTTCATAGATATCAGTGGAATTTACAGAGCGTCATTTTCTGCAAATCGTGTGCTTTTGCTGTGCTCCAGTGGTTTTTTCTCCCCAGATGTGCATAATAGTAAGGAACCAGATTAGTCTTCTAATTAAGAGAAGACCCTTAAAACAAAATAACAGTTCCACTTTGCTTCTTTGTGTATTCAAATTTAAAACGTCAAACAATTGTTGAATAATGGCTTCCGGGCTAAAAAACATGCAACACCTGTGGAGAACATTAATTAAGAACATAAAGATAAAAATACGAATCGAAAAGTTAGGCAAACAATGACAAATTTTCGCAAAGTTTAATAGCCAAGCTTTCTGAACTATTAATTCCGAGTTGATGAAAGATAGGCCCAACATTTTCACAAATGTCACATGAAAATGACAAAAAACTGCTATTTTGTGAATCTGTTGTTTAGTAATTAATTATTAAAATAATATTTTTTTGGCAGTATCATATAAAAGAGTAGGTAATTGATTTTTTCGCTTGACTGCAATGCTACGTAGCAGTGCGTGGTAACCAGAAGTTTCTAAATCATCACTTTGATCTTTCAATACGATTGCAACATCCCAAAACGAAATAATCACCACACTAAAAACTATTTTTTTAATGATAAGTAAATTTGATTTTTGGTGTGACCATGTATGCTTTACTATCCCTGATATTTGACTTCACAGACACGATGTACTTAAAAGAAATATAATATGTAGGAAAGTGTATCAAAATTGCTTTCATAAACAGAAGATATCTACCAATTTCGTCACACCTTTGTGTGCTTTTATTCAAACACAAATATTTTTTCAATAGTTTCAATAAAAATGATAAGAACACCGTGGCTTTTCTATAGCTAAAGAAGCCAAATAAAAGATGTGTGTTCTGTTTCTGGGAAAAATATTTGAATTAAAGCCACTTTAGAATTCCAGAATACACAGAGGGTAAACCCGTGATAAGGTTCTGACAGGTCTCACTGATGTGTTGGTTGTTCATCAGATAATGTGAGATTTAATGATAAAATGGGCGTTTTTACTAACTTCTACAAGTCATACTTGAGAATGTAAATAAGCACGTTGGTACTTGTGAAGCACTTTTTTAATCAAGGTTCTTTCAAATCTTTTTTTTCCTACCTTAACATATTTCTATTTGCACCACCCCCAACTTCTACTCTATTATTTCAATTAACGGTATAAAATATATAATACTAGCTGACCCGGCCACGCGTTGCTGTGGCTAATAAAACACAACGTCATCTACTGGATGGTTATCCAACCTTTATAACCACCGCCGTCTTTGAGTTTATCGCAAAGAGACAGACAGATGCCGCGAAGGACTTTAGTTTATAATACGTAGAGATGGTGTGAAGGATTATAATAATGTGCATGAAATGCTTGGGGTAACTAACGTATTTAAGTTAATAAGGATTAATACTGTACCCGTCTAAATAACTTTTCAATTACCGAAATGTACGTGACCATTTTCTTAGAAGATAGAATGGGTATAGTAAGCTATCCGTAAAAGATAGATATATGCCTTCGCAGACTTTTTTGTAGATCTATAAAAGAGGAATATCCCACCATGCATTGTTTTTTTATATCCCAAAAGGATTAGGCAGCGTTTTCGATGAAAGCTACCAGGCGGCTTGACTTTTTCCGACACTTCTAACAATTATCGTTGTGTTTCAACTAATTTACACAAATCCTTGACAAATTACATACCTAAACCTTCCTCACGAAACACTCTATCTTTTGATGAAAACTGCATGAAAATCCGTTCAGTAGTTTTCGAGTTTATCGCGAACAGACAGACAGACAGACAGACAGACGGCGCGGGGGACTTTAATTTATAATATGTAGAGATATATTTTTGAATATCTTCGTGA
Source organism: Limnephilus rhombicus (assembly GCA_929108145.2). Classification (NCBI taxonomy): domain Eukaryota; kingdom Metazoa; phylum Arthropoda; class Insecta; order Trichoptera; family Limnephilidae; genus Limnephilus; species Limnephilus rhombicus. Next base: position 16,102,704 of record OV815272.1, on the reverse strand, counting down.
GTAAAACCTCAAATTGTAATATTTAATCAATGAACGAACATTCAAACGAAAATTTAAAACTGAAAAATTGGAAAAAGATACGGTTGCAATTAAATCCAGGACCTTAGCCTTGCGTTATATTTGTAATATTATATTTTTCGTCATTTTGTCTAACGAAACATGATTTTATTTTACCTTACTGCTGTAGCCGTACTTCGAAGAAGAACTACCAACATTATCTTCATTTTCTTGACGCATATTTTTATTGACTGCTAATATTATTTGCATTATTTTGGCGGATTTGGGTGGTGAATCGCCATGTTATGTCACCTGCGCTATCTTGGACAGACGTTTTAGACAGCCTTGCGGTGCGCATCATCAGGGCCTCAGCTTTGGCTCAAGAAGGAAGAGATAAATATAGATCTTTTTTTAACTCATGACATTTTACCAATTTATTGTGTCGCGATACGCACCACTGTGAGTGAGAGCTTATATTGCGAGAAAGAAACATGTCATGACCGCGTTGTACAAGAAAATTGTAAGGTAGTACGTACCTACTACCTAAAACCCAAACAATGTTTAGTTGATATTTGTATTTTTGAGAGTGATAATTCATGGTGGAATTCCATTATAATATATTATAATAAAACGAATATAAAACTTTATTCCACTTAATTTTATTTGACCGTAACCGGTTTCAGCTCGAAAGCCATCTTCAGACTGGTACAAATAATTCTTAGTCTACGGTTTATATACACAACATATTGGGGAGGGGGAGAGGGGTGGTCTACACGGATTTTAATCAATTATAATAATTAGATTTGTTGCTAAGTCGTTTTAGACTATCGAATTTCTAAATATTTTGGTAATTCCAGCAAGCTAATTACATTGGGTTTGCAGCTCACTTCAATGATGATTAGGGAAAAACTTTACAAGTAATATGAGTTACTAATGACCTAATTTTATTGACAAATCATTATTATATTTATGAAGTATGGTATTTTTATTGCTTTTTGAAGGGATACGTGTTTACATTGGAGTTGGAATGGTCTAAACTAATTACATATTTTAATATCGAAATTATTATGAAAATTACACTGGATACAAAAGCGGGGACTTAGCAAATGAATCAAATTGCTTTATCTTTACAAAGTTACTTTTTGAAGGGGTACACGTTTGCATTGGAGTTGTTGATAGTCTAAAACGACTCAGCAACAAATATAATTATTATAATTGATTAAAATCCTTGTAGACCACCCCTCTCCCCCTCCCCAATATGTTGTGTATATAAACCGTAGACTAAGAATTATTTGTTTGTAGACAGTCTGAAGATGGCTCTAACGAGCTGAAACCGGTTACGGTCAAATAAAATTAAGTGGAATAAAGTTTTATATTGGTTTTATTATAATGTTTAGTTGCATGCAAGGTTTGGTTGGTAGGTATTATAACGTCCGCAGCTGTCTACTGTCAAAGGCTTGTTGTGTTGTATGGAGAAAGTTATCCCATGACAGTTGATCCCCTGAAAGTTGCCCCTCCGGCATACTTATACACAATATGCGGTTTAGGGAAAATGCCGTGTGCCTACTTACACAAAATACATCTAAGTTTCCCCGAAGGGCTGTGCAAGAGTATGTACCTACCTACGCCGAATAAAAAAAGTAAAAACATGCATTTTGATTCAAATGCTTCAAGGATAAAACTACTTGTCTATATACTGTACAGGTTTACTTACCAGCGTAAATGTACAAAAAATCGACAATGTAAATAAATTTATTTGAAATTCATACCAAACTTATTATCAAAGGTATTTTTGAAGTCGATTTTAAGTTTGAAAATGGTAAACAAAATACAAAAAGTGTGCAGTTCGCATGCGGTAGAAGTAAAATCTTCAGAAAACTAAATCAGACAAGAGTGGGGAGGCTATGAAGCACCGCACAAAGAGGAGACTGATTATTCTTATTCTCTCGCAGGCTAAATCCTAAAGATGTATGTGTTTGTCTCTTTTTGGTGTATCTTTTTCGTTTCACAACGGTGCTAAAGAAGTTTTAACTTCGAAATTATAATTTTGTAATATTTATAATTAAGGGGCTAACTGTCCGAGGTTCAACTGCCGGGTCACCAGCGAAAGTATCGCATGTAACTGCACAGCATAATGATCTCTGCGGCATAACACGGCACAACTCCCTAAAAATAACAATTTTCCAAAGTTTCATCCGGCAGCGGGTGGATTACGAAATTAATTTATAATAATTATTGATTAACAAAACTCACCTATTCCTATTAACAAGGTACTTGGTAAATAGATTTTAAATATTCCTAATGTAACCGTAATGTTCTGATTGCTTCGGGAAAGCTCTTTCCCAATTGAAATTAAGGCTGTTAAGTTCACCCCGATGGTTGAACTAATCACCTGCCCTTTTTATTCGGTAACAATTACACCCTCCGCTAACTGTCATAACGAATTACTCAAGAACGTAATGCTTACACCTCACCCTTTTAACCAATATTAAAACCCATTTCACCAAAACTCAAGGATGGTAGGTGAACCTTTGTGAAGGGTTTTATATTTGAATAGTAAGGTTACACAGATTTATTTTGAAGATGGTTATATAGTTTTTAGTGTTTTCTTTAGTCATTGAATTGTTTGTTACATGAATTGAGAATTTTTCGACTACCATGCTAGGCACACGCCCGTGTTGTGGTGGTCGATTTTCTATACAGTTGGTACAACAACATATGCAATATAAGAAATGTAAAATAATATTAAAGAATATTAAAGATTATTAAAGAATATTAAAGAACATTAAAGAATATTAAAGAATATTAAAAAAGTGTAGAATATTAAAGAATTTATTTTTTTTGCTTCTAAATATATTCAAACCAATTTAAAATAATTAATTATGCTTGAAAAGAAAACCATGAGTCAGCATTTGCAAATGACTCACAATATAATTAGATGCATAGCGACCTTCAGTCGAAGTGGGAAATTACAGTAATTGGGAAAATAATAACCATTAGTAGTCTCAGTCATTTTTAATCAGAAATTAGAAATGAGTCATAATAAATACCTCTCTAGAAATAGTATAAATATATCGTCTGTATGTGGCATGTTCACAGTTTGATAATGCCTTCAGAAGGCGAAACAGCTGTCATGCGTAGTAATAATTACACAGCAGAACTTGTTTGAAAATAAACTGTTTTTATTAATTTAATAATAATATTATTGATTATATAATTAAAAAAAAAAAAAAAAAATGTATTAAAGAATATTAAAGAACATTAAAGAATATTAAAAAAAGTGTAGAATATTAAGAATGCCTGATCATTTATCTAGCCTTAAAAAAATAACTGATTTTTAGTGGTTAATCACCTCCTTACCATTTAAAAATTAAATCTTTAAATGTATTTTTTTACATGAGCTGCGCACCGGAAGACCTGAGGAAAATAATTTCCCTCAAGGCCTATGTCATCTTTGGGGATGCTGGGTGGAGGGTTTTTTTTTAAGGAAAGGAAGGAGAGGAGAGTTTTCGGAAAAGGTTTGAGGGGTGGGTAGGAATCTGGGGTTCATTGTGTCCTGATAATCCGCCGCCAAGACCTAGACAAACCTAAACCCATGAACCCGGGCACCCCTGCTAAATCACCAAACGTAGCGAACCACTTGGGGTGACCTATGGCAGAGGTGTTGGTTATCCAATAAGTGGTTCCCGGGGCGGCGGTACCCATTTCCCAAGTGGGAGTGATGAGAAAATACATATTAAAAATGGAACACGCGAGTGAAATAATCTATAATTATGTGATTAACACAAAAATACAATATGTACATAGGTATATGTAAATGGGTGTACTTGATTTGTAAACAGCAAAATCGTTTACTTTTTTAATTTAAAGCTAATATAAATTTCAACAGATATCTTATCTTTAGCAAATACTTTTTCTTACATAAACCATAATTGAGTTGCACGAAAAATTCATATTCATTCAACTGGAGAATTTTGACAAAGTTTACTTAATGACTTATCATAAAATATTTTTGGCAGGCTATATACCATATACTATATACCCACTATGAGTATATATATATATATAAAGGACTCTATATTCGACGCATTATAATCATTCAAGTGTAATAATAATAATTACTTCATTTACGACACATTCGCATAGCAACAACGCAGTAAACGCCCAATCTCCTCACACCGTATACTTTTAATGTGGGCATAAGCTCACTTAAGGGCGTAATTTAGCTAAAACAATGCCCCCCGTACACAGCCGAGGACTTTACAAAGGGGCGCCTGTGAACCGTGAATGGCGACATATTATTACAAATAATTCTGCGTCTGGGGCGCGAGGGCGGTTTAGCCCCGACAAATTAGCGAGGGCGGCAGATGAGCTCTCTTTTATTGCCCTGGGCGGCGGCGATAGGCGGCGGCCGACTCCTTATCAATTCATTCCAGAGATACTGTTATGGGGAGCTCCAACTATCGTGATTTATATCAACGCTGCAACTCTCCTTTGTTACCCGCTACAGTCTGTAGTCGGGACAAATAATACTGTGTAGGGGAGGACTGAAGCGGTTATGGAAAGTAATAAAGTTGAGAGGGGTGGTAATTAGGGCTGCTTGTTTGCGCAAGAAAGAGTTACACACTTGTGAACTCTATCTACACGTGATGGATATAAGTGATTTATTGATTATTATTAATTACCACGAAACCTGGGTAAACTCCGTGGGTTTAACAAGTAAAAAAATACTAGCTACATACTAATATGGAATTAAAGATATCGATTATATTTCCTGTTAATATTAATTCCATATAGCTTGACTTAAAGCGAAACACAACATTTATAAATGGTAATTTATTTTAAATAGAGTAGATTATTTTATTCCTCTTTAAGAAAATGCACTTGACTATGATTGATTTTAGACGCCACTAATCGCAAGACTATCTGATGCCATTGGTTTATTATATTAGCGCATAACCAACACCTATGCGATAGGTCAGCCTGGTTACGTTTGTTGTCTTAGCATGGGTGCACGGATTCATGGGGTGGGGTTTGTTATGGTCTTGGCGAAGTATGCGTCTGCTCAGCGGGCCGGATTGGAAGAGGCCGGCCACCGTCCATCACTACTGGACACACTGACCCCCAGATAACCACCAACCCCACATACATTTTTATCTTTGCTAGAACTTCCCTACCTTAATTTCCATAAAAAAGGTCCGCCACACTTCAACATCATATCCACAAAGATGACATAGACGTCGAGGGAAAATCTATTAAGTTTTTAAACAAGTGTTTTTGTTTTATGTTCATTTTAAAATTCTAAAAAAGTATGCTTAGTCTAGCAGTTGACTGTATTCAAAATAATTTTCATTTATTGTTTGTTGCTTCATAAATTATAAAAAATTATGCATTTATAGAATTATTCTAGTCACATCAATGACTATACAAAATACCTAAGAGAAAGACTTGTCATACCTATAAAACATCCTGTCCAATACGTAACCAATATAACGTAAATAGTAATGTAAACCATCGTAAATAGGGTTAACAAAATGTTAATATTTGATGAAAATTGATGATAAATTTTTCTCTCGATACATGCTAAATTAAGAACAGACATTTTTACATAATTAACTGATAATGTATCAAAAATACACCACATCATAAATATCATAACGCATATAGTGTAGTATCAGTGGCGTGCTATAAAAAAATTTAAATTTATAAAAACATCTGCAAAAATTGACATTTTAGTCACTTTTTCGGATTTAATAAAATACCCTAAGAAAGGACTTGGCATACCAATAAAAAATTCTGTCCAAAAATGGCAGTGGGTGGGATGGATTTATACGTTTGTCACTCCTTAACACATTGATTCCCAGTATCCTACCCACCCCTCATACCTTTTTCCTTCCCAGAACTTCCCTTTCTTCATTTCCCTGAAATTATCTTCTTTACAGTTTCCCCAAAGAGAGAATATGTAAAAAAAAAATTGAAAAAAATAACCATGGAAACTGCCGTCATTGTTGTATAACCTTTTAGACAGAATATGTACTTGAACTGGTATGTACTTGAACCGGTATGCCAAGTCCTCTCTTAGGGTATTTTATTTAGTCACTGAGTCACATCTATATGCATCTATGTGCGTCTGTATACATCTATAAGCGCCCTTGAGGTGATTTTTCACAAAAACGGCGTCATATAAGTCATCCAAATATTATTATTATCAAACATAAAGAGCGATCAACGGTGAGATAGAATGAGAAAAAAATCATGCTTTAATCGGACGAATACAGGAGCCAAGAAATGGGAGTTAAATAATATGATTAGACAATCGTAAAAGAGAACACGTGCGATGTTAATAAACAATAAGAAAACTTGAAAGTGGAAAGCGAAATAATCAAGTGTTAACAATAATTCTGGTGGTTGTAATAATTGATAAATAAACAATTCAGCCCCATTGAATCTAAGTTAATTAAGACCCATTCATGGAAAATTGTAATTAAACTGGTTATTATTTCAGTCAAGGCTCTTTTCGTGAGTTAATGAAAAATATGATGAACTCGAGTGGCTTTTAATTATTATGGCAGACCATAATAAAAGCGGCAATCTAAGGAAGCCAGGTACAAAACATTCTCATTTATCTCACGGGAGATGAAATCTCGTCTTCAAGATCAGCTTCCTTCTCCGAATATCTTTTCTGTTAGAGTATTAATTTTGACTTGCGACTGTAAGTTTTTACAATAGTAATTTTAATAACAGAAGAGGTAGCAGAAATAAGGCAATAAAAGCATTTCAGATTAAGCGAAGTTAAGTCAAGAGAGGTCTTTTATTAAGTTTAGCGTCTAGGCTGTTTTTATTAAACATTGTTTTTGGTTTAACACCCCACAGGCTAATTTGTTCGCTTTTGGGAACAGACATAGCATCGAACCAGTTCTTGTTTGTTCAATAGACCATTTTAGTTTTTGTTCAATCTCCACTTTAAAATTAGAATTATTTAAACTAATGAGACCTTTTTTACCTCTACGGATATAGCTTTATCTTTAACACCTATTAGAATGTTTCATTTAAATAATGAATTTCTCCTCCTGTAAAATTTTCTAATAGTCTATTGAACAAACAAGAACTAAGGCGACGATAGGTTTCGTAGAATTCGTTGTTTCTCCCTTACTGTCACGGTGAGAACCATTTTCTAGAAGGTGTCAGAAAGAAAAAAAACACCACGCTTTATATTCGAATCTAGAAGTGTATAAGAAAAAGTTATAAAACTTTTTATTAATTATTTTTTTATGGAACGACAAAAAAGTGAGGTGAAGTTAACATTTATAATATATTTTTTTCATTATAAAGTAAAGTTAAAGGTAAAAATCCATTCCCTTAAAATTTTAATTAGAAATAATCAAAGGCGAGCCAATTTTAAAACTTCATTATGTTTTTATTCAAAATTTTAATATTTTAAAAATTATATGTTTATTTCTAACAATAACATTTGAAATTGTATGTAATCACCTATCAAAAAGAGTTTTTGGATTTTGGATAACATTATCTTTTACTATGAGGAGGTTTGTGCTTCACAAATGTAATGTTTTTAAAGCTTCCTTCAATGAAAGGTTTATTACTACCCGGCTTCGCTGGAGTTTTATCGCTATTTTTCCTATTCTTAACATTGCGTCGCCTTGGTTCTTGTATGTTCAATAGACCATTAGAAAATTTTACGGGAGGAGATGGTTTTCTTTCGTTATTTCGATTAAACATTATGAAAGGTGTTTAAGATAAAGCTATTTCCGTAAAGGTAAAGGTCTCATAAGTTTAAATAATTCTTAGTTAAGTGATTAAATATCACTTTTTATGCTTTATTTTTCTTTTTAAAGTGGAGATTGAACAAACACTAAAATGGTCTATTGAACATACAAGAACTGTTATCGGAACAAATAGCATTTGATCTTCTCTTATTGCTTTTATGGATATTTTTCAAGATCTATGACTAATGATCTAATTTTACACATTGAAAAAGATGTATTTACTTTGAAAACATGCAAGAAATTATTGGGCAAATTTCAAGACCTCAGAGCTTATCGTTCAATTGTTTTTGCTGCTTCAGAAAAGGGATTTATGCTTTATAGTTTTGATACACATATACCTTTAAATCGATGCTAGTAATATCTATCGTTGAAATCGTGGATTTATTGTTATATTGGGTGGGCGCGTGTATAAAATATGTAGTGGGTGTGTGAGGGTGTGTGTGTGTGTGTGTGTGTGTATGTATGTGTGTGTGTAAAACTGATAATTGGTTAGGCAGAATAGTACAAGCTGTGACACTAAAAACATCAATTTGAAAATATTATATATGCTATAATTAAATAAGTTCCTAAATAGTCCTAGATATGTAAATATGTTCACACAGGTTTCAGCTGGTGTATATAGCGTCTTTTAGCAATAATCATTATTGTAAATAGGAGTTTGTCACTAAATCATTCACCACACTTTATTAAATTATTTAAATCCATACTTTAAATAAAATAACATTTTTCAAAACAGTATATCAAGAAACTATGCACCATCGCCAATAAAAAATGTTTTATTTTTGTAGAAGAATGTATCATTATTATGCACGGTGACCGGACAACTCGGAATGAAATCAACTAAACACCTCATTTGAAAAGTCATTAAAAGTGATAAAAAAATGATTAAATAGGTTACGTTAGGTTGAGTTGACTTGATTCTGGGTTGACATGGAACCGTAATTGAATTGTGTCATTTTTTAATGTTACATATGTGCACAGAAAAAAATACTAAATAATTAGGTACCCAATATAAAATGTTAAGAAAATTCACAAGAGAAATGAATTCATAAATTGCAACTATTTGTACCTACGCATTTAAAACAAGCTTTTATTAAAAAAATGCCTTTCAATCTGCCTTTCACTAAGATTTACACTTTATATTATTTTAATATCATTTGGATTTGCTTGATTTTGACTACCATAAACAAAATAATTGTATGTAAATAACTTCTATCTGCAAATTTTTTTATCAATGCAATCAAAATGATTGCCATTATTTATTTGCTAATTTAATTACGATAACACTTCTTCACATTTCTTTTTGATATTATCAAGAAAATGCACTATTTTAAAGCTCTTATTTAAGGTGTAACCTTCAGACAATAACAAAGGCCAGCTGTTAGATAAGGCAGATAACATAGTAATTAACTACCCCTACCTCTTAACTTCATAACTTCATCTGTTATTTTGTATAAAACAACACAATATTATAAATTAAAATTAAACTTCTTATGAATAAGGCCATTGAAGTACCAGAAAATACTCAATACAGAAAGTACTCACACAATATATTTATTGAGGTCAAAACAACTGATACGGATTCATATTTATCTTGATACAATAAAATCGATCGGTTGAGTGCAATAAATTGATGCATTGTCAGTAAAAAAACTTATTTAGATTTTGTTCAAACTAACCTCAATCTTTTTGCTTCATCGATAAAGGGTCGTTTTTCCATTTCAGTAAGCAATTTCCACTCTGCTCCCAGCCTTTTGGAAATCTCGGAGTTGTGCATCTTAGGGTTGTCTTGGGCCATCTTTCTTCTCTGACCTCTGGACCACACCATGAAGGCGTTCATCGGCCTCTTGATGTGCTCCTGGTGAGCGGGCATCTTCCCCGGCATGGTCATGTTCATAATGAAATGGTTCGGATAACTAATTTTGAAAAATATCAATCCATTGCTGACATTGAAATGCAGGAAATTTTTTACACAGTTTGTTGTTATTGTTTAGTAATATTGTTCATATTATTCGCACAAATTAAAAAAAATATAACGTTTTATTTATCAAGTTGGAATTTTTTCTACTGCTTTTATAATAGGGGTTGAAAAACCTTATAGAATTTTGCTAGAGTTGCTGTTTTGTTTATGTTCGAAATTTGAATCTGACAGTTTGACGTTTAACGTTCGAGTTTTCGCGGAAGAATTATTTGGGGATTTTGGTTCCCGTCCGCCTTCAGGGGTGGAAGAATTTCAACTGAGCGACCCCCGAATGCTCGGCGTGAGTCACCTCCGGCGGGCCAATGGGTGGCCGGCGCGGGCGGGGCCAGGGCTGCCATTGGCCGAGAGGGCAACATGGCGGCCGCGGCAACAGGTGGCGGGAAAAGGCCGGCTAATTGGGTTTGGCACTTCCGGCCGGCGTTTCCGTCGGACGTCCAGACGCCGAAATGAGAACTTCGATACATCACAAAGCTTTTGAACAAAGGAAGTGCGACGTATTTTTAATGCCTTGAACAGGTAGCGCAAATCAATCAATCTTTGTAATACATTGGAACCCAATTTACGTGGGTAAATCCTTAAATTTATTTTATTTTCTTTTTAATTATTTATAATGTTCGCCATATTTTTCCAAACTCGAAGAAATGATAAATAGAAAGGTTTAATAAATTTTTTTTATAAAACTGTTTTTTTAACAAGAAAAACTTTCTTTTATAACTTTTGAAGGTTATTTCCATCAATGTAATTTATCATTGAAGACAAAGGTAACAATAATAATCTAACCGAAAATATGAAAGAGAACAAGACACAGAAAAATACAAAAAGATAATGGTCGCAACTGGTGGCAATGGCGGAATTGGTAAACGCGCACGTTCCGGTTAGACGAGAGGTTCTGGGTTCGAGTCCCAGTTGCAACCATTATCTTTTTCTATTTTTCTGTGTCTTGTTCTCTTTCATACTTTTGTTTAGATTATTATTGTTATCTTCTTCTTAAATGAGATTTTTATAAAACAATTAGTGTAAAAGTTTTTTCAGCAATTAATAACAAACAAAACAAATTATGTCCCGTAATCGAATTTTCATTTCCAGTGCCAGTTGTATGTACGAGTAGGTACTCATTTCCTCTTTTTTTAAATGGTTGTATGAAAGTAGGTACCTACTGAATTCAGTGGCGGATACAGGGGGAGGCGCGGGGGGCGCGCCCCCCCCCCTCCCTTGACCACCCTAAATACAAGAAAATCTTTCCCTTTCTTAATCTTACTTATTACGCTTGTATCAGCCTTGCACTATTTTCATATTTTTTTCACATCATACATGACTTTCAATAGCATTTAGTCCTTCCTCTGCTAGTTTCATGCTTCACTGCCATACATCAGGGTTGGTACCCCGGTGCGTAGTCGGGAAACTTATCCACTGTCATTTTTGGGTAACTATTACAAAATATACCTATTATTATTTAAAAAAAATGTCTTTGGAGATGGGTAATTTTGTGAAGGGTCATTTTATTAAAGGGTCCTATAATTATTAAAAAAATGTCTTTGGAGATGTGAAGGGTCATTTTAGAGAAAGGAAATAGTGGAAGGAAAAAGGTATGATAGGTGGTTAGGACTCTCTGGGTTAGTGTGTCCAGGAGAGATGGACGGATGAAACTTTCCCTTCGACTGCGATGCGAGGAAATGGGTCGAGGGATTCTTGCTGGAGAGGTTAAATGATCTCCTTCAACCAGTCCTTTCCAGCTCGCCACGCAGTACGTGGGCAAATGCTTCCGCGCTACTTTGAAAAATCACATCCCATGAACTCAGGCATCCCTGCTAAGTCACCAAACTTAGCGATCCACTTGGGATGACTTATAGCAGAGGTGTTGTTTATCCAATAAATAATTCCCGTGGCGGCGGTACCCACACTCGCCTCCTAAATTGAAACTTTTGCTTCATTCACATTCATAGGTCGTTTCATGTAAAGGTACCCTTAACACGGCCCGACTCAAGTATTTGATTCCCTTGATCGTGTATTCCCTTGAATGCAGCCCTACTGCTCCCTGTGGCCAGCCAAGTTTTAAATGTGCGGTCCGTCAATCTTTTATTTATTTATTGAAGTGGAAACTTCTTTAGACAAACACATCCATCTGTATGTTTTAGCCTGCGAGAGAATGAGATGTATTTTTTTTAACATTTTCTCCACACAGGAGGTCCTGAGGAAAATAATTTCCCTCGGGGCCTATGTCATCTGGATGCTGTGTGGAGAGTCTTTTTGAGGAGAGGAAGGAATGAACATTGGTCTTGAAGAGACCCATGTTGTAGGAAGGGGGAAACACAGAGTCCGGCAAATCATTCCACAGCCGAGCTGTTGAACACAAGAACGAGTCGAAGAAACGACCCGTTCTCATGTGACAAATGTCAACGTGTACAAATGTGGGGCACGCGTTTGGCGTGTTTCCCGACTATGCACCGGTGCCGAAGGGATCAATGACGCTAGTTCCTCGGAGCATCTGCCATTGTAATACCGGTAGAACAAGGATAGCATTCCCACCCGACGCCTGTGTTCTAAAGATTGCAATCCGTCTGTTAAGATGGGAGAATCTATTAAGCGGACCGCCCGTTTCTGCACAGAGTCGAGGGTATTTTTTAGGCATTTTGGAGCTCCAGACCAGAGGTGGCTGCCAAAGTCATATAGTCGGTCTGCTCTTTGTGCGGTTCGTCGTATTCTTCCCGTTGTCTACTTTTTAGTTTTCTTATATCTTTAGCGCCCCCCCTTGAGTTTTTCTGTATCCGCCACTGACAGAAATTAAAAAAACGTTTTATAAAACATATTAGATTTTATTTCAGTACAGTTATGTCGATGCAAGACTTATCACACCATATGAAATAAATAAGTGCAAACATTTATATTTTAAAGAATTAAATTTAAAAAAAAAAACATAGTAGCACATGTTTATAAAACACAACACACCCTGTGTTGGACGGTGGCTGCAGAAGGGGAGGGAGGGGTAGTGAGAGAAGCTGGAGCGTGAAAACGAAACATAATGTGATATTCCACCCCCCGTATCTCCCGAACCTACCCCACGATGCCCCCCCCCCCCTCTCCACTAGGGGGGAGATGTGTGAAAAACCCGGTGATTTTTTTTTATGTGAACATAGAGTTTAAACACAAGCTTGATTACGGCAATATGCTTGAGATTTAAACGCAGATATTTTGTTGGGGTAGGAACCACCAAGGTCTTTATTTTTGATTTGTCAACAGCGCAGACCCGTGAAGAATTTGGCTATTACAATAATTGCGTAATTTGTGAAGCTTAAAGTTTAATTAAATAACAAATTAGAACAGGAATAATTTATATAGAACTTTTCCCACCTTTCCTCCACCCCTCCCCCTTACCTTCCTTCCCTCCCCCCTCTTCCACCCCACTCCGCCTCCTTCATCTTCCCTCTCTCCACTCCACTCCCCCCATCAACTCCTTCCCCCTCTCCCTCCACCCTCCACCCACCACTCCACTCACCCCCTACCCCTCCACATTCCCTTTCCCCATACCACTCCCCCCCATCAACCTCCTTCCCCCCACCTCCACCCCTCCCCACACCCTCCTCCATCCTTCCCCTTTCCCCTTCCTTCCCTCCCCCCTCACCCTCCACTAACTCCCTCCCCCAACCCTCCTTCCCATCCCTTCCCCCCTTCACCAACACCCTCCCAACACCCCCTCCCACCCCCACTCCCCCCACTCACCCTCGCATTCCACACATTCATTCCCGATACATTCAGTTTTTAAACTGCTCGCATGCCACCTATTATAATTTCTTATACAAATTTCATAATGCCAGAACTCAGAGGTAGTTTTATAGAAAAAACGAACAAAAGAAAGAATTATCCAATTTGATTCAGTCGTTTGGGTTTATGCGCATACATGCATTTCGGTGATTCATTTTTAGAGATAGTTATTAAGTACGAATTATTATTCTTCTTTTTATATTCTACCAAAAAATCCAGTACGGCAGTTTTATATTTAAAAAATGCGATACCTGTCTATCCAATTAAAACAATAATTGGTGTGTGATTGAAAATGTCAAAATTTGAGAATGACATTTTGCAAAACAAAGATTCTTAAATAAAAATTCTATTTTAGAAAATATTTAAATTCGCGAATTTATTTGAAGTACCTACTTCCCTAATAAAAGAATTATAGATATCTTAATAATCGTGCCACCTATTGCAATTTTTTCATACAAATTTCGTAATGCCAGAGCACTGAGCTTAGCCTATATGTTTATATTATTGTAAAGTTTCATTAAAATCCATGCAGTAAAGTAGGAATTAGTATTTTATGCACATTTGAATTTTAACATCAAACGGATGTCCATAGTAACCTAATTTAAAAAAAAAAAACATCGTTTCCAAGGCGACAATTGGCGTTTGCGATAAATCGATTTTGTTAGCGACAGAAAACGTATGATAAATAATTTCATAACGCCAGAGATTATTCATAATACCAGAGCTTACCAATATATGTAGCCTGTAGATCGACCACCACAACACGGGCATGTGCCTAGCATGGTGGTCGAAAAATCCCCAACTTTTGTAAAAAAAGATTTTTTCAATGAATAATGAAACTTAAAAAAAAAATAGATCTCGCAAATAATGTAGTTTTCTATTAGTGAAAGAATTTTTAAAATCTATTCATTAGTTTTTGCGTGAAAGAGTAACAAACATACATCCATTCAAACTTTCACCTTTATAATATTAGTAGGATGATCACAAAAATGTTTAAAAGAATGATGAAATTTGAAGCAAATTCTATAATAACAATATTTTTCCTAAACATTTTTTCTACATCATTTATGTAAGTTATGTCTAAATTATTTACACATAAGTTCCAATTTCAAAATTATGTAACAATTACAATAATTTTCAGTTAAAAGGTTATAGGTATATGTGCTCGTAATAGATAACCGGTCGATAAGAGGCCCTTCCTTTATAATTAAGTGTTGATTATTGACAATTTTTAACAGACAGACACCAAGATTCGGTTTCGGTGGAAAGTCCTGTTTCGGTCGAACCCTAAAACGGTGTCTAGAAATTTCAAGCGCAAAGACGGTTTTGTCAAAGGGCTTCGTGAATAATTTTATGTGAAAGAAAAAAAATATCAAAGAAATTTGTCACAAATAAACATATTAGCTATATTTTTTCTATGATGATTCTTATATGCTTTTGTATATTTCTAATGATTTTTTTTAGTAATATATAAGCTTTTTTAAAAAGCATTATTTAACAATTTTATTTTAATTTGTTCAGTTAAAAAGAAATAATCCATTTGAATACCCGTCAAATTGAACTAAGTGCACATTAAAATCATCGATAGATATTAGTTTCTCGTTCCGTTTACGGTAGAGACTCGGAGGCAGCTCGTGACTGAATTTCACTTTCAAAATGTACCTAATATCTGATATCGGTGTTGCAAAGTAATTAATGGGGGTACCGCATTTCTTTCATTCCAATATGTTACATTTGTAAAATAAATGAATAAATAATATAATGCGAAAAAACACACTTTGTGATACACCACTTTTATTGAATTAATAAATGATAGCAAACCAGGTTTCCCTAATCTCAAGCTTCGTCAGGGCTTGTGCATTAACAATTAACATATCCTCGTTGTATGGTAAAACAAAGTTTTGCACATATCGGAATATGCACGGGAGTCTGATACCTTCTAAAACAATAGTTCCCAAACTCTTTTGGCTCCCGGACTCCTTTTCACCCCCCCCCCCCTCCCCTTTTTTTGGAACATTCTCCTATTCCAAGTTTTGCTTGTACAGCAAAAGTTTTGCAACAAACGCAGATATTAATTACACTTTAATTTCTATTAAGACTAGGAAAATTTGTTGTATGCACTTCACATCACGCATTACACAGAACTAGACCTGGACCTAATAACGGTATAATTATTAGGAAATACAGCCATATAACGACATATCGATACCGAATCCACAAATATTAGGATTCAACGATGCACACTGTTTTTTTTAATTTTTTTTTTAATTTTTTTAATTTTATTTTTATTTATTTATTTTTATTTATTTATTTTTTATTTTTTTATTGAAATAATAGATAATACATAATATAATCAACAAACAAGTCCTGCTAAGCCAATTGAATCGGCTTGTCAGGTGCTTATATTTTAGTTACATATTTATACATTTTTAAAATTTAAAATTTACATCTTATATCTACAGATTCAACATTTTTTCATACATATCAAAATCAATATAAATCTTTTTTTCCGATAGCCAATTTTTCTATTATTATTTTTCGGTTCCTCCGTTTAGTGCCAACAATGATAACTTCCATATGAATAAAAATGTGTCACAATTTTTTATTTTATATTAAACCTTGCGCCGACCCCCTAACGTTGTTCGGGGATCCCAAACTCAATTTTAATTTTCCACGGAACCACTGAATGATCCTGAGGGCTCCTGGGGATTCGTAAGGACCACTTTGGGAACCACTGTTCTAGAAGATCGCTCAAATAATGCCCTGGCGGGAATTATGACTTTAATCGATTTTGGAACTTACTTTATATCGATGACTGGGGCAGGGATGCCATGTGGTTGTAAGTTGTGTTAAGGCTAAAGACAAGCAGTGCAATGAACAAATTCACATATTAAGGAACCTCTCTGGCCGTATATCTTAGAGTTTTTAAATGCGTATTGAAAGTTTTTGATTCAATGTCATTAGAACAGCTATAAAAATAAAAATTCAAGGTAATACGAGTATTATTACTACGACTGTATAAAAAAGGTAATTGTTACCATAGTTCAACGAAACAAAATTAGGTATTAATTTTCTTCTTCTTCTTTCGAATGGTGGGGGGTCAGAGGGGGACATCTAGGTCTGCGAGCCAGTCTAGGGCCTCAGGCGTTGCCCTGTGGACCTCATCAATCCCGCCGGGGAATGAATGGAGCGGGCATTCGTTGACCACATGTTCGGTGGTCTGCACCGCACCGCATTCACACGTCGCCGACTCTTTAAGGCCCCATCTATGCATCATGTGAGCACAACGGCTATGGGAGCACATAATTTTCTTTTAAGAGGATATAAAATAAACTAAAAACTGTAACCTTTAAAAAAATGTAGACACTAATGTTTTAAAAACCAGAAGTTTTATGCGAGCTGTAATTATAATGTTTTTTGTTTGTATTTTATTGTAATTTTTATCTAATGTTCCCCCAAAATCATATTTCATAACATTGATTTAATCCTGTCACACTATGGCTCTACAAATTTGCAAGTAGATCGAAGGGGCGGTGCTTTGGAGGCGTCCGAGGGCACATTAGGGCTCCATTCACGCATCAATGGGGCACATTCGGAGACAAAGGGGTGCACTTGTCATGTAAATACCCCGCCCGACCCTCCCTGCTCAAGGGGGCTGTAGGGATGACGTTCAGCATCTTAATATGAGGCAATAATATACCATAAATCAGCACCCATAAAGCAAAAGAATTATTATAAAACACCAAGTTGACACGCATTTTCTAGTTTGAGTTTGTCTAAATAATGATTATAAGTCAAACTACCTAACCTTACCTAACCTTATCTTTCCTAACAAGAAAGATTTTTTCTTAAAATTACATTTATTTACCATAACATGTATTTTTGAGATAGTGTATTCAATTGAATACACGATGATCGTGATTGTGCTTAATTGGTAGAACGCGATTCCAACTTTAAAAAAAATAAATAAATGTGACATATAAGTCAAATTAAAATCGTTTAAAATAAATAATAGTCTACAATAAACATCCCCCATTCCACACTAATGAATAATTTTTGGAAAAATTATCGCAATTTCTTAGATTTGACCTAAAATATTATAAAAGTCAAATAAAATCCTTTTATAATAAATAAAAGTGTACAATTAGTTCAGACTTGTTGTATCTGTCAATACAAAGGTTTAGCGCGAAAATATTCATTTTATATAAACATCTCCCTCTCCACACTCATGACCAATTTTTGGCAAAAATATCGCAATTTCTTAGATTTCAACTAATATCTGAACTCTAAATGGCAAAAAATCTAAAATGCAAACATAAATTAAAACCGCTTTCTACCAGTCTCCCTTTTTTAATTTCTAATTTATTTTCGTTAAATTCCAATTTATAACAAATATCTTAGTCAACTCAGATAGAAATAAATACATGAAAATCATACCTACAAAATGTAAAAAGTAGTGTGTTTTCCTTTCTAGGTTTAGAAATATGACTCCATGTGCTTATGTGTATGTTTATATAACCAGAACGAATTCTTGAAATTGCATTTATTTAGATACCCATCGATTTTCGTGGAACTTCCATAAACTAATGCATTACTAATTTTTCTCAGTATAGAATCAAAGTTAATAATAACAATAAATATTTTTGTTTGAATATGTCCAATTAGTTGACTAAATGATAATCTAAAGAAATACAGCCAGTAGGCAGGCAGGAAATATTTTACATACTTACAAAAATATTTTTAAAAATTGGGGGTTTTCGAATTCAACGGAAAAAATTGTAATGATGCTCCGGCTATTGAAATCCATA